>CM041635.1:27615155-27726459 GCA_023333625.1 Bothriochloa decipiens
AGAATATGACAGGAGTGGCAAATAAAATCACATGTGAAGTTTATTTTATCATTTTGTGGAGTTGGGGAGTGTTTGTACATGGCGTGGTCTGTAAACAAAAACATGTAGGATATATTGACCACTACCGGGGTCTAGAAGGGCTTATATACTGTATCGGTCCTTGTTTGTTCTTCATATCACTGCATGCAATTCATATTATGTTTTTTTAGGAACAAACAAACTGAGTTGACATGTGAGGCAAAGGTGGCAGACTATAATGCTCAAAGTGACACAAAAAAGGTATGCATGAGTCATAATGCTGCTCTTGATATGTTGAGTGTTTGACTCTACTTGATTATATATCCAATTTCCTTCTTGTGCGTTGTGCTCACCAATTTTTCATTCATAGATGTTTATTATCCTTAATCCAGTGTGATGCTGATGGCTAATCTATTTTACCTCATTGCAAAAGATGCACAGTTATATTATTTAAACAAATGTAGTGGAACTGTCTGCATGTATCTATGAGGTAGTCTGCTATTGCTAATTATCCAATATTTCCAAAAAGAGTGCCAAATATGTGTAAAACACAATGCCAGGTAAAGCCAAGTTAGTAGTCATGTGCTGCTGCAATAGTTCTTGAATGTGCTCTTAGCCCCATGCCTTGTATCACTGAAGATGTTACCTATCTATGTACTTCTGTTGTTCCAGAACCCTTTCACATATACCTGATTCAGGTTATCTTTTGTAGTTTTGTTTATTGTATTGGTAAGGCTAAGTTTTTGGTTGTCTTTTGTAGTTTTTTTTATTGTTTTGGTAAGGCTAAGGTTTTTTTTCCTCATAGTCCTATCTCGTTCATTCTTGCATGCTGAGGCCCATACGTGTTCCAGCTTCATTAAGGTTTGATAATGGGCTTAACTCTGTTCTATTTCCTGTTCATTTGATTTGTTAACCAGCATAGAGAAATTTTAGTTCTTAATTTATGATGTAGCAGTTGTGCCAAAATATTTTAATTTAGTTGACATATGTTTCTCTCATTGTTTTGTATTTTTGCCTTGTCAGTTGGGGAGTCGAAGTACTCGTCGCAAGAAAATTAGAAGGCTGCTGAGACAGAGAGGAGAATTAGAGGCAGAAAAGGTATTTTTTTCGAACAATGCAAGAGAGCTGTGTCATTTTGTCAAGGACTAATGAAATGTACTACACCAGCAAAACAACACACAATCCACACCGAATTAAGTGCACAGCAATAAGACCACTGGAAAATCCTAGGTCTGCCTAAGCGCTTGCACTGTAGCATAAGTTCAAAACTCAAAGCATCAATGTGTTGAATCTATCAAAGGATACTAGGTAGTGTTTGATCTAGGACAAGGTGGGGCGGGACGGGATGGTTCTATCCTGGTTTTCTGGGTTTGGGATGATCCTATATGTGCTTAGTTGAGGGGATGGGGTCGTCCTTGTTCTATGTTTGGTTTGGTAGGGGGGATGGAGAGCGAGAGGATGGATGGACTGTTTTGGAACCGTTAGTTGCCATCAATATGGGCCCCAGATATGAGGCACTTTTTACTTCTTCCTCCTTCATTCGCATGCACACCAGCCCGCCTCCAGCTGCATCTTGGCCTGCCCCGGCTGCCTCCACCTGGCGGTGCACCTCCACCTGGCACCCACCTACCCATCCATAGCGACAGCGGCCATCCTCTGTGCTGACCTGGATCTGTGCCGCTCGCTGCCCCTTGCTAGCCATGGCCTCCCTACTCTGAGGCCACTGCACTGCCCACCTGCTCCCCGCTCACATGTCTAGAGGATGCCCACACAAACAGGAGGGGATGGGCTTGTCCTCCAGATTTTTAGGTATGGGGATGGAATGTCTCTTTGCTGGTGTCTCCCTACATATCTTCCCTTAGCGAAGGAGACAATATGGTGGGTGTCTGACAACTGGTGGACAAGTTGTCGGGGTTCCACATGTGGACATGCAGGGATTGAGGGTTAGATTCGTGGTTATGTGAAAATCTTAGTGGGGAAAATTACTGCAGTTTATGACACAAACATTATTATTCTATTTTATTCCAGTTGTTGGATGCATCGACTTTCATGGTTTGCGTGTTTGCACTTGGAACAACATTCCAATAGCTGATTGAATGTGTATGCGGTTCTATGTGTATGTGGTTGTCGGCCATCGTGCCTTTGATTTCTTGCAGGTTTTGGAAACCTCACTGTGCAGGGGAGGTGCTGCCGAAATTTAATTGTGCTGATTTTATTCTTTTGGTGCTTACAGTTGTTCGGCCACCCCCACCACCTGATCGCTGCTGTCTGCCCCGGTGTCCGCTCCCACCATCGTCTTCGACTCGTCACTTTGCAGAACAACAAGGTGAGGCACTTTTTCCATATCATGTTCGTAGATCACGTAACCTAATTAGGCGTCTCCCGTTCGAAAGAGATACTGTTGAAAATATGCAGATCTTTGCATATCTATGGCCGTATCTGTTTCGAATTGTCCACATTTTTTGGACAGCCCGAGGATGTGTATATGAGTTTAGTTTTCATGATCTACTCCGATCCGTGATAGAGTTGCCGGCATCAGCTCCCTGTTGTTCTCCGGATACACAATCTCCTTGCCAGGACGTGTATTTGGAGAACAGCGGGGAGGTGCTGCCGGAATTCTATCTCGGTTAGGAGTAGAGCATGGAAACTAACCTCATTTACACATCCTCGGGTGGGATTAGGACCTATCTTTACCTATTAGAGCATGATAGACATCGTGTAGATGCAATTGATTTTTATATTACTCGCTATATGTTAAAGGATGGATGACCGTGAGTGGATGTACACGGGCTGGTTGGATAAGCGTGACTGGACTGATGAATTCATTCAGAAGGTCGATGATTTCTTGAAAAAGGCATTTGACAAAAGACAGAGTAAATTGCCGTGTCCCTGCAGAAAGTGTGCAAACAAGATACTTCAAACACAGTTCAAGATGGGTCAACACATTTGCACCAATGGGTTTGTGGCAAACTATACCCGGTGGATCTGCCATGGTGAAGCCCATCGTGCGAGAGACGAGGTCGTGAGACAACGCATCGAGGAATATGATGCTGATGCCGGATGCGGAGATATGTTAGATGACTTTCATTAAGCACACTTCGATGAAGGACCTAGGCATGATAGGGAGGATCCGCCAGAGGCAACCGCAAAGGCCTATTACGACATGTTGTCTTCGGCACAGAAACCACTTCACGAGCGTACCGATGTTTCTCAACTGGATGCCATCGGACGCATAATGGCCCTAAAGTGTCAGCTTGGCATCAGTCGAGACGGCTTTGATAATATGTTGACAGTTTTTGGCAGCATGCTTCCGGAAGGTCACAATCTGCCACGCAACATGTATGAGGCACAGAAACTCCTTCGTGCACTTAAGATGCCATACGAGCAGATACATGCTTGTACGAAGGGATGCATCTTGTTTAGAAAAGACCATGCGGATGCAAAGTATTGTCCTAAATGTAAATCCTCTAGGTACCTGGAGGTAGACTCTGGTGATGGTCACAAGAGGCAACTCGAAATCCCCATGAAAATTCTACGGTACCTTCCTTTCATACAGAGGATCCAACGGCTTTACATGACTGAGGAATCCGCAAAACAGATGACTTGGCACAGAGAAGGCAAACGATACCATCCTGAGAACATGGTACATCCAGCCGATGCTGAAGCATGGAGACATTTTGACGGGTGTCATCGTGAGGAAGCTGGGGAGGCTCATAATGTACGTGTTGCGCTTGCAACAGATGGGTTCAATCCTTATGGAATGTCGGCTGCCCCGTACACTTGTTGGCCCATGTTCGTTATCCCCCTCAATCTCCCCCTCGGTGTCATCTTTCAGCGACAGAACATATTCTTGTCGTTGATAATTCCTGGATACCCGGGGGATAATATGAGTGTGTACATGGAGCCTCTGATTGATGATTTGCTCCATGCTTGGGAGGAAGGGGTATGGACATACGATCGAGCTACAAAAACAAACTTCAAACTGCGAGTGTGGTACATGTACCCCCTGCATGACTTGCCG
Source organism: Bothriochloa decipiens (assembly GCA_023333625.1). Classification (NCBI taxonomy): domain Eukaryota; kingdom Viridiplantae; phylum Streptophyta; class Magnoliopsida; order Poales; family Poaceae; genus Bothriochloa; species Bothriochloa decipiens. The sequence continues at coordinate 27,619,195 of CM041635.1, forward strand.
GCGTATGGGCTATTCTACGGCTGGTGTGTCCACGGGAAGTTCCCATGCCCAGTGTGCAAGGCAGCTCTCAAGTTCATCTGGTTGACAAAGGGTGGCAAGTATTCTTCGTTCGACAAACACCGACAATTCCTCCCTATTGACCATCCATTCAGACGAGACATTAAGAACTTTACAAAAGGTGTCGTGGTTGAAGACCCTCCACCACAAATGTTGACAGGTGTCACGGTTCGTGCGTAGTTAGACGCGCTCAAGTTCAACAAAGAAGGTGGTGGTTTTGTGGGATATGGTGAGGAACATGCCTGGACTCAGAAGTCGGGCTTGTGGAGGCTCCCCTACATGGATGACCTTCTTCTTCCACATAACATTGATATGATGCACACGGAAAAGAATGTCGCCGAGGCACTCTGGGTACAATCATGGATATTTCTGATAAAACAAAGGACAATGTTAAGGCTAGAGTGGATCAAGCTAGGTTATGCAATAGACCAAAGCTCAACATTCCACCTCCCAAAGATGGCAAGAAATGGAAAAAGCCTCCAGCCGAATTCATCCTGAAGAAGGACCAAAGGAGGGAAGTACTAGAATGGTTCCAAACTTTAATGTTTCCCGATGGGTATGCAGCAAATCTGAGGAGGGGGGTGAACTTAGCTACTATGCGAATCAATGGGCTCAAGAGTCATGACTACCACATATGGATTGAGCGGCTTCTTCCGGTGATGGTTCGAGGCTATCTCCCTGACCATGTGTGGCTAGTGCTGGCAGAGTTAAGTCATTTCTTCCACATCCTTTATGCTAAGGAGTGATCTCGATCCGTGGTTGCAGAAATGGAAGAATTGGCTCCTATGTTGCTTTGTAAGTTGGAGAAGATCTTTCCACCCGGTTTTTTCAATCCGATGCAGCATATGATTTTGCACCTCCCGTATGAGGCACGAATGGGGGGGCCTATGCAGGGCCGTTGGTGCTATGCAATTGAGAGACAACAAAAGGTTCTTCGAACCAAATGTAAAAATAAATGCAAAATTGAAGCTTCCATTGCAGAGGCATACTGTACTGAGGAGGTGTCAAACTTCACAACAAAATACTATGCTGACACTCTTCCTAACGTGCATAATCCAATCCCTCGTTACAATGCGGACGAAAATGAATCGAACCTCAGCCTCTTTAGAGGGCAACTCGGAAGTGCAAGTGTTGCGACTCCTAATACCTTGCAACATGAAGAGTGGCGCACTATCATGATGTATGTGTTGACCAACCTTTCCGAAATGCAGTCATACATTCAGTAAGTTCTCAACAAACTATTCTCAATTATTGCTAGTGTATGGTCATTATTCTGCATCCAACCCCCCTATCTTGTTCTTGTTCATATAGAGAGTTTACTCATCAATTCTGGCGGGGAAATAGGGCACCGACCCCGCAGCAAGTTGATACCCTTCTTAATAAGGGTGCGGGACGTATATCGCCCGATTTCATTTCTTGGTTCAAACAAAAGGTACGGTCATTCTGGAGTTCGTACTTTGTGTTTGACATCACAAGTTCCTCGTACGTGCGAATAATATAACGAACTATCATGCTTCTACTTGCAGGGTCAAAATGATGTGTCTATGAGTCCTGAGTTGAGATTGGTTGCCCATGGTTGTGCCTATAGGGTCATGTCATACTCCGGCTATGACGTGAATGGATATCGCTTTCACACAAAAAGCCATGAGCAAAGTCGGTCCAATCGAAGAACCACAAATACCGGAGTTTGTACCACAGGACTTGATGGGGTTGAGTATTATGGAAGAATTGAAGAAATATATGAACTCATGTTTCCTGGTTGCAAACCTCTTAAGCCCGTCATATTCAAATGCCATTGGTTTGATCCTAACGAAGTGCGACGCAGCTCTAATCTTGGACTAGTCGAAATTCGATAGTCATCCGTCTATCCAGGAGACGATGTCTATATTGTGGCTCAACAAGCCACACAAGTTTATTATCTCTCATACCCGTGCAAAACCGACGAACGTCTAAAGGGTTGGGACGTTGTGTACACGGTATCGCCACATGGTAAACTACCTGTCCCAAACAATGAAGATTACAACATAGATCCAAATACATATGACGGAGAGTTCTTTCAAGAAGATGGGCTAGAAGGGCGTTTCGTGATAGACTTAACTGGAGCGATTGGAATGGAAGTAGACGATGATGAAAGAATTGATGACGAGGATGCTGGAGATGAGGTTCATAATGCTAAGGACTTAGAATTACTTACAAGTTTACAATTAGGGGTTGATGACGACATTCCTCCTTTGGAGCACGGGCCTGGTTATCTCGACATGCATGATAGTGATGATGAGACTTATGATCCAGCTAATCCCGATCAAGATGATTATTTCTAATACATGTTAGTTTCTAATTAAATCTTGTTTATTTTGCATATTTTTCTTACTTCTACTTGTTTATACGTGCTGATTGGGGCTCTGTTTGTGATTGCAGGTGATTGAATCAAGATGGTGGGCGGCGGAATTCAGCGAAAATGCGCGTCTGTTTTCAGAAGAATGGCCTCAAGTTTCGAGGGAGCTGAGGGGTCCATCGCTAGGGGCACCAAAGGCAAGGGTCGAGGGAAGGGTGGCCCCAAGGGTCGAGGGAAGGGTCGACCGAAGGTGCTTGTAGAGCAGCCGCAGCAGGAGGAGGAGCAGTCGCAGGAGGAGGAGCAGTCGCAGGAGGAGGAGCAGTCGCAGGAGGAGGAGGTGCAGGGGAGGAGGAGCAGGAGGATGATAGCGTACCGTCCGCGGAGTCGTCGGGTGGTGAGGAGGAGGAGGAGGAGAAGGACACGACAGGGGGTGCCTCTAGTACGCCGTCTGTCTGGTTGCGAGGTCCCTCACGACTCCCGGACAGGCCGATACCTCTTGCCGGTCGACCGGTGATTCGACCCTCCCCGCCACTGTAAGTAACTTTAGATGTTATCAGTACCTTTTCATTTGATAACTTGAAAAACACAATCACAATAGAAACTAATGTTTTATCTTAATAACTTTTGGCAGGAGTTGGGAAATAGTCAGTGGAGGTGCTCACAAACACAAGGTCAATGGCATCCTGGGTCTTTTGTGCCGGGTGCACTTCCCAGGCATGGTCCACATTAGTGGAAGGTACGAGCCGGCCTGGACGTGGGCACACTACCATGCCGCCACCGATCAGATCTATAGGGAAAATAGGTGCTTTGCTAACAAGGCGGAGCGAGTGAAGGCCGAGCTGTGGGTAAGTCTTCCTCATACTACACTTCTCAATACATCGTATTCATTGGATATGTTTGTAATAATGACTTGATACATCGTGTTTATATTGTAGGATTTCTACAAGTGTGCGGAAGGAGGAGCGGAACAGGCGGCGGTTGTCGCTGACAATCGATGCATTAAGTTGGTGCTGGACATGCATTACGAGGCTCAAGTTCAGTGTGTCATAAATTACGCGGCTCAGTTCCTTGGGCAGAAGATGAAAAAAGATGCTGCAAGAAATTTGAAGCTGACTCGGGAGCAATACATGGAGGTAAATTTTGATTTATTCTCAGATTAACTACATCGCTTAATTTGATCTTCTTATATGTCATTCACTTGATCACGTGTAGGTGCCTGCATGGTGGTGCCGCAATGATTTCACGTGCTGGGAACGCATAGTGGACAAGTGGTTCACCCCCGAGTGGGAAGAGAAGCACAACGCTGGCCGTGAGCGGCGTTTGCTAATGCCAGGTCCAGCACACCATCAAGGCAGCCTTAGCAACGATGAATACAGGGCTAGATGGGTATGCGGAATCATTTCTTTATTCTAACGCTCAATTCTTCATAATTTGTAATCAACTTGCTATTTTTTGCAGTCCCAGGCACATCAAGGCGCTGAGTGTTCCTAGTTCATGGGATGGGTTTTGGCCCACAAGGGCAAGGCGTCTGACGGCACCTACAACCAGGACGACCCGCCCTCGGCGTACAGCAATCCCTCCGTCCACACCCGCATTAGCGATTACACAGAGGCGGGAAGACAGGTCCATGGGCCAAAGTGGGATCCGAGCGCCCATCCCCTTGATGGAGAGATCATCATGAGGGTGGGAGGAGGCAAGAAGCATGGCCGGTACTATATAGGCGACGTCACTCTAGACACGGCCAGTACTCCCACTCTCGCCCAGGTTCGAGCAAGGAGCACGAGCAGTAGCCCAGCCATACGCCCACGAATGTCCGCGGCACAGCTCCAAGTGCAGGAACTTCAGGTTATTTTCTAATTTATTCATCTTTCATTCAATTTATACATATGTTTGCTTTGCATTGTAACATTGGGATAAAAAATTGTAGGCCCAACTGGCGGCGCAAGCGGCGGCACACGAGGCGGCGTTAGCCGAAGAGAGAAGGATACGCCAGGAGGAGACGGCGAGGCAGCAAGCCGAGACGGCGAGGCAGCAGGCCGAGGTTCAGCAGCAGATGCTCCAGATGTACAACTACATTCAAGGTCTTTCTGTTCAGATAGGTCAACCCCTACCTCCGATGATGTTCCCTCTATTTCCGACTCCGGCTCCTGCAACTCCTCCTGTGAGTCACTTGACAACCTTCTAGTTTCATTTCAATTATTAAAGACTTAGAAAAGTAGAGACTTAGATACTATTAGAGACTTAGAGAACGTAGAGACTTACTCACTTAGAGACTTCGATGAAATTTTGAATATTTTAGATTATAACTTAGAGAACTTGATTTATGTATCACATGTAATCTATTTTCCTTTCTGCAGAATCAATCGGCGGCATCGAATGCGCCAGAAATGTCGCCGGGCATGTCACCTCCGTTACCCCCACAGCAGTTGTTCCCACCTCCGTTCGACCCACCTCAGCCATAAACGGTGCCCTTAACTTTGCATTTGTGAAGTTATCGTACTTATGAACTTGTGGATACGTATTTGTGAACTTGAGATTCATATATTATCGAACTTGTGGATTTATCTATGTATAATGCCTGTGATGTTTGTTTTAACATATTTATAATGCCTGTGATGCTGGTTGTAATATATGTATAATGCCTGTGATGTTTGTTTGATTGGGGAAATTTATACGCGAAAAACAATTAAAACAGGAATTTTGTGGTCACTTTGCTGTGTGCAATTAGCAAGGCACACGACAAAGTGACCGTTTCTGGTACTGGTTGGAGGACTTCGCCGTGTGCAGGAGCACGGGCACACGGCAAACTGTCCACTTTGCCGTGTGCAGGAGACCAGGCACACGGCAAACTTCACACTTTGCCGTGTGCTAGGGACAGCGGCACACGGTAAACTCCCATCTTCGCCGTGTGCTTCCTCCAGAGGCACACGGCAAAGAGGAAAAGTTTGCCGTGTGCCCCCTCCAAGGCACATGGCAAAGTACCGCGCCGCCGTCTCCCGCCGTCTGTTGCTTTTTTTGGCCGTGTGCCCACCGTCGCACACGGCAAAAATATTTGCCGTGTGCCCGATGAAAGGCACACGGCAAACTCGCGTTCGCCGTGCTGCTGGTCGCCGTGCCGGCTTTGCCGTGGGCCACCCACGGCAAAAACTTCGCCGTGTGTTTCTTGCCGTTCGCCGTGTGCCCCAGGCACACGGCGAATTATCAGTTTCCCGTAGTGATGTGCCGGTATTTTGATGTGACGGGTGATAAAAATTCTACATAGTGAATTTTAGAATGATTTCTAGGTAACTAAACACAGCCATGGTGTACGACGATTCACGACTTGTTAGTTTTCCCCAATCCCAACCATTTGGTTTACCTGTCAGGCTGGTTCACCTGGATGGATAATATGCATTTTTTTCTTGAATACATGGACTCATCTCCGATCCGTATATCTGGTATATCCTTCCCTGTCTTCCAATTTCTATTTCCTGTATTTGTATATTCCCTTATTATTATTTGAGATGAACGTAACCCTAGATGAAGAAATTTTGTTACCTGTTTAGATATTCCCTAGTTGAGATGAACAAAAAGGAGGTGAATATCTATTGTTTTTAACATCTTGCGCAGGGGCAAGGTCACAGGTAATTTCATATATTACTTCGTGCACCATTGCTTTCATTGTTTCCTATAAGAATTGTTTATTACTTCGTGCACACTCTGAGCAGCAGTTCAATATACTTTTGTTAAATGACCTATCTTGATATAATGATCTATATATTTTATAATATATGCTTTTATGATTTTAGTTATTTAATCAATATCTTTAACTGCATGTTGATTATTAATGAGTTATAGGATTAACTAACACTACCCTTTCTGTTTACAACAAAGGACCCTTCTTTCTTTATTCCTGTGATTATGGATTCGTATATATGTGGCCTAATTGGTAATGTTACAATCTATATTTTCTTTGTAGGTTGAAATAATTAATGGTCAAGTTCTTTCCACATCGACGTGTACAAAGAATGGAATAAGCAATGGAATTTATGAGTCCTAGATAGTTCTTAGAATTTTTTTCTAGTATGAACTATTTGTGTTTGCTCTCTAGAGCCATATCATTATGTATATACTATGATTTGATTTCAACAAGCATAGTGTTTGAAATCATGCTACGATATGTGGATCTTGCTATGATTATTGAAATATGTGGTTTATGTGATTTTGCAAAGTGTCATGTTATTGTGGTTCTGTAATAATCTATGTGCCACATGTATTAGCACAAATAAATATTTGTTTCATATAATCTGAATATGTTACGATAGATATAAACAAGTGTTATAAACCATGTGTTTTCTTATGTCCCATACTATGCTCTACACTAATATAGAAGTGTTACTAGAACTAAAAAAAGTGTTACAGTGGACAACCATTGTAACACTTGACAAATATTTTGATAGATGAATAAATGTGTTATAAACTATGTGTTCTATCATAGCATGAAGTATTATTAGAGCCAAGAAAAGTGTTACAACAAAAATCATGTAACACTAAACAAATGTTCCTATAGACAAATAAATATGTTATAATAAACCAATCTACAGTAACAAGGCCTATTGGAACACAAATAAAAATGTGTTACTGAGAGAGCTAGTAATACTTTTTCTAACATATAGTAACACAAATCGGTGTTACTAAATCCCTACGTTGTAGTAGTGAGACTTTTAGTTTTGTGTAACAAATACCATTAAAGATAGTCCCTCTTCCTCCGTTCATAAAAATGTAATTCTCACTTATTGAGAGTCAACCATTTGAAACTTTAATTAGAACTATATATATAAAAAACTATCATTTTTATAGAAAATAAGTACCACTAGATTAGTTACAGAATATATTCTCATCATTAATTTATTTGAAGTCGTAAATGACGATCCTCTGTGTCTAAATAGGTGATCCCACTATCATATTTTTCTGCATTCTCGTGCAGCCACGTCATCCTCCACGTCACCTTGGTCAGTTATTGTCTCTCCTACCCCGACCCCGTCCGTCTTCGTCCGTTTCCATCGCTCCGCCCCGACCCTGTCCGTCGCGCCCCCGCGTAGCACGCCCGTCGCGCCCGCCTCCCCCGTGCGCCGCGCCTGCCTCTCCCTCTACGCGCGGCCGTCGCACCTGCCCCGCGTCGCACGGCCGTCGCCCCCGCCTCTCCCTCTTCTCTTCCTCCGTTACCCACGCATCTGCGCCCCACGGTCGTCGCCCCTGCCTCTTCCCCTCTTCTCTGCTCCCACTTCATCAATCTATTAATGCGCTTGATGCTGCCATCCATGACGATGTTCAAGAAGCTGAACGATCCGATATCATTATGGCGGCGCACTCAAGAAACTGCAGCTCCGTATCAAGAAAGTGCAGCCACTGCCTCCTTGCGCTCCCATCTTTGCCATTACCGTCCGCCCAGGGAAGTGCTCTTCTTCTTCCTCCTCCAAAGGTTAATCTCCCCACAAGGTTTCTTGATTTTGTTATTGCAAAAATGCTCAACGAGTTCCCCTGATTTCGTTATTGCACTTCTCCTCTGTTGCTCCCAAGGTGCTCGATGAGTTGTCCACAAGGGAATTCCTGCACAGATTAAACTTCATTGGTATCTCTCACGTCTCCTCTGTTGCTCCAAAGGTGCTCGATGATTTGTGCACAAGGGAATTCCTGCACAGATTGACCTTGATTGGTATCTCCCACGTCCCACAGGTATGCATTTTTTTCCTCTTATTTTTGCTCATCGATTCCCCATACCATGCCTCTGTTTTCCTTACAGCACCTTAATTTTGTTTCCATGCGTCTATATCAGTTTTCTTCTGCCCATGTCTCACACCGCATTATGTTTGTTCCCATGCGTACATGCGTGTTAGCTAAAGATCAATGAAGAAAACATATATATAAGAATATATCAAAATTTTAAAATATATTCCTCCAAAGATGGATGACGCTTACATGCGTGTTAGCTAAAGATCAATGAAAAAACATATATATAAGAATATATCAAAATTTTAAAATATATTCCCCCAAAGATGGATGACGCTCAAGATTTGCCAAGCCATCCTACGGACTCAGCGTCACATGGTTCTGGACGCGGCCGTGGTCGCCCCCGTCGTCGCTCCCAACCTATTGTCACCCCTGAGCCAAACCAATCTGAATCTTTGAAGAACCGGTGTTGTGGTACACAGCTTAGGAATGGAGGTTAGTAAAAACTTATTATTATCATTCCCAGATCTATATTGTGGCATATCGATTAATAGAAAACATGTACACAAGAATGTACAGTACATCAACGGTTGGTTGAGGACTCCTCTGTGCCTGTTTCTGAGCCTTCAAATTTGACCTCCATAACCTCGATGCATAATTGTCAGCACTTACCCTAATTCAATTAGTGTACTACAGATTGAAGTTTCCTTAACAAATAGGACACCAAATGTACTTCTTTCGGGAACTATCTTTGAACCTCCAAACCTTGGGGGGCCTCAGCATACATGCAGACATTGTGGTGCTTTCTTTTGGTACGATGAGCGTATCCGAAGAGAGAGGCATACTACTAATCCAACGCACAACCTTTGCTGTAAAGGAGGGAAAATCTTACTACAGCCATACAGTCCTCCCCCTCAGCCATTATTGGATTTATTGAGCTCACATAACAACACACTCACAAATCACTTTTTCGAACATATTCGTCAGTATAATACCATGTTCGCAATGACTTCTATGGGTGCTAATGTTATTGACTCCATAAATGATGGTCGAGCACCGTATGTTTTCAAGGTTAGTGGTAAAGTCTGCCATCGTGTTGGTTCTTTGATGCCAGCTGTGACAGAACCGACCAATTTATTAGAACACAAACACATAATTCGCCATTAATTCAGCAAATCATATGATTGAGACCTAATAAACCCGGTAGTCCGTGAAATCTCGAAGGATTTCAAACTTTTCTGGCACGACCAAGATCGTAATAGTTTAGCATTCCCATTCACAAGTACATAGTTCGCACATAGTTTAAATCATCATCGGAGTACGAAATAGAGTTATTACAAACCAAGTTCAAAGACTCAAAGTAGCGGAAGCGATTTAAGTTCAAATATCACACACACACATTTGAAATATAGTGCCAGGTCCTTGGTCCACATCCAGCAAAAGCATCAAGTCGAGAAGAGTGACCATGCCCAAGGTCTAATCATCTCCCAAGGCGGGATAGAAACAGTTCTGACAATAACCATAAAGCATCTCACCATCTGCAAAAACATGGGAAATAAAACCTTGAGTACGAGGATGTACTCAGCTAGACTTACCCGTCATAAACTAAAAATAAGTGACTCTAAGGAGTATGCAAGGCTGTATAAGTAGGATAGCTGACTCATTTAAATGCGGAAAAGCTTGCATTAAGAAACAATTAATAAGAACCTTCTAGCAATGTATTTTAATCTGAATTACCTTGTCATGCTACATTAGCACCTGTACTAAACAAGCATGGTAATAATTAATCAACAATAAAGTAACCAATTCCGGTTGAGTATCTTTCCACCTCGAGAGCTCAACCATCTCATCTCTTGTTCAAGTTCTTACTACGATGCCGCTGCTCAAGTCAAGTGTTCACTGTCCAGGAACGATGGCGATTATAATCGATTACTAACCAGCTGGCGGGTACTCCTCACACAAACCACACTCACCAGCAACGGTGAGCTACAGGTCACCGACATCCAATTCGGGAAAAGCACGAGATCAACAGGTACCATCGTATCCGGGCACCGTCCGGCTGCCAGCAGGGCGCACCATGCTATATCCAGGCCTTACAACCGCGTAACCCGTGGTCCCCCATCTTCACCAATGCGATGCGTACAGCAGGTCGACTCCCGGCCCAAATCAAAATTAGGCTTCGCGGTCGGAACGACTTATCCTTCCAGCTAAATGTGAGACATAAATTCAATATGACTTGAGGACGTACAACGGACGGGGTCCTAGTTCGACACAGACGGGATAAACCACATTGAACCTCCAGTTCATTCTCAACTCCAATCCCGCCCGGTCTCAATTTATTATCTCCACATGGTTATCCAAGAAAACAATGTATTCAACCATTCCGAGTTACCACCTATAACTCGCGGATGACAGGAAATCACCCGACTTCTACCGATCTAGTTAAGCAGGGCTAAGCATAAATTCGTACCTGAACCTAACAGGGTTGAAGTATAAACAGTGGCAAGGAATATAATTAATGCAGCAACGGTATAAAACAACGCCTATAACTTAATGCAACAAACAAGTAAAGGACTCAAGTTAGATATTTTGCAAACCACAGGGAGAATGCTCCGGGGCTTGCCTTTCAGGAAAGAGCTTGGCTGGTGGTCGGGACACTCCGGAAGATCAGCTTCGGGATCCTCTTCTGCTGCTGCTTCCCGAACCAAAGCTTCCTGCTGGCCTTCCTCTCCTTGTGCTCCGGGAACTACCGTTTCGAGCTCTGACGATCCTATATGATGCATAGTGCGTATGAATACCGTGCATAAATATTAATACAATGCTGATGGTGATGGTGAACGAATGCTCAGCTAAGATGAATGATATGATATTTGAAAACATGTATGATAAGCACACGTCATCTGCATTCTCTTCTACCGACAAAACTCCAAATAGGCCTCGTATTACAATTTACTCGCACAATATAAGAAATTATAAACAACCATTGTTTCGCACACCACACTCTACTGAACCAAAACCAAAAGCAGATCATACATATCATGAATAGCATAAAAAGCATTTTTACACACATGAAATGATAACTCTAAAGCATTATTTATAATTAAAAGAAATCAAGGTATAACTATAACATGACTTTAGACTACTCAGAAAATTCTGTAAAAATTACAGAAGCTTAAGCATACCAAATAAAGACTACCATAAAAATTTCAAGTCAAAACAGTAAGTACTTTATCTTACACAAAAATGACAAGGCAGCACAATTCCAGGGGCATAAAATACTTTGTACATAAAAGTATATCAAACAACAAATCTCAGAACATAATTAGCTCTAGATTGACATAAAAACACTCTCCGAAAAGTTTCATGCACAATTTCCTTATATATTATTTATTATGAATTATTTATCATCACATGAAAATAGGCACCATAACTAGACAGATCAAACTTTCCACATGACATAACCTCATAACATTTTTCACAGATAGAGCATGACATAAGAAGACTAACAAACTTGGTCTCACATTTTTCTGAGCAACAGAGAATTATTTATGCATTTCCTAAGATAAAAGCAATAATAGAGATAAATAAAGCTATACAGAAAAGTTTCACAAATTCCACATTTCATATTTTTCATGCATAGATCATCTCATAAGAAAAATACTGCAAGTTGAACCAACTCATTTGGATAAAAAATGAGCAAGTTATGAATTTTCAAAGCTTTAAACAAAATCTGAAATCAATTCTGGAAAAGAAAAAGGAAAAAGCACTTTACACCGGGGACCCTGAGATTTCCAGAAACTAACCGAGCCCTAATAGGTAAATCTCTGTGTCTGGCAATCTTGCACCGAGAACCCTAGGTTTTCCTACATTCTAACCCGATGGTCCTCGTCGGCGGCGACGCTCGGCTGGCCGTCCCGGCGGTGCTCCGGCGTCACCAACCGGCGGAGAAGAGAGAGGAGAACAGCGCGCATCGATCAAGGGTACTAAAGATGGGAGGGAGCGGCTTGAGGCGGTCGGAGCACGAGCACGGCGGAGCGGCGGCACTCCGCGCGGCGGCCCGACGAAAATCCGACCCCACGAAACCCTAATCGGCGCCATTGACTATCGTCCTAGCAGCTACCCACCACGACGCTTCGGATGCGCACCCTAATGGCGAGAGAGGATGGCCAGAGCGGTGGAACCACGGTGAAGCCGAGGTGCGGCCATGGCGGACGGGGAGAAGACGAGGCGATTCGGCCGAACCTTGACGCAACCGGCCGAGGCGAGGGTGGAGGAAGGTGGAGCGGACTCGGGCGCACTCGATTGCGGGGTCAAGCAGGCGAATGCGTGGCTGTCGGCGGCGAATTTCTGGACGGCGGCGAGGCGAGCTCGGGCGACGCGGCGGCGAGCAGAGCGGAAAATGAGAGGGGATGAGGGGGAGAGAGTGAGGGCGCGGGCGAGTGAAGGAGCGGGCGCGTTCGGACGACGCCCCACGCGGCCAAAACGGCCCGGCCTCGGCAGAGCCTGGGCGCCACGCGGCCGACGCATGCTGCCGCGGGCGGCCACGGCGCTTTCCTGGTCGGGGATTTCCCTGACGGCCAAGAAATAACCGTCACCGAAAAGCTATTTCTATGAATATAAAACAAATTTTGCTGCTTAATAACTCTTAAACTAAGCCGAATTAGCAAAAACTCAAAATAGGTGAAATGTAGCTTTTGAAGAGTAGAACATTTCATCTTAAAGAAGTTTTACCAGATTCTGCCTAGATTTTGAAATACAAAAATCCAAATAAAATACCTTTTAAAAATTCCCAAAATGGAAAATCAGCCCCCAATTCTGCCCTTTTTCAACATTTTTGAACACCTTCTAAGCATTTTCATGAAAAGTGGTAAAAACAACTTTTGTTCCTTATAAAATTCTCTACAAACTTTATTTAGGGTGCACACACATGCAAGCACTCTAGCTACCACTTTCAATTCAGTCAAACAAAACTACTTTAATGGTCCACCTTTGTCAACCATGACAACAAAGCTTAATTAGCCAAAACCATGAACATAAACCTAGGTTAATTTGGTGTCCTAATCATGTCTAGGTTACCTTAGGGGTCATCCAACACCAAACACTCATACCACATATTCAATTTATGTGAAAGGCAGGCATAATTTGAATAATCAAACATGATACATGAAATGACAATCAACCTTTTCATTAATGCTATGCATAATGATGCTTATGCTTAAGAATGCAAGTGATTATGCATGCTTAACACCAGAGTGTTACACCATCTCAGGGTCGTCGACCAGAGTATGCACAATTGTACATCTATGACACAGAACATGAGGTCAGAAACTGCATAAATATTACTTCATCCTCTGGTCCTTCGTCGTCCCGCCGTTCATCTTCTCATACTTTCAATGCCAATGAGGACATTGTCCGTTCCCTCATATTAATGCTAGATACCAACAACCCCGTTGTCAAATTATTTAGAACAGCACGTGAAAGATTATCTCCCGATGCTCCTGATCAGTTTATCATTAGATTATTCGGAAAAGCTGATGCACATGGAGATATCTATAGTGCTTCAATCACATCTGAGGTTGTCGGGTTGGTTGTCGGTGATATTGGGACAACTGATGTTGGATGGGACATTATCATTGATAGCCGTTCATCAGGGTTACAACAAATTGATGAAAAACATTGCAAGTTCATGGCTATGCAGTATCCTCTATTATTTCCATATGGTGAAGATGGTTACCATGAAGAACTCAGACATCGTCCCATGCCACAGAATCAACCTATGCATCGCCGCAAAGTAACTATGCTAGAGTACTATGCATATAGGTTACATGATAGACAAGGTGATTTTAATACGCCATTGAGGGGGAAAAGATTAACACAGGCTTATATAGTGGATAGTTATTGCTGTGTTGAAGAATATCGTATTGCATTCTATCGTTCGCACAGTTTCCAGAAAAAATACAGATCATCACCATACAACACCTTGGCAACTTCTGTCTCAAGTGGTACTACATGTGCTTCTTCGGTTGGCCGAAGGATTATATTGCCATCTTCATTTACCGGAAGCCCTCGCTACATGTACCAAAACTATCAAGATTCTATCGCTATTTGTAGAAAATATGGTTGCCCAAATCTCTTTGTCACATTCACTTCAAATGCCAATTGGTCTGAAGTACTGGAAGCTCTATCATCCATTCAAGGGCAGCAACCCTCTGACCGTCTGAGTATAGTTAATAGGGTGTTCAAAATGAAACTTAATATACTCATGGATGATATTAAAAAAAGGCAATTCTTCAGACCCATAAACGCGGGTAACCATACATTCTTCCCATCACAAATAAAATGTATGTACCTTCATAATGCAATATTCCTTGACCATAAAATACATATCTTTGTGTAGTTGTCTACACAGTTGAATTCGAGAAGCGTGGCCTCCCTCATGTCCATATCATCATATGGTTGGCAAAAGACGGACCCATTGATGCACAAAAGATAGACTTCCATATTTCAGCTCAGTTGCCAGACCGCACAAATGATCAAATAGGATATGATGCTGTATCATCATTCATGATTCATGGGCCCTGCGGAAATATAAACATGAACTCTGCCTGTATGTCTGAAGGAAAATGCACCAAATTTTACCCTAAGGATTTCTGTGAGCAAACTAAAATATTGGAAAATGGTTTCACACAATATGCCCGGCCAAACAATGGGAGAACTACCAGCAAACATGGAATAGAAATTGATAACAGATTTGTTGTTCCTCACAATGTAGACTTATTAGTTAAGTACCAGGCTCATATAAATACAGAGAAGGTTAACCGTGATGGGATGCATAAATATCTTTTCAAGTATGTGACAAAAGGATTTGATTGTGCCAGAACTAAAATCCAACCTAATTCTACATCATCAGATTCATCAAGCCAGACAATCAATGAAATAGATAATTATCTAGAATGCCGCTATGTTACACCTAATGATGCTGCTTGGCGCTTACTGGAATATGATATTCATCATACCGACCCTTCTGTAGAAAGGCTTCCTGTTCATCTAACATTTGAGAATAATGTTATTTACTCAGAAGATGACAATCTTGAAGAAGTTATCGACGACCCAAATAATACGGCAACTAAATTGACAGCATGGTTAGAGGCCAACTTGCGGCACCCTCTCGCTAAACAGTATACCTACATAGAGTTTCTTGAATATTTTACATGGCACTCAAACTCAAATGGAAAATATTGGGATCGTGTCGCCGTGGTTATCATCGGAAAATTGGTAGGCTTGCTCATATCAGCCCTTCCCAAGGAGAACCTTATTACCTACGTTTGTTACTCCACATTGTGGAAGGACCAACCAGTTTTGCTCAGATCAGAACAGTATCAGGTCAGGAATATCCTACATTCCGTGATGCATGTGAAGCTTTAGGTCTTCTTGGTGATGACCAAGAATGGACTAATGCTTTGACTGATGCAGCTCAATGGGCCATGCCTTACCAATTGCGGCAGCTATTCATCACAATTCTACTCTTTTGTAATGTTACAAATCCTAGGAGACTTTATGATGAACATGTATCAAAAATGTCTGAAGATGCCCCTTATCGATATAATCGGAATCATAGTCAAGTGAGCAACCCATTAGCAGATATGTATCTTTCATCTTATATTCTGAATGAATTGGATAAATTCCTAAGAGATGCAGGATATACCTTATCCCATTTCCATCTGCCACTACCAACAGAAAGCATTTCTTCAGGAAATAGGCTTCTACTAGATGAGTTGAATTATGACTTGCCTAATATGGCTGCTACATTAAATGACAATATATCAAGGCTAAACAGTAACCAAAAAGATGTTTTCGATGCTATTCATAACTCTGTGATGAATGATGAAGGCCGGACTTTTTTGTTTATGGGTATGGAGGAACTGGGAAAACATTTTTCTGGACTACATTGCTTAGTTCTGTAAGAAGCCAAGGGAAAATTGCATTGGCAGTTGCATCATCAGGAATTGCTGCCCTGCTACTACTAGGTGGTCAAACCCCACATGACCGTTTTAAACTTCCATTGGAAATCTCCCAAGACTCTACGTGCACTGTACCAAAAGATACACACTTGGCAGAACTTATTCAGAAAACCTCCCTTATTGTTTGGGATGAGGCACCTGTTAACCATAGATACTGTTTTGAAGCATTGGATCGTACTCTTAGAGATGTATTATCAGACAATAGGCAAAATTCAAATGCCCTGCAGTTTGGTGGTATAACTTTTGTTCTTGGTGGAGATTTTCGACAGACACTTCCGGTACTCCAGAATCCAACCAAACAACAAACTCTAAGATCCTGCATTGTTAGTTCTTACATATGGAAAGAATGTAAACTTCTTCATTTAACTGAAAATATGAGACTCAAGTCAGAAAATCTCTCTACATCAGACAGAGAAGAGCTAAGTAATTTTGCTGAATGGCTTCTCAATGTGGGCAATGGAACAGTGCCTTCCGTAGCTGTCCCAAATGAACCTGCCAATTTATTTATAGAGATTCCACAATCTCTCCTTTTATGCCTTGATTCTAGGAACCTTGATGGACTCATATCATTTGTCTACAACTTAGGATATGAACCAGACAATATTACTACATATTTGTGCGAACGTGCAATTTTAGCACTTAAAAATGAGATCGTATCAGAAATAAATTCTATCATTATTGCTCAGCTAACAACACCTGAAATGTCATTCTATAGTTCAGACTCGATTGATGATAGCACTGCTAATCATTCCACTCTAGAAGCATTATACCCAACAGAATTTCTAAACACCATTTCTATGCCTGGACTTGCTGAACACATGTTGCACTTGAAAATAGGAGTTCCTATAATGCTTTTACGCAACCTTGATCCATCAAGAGGGCTTTGTAATGGTACAAGGCTCATTGTCACACAATTAACAAACCGTGTCATAGAAGGTGAAATCATAACAGGAAAGGCTACAGGTTCAAGAGTATATATCCCTCGCATTATCATGACATCAACTCACTCTAGGTGGCCTTTCAAATTGAGAAGGCGTCAATTTCCTATTCGCAATTCATATGCAATGACAATAAACAAAAGTCAAGGGCAGACACTAAGCAGAGTTGGAGTCTACTTGCCATCACCTGTATTCTCTCATGGTCAATTATATGTAGCATTTTCAAGAGTTACTTCACCAAAGGGATTAAGAGTTCTAATTGAAAATAGTCCACCTTCTTATGACAATTGCACACACAACATAGTACATACTGAAGTTTTTAGCCAAATTCATATACAAGGGAACTGAATAAGAAATGCACATTGATGTGCGTCCTACTCACATCCTGCTCTCTCCAATACGTGCATGCTTATTACCATTTATTAATTTCAAATCTTCATTCTTCCGTTTCAGGAACTCCAGCATTGGACTCCACTATGCCTCTTAAAAACATCACTCCCGGTAACCAGAACTGCAAAGTCTTTGGACGTCTCCTACGCCTATGGGATGCAATAAACATGCGATCCAAGCTTCCAGATCCTCTCATCAGCATTGATGGAATCCTTTTAGATGAAGAAGTAAGTACACACGTGTATTATTATTCATCATTCAATTTCCAAACATAGACATAAGAGAATACCAAATTTACAAAAACTCATCCATTATTGTGCTATTGCAGGGCAATATGGTACAAATCATTGTGCCAAAAAAATTTCAAAGCCAATTTCGCCCTGTTCTCACTGAAGGATATGTCTACATTTTTACTGATGTTTCAGCTGTCTATGTAAAAAATAAAACACATATATATACCAGAATTATATGCTCCAATTCAAACACAACACTAAGGTTCACCGACTTGAAACAAGGGGTGCAAATATCCCAAAATTTTCGTTCAAGTTTTGTCCATTTGATAAGTTAGAAGACAAGGAAAATAATGCAAAGCCACTGCAAGGTAACAATTACATTTCTACACTTATTTTCCCATTCAATTACCTATAAAATGTTACTAATAATTCATCTTCCTTTTTCCCAGATATCATTGGAGTCATTAGCCATATTGGACCCTTTGATTATGCAAGCCCCACATCTCCACACAAACTTAGAATAATCAAAATTCGAGACCTAGAGTATGTTCATTTACAGTTACTGCTTCTCAATACCAACCATATACAATTTGTCTCCGCCAAATCTGATCCACATATGTAGGGAAAAAACACAAGAAATACGTCTCTGGGGCAAACATGGTGAAACATTTGATGAAAAAGCAGTACTTCAAAAATCACAAGGCGGCAAAGTAGTTGGTATTTTCTCCGGTATCATAGCAGCAACGTTTTTAGGTAAATACTTAGCAGATCCCTTGGAAAATACGGTACGAAAAGAAAAACTAAAGTGACAATGCATATGACCAACATACATACAGGTAATCTACATGCAACATCGACCTCTGCAACCAAAATATACATTAACTTGGATATAGATGAGGTTAAGAAGTACCAAACCAGGTCAGTACAAATCCTTCCTCTGTGTCAAAGTATATGTTTACCCTATCTGCAGCCTAATCAAACAAGCTGACATTTTTTTGGTCTTCAAATTCTCAAGCTATCAATGGCAATGTCCACTGCTACAACAACAACCACCCCAGGTCGTACGTTTATCTCCAATTCAAGCAGCAGGGAAACTCTACACGTTAAAGGAAATATCAGATATGCCAGCTTCATCTTTTCAGGTAAACGACACTTCAGCTATACCATTATTTGTTTACTTATCCAGAAATTCCTATAACATATCCTTACTACTGCAAATTTTTCCCCAACACTTAGGGAGGAGCTACCTACAGTACTACTGCAAAAGTACTTTCTATAATACCATCAGCTAAATGGTACTACAAAGGGTGCAAACATTGTGAAAAAGGATACAACAATATTTCAGACACAGCAACATGTTCTTGCAGAAATTCATATCCAAAGCCATTGTATCATCTCTGCTTATAAAGCATCTTCTCTCACATTTACTCCTTCCTCTCCATCTGTTGGGGGCGTGGCCTTGCAATCGAAGGGCACACTGACGAAACTAACAGTCGCAAAGGCTTTGGTGCTCATTGCAGGTGGAAATGTGCTTAGGGACGTGGTGAAGAAGCTGACTTAGCACCAAGTCCAGAGAAAAGCTTCAAAGGCCCCAAAGGGAACTTGGGAAGAGGCAGGGAAGTCGCGGAAGTTAGAATACCAACAGTGAGGTGCAAAGGTGGCAAAGCCCCCAAAGCCAGTGCCTGATGAGGTGCAAAGGATGTGAAGATATGGAACCTGCTCCCCAGGTGGAAGTCATGCAAAAGCTGCGAAGCTCCGGGGGCAAGATGAGAAGCTGATCAGTTTGAGGACAAGTCGCTGGACTAATACTGGCCGAAATGACCATGTCACCAGAGGCACATTTGAGAGAAGAGAAAAGACTTTGATGCCCACGGGACGACATGTAGCTGCTTAGCCTGTTCTAGAAGTATGCCACAGGGGCATTTCTGTACTTTAGACTTTGGGGTCATCGAGTCAATATAAAAGGTGGCGACCCTAGCTGTTGTAATAGTTACTGTCCTTTGGTAGTTGAGAACTCATTTGCCAGAGGGCCCGCTTTGTGAAGCTTACTCACTATCCTGACAGTGATTCAACCCTTTGCCTCACTATTCCTAAACCTGCTAGAACCGAGTTCCAACACCATCTTACTAACAAAACTTACATGCTATAGGTACAAGCTACCTATTACACTTACAGATGACTCGGGAAATTTGGATGCTATTGCTTTCTCTACTGTTGCTGAACAATTGGTTGAGCTAGATGCCGACCAAGCTTCACAAAACATGAAAATTGATCCTGAAGAACATGTGGTCGCCCTTGATAAAGCCATTGGAAAAACCAGGCTATTCCATATAGGAATGAAAGTTGATTCATCCTCCAGGTTTCCCATAACTTATTACATTAAAAAGAGTTTTCCAGTCGACAATGCACAGCTTCATCCCTCTACAGAGGTTAGACAATCTCCATTTATTTACAAATTATAACTTCCTGCTCTGTACCAAACTAACTGTCAAATCTAACTTGGACCATTATCTGTTTACAGTCATCTTCAGGCAAACCACAAATTAGCCACCCATCTTCAAGCTTAAATGTCCAGAGGTTTGCCTTCACACAACATAACATAATTCAAATTACAATTCATAATACAACATCTGTCCACAAATACTAAACTACAGTTTCATACTTTGCAGTACAACTATACATACTCCAGGAGACTCCGACAATAATACACCTTCCTTTGACCAGACAACCAATATTGACACTCAGATAAATCAAACCAAGTAATGATTTCAAAACAATTTCTTATGTATTCATTTCTTCTTAATAAATTTCATATTGAAACAAGATATTTTCTCCACAGCAACCAGGCCAAAAGAAGACTTGAATTTTCAGGAGATGATGAAGCCAACAATGACAGGTATGAAATACAGTGATCCTATTATTTTAGCTTACAAAATCTCAAAACTACGAAATATCCATCCAACAGGCAAGAAGCACCAAAACTTCTGGAACCACAGAGTCATCTTCATGCTCCCGAAAGACACAAGGAGTAAGTCCTCTAAAAAATGTGACACCTCTGAGATATACCATTCTTACCATTTAACCTCAAACAACATAGCAGACAATAGTCCTTCACCGAGCATTGAGAAGAACATTTGAGAAGGACAAGACAACATATATACTACAATAACATAGGTACTTCAATCTTCATATTTTCATTCTCCTAGCTACATTAACAACAACAACAACAACATAGCCTTTTGTCCCAAGCAAGTTAGGGTAGGCTAGAGATGAAACCCAAAAGAGGCATGAAAACAAAGAACACATGAATGCTACAAGAAAAAGATTATGGTTCAGGCACGTTAATTGCTAGTCTCCAAGCGCTCCTATCCATAGCTAAATCCTTAGGGATATTCCACTCCTTAAGGTCTCTCTTAACCGACTCGTCCTAAGTCAGTTTAGGTCGACCTCTACCTCTCTTTACATTATCGACCCGCTTTAGAACCCCACTACGCACCGGTGCCTCAGGAGGCCTCCGTTGGACATGGCCAAACCATCTCAACCGGTGTTGAATCGATTTTTCCTCAATTGGTGCCACCCCAACCCTATCCCGAATATCATCATTCCGGACTCTATCCCTCCTTGTGTGCCCACAACACCATCGTAACATACGCATCTTCGCTACACTCAATTGCTGGATATGTCGCCTTTTTGTAGGCCAACATTCAGCACCGTATAACATCGCCGGACGAATCACTGTCCTATAAAACTTACCTTTTAACTTCTGAGGCACCCTTCTGTCACAGAGGACGCCTGAAGCTTGACGCCATTTCAACCAACCGGCTGAAATTCTATGCCTAACATCTTCATCAATGTCACCATCCTTTTGTAGCATCGATCCTAAATACCAAAAAGTATCCTTCTTGGCCACCACTTGCCCATCGAGGCTAACGTCTCCCTCCTCGTTCCTAGTCGCGCTAAAATCGCACCTCATGTACTCGGTCTTGGTCCTACTAAGTCTAAACCCTTTTGACTCTAACGTGTGCCTCCATAGTTCTAACTTCCTATTAACCCCTGCCCTAGTCTTATCCACTAGCACCACATCATCAGCAAAGAGCATACACCAAGGGATATCACCTTGTATGTCCCTTGTGACCTCATCCATCACCAAAGCAAATAAATAAGGGCTCAATGCCGACCCTTGATGTAGTCCTATTTTAATTGGAAAGTCACTGGTGTCGCCATCACATGTTCGGACACACGTCACCACATCCCTGTACATATCCTTGATGAGGGTGATGTACTTAGTTGTGACTTTGTGCTTTTTCAAGGCCCACCACATGACATTTCTCGGTACTTTGTCATATGCCTTCTCGAGGTCAATAAAGACCATGTGCAAGTCCTTCTTCTGCTCTCTATACCTCTCCATCAACTGTCGTAATAAGAAAATTGCCTCCATGGTCGACCTACCAGGCATAAACCCAAATTGGTTTTGGGTCACACTTGTCACTCTTCTTAGGCGATGCTCGATAACCCTCTCCTAGAGCTTCATCGTATCGCTCATCATCTTAATTCCACGGTAATTAGTACAACTTTGAATATCTCTCTTGTTCTTGAAGATCAGTACTAATATACTTCTCATCCATTCTTCAGGCATCTTGTTTGACTGGAAAATGAGGTTAAAAAACTTAGTTAACCATACTATCGCTCTGGCACCTAGGCATCTCCACATCTCAGTGGGGATACCGTCAGGGCCCATTGCTTTACCTCCCTCCATCCTCTTCAAAGCCTCCCTGATCTCTGCCTCTTGAAATCTCCCTACGAAACGTCTGTTGGTGTTGTCAAATGAGTCATCCAACTCCAAGGTAGGACCCTCATTCTCCCCATTAAACAAATTGTCAAAGTACTCTCTCCACCTGTCCTTGATCTCCTCATCCCTCACCAAAAGTTGATCCGTCCCATCCTTGATGCATTTGATTTGGTTGATGTCCCTCGTCTTCCTCTCGCGGATCCTAGCCATCCTATAAATGTCCTTCTCCCCTTCCTTCGTGCCTAGTCGCTGATAAAGGTCATCATACGCCTGACCTTTTGCTACACTCACCGCTCGTTTTGCAGCCCTCTTCGCTATTTTATAGCCCTCAATGTTGGCTGCACTCTTGTCATGATGGAGGCGCTTGAACCACTCCTTCTTCTCCCTAATAGCCCTTTGCACCTCGTCATTCCACCACCAGGTGCCTTTCGCTTCCCGTTTGCCTCCCCTACTCACTCCAAACATATCCGAAGCCACCTTCCGAACACATGTTGCCATCTTTAGCCACTTGTCATCTGCATCTTCTCCTTCTTCCCATGGCCCCTCATCTAACATCCTCTCCTTAAATGTTTGCGCTGCTTCCCCCCTAAGCTTCCACCATTTTGTTCTCGCAATCTTGGCCCGATTGTCCTGATGGACACGTACCTGAAAGCGAAAATCCGCCACCACAAGCTTGTGTTGAGGGACAACACACTCCCCAGGTAACACCTTACAATCTAAGCAAGCACGTCTATCCCCCCTCCTTGCAAGGATAAAGTCGATCTGACTCAGGTGTTGTCTGCTACGAAAGGTCACTAGATGGGGTTCTCTCTTGTTAAAGATGGTGTTCGCTATCAAAAAATCGTAGGCCAACGCGAAGTTCAAAACATCCTCCCCCTCTTGATTTCTACTACCATACCCGAAACCCCCATGCACCCGCTCGAAACCTACATTAGTCGCACCCACATGGCCGTTGAGGTCTTCTCCTATGAAGAGTTTCTCGCTGATAGGCACAGTACTAACCATGCTATCGAGATCTTCCCAAAACTGCCTCTTGGTGCTCTCGCAAAGACCTACCTGTGGGGCATAGGCACTGATCACATTCAGAGCCAAATCTCCAACTACCAACCGAACTAGGATAATCCGGTCGCCTTGCCTCCGCACCTCAACTACTCCATCCTTAAGGCTCCTATCGATCAAGATGCCTACACCATTCCTACCCGATGTTGTCCCCGTGTACCAAAGTTTGTAGCCAGTATCCTCCACCTCCTTCACCTTCTGGCCCTTCCATTTAGTCTCCTAAACGCATAGAATATTTATACGCCTCCTAATTGCTGTATCGACTAACTCTCTTAACTTACCCGTTAGGGACCCTACATTCCAGCTACCTAGATGAATCCTAGTTGGCTCGGCTAGCTTCCTTACCCTTCGCACCCGTCGAGGGAAGTGCGAAGACCCTTGCTCATTTTTCACTACACCCGGGCGTAGATATAGCGCGTCACAAAGGTTGCGATGACCCGACCCTTGCTCATTTATCATCGTACCCGGATCATGATACGACGCGCCACTAAGGGGATGACGACCCGGCCCTTGCACATTTGACACTACACCCGGGTTCCGATGTAGCGCGTCGCTAAGAGGGTTACGCCCCAACGAATCTCTTGTGGGTTTCCTATCCATGAGAGTGGCTGGTTTTGAAATGTTGGCTAGCCGCACCTAACACACCCTCCTCCTTTATCCGGGCTTGGGACCGACTATGTTGAAATGACTCAAGAAAGTCTTCCAATCAACATAGGCGAAGTTTCCCAGCTACATTAAGTAAAAACAAAATTAACCATTTCAAAGATAATAATGTTTTATTCCTCAACACATGCAGGACATCATCATCCAACCTTCTCACGCACTGGAGCGCCTACTATCTTATTATAAAAAGTTGTCCTATTAATACTTATGAATAATAAGTTATCTCCCTTCAGATGAATTCTATTTACTTCCACACTATATGAAATATTTAAATGTTTTCATTTCTACAGTTCCTTCCTACTACTGATACAATATGAATAATAAGATATCTCCCTTCGGAATGAATTCTATTTACTTCAATACTCCATGGAATATTTAAATGTTTTTATTTCTACAGTTGCTTGAAAATTTGACATATATCCTTCTATAAAATCCCTGCACCAACGCGCGGGGTATCACCTAGTTGTAAATATCATTAAGCACTATAATTTTGGTAGAAGATTTGTCTCATTCAATGTCATATGCAAAAGTTATGATTCTTTTATATAGCTCTTAAGGGTTGGGTAGAATAAAAAGGGACATAACGGCAATTTTTAACTTCTCTTTCCCATCCGATAAGCTAAAACTAGATAACTGGTGGTGAAATAACCATTCTATCTTCCAGTTTATCATATCTAGCCCGTTCCACACAAATTGGCTATCAATACATAGTGTCGATATTATCTACCTGCACATGAATATGGATGACGGGGGATCTCAAACTTTCCCATCCGGCGGTGCCTACCAAGGGCTTAAGCCACCACCAGGACTTTTTTTTTTTGTCATGGAGATGAGAGAAAGAGGTCAAAATGTAAGGTGAGGGAATGACCAGAGAGAGAGAGAGAGAGTAGAGTAGTATAACCCTAAACCCTACAGGCCCTAACAAACATAACTTGTTTGCAATGCAGTCTTTATCTCAACATCCCATGAATGAAAATCTCTTCTACTTCCGAATAAATCATAATCTTATACATTAAGTATTTTATTACTTGGTACTTAGCCAATGCTGTAATTTTGATAAAGAAACAATATAAATGAACTCAACATAAACGTGACGACCAATGCTATTTTTTTACCAAAGAAAATCATCCAACAATTAACAACAGTACTACACGTAGTAAACGTGCCTGGTAACTGATATCACAGTGACCGTAAAAAAGGGAAAATGCTGGCACTTGGCAGGATCGAGCTAGAATGATTCCTTTTTACAGAGGGGACAAAAAAACAATCTGTCAAACCTTTGGCATCACAATCTCGTCACGCTTTTCCCTGTGACCGTTCTCTTCTTTTCTCTATAAATGAATAAATAGATAGCCTTCGGAGAAGCAATCTCCCCCGTGCACCACAGAAGATCTTCCGTCTCCTATCCTCTCCGCGCCTTGGTCGTCTCGTCTTCTTCCCTCCCTCGCCCGGGGCCTCGACAGAGCAGAGGTAAACCCGCCGAATCCTCTCCTTCTGTTGTGTGCTTTCGTTGCTCCATCGCGCTAGGCTCGTCCCGGTGGCTGGCTGGCCGGCTGGCTTTGGTTCTTGGTTCACGGCTCCGCGCGGCCGGCAACAGCTCCGGCCTCCGGGCACACGGCGGCGTGCAATGGCGCCGCTCGCCTTGCATGCACGATGCGGATGTGTCTTTCGGTTGACTGAGTCCACGCATGCAGGTTTTAGCCTCGGCGGCGGGGGTTTTTGTTTTAGGATTTTCCGTAGTAGCTTCGTTAATCCGTCGATTTCCACGCAGCCGTCCCGGCTCCCGTAGAGGAGGAATTCCCGTGGCGCCATGGGTTGCCAAGATCCACCTCTCATCTCCCGCTGTAGTTTTTGTGCGGCTGTTTACCTGTCTGTCTGCACAGATACATGATTCAGGCGCGGTTAGTGTTCAGTTCTGAAACGCCTTCCACTTGAAAACGTTGAAATTCAGGGGTTTTCTACAGCTTGGTTTCTGCACTTTGACCTGTCAATCACTTAATTGTGGAAACTGGCAAGTGAGACTCTCATATAGGCAACATTAGAGGTTTACGATTTCGTTTATCTGCTTAAAAGCGTATGTACACTGCTCATAAGTCATGACATCCTGCCATGTCTAGTACTATTTAGTACTACAAGCATGGTCAAAGGTGAGCTAAGTTTACTGGTATAAATCCCATAATTTCTTTTTTTTTTTCTGAACGGATGGAGTATTTCTGTCAGGAAACTTTGAAGCAAAATGAATTTCTCTGTCCAGCTATCATTGATGAGATTTGCCTATATATTTCACGAAAAAAAGCATTTCCTTGATTCTTTCTTTTGTTTTCCTTGTCATTTTTTCTGGTACGTAGGGATAATGCAGTTAGGGTATATCCTTGATGAGATTTGCCTATAGATTGCCGTAAATTTAGTTCTTTACGTGGACGACGACAAGCCATTGTATTATATTTTGCAAATGCAAACCAGCTTGTTTCAAGTGAACTTTCACAAAATAGCATTTTTCTGGGTTACATAAATAACCAATACTTGTTTGTGCTGAAGTATTAGGAACCTATGTGAACTATCATGGTTCAGCTGGTTGGGTTTTCTTGTGGTGGAATTTGTCCTTGGTTTAAGTTGGTCTGCAAATTTTTAGAATTTATTCTAGGATTTACCAGAGCCATGCATTAAGTGCTACATGACGTTCCCGTATACAGCGAGGCGTCCTTCAAAGATACATATAGAGATAGGATTTGCATACATGTATTCGTAGGGATGAGTATGTGTGCGTGTTATGGGTATCTACGTTGTACTACTTAATCAAAAAAATGAAACCTACACTATAATTTCTATTTTCTAGATTCATTTGATTTCACCTGCCCAATTTTCCCAAAGGAGACACTTATTAGGTAATACCCAAACTCACGTGTCAGCATTGTGGGTAGGTGACTGCCATGTCAGATTCATTTCATCAAATTTGTTGCAAGTAATTCCATTGAAATGGAAACAAAAGGAAAGTTTGATATTTCGTCTACAAGAAATGTGGGGACGTGTGAAACGAAAAGAAATAACAATATACATAGTATGTATTAGTATCAAAGATCCTGCTGCCGTTGAATAAAAAAAAAAAAGATCCTGCTGCCGCTATTTTTTTATCGTCGTTTGGAGCTTCTTGCGCGTCTAGACCTATATCCAGTGCTATTCCAACAGGCGCCAGCAGATACTGCCAGCCACGGACGCGGACACATTTCCATTTCCATCCAAATAATGAAAACTAGCCAGAAATGCAGAGCCAAGGGATCTCTTGACTGCGTGCTTCCATCGACTCCAAGCACTGTCGTCCGATTCTGATCCTGTGGTGGCGGCGCTCTGTGGGAGTCAAACCCTAAATGAACGCACAAGCCGCCAACAGGATGCCCTTGACCCCTGTTTGTGCTATAAACAACGGAACATTCTCTCCTCTCCTTCGCACACAAGCCACATCTCAAACTCTGAACAGTATGGATCACCATACCACCACCATGGCCGTCGTTGAGAAGCAGAGGAATAGGATTCAGGGTCCACCCCCGCAATGGAGTGTCGTCCGTAAAATGCTCCACATGCGGATCAAGGACGCCGCCGCGGAGCTGAACGTCCCCGAGTCCTGCCTCAGGCGCCTCTGCAAGAAGAACGGCTACCCAAAATGGCCAGGAAAGACGGTAAGACTAGCTAATAGACGTATGGTTATATTTAAGCGAGCAGCAGCTCGTGTCTGACTCGCCTTGTGAACTTCCTCTTGTTGATTTATGGCGCCACACATATCCGGTACATGAACGGTACAGTGAGACTCGCCTTGATGCTGGGGGTAGTAGCTGCACCGGAAGGCTTGCCATGTGCTGGGTTAGCTGGTCCTTCCCAGCCAGCCAAGGTCGCGAAGACCAAGAAGAAAGAGGAAGAGAAGGACATCACTGGGATCCACAACAAACCAGCTGCGAATCATCCTCCTAGAGAAGAACTCGTCACTTTAAACCTGATTGACAAGGTTGGGTTGTCCTCCGCCAGCAGTAATGGCAACTAGTTTTGCCAGTATATGTACTGTGTCATCTGTGCTGTAAAATGCAATACGTGTAGGTGATGACAAGCTTGATATCTATTGATCGGTCGACTATGTATTACTTTGACACACAGTTTGGAAACATTATGTTGAATCTGCGTGGTTATGAACTGCAGAATGAATGCCTTTGGTTAAGTCACTTGCAAAGTCGTAACTGCATGTATCATTACAGGATGAAAACATTCATGCGTGACAGTTCAGTTCCCATGGAAGCTGCTAACCAGGGTTGCACGGGATAGTCACAGCTTTTATATGTGATCCGACTTAGCCTAGTATAGAACTGTTCTTCATTTCTCGATAATTTTGTTACATTACATGAATGGAAAACAAAATATATGGGCTCCAGCACTTGTGCTATATCCAGTTGTATGGTTCCCGCCTAGTTGGAAGAAAAATGCTCCACATGCGGATCAACGATGCCGCCGCGGAGCTGAACGTCCCCGAGTCTATAATTTGCTTTGGCCATTTTTTGTTGTCAACACCACCTTTGTATTATAATAAGGAGATCAAGTTATCAATAGTCACAACATGCGCGAGAGTACCGCTACTCCCTGCAGCCTAAGCTAGGAGGAGTTGGAAGAAAAATGCTCCACAGCCACCTCGGAGCTGAACATCCCCGAGTCCTGCCTCAGGCGCCTCTGCAAGAAGAACGGCTACCCTAAATGGCCAGGTAACATGCATGATTCCATTCAAGCGAGCAGCAGCTCTACCTGCTATTTCGAATTTGAGTTCCTTCGAGGCTTCTACTAGCTCGTGTCTGGCTCACCTTGATGAATATCATCATGTTGATTTATGGCGCCACACAGATCCGGTACATGAACAGGGAGGAAGCTGATGCTGCAGGTAGGTGCGGCGGAGAGCTCGCCATTAATTCATGGGCGGACCTATAGGGCACGGCTAGCCTGGGCACCTGCCCGGGCTCCCCTGCGGCCACAAGCCTGCTACACGAGAGAGACTGAGATCACACACATACATGACACGCCACAGAGATACGTAGATGGTAGCACCTTTTGTGTCCAGAGCGAGTAACACGTACATGCATGTTGCTTCCAAATTGGTGTGTGAAGGGGAAAAACCAAAAGCGAGGTGAAAGGAGAATGGTAAGCTCCTGTATTCTTAGGACAATGTCAGCTCAAAAATTATGAGATGGTTTTTATATCATCAAATTATATAGAAACTAGGCAAATTAGCTTCCACCTATTGGTTTCACAACATTGTCTGTAAGTGTGTAACTCCACTTATATTAGAGGTCCGCCCATGCTCCATTCAATCTCTGAGTCTTCCACTGTTACCATTGGCTGGGTTAGTAGCTGGTCCTTCACCGGCCAAGGTCACAGAGACGAAGGAGGAGGAGAAAAAAACTTGCTAGACAAGGTTGGATCGTCCTCGGCCAGCAGCGAGCGCAACTAGTTTTGCCAATATGTGTACTGTCATCTGTGCTGCAAACTGCAATAGATGTTGGTGATGACAAGCTTAATCTATCAGTACGTCGACTATGTATTACTGTGATCACACAGTTCGGAAACATATATTGAATCTGCTTTGTTGTAAGCGGCAGAATGCCTTTGGTTAAGGCACTTGCAAAGATGCAATTGCTATTACATGATGAATACATTCATGCGTACGTGACAGTTTCCATGGTTGCCTTAAAACATCTATTGCATGTTGTATGGTTTGTCACAATGGATTTGGTTAATTAAGGCACATGCAAATGTTATTACAGGATGAAGACTTGAGCTCCCATGGATGCCTCTAAACAGGGTGTTCCACGGGACACTAGTAGAGAAATAGCTTTTGAATCAGATCTTTAGTCCCGGCCATTTTATAGCCCGGGACTAAAAATATGACTAATCCTGGTTGGTCTCACCAACCGGGACTAAAGCCCCTCCCAACGGCTCTGGAGGTAGCTTTTGCAGCCCGGTGACAGGTGAGGTTATGTTAGTCCCAGTTGGAGCTACAAGCCAGGACTAAATATCAATCTCTAATCCCGGCTATCAAATCTCTAGTCCCGGCTACAGTTGACAGCCGAGACTAAAGAGTTTACAGCGGGTTGTGGCACCAACTGCAACTATAGGTTGACCTTTAGTCTGGGTACTAGATACAACCCGGGACTACAAGTCCCGGCATAAATACCACCTTTCTTCCTCCTCCAGCCCGAGCCATTTGCAGCTCTCGGTTCTTGCTCGTTACCGACGCATCTTCTTCATCCTCTTTGGCCATCTGCGATTTTCATCTACTCTCCTCTTTTTGTTCGTTGTAAAGGTTAGAAACTTCTCTAACTTCATCCTCTTATGATTCATCCATGTCATTTCTTATTTCGTGGTCTAGAAAAGGATGATTTGTGGTTTTTGTAGAATGGAAGACAAATAGTGATGTTTCTTGATTTGTATGCCATTTGAGCTAAAAATTGCTCGCTAGTTGCATAGTTGGATGAAGAAAGCTATAGTAGTTCATAAAAACTAGCTTCAGTGCTTTGATTCCTAGTGTCAACAATGCATGGTGTCATAAATTTATATATATTCATAAATTAGAAAGTTATATATAGTAGTTGGTGAAAATGAGTTTAGAGAGTAGATGGCGACCGCTTCCGGTTTCTCGGGCTCACGTCAACCTAGGCGATTGAGGCCGGACCTCCCTCTCATTCCATGCGGCAAGTGTAAGAAGAAGACTGTGGAGGAGTACTGAGTGAGAAAGGAGGGTGCAAACAATGGTCATATCTTCTACACATATCCAGATCGCAACTTGAGTTGTTTATTTTGTCATGTTACATATTTTCTGGTTTGGAGCCATTGATCGTGATGATTTCGGTTAATTAACAGTCTTCTCATTTATGTTGTTGTAATTTCAGTGGGATGGCACAGGATCATACAAGGGATGGTACTGGGAGGTAGCGTATGAGACTCATGTTAAAGAGTATCTTGCGGAGTAGGAGGCATAGCGACAGATGACAGTGTAGGTGTGGATGATGACGTGGTAGGGAGCCAGCATAAGAAGGAGGTGACTATTTCGCCTTACGAGGAGGCTGGCAGTGTGGATAATAAGGCAGTGAGCAAGGAGAAGAAGCTCATTGATGATCTATCTGTTTTAATTAGAATTGGTCATGAAATTCTTTTTTTGCTGAAGTGCATTGTAGGTTTATTACTTTGTTTAGTGATACTTGGGGTTGTGCACATTTGTATGTAGGATGGAATAAGATGATGTTTTTAGTGTAATCATGTTGAATGATTGAGACTATAATTTGGGCTCTCTTTTGATGTGGTGTGTATGTGTCTGTAATGCAGATGAATTAACAATGGATGTACAACTCTGACCATCGCTCCTCACAGTTCATGATGGGCGTGCATGGTTTCCTAAGTGTGGCCAGGGCAAACATGCAGAATTGTTTTATGTCATGCCCATGTGTCACATGCATGAACGAGAGGGATTATTCTTGCTCAAAGGTCCTTCAAACATGGAGAACACGGCGTTATGATAGAAGAAGATGAAGAAGAAGAAGGGGATGACAACAATATTATTCATGGCTTCGCTGAATACACTGATGCCTTTGGTGACACTGCTATGGGAGAAGATGAGACGCCCGATGAACTTGGTCAGGCCATCCGTGATGCACAGAGAGACTGTGAACTTGCATGCTTGAGGAACACAAGACATTGTTATACCCGACATGTGAAGAGGGGCAGAAAAAGTTAGGTACCACACTTAATTTGCTAAAATGGAAGGCAAAGAATGGTGTCTCCGACAAGGGCTTTGGGGACTTACTGAGTATCCAAAAGAAAATGCTTTCGAAGAATAATGAGTTGCCCGCCATGACATATGAAGCAAAACAAATCCTTTGCCCTCTGGGATTAGAAATCAAGAAGATAGATGCGTACCCTAATGACTGCATCCTCTACCGTGGCAAGGAGTTGGAGACACTGGATGAATTTCCAGTATGCCATGCATCGCCGATATAAGATCAGGTGAGATGACCCTGGTGAGGTTGAGGGGGAAGACCCCAACAAACAACGACGTCCCAAAAAGAGAATCCCTGCCAAGGTGATGTGGTATGCTCCTATAATACCATGCTTGAAATGTTTATTTAGAAACAAAGATCATGCAACGTTGTTGCGTTGGTACAAAGAAGACCGTAAGGTTGACAATATGATAAGACACCCCACTGATGGGTCCCAGTGGAGAGCAATCGACAGAGAGTTCCCCAAGTTTCTAGAAGACGCAAGAAACCTAGGGTTTGCTTTGAGTACGCACGGCATGAATCCTTTCGGGGAGTAGAGCAGCGGTCACAACACTTGGCCCGTAAACCTATGTATCTACAACCTTCCACCATGGTTGTGCATGAAGCGAAAGTTCACTATGATGCCAGTGCTCATCCAAGGACCAAAGCAACCTAGCAACGACATTGATGTGTACCAGAGGCCATTAGTTGACGAACTTCTAGAGTCATGGAAGATCGAAAGTGTGCGTGTGTGGGATGAGAACAAACAGCCCTTTAACCTGCGAGCATTGTTGTTCACTACAATCAATGACTAGCCGGCTCTTAGTAATCTTTTAGGGCAGGCAAACAAGGGATATGATGCATGCACACATTGTTTTGATGACATTAGGGTTGTATTCTTGAAGAAATGTCAAAAGGTTGTGTACTTGGGCTATCGTCATTTTGTTCCAACAACTCACATCATAAGAAAGAAAGGCAAGCATTACAAAGGTAAGGCAGATCATTGACCGAAGCCTAATAGTCGCAGTGGCAAGGCTGTATTTGATATGGTGAAGGATGTACATGTAGTATTTGGGAAGGGACTGACAGCAAGCCTGTTACAAATGATGCTAATGGACATGCACCCATGTGGAAGAAGAAGTCCATATTTTGGGAGCTTCCATACTAGGAAGTCCTAGAGGTACGCAGCACGATTGATGTGATGCACCTGATGAAGAATCTTTTTTGAACCTGCTAGGCTTCATGGGTGTGTATGGGAAGCCTAAGGACACACTAGAAGCATGATAGGACCTGCAACGTATGAATCAACGAGATAATCTGCACCTAGAGAAAACAGATGATGGGCGCCATTACCTCAGACCTGCTGGCTATACTCTTAGCAAAGAAGAGAATGAAATCATGTTTGAAGTCCTAAACAGCATCATGTTCCCATCTAGATACTCCTCGAATATAAAGGGTATAATAAATGTTTAAGACAAGAAATTTATAGACCTGAAGTCTCATGACTGCCACATGCTTATGACAGAATTGCTTCTTGTTGCATTAAGAGGAATACTAACTCCAAATGTATGATTAACCATCTTGAAGTTGTGTGCATTCCTCAATGCAATTTCTCAGAAGGCAATCAATCCATTGGATGTAGCTAACCTACAGAAGGATGTGGTCCAATGTCTTGTCAGCTTTGAGTTGGTGTTCCCGCCATCCTTCTTTGATATCATGACTCACCTTCTAGTTCACCTGGTCAAGGAGATTAGTATTCTCGGTCCCGTGTTCCTACACAACATGTTCCTTTTTGAGAGGTTCATGGGAGTACTAAAGAAATATGTTCACAACCGTGCTCGCCCAGAAGGAAGCATT
The DNA here is from genome assembly GCA_023333625.1 of Bothriochloa decipiens. Taxonomy (NCBI): domain Eukaryota; kingdom Viridiplantae; phylum Streptophyta; class Magnoliopsida; order Poales; family Poaceae; genus Bothriochloa; species Bothriochloa decipiens. The sequence goes on from CM041635.1 coordinate 27,653,027, forward strand.
GCTAAGGGTTATGGAACAGAGGAGGTCATTGAGTTCTGCGTTGATTTTATTCCTGACCTGGACCCTATTGGTGTTCCTAAATCACAACATGAGGGGAGACTCAGTGGAAAGGGTACACTTGGGAGGAAACCATATAAAAGCACGGGGGACGATTCTTTCAAAAAAGCCACAGTTCTGCAGCACTCCACCTTGATGCACCCTTATAGCGACATGCACAAGAACACCCTACGATCCAAGAACCATGGAAAGACTGATGCATGGAGAGCACATGAATACTTTTGGCAATTGGTTGAGAAAAAGATGTTAGGGTGATGAGAGTATTGATAAGTACTTGTACATGTTGGCTAGGAAACCATCCTAGAATGTCGCTACATTTAACGGGTACGAGATGAATGGCAATACATTTTACACGATAGCACAAGATAAAAAGAGCACCAACCAAAACAGTGGTGTATGCATAGATTCCATAGACCCATATGAGAAAAAGGAAAGATATTATGGCCGCATAGAGGAGATATGGGAACTTGACTATGGACCTGACCTTAAGGTACCTTTGTTTTCGGTGCCAATGGGTGAAGTTGAACAGAACAACGGTAAAAGTTGACCCAGACTACAGAATGATAACAGTGGACCTCAATAATCTTGGATACATAGAAGAGCCATTTGTCTTACCCAAGGATGTGAATTAGTGTTCTGTGTTAAGGACATGGCGAGCAAATCAAAGAACAAAGGGAAAACAAAAAACGACGACGTTGAGCTAAAGCACCACATAGTTCTTCTAGGGAAAAGAAACATCATGGGAATCGAGGATAGGACTGACATGTCTAAATATCTAAAGGAACATGGATTCCCACCCTTCACAGTGAAAAGTGACCCAAGTATCTTGCTAAATGATGAGAACACTCCATGGTTATGGCGAGATCACACACTAGGGATATACATTAGGAAGAAGCTTGTTGTTGTTCCCGCTTGATATTGTGGTGCATTAGAACTAAATTATCATATATATGTAATATTAATTCTGTTTCATGAGACTTTTATATCATGTTGAAATTCACATTTTTTTGGCGGAATTCATTTGGCCAATGTGTGATGAAGAATACAATGATCTACGTTAATTAGACGTGGAAACTGATTTCTAGTTGGAAATCAACATTTTCAATAATTTTTTATTATTAGCTACATTTTTTTATGGTTGAAATTGTCATCATTAATTTGGACTATATTATGTATTAGTAAATTGAGACCAAAAAGTTTATGTTACACCATTTTCTCGTGAACAATAATGCAGGACCAGATGTAGATTATTTTCCCCAATTTTTTTGCTAATATTCCATTTACTTGGTAATTATCAGTTTTACGGGTATTTTTTATAAAAAAAGAGATGATCGTTCTGGAGATTGGCGGGAAGCCGAAAGTCACGCCCCTTTAATCCTGGGTGATACTACGGCCCAAGACTAAAGGTGGGCTGCGTTTTGGTAGCCCGCCAAAATTTACCTTTAGTCGCGGGTGGTGTCACAACCTGGGACTAAAGAATACCTTTAGTCCTGCGTGGTAACAAGACCCGCGACTAAAGGTCCTCAGTAAATATCTCTTGCCCACTGGCTCCTCTTCCTCCTCCTCCACCACTCCCCCAATTCGCTCTAACCCTAACCAGCTGACGTTGACGCAGCCGCCACCGACGCGCACCGCCAAAACCGAGCTCCGGCCCCCGAGTTGCGCTCTGACCACGACTCGTGCACGGCCCCGACGCGCGCTCCGGCGCCCCAACTCGCGCACCGCCCGGCCCGCCTCGACCCGCTCCGCCGCTCCTAGGCGCCACTGCGGCCTATCCGCTCATCGTCGACGGTCGCTCGGGCCCCGACGCACGCTCCGGCCCCGACCTGCACGTGGCCCCGACGTGCGCTCCGGTGTCCCGAAACAAGCACCGCCTGGCCCACCTCGACCCGCTCCACGACGCCGCCGCTCCTTGGCGCCAATGCGGCTGCTCCGCTCTTCGTCGACGCTTGCTCCAGCCCCGACCTGCGGCACGCGGCCTGGACTCGTGCTCCGGCCCCTCGACGCCGCTCAGGCCCCGACTCGCGTGCGGCCCGGCCCGCCTCAACCCGCGCCGCCGTACGTATGCTCGTCCTCGACGCCGCCACCCTCCAATCAACGCCAGCAGCTCGACATCCTTGGTAGGGGTTTTGAGCAGGGTTTTCTTTGGTGGGATTACTTATACTCATTCATGATGCATTGTGGAGATCATATAATGACTAATATGTTGATGTTGTTATGCCATGAATTAATCAGTATTTCAAATGCCTAACTAGCTTGCATAATTATGTCATATTCATTTTGTATATATATATGTATATATATGTATATATATATGTCTTCGATAGCATGTCATCAATCGATTCTCTATGTATAATGCACTCTTGATTATGTTTAAAATTATTGTAGAGAGTTTCAATTATAAAGCGAGTTTTGTGTGACCTAATCCGCCCTACTCCTAATATTGATTGTTCTCCGTGCTATATCGCTAGCTAACTAATCCATAATTTTCATTTATATATATAGTTCATAAGATAAGATATGGCGGATCCAAGGGGCAACTATAATGAGGAAGAATTGATGCAGCAGCTTATCTCGGGCGGCGAACAATATTCACTCTCCGCCCTAACCAGAATGAAGTCGCCGAACTAGAGGTCGTAGACGACCCCAATCAATATTTATTAGATTTCTTGGCACTAGAGCAAAACCTTTATGAGGATCCAAATCATGTGCAACAAAATTCTAAGGAGGTATAATATAAAAATATATGTATATAATTGTATGCATGGTATTAATAACAAATTCCATTAATTCCTTTGTGGTTTTATATATGTATCTATATGTAGCCCTCCAGACAACACAACTTCTTCGACAGTAACAAGCGTCAGAAATATCAGAGGTCCAACTAAACCGTGCAAGGGTCACTTCTTAATCACAGTTGTGGATGAGAATACAGGCAAACCATTAAAGCTGGAAAAAAATGCAAAAGCTTATGTCAAACTTTGTGGGGCTCTGTTTAGGTACAGGCTGTCGATCAACACCTGTGAATGGAAAAAGAGGAAGGATGCTCTGCCTCATATCACTTATGTTTCTGAGATGGATAAGGAGCTTCTTTGGAAATAAGTTATTGCACATTTCGCTCTCCCTCGTAGTCTTACGGAGCAACAAACAAACCTAGTTAGAGCCTGGACACTTAAGAAGATGGCAGATCTATTCCGAAGCTAGAAGAAGGACCTATTTGCCAAATTTGTCAAGAAGAATGTAACTTCAGATTTTAGTCCAGATTCGAAGAACAAAAGGTCCAAGGAAGAATGACCAGATTTTGTAGAGTACAAGACCTCGGAATACCATGCAGAAGTATCAAGAAGGAATCAGCAAAATCCACAAAAAAAGGAATACCATCATTGGACTGGATCAGGTGGTTTCAGAAGTGCCATTCCTAAGTGGGAGAAAATGGAAGAAGAATGTCTTGCCAATGGGGTTGCTCTGCAACCACTTGATTGGACCACTCGTTGCAAGCAATGGTATTATGGACATGGGGGGAAACTCGACCCACAGACAGGGGCAGTGCTCTATACTAGGGCACTCGCACCCGCAGCAGTAAAACTTATTGAGGTGATAAATGCTGCTGCACGTGGTGAGTTTAAGGCCAACCGATAGAAGGATGAGCTTACCAAGGCCCTCCAAAATCCTGAGCACCCTAGGCGAACACAAGGCCTAGGTACGGTTTCATGGAAGCTCACCTTCCCACAGGACGCTAATACCTACAGAAGCGGGCAACGAAAGAAGGATGAGGAGGCAGCACAGTTATGCATGCTAGAGGAGGAGTTGGCTAATTTGTGCGAGCGAGAATGAGAGAGGGATTTGAGGAGGGATGTACAGATCAAAGAGGAGGTTAAATGGAAAATGGCGCTACTATAGAGTAGCATGGGACTCCAACAACCAACACTAGATCCTCATGGAGTCAGCCCCTCTCAGTGAATAAGTAGCTACGCTTCCATGGAGTTACCTACTGCACAATGAGGATGAAGCAAAAGAACACTTCCCTATGGATGACATCACTGACTGCTTTACCACATGTGAGGAGCAAATTCCCGAGGAGGATAGCATAGTTTTGGTGGCGCATGGTTATGTCTCTCCAGAGGATCCTAACAACATGGATCAAATAGTCCATGGTGCTCCAATTCCCCCTACACATTATAGAGTCAGTGTGGATAGAGTTATCGACGTCCATATGAGTAGAACTTGAAATTCCTAGAGGTGATGGGGAGAAGACCCTAGGAGAAGCTGAAAAGGGAGTCATTCTGTGGCGCAAGCGCTTCATAATCATTCCCAGCAATGAGACGGCTAGGGTACCGCCACCGCCACCGCAGCCTCCTAGGTGAGAATATGGAACTTTTCATCAATATATTCTATATATATATATACGCAATAAAAACTTATTATTCAATGCAGGTCTCCACCAGTTCTTCATTCCCATGATCATCATAGTGCTGCTCCAAATCGTAATGATGATGCTATTGATGATCATGATGATGCGATCCATGGCATTGGTGCATCTCCATCTCCGCCACTCCTGCTAAGAACAAGCTGCCGAAGAGGCGCTTAGTCCAATCGAAGATGTCCTCCTCACCCGTGAAGAAACCAAAAGGTGGTCGTAAATGAAAGGCTGCCACTATAGACAAGCAGGTACATGATCAGGAAGAGCATCCCTACAAAAAGGACAATGATAGATAGAGGGCACAAATTAATGAAGAGAGAGAAAGGAGGCAAGAGATGTTGAAGAACCCGCCGAAGCTCACATACAACAACTGGCCCAAGGAGACACGTGCAGGAAGTTGAGCTCAAAAGGCATCAGAGAAATAAGTCCCCACCATTGACGAACTATGATCGGCAACTCATAAAGTCACACGAGTCCAGTAAGCAAAGGAAAACCACCAAGAAAGCAGGCAAAGAGGTTCCACAGCTTGGGATGCAACAACATCAATCTCACCATTAATTGTTCATAATGATCAGCCACCACCACAAGGGTGTGGCTCTTCTTTGTATATTGATGACGTTGTGTTGCAGCTGTGTATGGGGAAGAAGTTGACCCCGAACAACTCGCAAATTTCCTAGTCAAAGCAAACGTTACACCTTCCTAGTTACACGAGCAGACCCCATTTCTTTTAGCTAAGGCAGAGCATGATATATTTTGAACCTATAAGAGGGGCAGAGTCTAGTAGGCAGAAAGGATTGGCCCAATCTGGGCACACAGATGTTCAACTTGAACCAATGGTACATGAAAATTTGTAAGGAGAAAGTGGACGAGCCAGAATTACCGTTGATGCTTCAATTTATACCAGAGCATTGGTATTTCCATGGATATGGCATAATGCCAATTTATTTCGAAGACATGCACCAGCTACTTTGGCAGGAAGCTCTCGACAAATCACTCGTTAGCTTCTTTTATCTGTAAGTGACAAACCATCGGTATTTGTTGCATGCATGTTAAAATTTAGTACTTATATATATATATAATTTGTACTATGTGACTGCAGACTCCAGATGCAAGAAATGAGGAAAGACAAGAAGAGTGATGCTCTTGGTTCATCGATCCGTATCTTATTTTCAAGGACCCGGTCACTGACCGTGATAATTGGACACATGAAATAGAGGAGAATCTATTCAAATTCATTGAAGCCCTCAGGTACAAGGAAGAAATCCTATTCCTTTACATGTTCTCGATAGTGCTAACATTTTGCGTATATATTTTTAGCTTACTGTAGCCACGTTTACTTTAGATCGATCGTTACCTGCAGCTTTCACTGGATACTGATCGTCATTGATTTGAGAAGGGGCTTCATACAAATCTTGGACCCCAAGTCAGGACCACAAACAGAGTACCAAAATATGATAGATCTGATCTAAAAGTAATTAATATATATTATATAAACTCTCTCTATATATATTATTGCTTGCATATGGAAACTAGCTTATGATTGATTATTATTTTTTCTTGTGGATGCAGAACTTGGCTTAGGGTCACGGGTAAATACAAAAGTCATGTTTGGACAGTGCCTCTAACTGTAAGGCAATGGGGTGTAAGTATATATAATTAATAGCTTATCATCGCTTCTTTATTCGTTCAAAATGATAATTACTAACATGCTCCTTCGGTTCATGATGATATGAATCATTTATTTTCTTGTTAAGTGGTGTCTACAACAAGGATCAGGGAATAATTTATGCGCATACTACGTCTGCGAGTACATGATGGCCTTCAGAAAGAGGATTCCAAAAGAACAACTTAAAGTATGTAACAAAACAGAATTAACTATGTTTGTCGGTATATATAGTATATATATTCTACCATACTTTCTTTCGTTCATATTGCAGGCAAATTGGTTAAAGGCAAGGTACACGCGAGAAGACCAAATCAAAGCAATTGAAAACGCTATTTCAGGATTTCTTGTTGATCATATCGCCGTGCCCACCAGCGTGTTCTACTACGGCGAGTCGATGGTAGGACGACGATAGAACGTGTGCAATCCCCCAAGAACAAAGTTTCATTTGATGCACTTATAATTATTATTTCATGCATGCATAGATCGATGTAAATTAAAACATTAGTTAAATTTTTATGTGTATATATATTAGTTTCTTATTCGTGTATAAAATGCTCGAATGAACGAATATTAGATTATTATACGTATAATTCGTACATAAATAACTAATTTAAAATAAATATGAATGCAATTGAAAATATACCAAAATAGAAAAAGACCAAACCCATTTATCCTGGTTGCTATCACAAACTAGGACTAAAAGGACATGCCCCGAGGCATGTCACAGGATGCCTATTTGTCCTGATTGGTGATACAAACTGGGAATAAAGGTTGCCTTTTAGTCCCGATTTACGCTTTAGTCCTGCATGGGCAATCCCGGTTAGGTAACCGGGACCACAGGGGTTTTCAACCCGGGACTAAAAGCCATATCTCTACTAGTGGGATAAACATAGCTTTTATATATGACCAGACTGAACTTAGTATAACCGTTCTTCAGTTATCGATAATTTGTTGCATTATTGAATGGAAAAGAAAAATATATTGGCTAAGCTCTTGCTACATGACTATATCCAGGTGTTACGCTTCCCTCCTAGTTTAATCCGTTATTCATATATCGTGCAAAAAGGACACCAAAAGCAAGGGTAAGCATAGATTTTTTTTTTGAATTTAAGCATAGAATATATTAACAAACCATACATAACTAATGAAGGCAATTACCATGTGTTTGGACTATGCGGTATTTAGCTACATCATTTTTTTTAGAATTATAAGGTACAGTGTAAACGTCTGCAACATGTACACAAACTCATCCTATAAATATACGTACGCAAATAATACCCCAATGAGAACCTCCGAAGGACTGGGCCAGCACATCTCAATATTCATAAAGTCACTACAAACACCTCGCTATTGACAAGGACGTCTGGTGCCCTTGGCCCGAATGGTGAGATCTTACACTTCTGCATGAAGCCATATGCCAAAAAAAACTCTGCTCTCTCTAGAGAAGAGAGATCTATCTTGTTCCTCTTGGAAATACTTCTACACATGCTCACTCTTATATATCCATCATCAACCATTATATGCAGAATAAGATCCATCACCATTAAGGGCCTATTTAGAACGAAGGAATGAAAAACACATGAATCACGGGAATTATAGGAAAAGGAAAGGAATGTGATTGCAAAACAGAGTAATGGAGGGGAGGGGTGGAAGGCTTGGGTGGTCAGCAGAACCGGCCTTTAAGTAGGCAACCCAAGTTCGAATCCCCGCGGTGCCATTCTTGCTAGGAATTTCGAGGGTAGGCATCAGCTGGGCAAGAACCTAGTCCCTATGCGTTCTCATAACGTGGGGGGCTAACCTAGCCTTTGGCCCCTTTATGAAAAAAATAGAGTAATGGAAAACATAGGAAAGTAAAAGTCATATTTGAAACGTAGGAACAAGTGACATAGGATGCGACACCATCTCTCACATTCTCTCAGCTTGCCACGTGCTTCCATGAAACCTTTAGATCCAAGTGGATTATCTGATTCCTCCGTTTTGTGGATGAAAGCAAACCTTTCCTCTTGAATGTAAAGGTGTGTTCCTACATCCCAAATGCTTAAACAATCTCCATTTCCTCTGGAACACCATTCCTCTGTAATTCCTCCAAAAAAATCAGTGGTCCAAAAATGGAGCTTAAAGAACTTAGACAAAACTTTGATTTCTATTGATGTATTTAAGACATACACAAAGAAAACCCACAAGCGCACGGATACCGTTGTAGCTTTTACCCAGAGTGTTTTAAAAATCGTATCCTCAGGGAATGTGTGAGGTTAACTACAGTCTAACTTAATCCAAAGTAACACAAGACTTAAGAAGGTTGAGAGTGTACAGGATTTTTCGCATTTTAATCTCACAAAGTTAAGCCTGCTACTATTCTATCATGGGAGATTACTTAGGGAAAATACACCACAGGAAGCTTCCCCCTAGCAACCAGGTCCTGATCGGCCTACAAATGGGAGGTGGACTACAGAGGACTTAGTGAACCAAGATAAATAGGGAGGCCTATGTATAAGCCTCGGTCTAATATCAAAGCATATTGTCACACATGTGATCTACAACCGATCCGAAATTCGGGTACATCCACAAGCAACCAGGTCTAAGCGCCACGCTTACCCCTAATGTTACTACTTTAACCTACAACGTCCTATACATTAAAGCACTCAAAGAGTTGTGAACCTGATGAGCAATATAAACATGTTGCTCAATGAAATAAGGTGTTGATTACCATAAAAATCTCAGGCATAGGTTAACTTCCACCAAGGTACAAGCGACCGGCCGGCACTTCCTCCTCCAATAATACTATGGATATACTATGTTAATACGGTGTAAAAATGTGGGAATATTAGAAAAAGAATGTTAGTAAAATGATATACTATGTTAATATAGTGTAAAAATGTGGGCAATCAGACGTCCACTCTTGTAGCTTTATAGCACTCAAACATATATCATCCATATATTCCAAATTCTACATCATGAGATAAGTATTGGTTTCACCGCTACTATAGCTTGTCTTATCAATTATTTGTCTATACCTAGGAGCTGAATATGGATGAGAAAACATGTGCAAGCAAGAAAAGATAAAAAAAAGAATTGAATGTTTATCAAATTGAACAAAATTTGCAACATCCTGGAAAAGTCATTGTTTGCTAAGTCTCCACATTGCCTATATAAACAAGTTTAGATCCGACTTTCAAATCCGACCTAAGCTATTTTTTATCAGTCTAGTCTCTAAGTCATGTTTTTTCTTTAAAAACTTATCTGTTCTTGTGGAAAACTTGTAAATCATGTGTGAAATAAGTTTCCATCCCTTTATTTATATAAGAGATCATGGTCGATTGAGAGAGCTATCCATCTAATCATGAAAACACACTATATTTACATTTTATCTTTTACCTCAAGCTATTCTAACCCCATTTTCATTATTCAACACTTCTCTCAATGATATTTGCTTCTGTTCTAGGTGACCATACTAGTTTAGGGCACCCCTGTTGTGCGTATTCCCCGATGGTTCATCCTTGGATGCTTTCATTATTTTTTCGAGCGAAGAACTAGCACTGGTGTCAAATCATCCTTGTTAACCTGCTAAGTCAACTTCATCGTTTACACCTAACTTCATTGTGTATCTAGGCCGTGCGCAACCTCTGATGATCTAGCCCCTACTGGTGATATGTTAGCTGGATTCGGCATGAACACACTTGTTGGTGACTCTAGTACGGAAGGAGGCAAACAGATCTAATATTTATATGTCATCAGTTTCATATAAACAATCACAAGAACATCATTAGGCCTTCGTTTGATCAACTTCATCTTGAGGAGATTGATAAGATGCTAGAGGTGAGGACAAAGGCCCAAGATGTTGCAGATCCAGAGTATGCCTTTGCATGCTTTGAGGTGGATTGGTGGGGAGGAGTCAAGACGATCCAAGATATCAACTTTTCATCCTCTTTGTGTTGCATCTGTTTTCTAAGGATAATTGCTAATCAAGCTAAGATTTTTTTATATCCATATGAAATCTTAGCAAATTTATGAAGGGTTATAATACAACGGGAGCGGGGGGAAGGGGGGGGTGGGGGGGGGTGGGGAAGAGATATATATGATAATTCCTATTTTTTCTTCAAGATGCATCTATTAGTGTTTCAGCCCTTGTTTCTAGTCAACCTCACCATGGGATGTCGTTCAAATTAAATTTTATGAAGGGCAACGGTTGCACTGCTAGAACCAAAATTGGACTTTTGGCAACTGAAACAGATAGGGTTATTCTAGGAGGGTTTGGTACAACTTTTATCAATGACTACTTTTGCACACAGCCTGAGGTTTATACCACACGAGGCAATGGCAATTTAACAGCAACGCATGTCTCTTTGCTCATAATATGATGTTTTCACATCCTCCGAAGGTACCTTTTAGGAGCCAGCAAAGTAACGCATAGACAAATACTTCACAAATCACCAATCTGGCCCCATGGGATGAAGTTCTAATCTGATTTTAGGAAGAAATTTATAAATCTTTGGGAGAAAGTTTTGTCGTGCATTTTAAAATAGCTAGGAGTTATCCTAAACCATATCCCTCATATTTTGATTACATGAAATTAAGCTTCTAATGGTTGGAAAGTGCCTGACTTCTATAAATTCAGTGGTTAAGGTAATAAAGCCACAAAGGAACATATTAGCTTGTTTTGTGCTCAATTGGTTGAAGCTACTACCATGGAATATAGAAGGAGTCATAACTTTTCATTAGCTTTTATTGGTACTTGGACACAACTAACTAGAAGAAAATTTTCATGGGCTTAAATGTCCATGAAAGTTTGTATGGCTTTAGTCTGTTTATTTTCTGTCAAGTAGATTGATGAGAATCGGTTAGAGGAGATGAAGTTTTTGTGTCATGTATCTAAGTGTGAATTTGAGAAGACCCAAGGAAAAAAATCACGTGCAAACAAAAGGTATCAAATTCAGATTAAAATTGGGCAAATTCGAGTAGACACAATGTAAAACCAGCCAAGGCTAGTATGGAGAGCTTCAGCCTGGATGATACAAACACCTGCCTAGGCCAATTTGTATAGACTATAGACTCCCCACCGTTTATACTATTTAAACTAGCCTATGCCACGCTTAGAACCGGCTTGAGCCAGCTTGAAAAGTGTTCCAGTATTTGGTAATGTGCTGGACAATAATGATCCATAGATCCCATCATAAAAAAATCAATCTATCTTTTTATCCACTACTTCAACCTCTTCCAACTCCTCTTATTGCCAACTCTTCTCTAGATGAAAATTTGCTGACATTAGGTGGCCTGATCCTAGGGTACTTTATTGTGAGTCTCCCCAACAAAACTTTTCAATGGGGTTTGTACGTTTTTTTTTCTTTGGACAAAGAAGAACTAGCGTCTAGTGGTCTCGCCGACCTACTAATTCGCCTCATTGTTTAGATCTATATCTAGTGTGTGTCTTGGCCGTGCGCAGTTCGACAATCTTGCCCTTTATTGATATGTTGGCCGAATTTAACACCATCATACCTTCACAGCCTAAGAAATATAAGCATTGATTCGAATAGAAGTGCGTAAATATAACCTCAAGAGGGATATAACCATGACAAGAAAGAGTGAGATAGTGGAAGTGTGCCATGTACACCCAGTTGTGTTACAAAAAAAAAAAGAAGAAGAAAGGAAAAAAAAACAGAAGCCACAATGGGCCCCTGCATGGGCCTTAATACTTTTTACATAGTAGAGTAGCATGGGCCTGCTGACGTGTCCAAGGCCCATTTGTCCTAGTCTTCTTCCTCTCAAAACGAATTGACCTAGTCTGCTCGCTCTCCGGCGCCTCCTCCGTGTGTCTTTGGAAGGTTGGGTCGCCGAAACCACATCCTGCTTCCTTTCCGGCAGCTTCCTATTTTGAATCTCGCCTTCTCTTTCTCGTTATCGGTGTCTGTAGGGCACCCCCTCCGCGCAGCCTTCGCTCCATCCTCCTCGCCACGCCTCACCAGTTGCAACCCACATGTCGATGCCGACGACCGTTTCGACCTGTACCACGGATACGGATCAAGGCAAGCATGTCTTTGAGATCTTTGATTACAGCCAGCACAAGGGGATGGGTCACCAGATGGTCCAGCACCTTCACCGTGCTTCTACCCTGAGGGCTTCGGTACGAAAAGCAGTTGCATCTCGGTTTATCTCGAGCTTCTGGGAAAGGAAGCCATGGTATGGGCGGTCTGTGACCTGAGGCTGGTCGATCATACCACTGGGCGGTCGCTTTCTCTGCACAAGACAGAGCTCAGGAAGTTCAATTCTGCTGATATTAGCAGGTTTGCTCCCGATCCTGAGACTGGCATGTTTGTGAATTGGAGCAAGTTCGAGTCGATCGTCGGGTTACCTTCAGAATGATAGTCTCACCATCGAATGCATTATCACTGTAACGAAACCACCACGGGTATCTGCAACCGAACTCCTGAACAAAATGGAGGTGCCACCATCCAACATCACGGTGGAACTTGGCAAGCTGTTAGATGCAGAGGTGGGTAAAGATGTGACTTTCATTGTTGGCGGAGAGACTTTCGCAGCACATAAGATTCTGCTCGCATTGAGGTCACCAGTTTTCAAGGCTCAGCTTTATGGGCTGATGAGTGAGGCCAAGGCACAGCATGTAACAATCCAATATATGCAATCTGCTGTGTTTAGGACCCTTCTGCATTTTATCTATAATGATACCTTGCCTGCGGACTATCATGGTGGAGAGGGAGGCACTATTAGCTGTGAAATGATCTGGCATTTACTCGAGGCTGCTGATAGATATGCTGTGCACAGGCTGAGTTTAGTATGTCAAAGCATTCTTTGCAACAACCTTGATGTGGAAAATGTGTCAACTACGTTGGCTTTAGCCTATCAGCATGGCTGCAACACGCTTAAGGATGCTTGCCTTGAATTTATCACCAATAAAAGTGTGATGGATGCCACGTCCTGCTTGCCTTCTCCGGCGATGGCCACGGAGTCAACCTCGCCCATGGCCTTGACTGGCATGTCTCGACATTGCCATGGAAGCAAGCATGACTGGCTCTGGATTGGATTAACTCCAACAACAAAGAGAAGGACGATGCCGCCTGTAGGTTGCGGATGGTGGCGTTGGTTTTTGTAGGCGGAGTGCTCGGTGGAGTGGGGATAATAAATAAAAAGTCTCTTGGAATCATCCCTGGTGACTGTGGTGCCGAGAACCGAACAGACAGCAGGGAGGAACGAATAAAAAGCTAGGAAGCCAGCAATCAGAAACAAATCAGTGCATGCATCGGCGGTAGCTAATTTGGTGCCGCACCTTCTATTCATTATCACTGCATGCATGAGGCAGTTCCAGCTTTGGTGCCGCACCTTCAGATTCGTTCTGCAACTGAAAGGGGATCCGTTCCGTGTTGGATGGAGGTGGAATTCATTCAATAACCGAAAATCGCTGACGTGGCGCAAGCAGGAGGCAGAGAAATAGCTTAGTGGGGTTTGTCTGTATAGGAGATATAGATGGGGTACCATATTTTGCTAGAGCTGCTCATATATTGCTGACAAACACATGCTGAGGAATTTAAGATTGGATAGGTTAGTTCTTATTTATGATAGAAGGTTCTCATTCTGCTGCAAAATCAGTGCAACCTTTGCTTGATCTACTAATGTTATATAATTTCAGAACAATTTGCTGGTTTCATTACTTTTGAACTCTGAATGTGTGAATATTTTTAGTGTACATATTATTCTTGCTACAGAACATTCATTGTTTACAAAACTGTTTCCTTTTTTTTTTTACTTTTTGTAGCAAAACTCGCATTAGTGCATGCGCATGCAGATAGACCATTTTTACATGTACTATGGACTCATCCAATGCAGATTATTGTTAGAAATAATAGTAGCATATTGTTGCGGGCTAGCATTCCTGTCACCATGTTATTTTTTCCCTCCATAGTGTTTCATTTTAACCATTTATGTTTTCCAATAAACTCATTCGTCCACAACGGTTGCATATATTTAGAACGCTCATGTGCTTTGGACATATACTTGCACAATAGTTATGTTTTTCTGTTAATAAAATAAACCAAGCCCAAGGAAATTATGATCTTTCTGTTGCACTGGAGTTCATGCATCCACCAAGAGCTGTTATTTTTGGATGGAATTGACCAGTAGCTAATTCTATCCTACACAATAACACTTTGGTATCTGATTGTTTTGTTGAATTCAGTATTCAATTAAAACTAAACTAGTCTTGACTATGCTTTTGTTTTTGTTTCCCCGAGTTTGGATCAATTTTTGGAAAGCCACTAGCGACTTTGTTTTTCTCTGGACTTTAGTTAGTCTATATAGTTAATGATGCTTCGTTGGGAGTGACATTAACATGCATTTTTTACTCAAAAAGTATTAACAGCCATTGGCCATTAGCAACAAATTGGTCTGAATTTAAAGTATTGCCAAGAATACCATTGTCACTCTATATATTTTGGTTTTTACAAGTATAATGGAGATATATGTTTGAATCTCTACGCTTGTAGCTTTAGACTTGGCATTCCATGTTTAAATTCATTTGCACTGTATCTATCTTCGGCACTGTCTGCTGCAATCGTTACCGCAATCCTCACCATTTATATGTTTTAGTCACCTGTAGTTTATTCATGTCTTTTTGTTTTTCATAAAAGTGATTGATCAAACTTTTATACTGTACCATTTCCTTTTAACAGAAAAGATTATTGCATTTGATAGTATAACAATTCCTAGACTGTAGTTTTTAATGTTGGCATTAGTGTAGATCATAGTAATTTGGTAAAACCGGACAGACATATTTCACAAGGAAATTTTAGTACTCATGATTCCTCCTTACATTCTTAGAATAAGTAGTATGCATCGTGCCCGAATATGGCTTCTGTTTTGCTGCAGTTATCATTTGTAATGGATAATTAAGGAGTGGGCACTTTGCTCCTTAATAGTAACCAAATGAATTTAATGTTAGGTTATGTAAAAGAAGAAATCATGAATCGAACTGCTCATTGTATCTATTAATGTTGTTACTATAATAACTGTTACACTCAGTAGCCGTTTCTCATATATTTTATGAGGGATGTCTGTAATCTCTTACTGATAATTGTTACATTATATATTGCTACTGAATTCCTAGTAATGGTCACGAACTGTGATAGGTATGTTACTGATAGCATCTCTTGGGTGAACATTAAATTTAGTTTGGTTGACTATGACAAATATGGATTAGTTTGGAGTAGCAATGACAATCAGTCATTTAGTTAACCAGGTAGCCCTATTTTGGCAGCTTTCTGATGGTAGAAAACCATGTCTATTATTCAAGGCACATGAACTTAGCAGTATGTTTGTCGACGGGCTGCTTAATGCCTATATAGCTCAGTGCATGACATACATCGGCTTGCAAAGCCACATTAGATTGGTGACATTGGCTGCTTGTTCTTTGTGATTTTCAGATTCTCCAAAGTTTGCATCGGCTTGTTTTACATCTGAGTGATTATATTACTTGTATTCTACAAATATGGAGGTATTTGAAACTTACGCTGTTTGTCGTCTTGAGTAAAATTTTCTTATTTCAGTCAATATATATATATCTCACTCAAGAACTTTATTCAAGACATTGTTTCCCCTCTATAGTCCAAATAGCGTTTATGACTTGGGCTACAGTTGCCGTTCCTGTATGCAGTGATTCTGATCTTCATGATTCATCATTCTATATATATTTACTACGCTGTCATAATACATTTAGCATGGATTACAGTAAAAGAATGAGAACGGAAAATTTACATAGCTTCTACTTAAATTTGGTTTCTTACAGTAAGTGCCGAGTAGAGGAATCGTGTTTTGACCATGCGAGTGCATTGTGCACCTCCTCTGTCATTACTTTTTTGAGAACATTCCAAGATTTAACTGCTTTGAAGTTTGCTACCTCTAATCAGCGATGTCAGTTGTATATTTGTCTGCCAAGTATCATGGATTGAGCAGTTTGTGCAAAAGACGAAATTTTGGACTGAAAGAGTAGGTCCACGCATCCTCTTCTAGCTAGCATGGGGCTACATTTGTTGAAAGCTTAGTGTATAAGCTAGGTATAAGAGCGGAATCACCCGTACAGTTTTACGATAGTGAGATGTAGGAGCTTTATTTTGGGACAAAGAAATGTGATGTGTATGAAAGAAGAGAGATGTTGCTTTATTTGAGACAAAGGGAGTAGTATAATATACCAATAATGGCATTTTGTTCACCCATCTATAAAACAAACTAATATAATATACTAATAAGAATCATTGGACTGTTCTATACTCGTTCTGTTCCAAATTGTTATTTGTTTGACTTTCCTCAACTTTGACCACCTGTCTTATTCAAAAAATGTGTGCAAATATGGTTAAATTTAAATTATTATTGAAGATCTTTTGTTAATAAAGCAAGCCATAACAAAATAAATGATATTTGACATAATTTTTTGAATAAGATGAGTCGTCAAACTTAGGGTAAAAAGTCAAATGAACTACAATTTAGAACAGAGTAGTATTTGTTATAGGGAGAATTTCACTTTTTGCCATCTAACCATTACTGAATTTATTTTTGGTGGTCTTGTAACTTCAAAACCATAAATATTTGACCACCATATTATTGATACTGCACAAATTTGACCGTCTAACTGATTACAAAAGTGGTTTGTATTTTTAAAGATTATGAGATCTATATAGTTTATCTTCTAAAAGTTCATAACTAAGTCACTTCAAAACAAAAAGATTACAAAGCTAATACCAAAAGAATATACTTTATGTATCAATATGCTATTTGAAGTGATTCATATTTTATTTGTTCATATTTTTAGTGTTTTATAGCTCATAATCAAGTCTTTTACACTAGACTATATGTTGACCAAGAGAATCTATCGTAGACTATCGGGTAGTTTGATAGATCTCTCCTTCCAAGCGAGTGAAAAGTGATTTTGGCATGATTCTAGTGGTGATTAAATAAGTAGTAGGGAATATTTTTTTTTAGCTTTTACTCCCTATGTCCCAAAATACAGTGGGTTCTAGCCATTCTTAGACAAACAAAGAGAGAGGGTAATAGACGCATGTAGCCCTCCCTTATATTTCTAATAATATATTATAACATAAGGTAAGTGTTTCTCTTGTGGTGTTTCTAAAAGATTCATAAGATTATTTTAAAAGATGCATGCACCACTGCAGCATATCAGTGTGTCACGAACCAACCATGAAACATGAGCTAATTCATATACCAATCAAAATAGTGTTCATGAGGGGGAAAAAAGAGGAAGAGAAAAGGGTCGAAAAGCACCAGGTCACTCAAGCAAGCATCAGACTCGAGAACAATTTGATTGGCCCACATGAGGAGTCAACCCACCAGTGGAGATTAAATGGAATTGACTCAACTACACATCACGTAAGCGGTTAGTCGACCCATCACCCAACCCACCAATATGCTACCGATCTAAAAAAACTAATTTGATAAATTTAACTACAGCTTATTTTGTACTCAGATTTGAGGATTGATTGATCTCTCGGTTTAATTATAGCATAAATAAACAACGAGCATGACTGCAAGTAATAAAACACTCGGAATAATTAGTACAAAAACGATACAATCAAACTCAAAGTAGATGACCAATAGAAAGGTTATACTTGTAGAAAACGTTTATTTTTATTTAAAATTAATTACTTTACAAAATTAACCACCTTTAGAGTAGCTAGATACCAAATTTGCCGCATATTGATAGTTTGGTGGTGGCTAAAGATTTTAGATTTTGTAAAAAAAACTTTGGCCAATAGTTGAATTTCCATAGTTATATTTGATTGTATTTTTCTTTTTCTTTTCGGTGGACAGAGATGATACGGTGTGGGGTATTGGCTTTGAAAGGGCCACTGATAATTGAGAAAATTATAATTATAATTTTGTGCTCATGCCAGATGGATCCACTCAATATCATCAAAGTTGTTGGCTTCGACAAAATGCCATTATGAAATGTGTGCTCTAATTTGTCATTTCTTGATTATAGGTAAAAAAAAATTCAGCCCAACTTTTCACCTTTTGTGGCTGTTTTACCCCTGCCATCATTTACCACGTCTCCCCCTTCTCTCGCATCTTCTCACACCAGTTCTTTCTTCCTCGTAGAGGAGGACGAAGTTCCACATCTGCCGGACACTGTTGGTCGCCACCCTCGGACCACTCCTCCAGAACGGGTGTGAAGGAGACGAGAGAGGAGGGAATAAGTTAAATGGAAGTAGGGATAGAACAGCTAGGCCAGTCTCAGTGGGAATTTTATTAAAGTTTCATTTATATTAAATAGATTACCACATAGGCATTTTTGATGACATGGAAATGCATTTAAGCAGAGAGAAGAAATGAGTATTATGGAGATGAAACTCTCTCGGCGTAATTACCAACTCTTCTCGAGTCATTGAATTAAATGCATATGAAACTAGGAAATGAAACTTTGCATTGAGAGTGTGTGTTTCATCCAAGTTTTATTTTATTCTAAATGATATGGCTGTCTTAGAAACAACACAATAAAACTCTACACTGAGAGTGGCCTTGGAGATGGTGAAAAGTTAGGCTAATTTTTTTAAGACACCGAAAATCATGAAATGTCAATTTAGCGTTAAGCACGTGCTTCATCTAGGCATTACGGGAAAGCCCACAACTTCCATGCCATTTGAGCAGAATCCATCTGTCATGGAGGTAAAATCCCAATTTTAATGGGTCTGCCTATATATATGGGCCGTATTTGTTTCACTCACGTTTCACGTATCAGGGTTTCCTAGCCGCCGCCAATTTCTCCGTCGCCGCCGCCGCCGGTTTCTCCAGCAATCATCTTCACAAGGTTGTTTTACCACTGCCACGATCTCTTCGCTGCCATTTGCATTCTCATCCGAATTAACCGCCCTTTTTGTTGTCTTCTCTCTTTTCGTCGCGCCGATTCATTATGCTCCGGCCTCGCTGCTCATCGCCGTTCCAACAGTTCGCAACCTATCGACATGACGATGCCGACGTCAGTGTCTACGTGCACAGCGAAGACAGAGCAATACATGCTTGTCTTTGAGATCTTTGATTATAGCCAGCACAGGGGCATGGTTACGGCGAGTTTATCAGGTCCGGCACCTTCATCCGCTTCTACCCCGATGGTATCGACCATAATAGCTCGGATTACATCTCAGTTTATCTGGAGCTCATGAGCAAGGACACCAAGGTGCGGGCTAGCTGTGACCTGAGGGTGGTCCACCAAACCACTGGGCTGTCCACATCTGTGAGTAGACTGAGCTGAGGGTGTTCATGTCCAGTGATCTTACTATATTTGTGCCACAAACTGCCTTTTATGTTAAATATAATCTGCTGCAATCCCATCCACTTCTTCTAGCATGGGCAAGGACAGGAGAGATCAGGTCGAGGCTAACCATGTCCTGGTCCTGTAGCAGCATAGTGATATGTCGTGCAACAGTAGAGGCTCCATCAGCTTCGTCTTGGGCTGATGTAAGCATAGTAATAGGAATAGTTGAATACTGTAGTCATGCCTCATGTACCCGGTAGTGGGTGGAGGATTGTATATATATGTTATGCAATGCAATGAAAAGAGTAGCTTCTTTGCCATCATATTCGGGCTCTGTCTTCAGCCAACGCAGAAGAACAAAGGGTGTGCTGTGTGTGCGTGAGTTGGGAGCTCGGCTCGTCTTCTTCCTTTGTTAAGGGAGGATCTCGAGGGGGGTCGAGCAGCTGCTGCTCGCCCCAACGACACTAGGATCTAGCATCAACACATGGTATCGGAGCCGTACACATCGTTCGGGCTTAACAGCCGGCGATGGCGGATCCCACTGGAGCCTTGCCGGGCAACGACGGAGATGCGGAGAGGCAGCTCCAGCCGGTGGTGAGGGAATACGGCAGGAGCAACACCTGGCCGATGCTCACCCGCACCAACTACGGTGAGTGGGCCGTGCAAATGAAGTGAAAGCTGCGCGTCCAGAAGTGGTGGGCGGACGTACAGACTGGCGACGTCAGAGAGGATGCGGAGGTGGGCTTCATGGAGGCGCTCATGGCGTCCACTCCGAGCGAGTTCCACGAGGCGCTCGGGGCCAAGAAGACGGCGAAGGAGGAGTGGGAGATGCTGGAGTCGCTCCGTGTAGGCTCGGATCGAGGTAAGCAGGCCAAGGTTCAGCAGCTACGCCGGAAGCTCAACGACATCTGGTTCATGTTCGGAGAGTCGGTAGAGGACTTCGTTCTTTGTCTTCAGTCGCTGGCGAGCCAGCTCGCCACCTATGGCAAGCTGGTGGAGGATGAGGATCTCGTTAGCAAGCTGCTCTGTGTCGTGCCTCCAAAGTACTCGTAGCTCGCCATGACCATTGAGACGATGTTGGACATCTCCACATTATCTCTGGAGGATGTGGCAGGGCGGCTGCGGGTTGTGGAGAGTCACGGTGCAGCGCCACCGGAGAAGGAGAAGCCCAAGCTGATGCTGACCGAGGAGGAGTGGACAGTGCGGATGAAGGAGAAGCGCCGGTCCGGGGAAGGCTCCAGCCGCGGCGGTGGTGACCGTGGCGGCAACGGCGGCAAGAAGCAGGGGAAGGTTCCGACAGACAAAAAGAAGGGCAAGAACAAGACTGTCGCCCCCAACGCTTGCCGAAAGTGCGGCAAGGTGGGGCACTGGGTGCGCGAGTGTCCGAAGAGGAAGGAGAAGAAAGAGGAGGAGCACCTAGCTTGAGATGACAGCGACGACGATGAACACGCGCTGTTGATAGGGGAGTACTGCGCGCTGCAGGATGGCGAAGTAGGGGAGGCGGAAGCGAAGCAGGGAACTGCGCCGCAGGCTGTCGACTTTGACGAGCCGTGTGCGCAGGTCCTCCTGGGCGCAGTCGGTGATGAGCTGGAGCGGAGGTGGTACCTCGACTCTGGTGCGAGCAACCACATGACGGGCTGCCGCGCCGCCTTCTTCGACCTCGACGAGAACAAGACCGACACAGTCAAGTTCGGAGACGGCTCCCGGGCGTAGATCCGCGGGCGTGGCACGGTGCTCTTCAGGTGCAAGAATGGCAAGCACCACGTGCTCACGGAGGTCTACTACATCCCGGAGCTCCGGTCAAGCATCGTCAGCCTGGGACAGCTGGCGAGCACGGCGCAGAAGTACTAATCTGAGACGGCGTGCTACGGATTTGAGACTAGGAACGGCATCTTCTCGCGAAGGTATCGCATTCTCATAACCGGTTGTACTTTTTGGATCTAAAGGTGGAGTAGCAGGTGTGCCTCGCGGTGGCGTGCACGGAGGATCCATGGTTGTGGCATGGCCGGTTCGGCCACCTGAGCTTCGATGCTCTGGGATGGCTTAGGAAGATGGTGACCGGGTTGCCACCAATCGAGCATGCCGGGGAGCTGTGCGACAGCTGCCTGGCAGGGAAGCAGAGGCAACTGCCGTTAACAAAGACGGCGAGGTACCACACGGCGGATCCCCTCGAGTTGGTCCATGGGGACCTCCGCGGGCCAATCACGCCAGCGACGCATGGCGGACGTATGTATTTCCTCCTAATCGTGGATGACTGCAGCCGCTGCATGTGGCTGCAGCTCTTGACGAGCAAAAGTGACACGGCGGATGCCATCAAGCTCTTCAAGGCGCGGGCTGAGGCAGAGGCGGAGTGCGGCAAGTGGCTGCAGGGGCTCCGGACCGATCGCGGTGGCGTGTTCACGGCACTCGAGTTCACTGAGTACTGTGTCGAGGAGGGGGTGGGTCGACATCTCACAGCACCCTACTCGCCGTAGCAGAATGGCATCATGGAGCACCGGAATCAGACCATCGTCGGCATGGCACGCTCAATGATGAAGGCCAAGGGGATGCTGGCGGTATTCTAGGGAGAGGCGGTCATGACCGTCGTTCACATCCTTAACCGGTTGCCGACCAAAGCCTCGAGGGGAAAACGCCATACGAGGCATGGCACGGGCGTAAGCCTAATGTCTCATACCTGCGTACCTTTGGTTGCATCGGCCATGCGAAGACCGTCAAGCCGGGCCTCGGCAAGCTGGAGGACAGGGGCACTCGCATGGTGTTCCTCGGCTACAAGGAGGGGTCGAAAGCCTATCGGCTATACGACCCAGTCGGCGGCAAGGTCATAGTTTCCCGAGATGTGGTCTTTGATGAGGCAGCGTCGTGGACCTAGGATAGGCCAGAAGCAGGAGGCCTCAAGCAAGGAGGGCTCTGTGACACGTTTTTCATAGAGCAGATGGTCATCCATGGCATCAGTGAGGCTGTGCAAGCGCCGAGGGCCGGGAAAGCTAGAGCAGCGGAGTCTACAGCAGGGGAAGCAGAGGCACCTGGGGTGGCCGGGATGGATGACCCACTCAGCCCCCCCAGAACAGGGGCCCCTGCACTCGACCACACTCGCATGACCCGCACTCGACCAAGAGCCCCGACCCCGACCACGGAGGACTCGACCTCTGGTCGAGCAGTCCTGACCACAGGGCTAGGGGGATCGACTGTGGGAGCCTCGACCATAGGCCACGTCCGTGGGAGGAGCCCCGACCGTGGGACAAGGGGTGCGGGGCAGCCTCGAGCACGGGACGGACAACCTCGACCATAGAGCGGGAGGGCTCACCATGGTTTGGGCAGCCTCGACCGCGAGGCAGGAGGCCTCAACCACGGGTCGGATGGCCACGACCGTGGGTCGGGTGGTCTCGACCACGAGGCAGGAGGGCTCGACCAGAGGTCAAGGGGCCTCGAGCCTTGCTCGGGGGCCTCGACTGACGGAACCTCTCCGCAGTGGATGATCCCACCTCAAGGAGCACTAGTGACAGAGGCAAGCATCGAGTCCGCGACCCCACCATCCAATGTTTTGGATTTCGTGGATGCCTACCACAAAGGGGAGAAGCTGCGGTTCTGCCAGGTGGACGACATCGTCGGCGACACGGATACGCCTGGCCTAGTGGTACGAAACTTCGAGGACGATCCTGCTCTGCTCTTGATGAGTGCTGAGGAGCTGACCACATATGCCACTGTAGAGCGCGATGCGGCATGGTGGAAGGCGATGCTGGAGGAGATGAAGGCCATCAAGGAGAATGGGACCTGGGACTTGGCCGACCCACCGGCGGGCTGCCGGCCAATTGGACTTAAGTGGGTCTTCAAGGTGAAACGGGATGAGCGCAGGGCCACGATGAAGCACAAGGTGCGTCTCGTCGCTCAAGGGTTCGTGCAGCGTGAAGGGATTGACTTCCAGGAGGTCTTTGCCCTTGTCGCGCGCATGGAGTCGGTGCGACTCCTGCTCTCCCTTGCCGCTGCCAAGGAGTGATAGGTTCACCACCTCGATGTCAAGTCAGCTTTCCTCAACGGGGACCTAGCCAAAACGGTCTACGTCAAGCAAGCACTGGGGTTCGTCATCAAGGGCACGGAGAAGAAGGTGCTGTGGCTACGAAAGGCCCTCTACAGCCTATGTCTGGCACCACGGCCGTGGAACACCAAGCTCGATGCCACCATGGATGAGCTCGGGTTTGGGAGATGCACCACGGAGCACGCACTATACACCCAATGATGGGGAAAGGACAATCTCATCATCACCGGCATGCGGGCTTAGGACATCGCCATTTTCAAGGAGGAGATGGCCGTGTAGTTCCGAATGAGCGATTTGGGTGCCCTGTCTTACTACCTCGGCATCAAGGTGAGGCAGGGGGAGGACGCCATCAGGCTGGGACAGCGCGCCTATGTGCAGAAGCTGCTCGAGCGGGTAGGCATGGCGGGCCGCAAGCTTGTAGCCTCACCAATGGAGGAGCGCATCAAGCTCTCAAGGCAGAGCACCGCGGCGAAGGTGGGTGCTACACTCTACCGAAACATCATCGCTGGGTTGTGCTGGCTGACTCCCACATGGCTAGACATCGCATTCGCGATGGGCTATGTGAGCAGGTTCATGGAGGATCCACGGGAGGACCACTGGACGGTGGTCAAGCACTTGTTGCACTACGTCTAGGGCATGGCAGAGTGGAGAATCATCTTCCCCAAGCATGGCGGGCTTCAGCTATCGGTGTCTAGTGAAGCACTGCCCGAGGCCAAGGAGGACGCATCGAGACTCACAGCGTTCAGCGACGCGGACATGGCGGGTGATGTGGACGAGTGGTGGAGCACCTCCGGCGTGCTTGTCTTTCTCGGTGGAGTGCTGATTGCCTGGCAGTCGCTGAAACAAAAGATGGTGGCTCTATCCACCTGTGAGGCAGAGTATGTGGCTGCGGCCACGGTGACATGCCAGGTGGTCTGGCTACGTCGGCTGCTGACGGAGCTCACCGGAGTTCAAGCTCAGCCACTGACGCTCAAGGTGGACAACCAGCCAGCAATTGTGCTAGCAAAGAATCCCGTCCTCCACGACAGGAGTAAGCACATCGATGTGAAGTTCCACTTCCTTCGAGACAGCGTCGATGGAGGAAAAATCATCATCGAGTTCGTCAACACTGGTCGGCACTTGCTGACATCCTCACGAAGTCGTTGGGTTGTCTTCAGTTCCAGGAGCTGAGGAAGATGATCGGCATGGTGAAGGTCAAGGGCTAGCAGCAGGATTAGGGGAAGATTGTTAGATATAATCTGCTGCAATTCCATCCACTTCTCCCAGCATGGGTAAGGACAGGGAGGTCAGGTCGAGGCCAACCATGTCCTAGTCCTGTAGCAGCATGGCGATAGGTCGTGCAATAGTAGAGGCTCCATCAGCTTCGTCTTGGGCTGATATAAGCATAGTACTAGGAGTAGTTGAGCACTATAGTCATGCCTCATATACCTAGTAGTGGGTGGAGGATTATATATATATATGTTATGCAATGCAATGGAAAGAGTAGCTTCTTTGCCATCATATTCAGGCTCTGTCTTCAGCCAATGCAGAAGAACAGAGGGTGTGCTATGTGAGCGTGAGTTGGAAGCTTGGCTCGTCTTCTTCCTTAGTTAAGGGAGGATCTCGAGGGAGGGTCGAGCAGGTGCTGCTCGCCCCGACGACGCTAGGATCTAGCATCAACATTTTTCATGTCTCAGAGCAGGTTCGAGGCATCCTACCTTCAGGATAATCACCTCACCATCCAATGCATCACAACTGTGAAGAAACAACCACAGGTGTCTGGACCTGAATTACTGAACAAAATTGACGTCCCACCATCCAATGTTGCTGAGCTTCTTGGCAAATTGTTGGATGCAGGGGAAGGAGCAGATGTCACTTTCAGTGTTGGAGAAGAGACTTTCACAACACACAAGATAGTACTCACTATGCGGTCGCCAGTTTTTAAAGCAGAGCTGTTTGGGCAAATGAAGGAGGCGAAGAACAGCTTGTGACCATACAAGACATGCAGCCTGATGTGTTTAGGGGCCTACTGCATTTCGTCTATACCGATTCCTTGCCTGACATGGATGATCAAGATGGAGAAGGTAAGAGAGAAATGATATGACATTTGCTTGTGGCTGCTGATAGATATGCTATGGATAGGATGAAGTTGGTGTGTGCAAGCATCCTTTGCAAAAATCTTGATGCAGAGATTGTGCTACTTTGGCTTTTGCCGATTAGCATAACTGTGACAGGTTCAAAGATATTTGCCTAGATTTCATCACCAGTTCATTAGACGTGATGGATTCAATGGCGGCAAGTCAAGGATATCAGAATCTTAAGGCAACTTGCCCATCTGTGCTAGTAGATCCTTTTGAGAGGTCATCAAAGAGGCTTCAAAAAATGTAATTAAGGTTTGTCGATGTTTCGACCCCAGGGGTCAACACCAACGAGTAAATTCATCATTGTGTGCTCCCTTAATCCGATGGGTGATGCAAGAAGGACACAGCGATTTATCCTGGTTCGGGCAAAGAAGGCCCTACGTCCAGCGGGGGGAGGATAGTTCGTGTTATCCTACACTGAAGCGCTAGTACAGGGGTGAATACAAGCGGGTGTGAGAAGTATGGGCTTGAGCTCGAGCGTTTTGGGCGCTTAGCTCTCTGCACCGTGTCACGGTGTTGTTCTGTGATCTAAGCCTTAGTGTATGAAGCTCTAGGATCCCTCCTCTAGCTAAAGTCCTGGCTCCTCCTTTTATAGGCGAAGGAGGGGCACATGAGTACATGTTTTTGGGGCTCATGTGGTTGGTGACATATGACATTGATGCCGATCATGTTGGTGCTGCTATAGAGGCGTACGTCGGTATGGGAAGCCTTGCGGCTGTCGCGTCGGTAGTTGTTGAAGTGTTGACCAAAGTTGTTGAAGTTCCACTCGAGGGTCGGTGTGATGATGTCGAGGGGTGACGATCAAGGCCTTGGGTCAAGGCTCATCGGATAAGGTCAAATCTCGGGATATGCGGGGAATATACGTCTCGAGGGGGTGCCGGACAGGGCACAGTGCTCGGTATGGCGTGGCATTAAGGTACGATCCGTGGGATTCTAGGGTATGGGCGGTAAAAGCAGGATTTGACTGCCATACCCACAGCTGTTTTGGTAACTGTGGCCATACAGTTAGGTGGGAGCAGGTAAAATGCATTGAATGCGCCTGGATCCGTACTGGGAGTACGTAGCCGAGGGTTTTACCATGCTCAAGGGATGCCCATTCACACGGGCAAAGTTCCATCCTCGAGGCTGGCCTGTTCACCCGGGCAGAGTTCCGTCCTCGAGGGGTCGCCCGAGTCGCACCCTCGAGAGTACAGTCTCAGTCCGTGCAGTGGTCCGTCGAGTAGATTGTGCCTTTGGGCTGTCGATGCCCATTCGTGGGCCGGTCCAGCATGCTTTAGTTTGTGGATTTCCAAGCGGTAATGAGGGATGTCATTGGAGGGCTTGCGTTGCTAACTTCGGGGATCCGCCCAGTTAAATGAGGGCTTAGGGTACCCCTTTCCCAGGTAACCGACAGTAGCCCCCGAGCCTCTACGCGAATGCTGGCACTCAGGCAGGGGTCAGGAACTGGGAGCGAAGTGTGGCTCGGATTTTTCTGTGGGGGCGTGCGAGCGTTCCCCACAGGGGTAGCCCCCGAGGCCTCAGAGGAGTCAGAGGACTCCTTCGAGGGCTTTATTTGTCTTCGGTTGAGGGGTGCTCGTCCAGTCGGGTGCGGACCTGAACTGGAGTCGTGGCGCTTTGTCGAGGGGCATGTAGGAGCATTGAGCCCTCGGGGAATTTTGGACCCTCTTTTGTCGAGGGTTGCCGGGCACAGTCGAGCCTCCGAGCCTCATGCGGCTGGGGCGTTGCCGGCCTCGGCGTTCATCTCACGAGTCCTTTCGATCGGACGTGAGGCGAGAAGCGTCGGACTACCCTCGATAGGGCGAGCCTGGAAGTTCTCAGTGAGCTGGTAACGGGAGAATCCAAGTGAGAGCCTGATCCTCATTCGATAGAGGTCGGCAGGAGGCCTGGAGGCAGTCTCATTAAAGCAAAATGCATGGACCTATGGATACCGATTCCATTCGATAGGTCTCGGCGGCTCGATGCCTCCCTTTGGGGGATTCCATAAAAGTCTATAGCATTTTGCCTTGGATATGTCCAAAGGGGTCTCGAGAATTTGTTCTCGAGTGGGGCCTTGTGTTGGCTCCCTCTTGGTCATCCCTGACTCGGGTGCTCAAGGGCGGCTGTTGAACCCTGGTCGAGTGTCGGCCTTTGCTCCCTCGAGGCTTGTTGTGGAGCCGAAGCTCGTTTACCTCTTCGAGGAATTTCCAACCCTCTTTCGTCGAGGGGTGCTGGGCACGGTCGAGCTCCCAAGCCTCGTGTGGCTAGGCGTTGTCGGCCTCGGCGTTCATCTCATGAATCTTTTCGATCGGACATGAGGCGAGAAGCATCAGACTACCCTCGATAGGGCAAGCCTCGAAGTTCTCAGTGAGCTGATAACGGGAAAATCCAAGTGAGAGCCCGATCCTCGTTCGATAGAGGTCGGCAGGAGGCCTAGAGGTGATCTCATTAAAGCAAAACACAATGGACCTACGGATATTGATTCCATTCGATAGGTCTCAGCGGATCGATGCCTCCCTTCGGGCGGATTCCATAAAAGTTCATAGCATTTCGCCTTGGATATGTCCAAAGGGGTCTCGAGAATTCGTTCTCGAGCGGGGCCTCGTGTTGGCTCCCCCTTGGTCATCCCTGATTCGGGTGCTCGAGGGCGGCTGTCGAACCCTGGTCGAGGGTCAGCCTTCGCTCCCTCGAGGCTTGTTGTGGAGCCAGAGCCCATTTACCTCTTCGGGGGATTTCCAACCCTCTTTCATCGAGGGGTGCCGGGCACGGTCGAGCTCTTGAGCCTCGTGCAGCTAGGGTGTTGCCGGCCTTGGTGTTCATCTCACGAATCCTTTCGATTGGACATGAGGTGAGAAGCATCGGACTACCCTCGATAGGGCGAGCCTCGAAGTTCTCAGTGAGCTGATAACAGGAAAATCCAAGTGAGAGCCCGATCCTCGTTCGATAGAGGTCGGTAGGAGGCCCGGAGGCGGTCTCATTAAAGCAAAATGCAATGGACCTACGGATACTGATTCCATTCGATAGGTCTCGACGGCTCGATGCCTCCCTTCGGGGGGATTCCATAAAAGTCCTAGCATTTCGCCTTGGATGTGTCTAAAGGGGGTCTCGAGGGTTCGTTCTCGAGCGGGGCCTTGTGTTGGCTCCTCCTTGGACACCCCTGACTTGGGTGCTTGAGGGTGGCTGTTGAACCCTGGTCAAGGGCCAGCCTTCGCTCCCTCGAGGCTTGTTGTGGGGCTGGAGCCTATTTACCTTCTCCTGGAGGAATCCGCCGATAAGTAACATTTGTTTTTCTTACCATCGGACGCGTCTTTTGAGGAGGAAGGTTAAACGGTGCGGTGGTGGAGAACGTGGCCGGCCCGGGCAACAGCTAATTGCCTGAGGCGTGACACATGTATCCGGCCGAGAATCGAGGGGGAAGGGTTATGTAAACGCATTAACTGCGGGGAGTTACCTTCTTCTTTTGCCAGATTTTGCCCATTGCTCTTCCTGGGTATAAGACCAGAGGGGATAGATGTTGTTCGCCCCTACCTTTGCCACGTTGCCTTCACCACCGCTAGTGCTCCTGAGTCCCTACTTTCCTGTGCGCGAGGGTAGGAACTTAGAGCATGAAATCATGATTGGGAACCTTCCCGGTCGCCCGTCCATTGAGGAGATCCATGTCATCACTGCCGCCGCCGCACCCATCGAACAAATCCGTGCTGCTACCGCTGCCATGGCCCCCATCTTCCAGCCTGCCGAACCCTGGCGCCCGTCGACCGTGACGCGACAGAGGCTGAACGAGTTGGTGAGGGATGGACTCCTCCGCCCCATCACCGATTCGACTCGGCCGGAGTGGATCGCGCCGCCGAAGAGCCACCTCGAGGCAAACCCACTGGAGGGCTACGTGGTGAGCTTCCTCAAGTACCACCGGCACGGGCTCGGAGCGCCCCCGAGCGAGTTCATGCGGGGGCTGACGAACTTTTACGGCGTCGAGCTCCAACACTTCTCTCCCAACGCCATCTCCAACGCCGCCATCTTCACAGCCGTCTGCGAGGGCTACTTAGGGATGGCGCCCCATTGGGAGCTGTGGCTCCATCTCTACAAGGGAGAGTGGTTCACCTCTCCGGTGGGGTTAGGCATGAGGCGGATTGTCAGAGCGGGCTACCTCAACTTCGTGTTGAAGACAGGCAAGTCGGAGGTGCCGCGCGAGTACATCGCCACCGGGTTGATGTCCAACCACTCTCGGTGGGACGAGCAATGGTTCTACCTTCGCAATGATGGAGGCTATTTCCCGTCGTACACCGGGCGGCTCATCACCGAACGGCGATTCAACTGGCCGCACAGTGTGACGGGGGATCTCCAACGTCGACTTTGACCCCTCGCCGCCATGATGAGGACACTTTGGGAGGTGGGCCTGATGGCGGGCGTGGTGGTCTCAGCCTTCCACAGTCGACGGGTGCTCCCCTTGATAGAGCGCCCACTGCGGTTGGACAAGATGCTCCCCACGGTGGCACCCGAAGTGCTCGAGAGGTGCCGGATGTCCAGCGAGGAGATACCCGGCGCGGAGATCATCGCGTGGGTGAAAGGGATGGTTGCAGGTTCGTTCAGTGCAGAGGACGTCAACTGCCTCCCCATGTGACCGGAGGAGGGGTGCCTCGACCTGGTTAGTGCCTCGACCCATGCCTTTCGCGTTTATGTTTCGTCCCCTTTTTTCTTACTCTTGTCCTCATGACCGAATGTTTTCGTGCAGGGGAGAATCGACTACCAGAGATCAAGGCCCCCGTTGAGGGAGGATGCTCCTGATCGTCAGGTGAGACGCTTCGACGCCCAGCAAGAAAAGAGGCACAAGGATGAGGAGAGGAAGGAAAAGGACAAGAAGCTCTGGGAGCACAAAAAGCACGAGAAGCGCCGTGCGCAGCAGAGGCACGATGGGCTCCCAGAGGAGGAGTCTCCCTTCGAGGATGAGGGAGATGAGGATGATGATGATGACAATGATGATGATGTTGAAGGGGTGGCGGGACGTCTCGAGCCCCTTCTGTCTGGTCCCTCCCGTACTGACCGTCTTCTAGTGCAGGAAGGTGCGTCGGAGCAGCGCGCCCCTCAGCAGGCGACTACGGCCTCGGAGCGCCAGTGAGGGGAAAGGTCAACCACTACCTCGACTCGGGGGGTTTGTCCTCCTCCCGTCGTGCTTGTGGCAGGACCCGCCCACTTCGACCCGGGAGACCCAATCCCGGTCATCGGTGCAAGAGGAGCAGGGTCGTGCCCAGGAGGCCTCGTTGGAGTAGGGAGGCACGGCGACCTCACCGATAGCCCCTAGCAGCCCCAGCCCTAGGAAGAGCTTGGCCTCGGGTGGGGCCTTGAGGTCTGCTGGCAGCTCGAGGGGGACCCGAAAGGCCTCTATCCCCTTTCGGTAAGTGTTGTTGATTTAAGTCTCTTCTCGCTGCTTCCCTATTCTGTAGTTCATTAAGTTCTCTACTATCCTGCTTTTTGTCCAGGCCAATGCGCTGGAGAAGGCGACCCTTGCACCGGCTAAGCGGCTTAGGGTGGATGTGGCCACGAGGATGGGGGCCTCGGCCACAGGTGCGACTTCGAGGCCCTTGGCACCGTGGGAGGCGAGGTGGCTATCCTTAGCCCTTGGGGCTATGGCTTGTGGTAGGCTGACGGGTTCTGCTCTTGCTGCAGGGTCGAGTGACTCGGGGGCCATGATGGGCGGCGACTCCGAGCTGAGGAAGACACAGGAGGGGAGCACCTCACTCATGTCAACGTCCGTGGTCCATGAGCTCGGCCCGATGCCGGAGAGCGGAACCCCAGCGTCGGGAGCCTCTGACCTGGGCCAGCCCGAGGTCTCTGCTTCCATGCCTGAGGCAGGAGCCCCCGAGGGCCACGAGCCGGGAACGGAGGTATCCCCCATCGACCTCGAGGATGAGGAGGCCATCACCCCTCCCCCTTCGATGGGGGAGCAAAAACCGTGGCTGACAGGGCTACGCGAGTTGGAGGCTCAGCAAAAGCAGGAGCTGCCACGGGCGCAGTAGGAGGAGAAGGAGCCGCAAGAGCGACAGGAGGAGGAGGTGACCGGGGAATGGCCCCAGCACCATCAGGAGCAGCAGATGCCGTCGGAGGGGGAGGAGACCTCGGGACTCCCAAAACAGTGGGTGTTCGTGATCACCCTCGACGAGCTGCTACAAGAAGCGATGATGAAACACTCGACGCAGCTCGAGGAGAAGACCTCGGCACCGACCCCGTCAGCAGACGTGTCAACAGTGGATCTGCCGGCACCACAGGACGTGGCGTTAGATGAAGCAACGGCCTTGTCCCCTCCACCACCTCAGGAGGCGCCTGAGCCAGCGTCGAGCCAGCCACCACAGCCGTCAGCTGCGCCATTGGAGGAGCCAGTGATTTCTGGTCCGCAAGCTAAGCAGTCGGAGGAGACGGCGGCTGCCATCGCGTTGGGGACTCCTGGCCCGTTGAGGAGGATATCGACGTCCCACCCTGGGCTGGGAGGCACCGACGCCGCGTCATTGTTCCCCACCTTGGCCGAGTTAGCGGAGCACCACGGTGCCCCATGTGATGTGGCGGAGGAGATCGAGTCCTTGGCGCGAACCAAGGTCAAGACGCTCTTCTCTCATTGGGGCAAGGAGCGTGTCTTGCTCCAAGAGCTCGGCGACTCCAGCGCTCCCAAGATCGAGATGGATGACCTGATGGAGGTCGAGCACTGGGAGGGCGTGGAGCAGTCCCGGGCGTGGCTGCAGCACTTCCTCAAGCTGGGTGTTGAGCTCGTTGGGGATCCCGACCAGAGTCTCATGGTAAGTCCCTGTTTGGATGACATACAATTTTTGGCTTTTCTCGTATGGATTCCCTTAACCCTCGAGTTCCTGTTTCCAAGACTTGCGGAGGTGTTCCTACTCCAAGTCATACTTCCTCCATGAAATACGTAACAGCCGAGAGGAAGTGCTTCGCCAACTCAAGGCTGGCCGTTCTGCGCAGAGCAGGGTGGTCGAGGTCGAGGAGGAGGTGAAGCGGGCCAGAGAGGAGGCCACCAGGGCCAAGAAAGAGGCCGCCCGGGCAAAGGAGGATGCCGAGGCAACTCGAGGCGAAGCCACCCGAGTCAAGGAGGAGCTTCGGCGGGTTAAGGAGGAGGTCGACGCGGCAGGAACACGATGGCGCTCGCGCTCAAGAACACGTCAAGCTGCTCGCGGAGGAGGCCTTAGGCTCCATGGAGCGTATCCACTCGCTCGAGGCTAGTCTGGCTCAGGTCTCCATGGCGCACGACACCCTCTCTGCCTTAGTCAAGGAGCAGAAGGGTCGAGCCAACAGCCTGGACGCCAAGCTCGAGGCGATGAAGGCTACCCTTCGAGAGAAGGAGCAAGCCATCATCTTGGCTGGTGGCGCCCTCGAGACCCTCTGGTGTGAGAAGATTGACTTGACTCGGGCTTTCAAGGAGGCCCAGTGGGAGCAAGATGAGGCTCAGGAGGAGCGCGACGCCATGCTGGAGGACCGCAGCGCCCTCCAGACCCGCTGTGCCAGTGAGTTCCTTGGTGAGCTTTGACCTTTTTCTTTCCGTGTGACTTGTTTAACTCTTTTTTTATCTTTCAGACCTTGAGTCCGAGCTGCTCTCCACTCAGGCCACCGCCAAGGCACTACAGGAGGGCCTCATGGCGGAGGGGGCGCTTCTCGGCAGGTTTTGCTTTGCCACCAATGCCGAGAACGAGGAGCGGTGCCGGGGGCTGATCCGGGATGCCGAGAGGCTAGGGGAAGTGTTGGCGAAGCTGTGCGAGGATGAAGTCCTCCTCCCCGAAGATGAAGGGTACACCGTCGAGGAGGGCGGCGACGGAGACGGCGGAGTGGGCCTGTAGGGCAAAACTGGGTGAAGGTGCCCATGTAAATAAGTTAGTTTTTGTAACTTATATTCAGTATGGCCTCGGGGGCCTTTAAAACATCTATGCATCTAGGATATTTCAAGTTTGAATCTTCTCTGTTTTCTTTCACCTAGATTTTTCTTTTTTGACTAAGTGTTCGACGCGTGCTCATATCCCTTGAGGGGGGAGCGAGTGGAGGTACCGTAGCCTAGAGGCGTAGGAGAGCTCTCGGCTCGACAGCCCTCAACCCTTAGGGAATTCGAGGCGTTTTCTTCTTAGTCACGAAGCGCGTCGAAGCAAAGGAAAGAAGAGACACTCGAGCTTTGATCATCTGACCTTTGCTTTTCAACTAAGTGTTCGACGCATGCTCGTATCCCTTGAGGGGGGAGTGAGTGGAGGTACCGTAGCCCTAGGGCATAGGAGAGCTCCTGGCTCGACAGCCCTCATCGACCTTGAGGGAGTTCGAGGCATTTTCTACTTAGTTACGAAGCAAAAGGAGACGCTCAATTTTTTGAAAAATCGTTCGTATTTTTAGGAACTTAGGGGGTTCCCCCCGTTAGCCCCCGAGGGAGGCTCGACTCTGGCGAGACAGGGTCGAGGCTACCTCTTGCATGTATAATAATAAGTTTGAACTTATAAATGTACTTCTTATATTTGCCATGCGAAAATGTACGAAACATGAGAGAATGTACAAGGGCATCGATGCCCTAGGGGTAGAAACGACATAGCTGTTCGATGTTCCATGCGTTGGTGAAGGTTTTGCCCTTGTTGTTTGCCAGCTTGTACGTTCTGGGCTTCAGCACCTCAACTACGGTGTATGGACCTTCCCATGGTGGAGTTAGCTTGTGACGCCTCTTGTTGGTCTGTCATCGACGTAGGACGAGGTCTCCAACTTGGAAGTCCCTCAAGCGCACGTGTTTGTCATGGTAGCATCGAAGTTTCTGCTGATACCTCATGGAGTGAATCAGCGCCATGTCTTGAGCCTCCTCGAGCTGGTCGACAGCGTTTGCGAGGGCTTCTTCATTGGTTTGCTCATTATAGGTCTTTAGTCCAGGGGAACCATACTCGAGATCAGTGGGGAGGACGGCCTCAGACCCATAGATTAAGAAGAATGGTGTGAACCCCGTGGCTTGACTAGGTGTTGTCCTTAAGCTCCACAGGACCGAAGGTAGCTCCACGGCCCATTTCTTTCCGTGCTTGTTAAGGCGGTTGAAGATTCTTGGCTTGAGGCCCTGCAAAATCATGCCATTGGCATGCTCAACCTGGCCGTTAGTTCGAGGATGAGCAACCGCGGACCAGTTCACACAGATGTGATGGCGATCACAGAAATCTAGGAACTTCTTGCCAGTGAACTGTGTGCCGTTGTTAGTGATGATGATGTTTGGGACCCTGAAGTGATGGATGATGTCAGTGAAGAACTCGACCGCCCGCTCGAAGCGGATGTTCCTGATAGGCCGGGCCTCGATCCACTTAGTAAACTTGTCAACAGCAATGAATAGGTGCGTGTATCCCTTGGTTGTCCTCTTGAGAGGCCCCACGATGTCGAGACCCTAGACCACGAACGGCCAGGTGATGGGGATCATCTGTAGGGCGTGAGCTGGGAGGTGCGTCTGCTTGGTGTAGAATTGACACCCCTTGCACGAGTAGACAATGTTGATGGCGTCGAAAACGGTAGTTGGCCAGTAGAAACCCTGTTGGAAGGCGTGGCCAACGAGGGTTCTCGGCGCTGCGTGGTGGCCGAAATCCCCCGAGTGTATGTCCTCGAGGAGCCTCCTGCCTTCTTCGATAGTGATGCAACACGGAAGGATACCCGATGGGCTTTGCCTGTAGAGTTCCTTGCCAACACCATAGATGACGTAGGACTTGGCCCGTCGCATGATCCGGCGAGCCTCAGTCCGGTCTTCCAGGAGTTCCCCTCGAATGAGGCAGTCGAGAAAAGGGACTCGCCAATCCAGAGGTGGGCTCGACAGAGGAGGTGTCCCCTCGATCTCCATTACCTCGGCCCCGGTTGAGGCAAGGGGTTCGAGTGTCGAGCGTGCGGTGCCATCCCTCGAGCCCAAGTCCATGGAGGGCTCGAAGAGGTCTCTCGAGAATACGTCCAGAGGGATAGTACCTCGGGTTGATGTGATCTTTGCGAGCTCATCCGCAGCTTCGTTGTAGCGTCGAGCAATATGATTGAGCTCGAGGCCATGGAACTTGTCTTCCAGTTTGCGCACTTCTTTGCAGTAGGCTTCCATCTTGGCGTCGTGGCAGCTCGAGGCTTTCATCACTTGGTCGATGATGAGTTGTGAGTCACCTCGAACGTCTAGGCGTCGGACCCCGAGTTCGAGGGCAATACGCAACCCGTTGACAAGAGCCTCGTACTCCGTGATGTTATTGGAAGCGGCAAAGTGGATGCGAATGATGTAGCGCTTGTGGACTCCGAGGGGTGAGATGAAGAGCAAGCCTGTGCCTGCTCCTGTTTTCATGAGCAACCCATCGAAGTACATCATCCACAGCTCAGCTTGGATTTAAACTGGCGGCAACTGGGTGTCAGTCCACTCAGCGATGAAATCTACCAGCGCCTAAGATTTGATGGCCTTCTGTGGTGCGTAGGTGATGGTCTCACCTATAAGCTGGACTGACTACTTAGCAATTCTTCCAGCAACCTCCCGGTTTTGAATGATCTCCCCCAAGGGGAAAGAAGACACCACGGTAACCGGGTGGCTGAGGAAGTAATGCTGAAGCTTGCGACGCGTAAGGATGATGGCGTAGAGCAGCTTTTGCACCTGCGGGTAGCGGATCTTGGTTTTCGAAAGCACTTCACTGATGAAGTAGACCAGCCGCTGGACGGGCAAGGTGTGTCCTTCCTCTTGCCTCTCGACCACTATGGCCGCGCTTACCACCAGAGTGGTCGCGGCGATGTAGAGGAGGAGGGGCTCGGGCGATTCAGTCGACGTCGCTGATCAAGGAGGGACGAGGACCGGGGCGGAAGTCAACATGCTCTTGAGTTTGTCGAGGGCCTCCTCGGCCTCCGTGGTCCATACGAAGCGTTTGGATTTTTTCAAGATGCGGTACAAGGGCAGGGCCTTTTCCCCCAATCGTGAGATGAAACGGCTGAGAGCCGCGAGGTAGCCCGTGACCTTCTGTACGCCCTTAAGATCTCAAATCAGACCCATTCACATGATGATATCTGAGGAGCATGCCCCGAGGCACTCCAAAGACACATTTCTCAGGGTTGAGTTTTATATTCTTAGCTCGAAGGCATCCGAATGCAATTTCGAGGTCATGGATGAGGTTGTTGACTTTTTTGGATTTGACCATGATGTCATTGACGTAGGCCTCGACCGTGTTGCCTATGTGTCTGCCGAAGACATGAAGCATGCATCGCTGATACGTTGCCCCAGCGTTTCGAAGGCCAAAGGGCATAGTGATGTAGCAATACATGCCGAAAGGCGTGATGAAGGAAGTCGTGAGCTGGTCGGACTCTTTCATCCTAATTTGGTGGTAGCCAGAATAAGCATCAAGGAATGAGAGGGTTTCACATCCCGCGGTAGAGTCAACAATTTGATCAATGCGTGGTAAAGGAAATGGAACTTTGGGACATGCTTTTTTTAAACTAGTATAGTCAACACACATTCGCATTTTTCCATTCTTTTTCTTAACTAACACAGGATTGGCTAACCATTCGGGGTGATGAACCCCCTTGATGAATCCAGCCGCCAAAAGCCTATGTACCTCCTCACCGATGATCCTGCGTTTCTCCTCGTCAAAGCGGCGCAGGCGTTGCTTCACCGGTCTGGACCTGGCTCGGATCTCCAAGGCATGCTCGGCAACTTCCCTTGGTATGCCTGGCATATTCGAAGGACTTCACGCAAAAATATCAGCGTTCACACGGAGAAAGTCGACAAGCACTGCTTCCTATTTGCTCCCGAGGTTGGCACCGATCGTCAGCACCTTCTCACCAGAGCAGCTCGGGTCGAGGGGGATTTTCCTAGTGTCTTGCGCTGGCTCGAAGCTGCTGGCATGACGCTTAGGTTTGGGCACCTTGTCGGCGAAGTGCTCAAGGGTCGAAGCCATCATCGCACTTTGCTCGATGGCCTCTCCGTACTCGACGCATTCAACATCGCAGTTGTACGCATGCTCGTAGGAGGAGCTGATGGTGATGATGCCTCTGGGTCCCGGCATCTTGAGCTTGAGGTAGGTGTAGTTTGGGACCGCCATGAATTGCGCATAGCCTGGTCGGCCGATGATGGCGTGATAAGTTCCGTGAAAACCGACCACCTCGAAGGTGAGGGTCTCTTTCCTGAAGTTAGCGGGGGTGCCAAAGCAGACAGGAAGGTCAATGCAGTCGATGGGAAGAGCGTTCTTCCCTGGTATGAGGACATGGAAGCCCCCCACGCTGGGTTAGAGTTGGCACCTCTTGACCCCCACGAGGTCGAGGGTCACGAGGTAGATGATGTTCAGGCTGCTGCCGCCGTCCATGAGGACCTTCGAGAGGCGGGTGTTGACGATGATTGTGTTGACGACGAGCGGATAGGCCCTGGGGTTGGGGACGCGATCCGGATGGTCATCGCGATCGAACATGATGGGTGCATCGGACCAGTCGAGGTAGTGAGGTGTCGCAACTCAGATGGAGAAGACTTCTCGATGCTCCCTCTTGCGCTGTCGAGGCGTGAGGTGGGTCGAGGGGCCTCCGTAGATTATGTAGCAGTCATAGACTTCGAGGAACTTTTTATCTTCCCCGTTGTCTCCCTCATTGCCGCCCTAGTCTTTCTTATCGTCACCCTTCTTGACGCCCAGTTGCTCAAAGTGCTTTCAAAGCATGCAGTAGTCTTTGAGTTTGTGTTTCACCCCGTCCTTGTGATAAAGGCAGGGCTCCTCGAGCATCCTATCGATGATGGCCCCTTTGGGGGGACCTCATTGTTTTTTGCGTTAGGCTGCTGCGACGAGATCGTCGTCTGCAACCTCACGCTTGCCTTGCTGATTCTTCTTCTTCTTCTTGTTCTTCTTCAAACCTTTGTTCGAGCCCCCAGTATCGACTGTCGGTGCCTTTCTCTTGTCTTTTTCATCGTCGAAGAAGGCTCTGACCGCCTCCTCGCTAGCCGCGTAGTTGGCGACCACATCCATGAGCTCGTCAACGGTGTTGGGGCGGTTGCGCCCCAACTCGCGAACTAGGTCCTTGCAGGTGTACCCGCAACAAACGCTAGAATTATGTCGAGATCAGAGATGTGGGGAGTTTGGTTCGATGCTTGGAGAATCGTCGAGCGAAGTCACGCAGAGACTCCCCTGGTTTTTGCTTGCAGTTGCGTAGTTCCCAGGAGTTTCCAGGACACACATAGGTGCCCTTGAAGTTCCCCTCGAAGATCCAGACTAGGTCGACCCAGTCGTGAATCTGGTCAGAGGGAAGCTCCTCGAGCCACATACGCGTGGTGTCGGATAGGAACAGGGGAAGGTGACGTATGATTGTGCGGTCGTCACGTGCCCCTCCTGCCTAACAAGCCAATCGAAAATCGGCTAGCCAGAGCTCGGGTTTGGTTTTGCCATTGTACTTGACGACGCTCATGGAGGGTCAAAACTTATTGGGCAGCCGGGCGTTGCGGATCGTCCTGCTGAAAACTCAAGGACCCGGTGGCTCCGGGGCCCGTTGGTCTTCATCGCTGTCGTAACGTCCCCCATGATGGGCGCTGTACCCTCGATCCTCTGTGTCCCCATGTTTGCGCTTGTGGTTCTCGATGATATTGAGGCGCGTGTCACGCGGGGCGCGGTTGTCGATGATACGATCTTAGGCTGGTGTCTTCTTCGCTCAGGGGGCCGCCTCTTGATCGACCGAACCCTCCCTTTTGGGCCGGGGGGCTCATCCTATGGTTCAGGAGCTGCCCCTCGATGCCTCGAGGCTGAGCTCTTGGCTTCCTGAACAGCAGCAACTTGGAGGAGACCCTCGATCTCGCATTTTACCCGTCGAGCTTGCGAGTTGGATGATGCGGGCATATTGCGAAGAAGCATAGCCACTGCGACAACGTTCTGGCTTGCTCAAGGGTAACGGTTGATAGGATGTTCGGGTGCCCCGTCCTTGTTGATTTGCCGGTTGACCTCTTAGGCCCTGGCTTGGGCTCTTCCGCCGGGTGGTGGTCGCTCCTGCTCGAGGGTTCGCTTGAGCTGGCGCAGTCATTCCTGGTCGTCGGCGAGTTTAGCCTGCAACTCCCAAATTTGTGCCAGCTGTGCATCCTGTTCGTCAGGATGGGGGCATGCCTCTCAGGGTGCGAATGGTTGTCGAACCTCTGCTCTGGGGGGAGCCTCTCCCGCCGCAGCGGCAGCCGCATCGGTCATCAGATCGATAGTGTCCTCACTGGAGGCAATGTCACCGTCGATGTGGAGACACTCACGGGTAGGGTCCCAATGGTCAGAGCCAGAGTCGGGGTTGCCACAGTAGAAGACGGGGAATTGTCCCCGCACCTCCTCCTGTAGCTACTGTCGGAGTGTGCCGATGGTGTACCTCCGAGGGTCGGGTGCTCTCGCGAAGCCCGAGTCCACGGAGGTCGGCATGACCATCCCCATGTTCGTCATTGCTCGAAGTAGGGCGCCTGGGCAGTCCCCTATCGTGCTCATGTTGGCGCGGGTCAAGGTCGAGAATGCCTTTGCGGCATTGTTGAGGCCGAACGGGAACCGTCGACGACGCTCGAACAGCTCGTGCGGAAGTAGGCTCGATGTAGTGGGGGTTGCATGCATCGGGGGAGCTCTGCCGGGCTCCCTCAACGAGTGCATTGCGAAGGTGAAGTTGAGGTTGTCGTGGAGCCCTGCCGGTCCATCCTCTGCTCCCAAACTCAGGTCAGATAATCCCCCAACAAGGGGCTCCTCATCACCGGTCAGGAGCGAGGGGAATGCAGTGGGCACCAATCTCGACTCAGGTTGATGGTGATGACGGTGCCGATCGTGCCTCCTTCTGGTTGCGGCATCATGGTGGCGAGACCGACGAGTGGCCCCTCCTGAGCGTGGGGGCACACTGCGACCTCCGCTTGGGTTACTAATCGAGAGCAGGGTCATGTCATCGCCCTGTCCGAGGGACATGAACTCCAGGCTCCCGAACCAGATCACTGTAGTGCGAGAAAGTGGTGAAACTGAGTCGCCCATCTGGAAAGAATGGCGGGAAATCATTGGTAACATGCAGGACCCCTACCTGGCGCGCCAACTGTCGGTGTTTCGACCTCGGGGGTCAACACCAACAAGTAAATTTGTAATTGCGTGCTCCCTTAATCCGGTGGGTGATGCAAGAAGGACACAGCGATTTATATTGGTTCGAGCAAAGAAGGCCCTACGTCCAGCGGGGGGAGGATAGTTCGTGTTATCTTGCACCGAAGCACTAGTACAGGGGTGAATACAAGTGGGTGTGAGAAGTATGGGCTTGAGCTCGAGCGTTTCAGGCGCTTAGCTATCTACACTGTCTCACGGTGTTGTTCTGTGATCTAAGCCTTAGCGTATGAAGCTCTAGGATCCCTCCTCTAGCTAAAGTCCTGGCTCCTCCTTTTATAGGAGAAGGAGAGGCACAGGAGTACGTGTTTTTGGGGCTCACGTGGTTGGTGACGTATGACGTTGATGCCTATCATGTCGGTGCCGCTGTAGAGGCGTACGTCAGTATGGGAAGCCCTGTGGCCGTCGCGTCGGTAGTTGTTGAAGTGTTGACCGAAGTTGTTGAAGTCCCGCTCGAGGGTCGGCGTGATGGTGTCGAGGGGCGACGGTCGAGGCCTTGGGTCGAGGCTCATCGGATAAGGTCGAATCTCGGGATATGCGGGGAATATGCGTCTTGAGGGGGTGCCGGACGGGGCACAGTGCTCGATATGGCGCGGCAGTGAGGTACGATCCGCGGGATTCCAGGGTATGGCCGGTAAAAGCATGATTTGACTGCCATACCCGTAGCTGTTTCGGTAAGTGTGGCCATACGGTTAGGCGGGAGCTGGTAAAATGCATTGAATGCGCTAGATCCGTACTGGGAGTACGTAGCCGAGGGTTTTACCACGCTCGAGGGCTGTCCATTCGCACGGGCGAAGTTCCGTCCTCGAGGCCGGCCCGTTCGCCCGGGCAGAGTTCCGTCCTCGAGGGGTCGCCCGAGTCGCACCCTCAAGAGTACAGTCTCGGTCCGTGCGGTGGTCCATCGAGCTGGTTGTGGCTTTGGGCAGTCGACGCCCGTTCGTGGGCCGGTCAGCGTGCTTTAGTTTGTGGATTTTCGAGCGGTAATGAGGGATGTCGTTGGAGGACTTGCGTTGCTGACTTCGGGGATCCGCTCAGTTAAACGAGGGCTTAGGGTACCCCTTTGTCAGATAACCGACAAGGTTGTTTGAAGCTGTTCATCGGGGCAAGTTCTCAATTTACGGAAATTTTATAATAATTTTTCCCTAGCAGCTCAACATCCACGTATCGTTTAGCAGCAGCATCTTAGTGTTGGACAATCGTAAAATTGTTACATTAAATATTTCGTTTCTGGAGGGAGAACTTCATTGTTTTCCTGTGTCTATCCGTCCTGTCATCAATGAGTAATGTTCAATTGCACATTCAAATTTCCCCATCGACTTGTTGGCTTTATGTATTGAATGACCAACTAAATGTGCGAACTGTCCACTTTTCTGAATTCTTGTACACCCTCTATATAGTTTCAATTTTTTATTATGTACAGTATTTATTTTTTCCTTTTGTTCACCTTTTTATTTAAATAATGGACATTATACATGATACTAATATACATTTATGTGTAATTCTGTAATGCGCTAATCCATTGTTGTTGAGGTTTATCTTCATAAATTGGAAATGTTTGACAGCAAGAGGTTTGGCGTAAATATTAATACAAAGTAATTTTCCATTTTAGTAACTGTTTTTAACATTTATTTCCCTATACTGTCTTTGATATACAATATCGATTACATAACTAACATTATTATATTTTTTGTATGCATCTATATTTAAATAGTCAGTAATTTTCCATTTTAGTAATTGTTTTAACCATTTATTTGCCTATACTCTCTATGATATTCAATATTGATTACATAACTAACATTATTATGCTTTTGGTATGCATCTATATTTAAATAGTCTGTATGTTTAGTTGATTAGTGCATCGGAGTCCCTGCAGTAGTGGAATGGGCTAATGTTTCTTCAAATACATCTAACATTTATATCTCAAAAAAAATTATCATATTTTTTTATATTTTTTGTCAAAGTTAAAATCATTTGACTTCTTGAAAAGCAAGAACTATATCTATTTTTTATATAGAACTATTTTTTCTAAAAATATAATTTATGCATTAGTAATCTACTTGGATTTTTTTATATTTTGTTTGTTTATACTCGTAGTATTTTATTGCTCATAATCCAAATTGTTACTTAGTTAAATCAGCATTTTATATTACACTATATATACCTCCCAAGAGAATCTATCGTCGACTATGGACTAGTTTGGTAGATCTCTCCATCTTGACTTTTAATTTTCACTTTCGATTGTGTGATGGAGGGAAGGAGTAGGTGAAAACTCAGCGGGGAACAAGGTTTTGTCTCTGGTCATAGTTTAAAAGGAGAAGGGATTCTTGTCATCTCACTAGCAAAAATTGGTAGGCTCCATAGAATTGGCTTTGAAGATGCCAAGAGTAAAGCTCTAACAAACTCTTCCTATGAGATCCGCAACTACTAAAATTAATTTGATTAATTTAGCTGTGACAAATTTTGAGCATTGTTCTCTTATCAGTTTAGTAAAAAAAAAAGTTCTATGTTAAGTCCTCGATTTGGCACGAGTACATGCTCACATTTTCTTAGATTCATTCTAGAATTTAACATTTTTTTACAAAAGAATTTAACATTACTGTGCTTTCAGTAGTAGACGATAATCCATCGACAATGAGACTCTTGTTGTGGCTACGATGAGATGTAATGCATTTTTGGAGATACTCATAGGGTTAAAGTTTGTGTATATATATTTACAGAGGTGAATGTACGTGCGTTGAACGTCTACCTTGGTATGTATAGTTCACAACAAAAATGCAAATTAAACAAACAATCGTATGACTATGTGTAATAAAACACTAGGAACTCCAAATAGATGACCAAATGTTTACTTTCTCCATCCCAAATTGTAAGTCGTTCGATTTTTTTATCACAAGTTTGGCCGCTTGTCTTTTAAAAAAATATTTATACAAATATAGTCAAATTTAAGACTTTCTTAAACAGATTTGATTAATAAAGTAAGTCACGATAAAAAAAATAATATTTTACATAAATTTTTGAATAAGACGAGCGGTCAAACTTTGTATTCAGAAAGTAAAATGACTTATAATTTGGGACAAAGGAAATATTTTCTAAAAAAATAATAAAGCACCTTTGAGAGTATTGGTATAGATAATATAAATCTCGGACAATAGTTAAAATGTCCATTACTATTTTATTTTCCATTTTATTTGTCTCCGAGAAAATATAGGGAGAGAAGGTGTGTGTTGGTTCCGAACTTCCGACAGTGGGCTAGCAATAATGGCTTTGCGGATGGGCCGATTCGTATCGAGGGTTTCTTAGGGTTCGCTGGTTTCTCCGTCACCGCCGCCGCCGCCGCTGCCGCCCGCCGCCGGCTTCTCCAGCAATCTTCGGAAGGTTGGTTCACCACTGCCACGATCTCTTCGCCACCGACTGCATTCCCTTCCAATTTAACCGCCCCTTTTATTTGTTCCCTTCTCTCTTTTTCTTATCGGAAGTCCAGGGAAGGAGTCACGGCGATTCATTCCGCTCCGGCACTGCTTGCTGCTCATAGTGTTCCCAGCAGTTCACAAGACGATGACGACGAGAGTGTCTGCGTGCAAAGCGAAGATTCAGCAATGCACGCTTGTCTTTGAGATCTTTGATTACAGCCATTTCAGGGGTATGGGTGCCGATGAGTTCCATCAGATCCGGCACCTTCTCCGTCGGTGGCTACGACTGGGCCATCCGCTTCTATCCCGACGGGGACCGAGAGGATTGCTCG
This sequence comes from Bothriochloa decipiens, assembly GCA_023333625.1. Classification (NCBI taxonomy): domain Eukaryota; kingdom Viridiplantae; phylum Streptophyta; class Magnoliopsida; order Poales; family Poaceae; genus Bothriochloa; species Bothriochloa decipiens. The sequence goes on from CM041635.1 coordinate 27,697,370, forward strand.
GGTTTCATCTCAGTTTATCTCGAGCTCTTGAGCCAAGTCACCAAGGTGCGGGGCAGCTGTGACTTGAGGCTGGTCGAACAATCCATCGGGATGTCTACGTCAGTGGACAAGACTGAGCTGAAGCTGTTCTGGTCCCGTGATCTCTGCGGTAGATTTGCTGCTCCACAGGTTGGCTCATTCATGAATCGGAGCCAGTTCGAGGCATCATCCTACCTTAAGGATGATCACCTCACCATCCAATGCATCACAACTGTAATACTGCCACAGGTGTCTGGACCTGGACCTGAATTACTGAAAGAAGTTGAGGTCCCACCATCCAACATCGCTCAGCTTCTTGGCAAATTGTTGGAAGCAGGGGAAGGAGCAGATGTCACTTTCAGTGTTGGAGGAGAGACTTTCACGGCACACAAGATAGTGCTCGCTATGCGGTCTCCAGTTTTCAAAGCACAGCTGTTAGGGCAAATGAAGGAGGCTAAAGAACAGCTGGTGACCATACAAGACATGCAACCTGATGTGTTTACGGCCCTACTGCATTTCATCTATACCGGTTCTTTGCCTGACATGGATGATAAAGATGGAGAAGGTAAGAGAGAAATGATAAGGCATTTGCTTGTGGCTGCTGATAGATATGCTGTGGACAGGATGAAGTTGGTGTGTGCAAGCATGCTTTGCAAGAATCTTGATGCTGAGACTGTCTGCTACTTTAGCTTTGGCTTATCAGCATAACTGTGACAAGCTTAAAGATATTTACCTAGAGTTCATCACCAGTTCATCAGACGTCATGGATTCAGTGGCGGCAACTCAAGGTTATCAGAATCTTATGGCAACTTGCCCTTCTGCGCTAGTGGATGCTTTTGAGAGGTCGTGAAAGAGGCTCCGGAAAACATAATTAAGGTTGTTGTTTGAAGCTGTCCATCGGGGCAAGTTCTCAATTTACATAGTTTCTAATGATTTTGCGCTAGCAGCTCATAACATCCATATCCATGTATCGTTTAGCAGCAGTAGCAGCAGCAGCATAGTGTTAGATGAATCTATAATTGTTAAGCTAGATATTTCTTTTCAGAAAAATGAAGTGTCGTTGTTGCGCTATGTGTGTCCATTTATATTTCCCTATCAATTTGCTGGCTTCATCTATTGAATGAACAACTAAATGTGTGATGAATTGTGCACTTCTAATTCTTGGTGGTACTCCCTCCATATAATCTCTCTTTTTTATCATGTATATAGAATTTCTTGTCTTATGTTCCCTTTTTCTCTCAATACATGCTAGTAATATACATTTATGTGTAATTCTGTAATGCACTGATCCATTGTATTCACAAAGGCTACCATCATAAATTGGAAATGTTTGAAAAGAGGCGATAGGTTTGCGGTAAATATTAATAGAAAGTACTTCTCCATTTTAGTAATTATTTTTTATCATTTATTTCTCTATGCAGTCTATGATCTACAATATATCGATTATATAACTAACATTCTCATGTGTTTTTGATTGCATCTATATTTGAATTGTAAGTATGTTTCTTTTCTCAATCCATAAGCATAACAAATCAAACTTATAAAAGGGAGATTATGGGAAATTAGTATATTTTCTTGATTAGGTACCGGAGTCCATGCAGTAGTTAGTTTTTCAATGGCTTCTCTTAACCAATAGTTGATTCAGGCCTGATTAGATAATGTTGAAGTGGAATCGTCTTAGTTTATTGAATTCAGTACTCAATGCAAAATTAAATTAGGTTTGCCTCAGTTTTATTGCACTTATCTCAAGTGAATTTCAGAAAGTTGTACTAGGTTTATGCATGTGTTTTGCTATGGGGACAAAAGATTAAAGCAATAAAGAAAATTTGAGGACACATTTGTGTGTACAAAAAAGAAAAAACCATACTTTCTAATATGCTTGTCTTTGAAAATGCTTGCAGCATTTATATCTCTAAATAAATTTATTATAAAACTATATTTAAGGATCTATCTAATGATACTAATAAATATTAATGTTTTATATTTTCTAAAAAATAAAAGTGTTTTACTTCTCGAAAAACGAGAATGATATCTATTCGGAGACGAAGGGAGTAAGTCATTTTAATACGCAAAATACAAAGCTAAAACATTTTTTTCTAAAAATAAAATTTATGTCTTGGTTATTTGTCAGGGTTATAGCTTTGTGGGGGCAGCTTATACGAGGAGTGGCGGAGGACAACGGCGTGGGGGCAGCGGCCAAGGATGGCGGCGCGTGGCTGAGTGAGGGGAGGCGTGCAGGCTGGGGCACGGGGGCAGCGGCAGCGTAGGTGCGAGGTGAGGGAGAGAGAGGAGGCTTGAGAGTTGAAGAGTTAGGATTTAGAGTCTCTCGACTATTCCTTTCTTAAAGACTCAGTGGTTACAAAGCCCCTTATATTTATAGTACAGAGAGACTTAACCGCTAAGCAAAGTATAACTTATCTCCTAAGTAAACTCTAGGAGATCCTTACAAGATTGGATTCTCCTTTCCTAAACAATCTTAACCCTTTTAAAATCTGTTAGAACTCTATTGGGTAACCATATAGCAACTTGATGACGTGGCAATGGTGGCGGCTTAAGCGGCGGTCGCGCTGCCTCTTCCTCCAGGCACGCATGTGCGCTAGGTCAAGTCACGAGGCCTTCTATTTGAAGGTACCTCCATAGTGTCGTCAACTGGCTTGTTGTTGTCGTTGCCGATAATCATCCCAAGACGGTATTGGCTGGAGTCGAGGTAGTTGAAGATGTAGCAGTGGAAGGTTCCTGCTCCTTCAAAGCGGGTGTCAATGAAGTGGCGGGGTGTTGTTCTCGGTGTATAGGTGAAGCAATGAAGATATTTGCTGGTGCCGAGGATGTAACCAAGGAAGAAGCCGCTCATGGTTGTCGTTGTTGTAGTGAAGATGAGCATGTTGCATAGAGTAAACTCGCCATTAGCAAAGGTGTTTGGCAAGTGTTGAGGCTCGTCATAGCGGAGGCCGATGTAGATCGCCGTGGCGTAGATCAATGGGCATCTGAGGTCGACCATGAAGATCATCAGGATTTGTGAGGTTATGTCGTCATGGTCGAAGGTATTGGTGTAGTTACTAAGGACATCATCATGGTTGAAGGTGTTGGTGTAGTTATAAGGCCCCTAGTATTTATAGTCTAGGAAGATTTAACCGCTAAAAAAACTTTAACTTAACCCTTAACTAAACTCTAGGAGATCCTTATAAATTTGGATTATCTTTTCCTAAACGATCTTAACTCTTTCTGCATCTATTAGGACTCTATTAGGTAACCATATAGCAACTAGATGATGTGGCGATGATAGCGGCAGAAGTGGTGGCTGCGTTACCTCTTCCTCCCGGCGATCGTGCGCATGCTAGGTCAGGCCAAGAGGCTTGCCTAGGGCGACGGCAGGAGCGCTAGCACCCCTCCATGGGCCCTCGTTGACCCGTTTATTCCGTTGACTCGATACAGTTATACGCCTGGTATTTTATTTCTCATAATCAATTAAACCATCATTTTGTATAGTATACCTGATATTGACCAAGAGAATCCATTGTAGACTATGGACTAGTTTGGTAGATCTCTCCGTCTTGGTTTTTTTTCACTTCCTCTTACGTGTAATAAAGCACTAGAAACTATGTAAAAACAATATAGACAAGATACAAGTAACACCAGATAGATGACCAAAAGAAAGGTTATACTTTTTGAAAACATTTATTTTGTATTTAAAATAATTTTCTATTTTTTAAAAAATTATACTTTTTTGAGAATAATAAACCACCTTTCAGAATAGTTAGATAATATCAAACTCGGACAATAGTTAAAATGTCCATTTCTATTTTTTTCCTTTTTTATGGTCTCCGAGAAAATATATAGCGTGTGTGTTTTCCCGATAGTGGCCAAATCGTATGGAGGGTTGTGATAAAAAAAAAATGAATCGTATGGAGGATAAAAAAAAATGAATCGTATGGAGGGTTTCCTTCCACTCATCAAGAAACAAAAAATAAAAAACGAATAGAGGGTTTCTTAGGCGCCGCTGGTTTCTCCGCCGCCGCCGGCGGCTTCTCCAGCAATCATCAGAAGGTTGGTTCACCACTGCCACGTTCTCTTCGCTGCCGATTCCATTCCCTTCGGATTTTACCGCCCCTTTTATTTGTTCCCTTCTCCCTTTTTCTTATCAGAAGTCCAGGGAAGGCGTCGCGGCGATTCATTCCGCTCCGGCTTTGCTGCTCATCGCCGTCCCAGCAGTTCACACGACGATACCGACGAGAGTGTCTACGTGCATAGCGAAGACAGAGCAATGCACGCTTGTCTTTCAGATCTTTGATTACAGCCGGCACGAGGGTATGGGGACCGGTGAGTTTATCAGATCCGGCACCTTCTTCGTCGGAGGCCAAAACTGGTCCATCCGCTTCTACCCGGATGGGATCAAAGACAACAATTACATCTCAGTTTATCTCGAGCTCATGGGCGCCAAGGTGCGGGCATCCTGCGACCTGAGGCTAGTCGACCTGACAACAGGGCTGTCGGCTTCAGTGCATAAGAGGAGAAATTTTGATATCTGACCCCTTATTCGCGGGCCCATTTATATTTTACCCACAATTCGTATGTCTTTGAAAATATGCCTCATGTGCTGCGAACTATTTTAAAATTTAGTCTTGTGTTAGAAAAAAGACATTGTTGCCTCTTTCTATTACGTGGGTGCAAGTAGCTCCTCTCACCAATATGTGGACCCCATGCGTCATGTTCATCTTCAACCTCCAGCAAGCACACGTATGGGAGGCACACGATGAAGCTCCAACGCAGGCGCGCACCAGCAGCTCTGCTGCGGCCTCACGCGTCCCTTGGGCGCGGCCACGCGAGCACGCGCGAGCCGTGTAGCTCCGCCATGGCCTCGCATGCACCATGGGCGCGGCCACATGAGCCCACGCGCGTGCAGCTCCGCCGCGGCCTCGTCGGCATGTGCGCTGCGCCGCGGCGGCCTCGCGGACGCGCCACCGTGCCGCGTCCTCGGCGGCACATGCGAGCTGTAAGGGTCCGCTCCGCCATGGCCTTGTGCGCAGGTGGCTCCTTCGCGGCCTTGCCGGCGCGCGCGAGCGGCTCCACGTAGGCTCGCGGGCTCGCAGGCGCACTCGAGTAGCAGCGCCACAGCCTCACGGGCGCGCAGCAGTGCCTGGCCTTGCCAGCATGCGAGCAGCGCCGTCGCGGCCTCACCGGCCGGCCATGGAGTGCAGTATCCGAACGTGAAGAGAAACAAAGGGGCAATGATGTCTTTTCTCCAGTCTCAAACAGTACAAAGACTAAATTTCAAAAGAATTCGTAGCACATAGGTCATATTTTCAAAGGCATGCGAACTGTGGGTCAAATATCATGGGATACGCGAATAACGGATCATATATCAAAATTTGTCGCGTCCTAGAATGTTTAATCCCGATGATGACAGTAGGTTTGCTCCTCACAATGGCCCGTTCAGGAAACGAAGCGAATTTGAGGCATCGGTGTACCTTCGTGATGATTGCCTTGTGATTGAATGCATTGTCACGGTTATGACAGAACCAAAGGTAACCAAATTGTGCAGAAATATCGAGATGCCCCCACCAGACATTGGAATCATCTTGGCAAGTTGTTGGAAGAAGAGGAGTGTACAGATGTCACATTCAGTGTTGGAGGAGAAACTTTTACAGCACATAAGCTTGTTCTTGCGATGCGGTCACCAGTTTTCAAAGCTGAGTTCTATGGTCCGATGAAGGAGAGCAGCGCGCAGCTTGTGACCATTGAAGGCATGCAACCTGCTGTGTTTAGGGCCCTGCTTCAATTTATCTATACCGATTGTTTGCCTGACATGAAGGACCTTGTGGAAGATGTCAACTACGAAATGATCCGGCATTTACTTGTGGCTGCTGATAGATATGCTTTGGATAGGCTAAAGTTGATTTGTCAAAGCATCCTTGCTGAGAATCTTAATGTGATGACTGTAGCAACTACATTGGCTTTGGCTTATCAGCATAACTGCAACATGCTTCAGGATGTTTGCCTTCGAATATATCAGCAGTTCAAGTGTGATGGATGCAGTTCCAGCAACCGAAGGCTATCAGAATTTCAAAAGAACCTGCCCATCTGCACTAGCCGATGCATTTGAGAAGACGATGCGTAGAACATAAGAATGTGACGGAAGCCAAACCCTTTGACGACCTTATCAAAACGAAGATTCTAACTCCGAGATGCTTACTTTAACCCATAAATAGATTTCTTAAGTTCGCATATCTTTCTAGCATTATTAGGATCAACAAAACCTTCGGGCTGTATCATATATACGTCCTCTTCTAAATACCCATTTAGAAAGGTTGTTTTACATCCATCTGCCATTTCTCATAATCAAAATATGCAGCAATTGCTAGAATGATCCGGATAGATTTAAGTATCGCTACCGGCGAGAATGTCTTGTCGTAGTCAACCCCTTGAACTTGTCGAAAACCCTTTGCGACAAGCCGAACTTTATAGACGTGAACATTTCCGTCCATATCCTTCTTTTTCTTGAAGATCCATTTGCACTCAATGGGTCTAACCCCATCAGGCGGATCAAACAAGTTCCAAATTTGATTGTCTCCCGTGGAATGTATCTCGGATCTCATGGCACTTTACCATTTCTCGGAATCTGGATCCATCATAGCTTCCGTATAATCCGTAGGTTCGTCATCGTCTAACAATAATAAATCCCCACGCAATGCGCGAAGTCTTGCTGATCTTCGTGGTTGTGGCGGTGTCTCCACTACCACGGGTGTCTCAACTTGCTCTGCTATAATAGCATCACTCATAGAGTCAGTCGCTACTGGCTCATCTTGAACTTCTTCAAGATACACCTTTTATCCATTCTTTTCTCTTTTGAGAAACTCTTTCTCTAAGAAAATACCGTTTCAGGTAACAAACACTTTGTCCTCTGACCGGTTATAGACATAATACCCTAAAGTTTCCTTTGGATATCCCACGAAAAAGCACTTGTTCGATTTGGGTGTTAGTTTATCTGATATAAGTCGTTTGACATAAACTTCATAACCCCAAATTTTTAGAAAAGACAAACTAAGACTCTTACCAGTCCACATCTCATATGGTGTCTTAACTACGGACTTAGATGGTACCCTATTCAATGTGAAAGCGGCTGTTTCTAGAGCGTATCCCCAAAATGATAAAGGTAGGTCCGACTGGCTCATCATAGACCGAACCATGTCCAACAAGGTCCGATTACGTTGCTTAGACACGCCGTTTCTCTGAGGCGTTCCGGGTGGCGTAAGCTATAGAACAAGTCCACAACTCTTAAGATGATTGCTAAACTCATGACTTAGATATTCGCCTCCACGATCAGATAGCAAGGCCTTGATCTTCTTGCCATATTGATTCTCTACTTTATAATAAAATTCTTTAAACTTTTTAAATATTTTAGACTTATGCTTCATTAGGTAGATATATCCATATCTACTAAAATCATCAGTAAAAGTTATGAAGTATTAAAATCCTCCTCTAGCTGTCATGCTCATTGGTCCACATACATCAGTATGTACAAGTTCCAATAAGTCAGACGCCCTCTCAGGAAATCCTTTGAATGGCGCCTTGGTCATCTTGCCTAGCAGGCAAGCCTCACATGTCTCGTATGATTCAAAATCAAACAAAGTTAGAAGACCATCATCATGGAGCCTCTTCATGTGATTCTCACTTATATGACCCAAGCGACAATGCCATATATAGGTAGGACTTAACTCATTAAGCCGAGGCCGTTTAGCACTAACATTACAGACAGGTGCATCATCAAGATTTAAAATAAATAACCCATTCACAATGGATGCAAAAGCCACAAACATGTCATTCTTGGAGATCACACAACCATTGTCTTTACTCGCAAAAGAATAACCATCCTTCATCAAACATGAAGGTGATATAATGTTTCGACTTAAGCTAGGAACAAAATAAAAATTATTCAATTCCATGATAAATCCTGATGGCAGGTGAAGTTGCATCATCCCGACGTTCAACGCAGCAACTCTTGCATTGTTGCCCATGCGGAAGTCAACCTCTCCCTTTTTCACGCTTCTACTTCTTATCATTCCCTGCATCGTATTGCAAATATGAGCAACCGATCCGGTATCAAATACCCAGGAATTGATATATGAATTAGCAAGAAAAATGTCCGTAACATGAATGACAAGGGTACAAGTAGCAGTAATACCTTTACTGCCACCATCCTTCTCTAAGGACGCCAAGTACTCCTTGCAATTCCTTTTTCAGTGACCTTTCCCCTTACAATAAAAGCAGTCTAACTTTGCAGATGGTCTAGCCTTGCCAGCAGATGGGTTTGGCTTAGAGATCTCATCTTTAGCCTTGCCCTTCTTCTTCCTCCAAGAATTGCCCTTCCTCTTAAAATGAGGTCGGTTCTAGATCGCCAACATTTGGGTACTGCCGGCACCTTTCTTGATGTCGGCTTCTGCAGTTTTCAGCATACCACACAGTTCACTCAAGCCTCTCTCCGCCCCATGTATATGGTAGTTTGAGATGAAGTTTCCATAGCTGGGCGGAAGAGACGAGAGGATAAAATCAGTAACCAACTCTTGGCCAATTGGGAAGCCCAGCTTCTCCAACCTTTGAGTGTAACCAACCATCTTGATTACATGTGGTCCTACTGCTGCGCCCTCTGCAAGCTTGGTTTCCATAAGCGTCTTAGAGACATTGAACCTTTTAGTCCTGGCCTGCATGCGGAACATCTTCTCAAGCACCATGATCATATCGTTCACTGAGTGATTGTTATCAAATGCATCTACAGATCAGATTCCATATAAGCAAGCATAAGGCAAGTCACTTCAAGATCAGCATCGCATGCTTTCTTGTAAGCGGCTCTTTCAGTAGCAGGTGCATTTTCTCCAGGCTCATCTGGTAATGGGGTGTCTAGAATATCTTCCTTTTTTCTCAGCTCTGAGAACAATTCTTAGGTTGCGGATCCAATCCGCATAATTTGTTTCATTCAACTTATCTTTCTCAAGAATTGTACGCAAAGAAAATGGTTGATTGCGAGCGGCCATCTACAAAAAAAGTAATGCAAAATACTAAGACAATGTATCCATGAAGGAGTAAATTATATCAAATAGAATATACTCCCACTAAAATCAATATCCCTCAATTGATACTTAGTGATTTAAGACCCACAACTAACATCCCAACCAGTGAGCTTTAGCATCACCGCTGGTTGGTATGGTAGATCGGTAAGCAACACCTTGCTAATCATATCTCATATGACTCTTGTTGTTGGGCTAGCATCCCTATGCCAAGCACTCAACCTTACCATGCTTCGAGATCCCTAACCGTTAGGATGACCTTGTTCAAGTAACCAAACCTTCTTGCAGTAAGTATCCGATACGAACCTGCCTAGTCGAGGAAAACCAGTGGCACCCTAATTTTATAGACCCACCACTAATTGTACAAGACTTATGATAGTACAAGGTTTGGGGAAGCATTCAACTTAAACATTGCTGAGGGATCGTTCTACTTCACTACCACACTCATGTAGACAAAACATAATAGCATGTGAAAGTAGAACAAATAATAAGAATCACATTCACACATAGTGACTGGTATGGCCCTTTAATGAATGGTGATCTCCATCTCCATCATCTTGCCCATCATGGTGACCTCCATCTCCACGATCTTTCCCATCATGGTGATTTCCATCTCCACGATCCATGTGTGCCATCCTTCTTGTGATGAGTCCTCCAAGAACTATCTTGCCGCAAGCTATGGCCAATACATCAAATGGCAACACATATGGCTCCAGCCGTATTGCTTACATGACACACAGGCCATGAATGAATTACATACATACACATGGGCCATACCAATCACATCATATCCTGCAAAAACAAGTTAGGTGTAGAACGATTCTATGCGCTACGACAGGTAGCAACGGCGGTCCCGCTGACCGGTCAGCGGGCGGGGGGTCGAGGGGGGACGCCCCCCGCGGGTCTCAGAGCAGCACCCTGAAAACCAAACCAGATTACACAGATCGCATCTATGGAATCGCTATGAAAATCTCATCAGATTGATCTTATCAACCTGAATCCGAACCATTCGAAGTCCCTCTATTTTCACTAGATCAATCCCATTGATCTATGCCCAACATGTATGGTCTTACGTGTATCACTTAACTCAGGTGGCGGATTAAACCGACTGGTATGAGTACATCATTACACGGCCACGCAACAAGAGCACGAAAACAGATTGAGTTTCCATCTACCACCCCGTTTCACAAATAGATCTAATCAATATGTGCAACCAAACCTAGTAGATCGCATCAACTATTCCTGCATATCAACTATATGCCCAAAACCGAACCTATAACGAGGCAGTAATAGCTCTGATACCACTGTAGAGTTATGAGGGTGCTATGCTAGCCAGAAAACAAAAACTTTTCTACCTCATAAACCAGGATCTACTGCTAGTTACATGTTACGAAATTACCACTAGACGTGCAGGTGCAGCGGAAAATGACTCGATGTAGTCGTACGCGTCGCAGCAGGCAGTGCAGTTGCGTGGTCGTCCGTCACGTCAACCCCTCGCGCGGTTCGTCCCAGTGCTCCAGATGCAGCACCTCCGAGGAATCCCACACGTGCAGAGAAGAAGCGATGCGCCTCTGGACTGCTAGGTCCGCGAGGAGCAGAAGGCACGAGCGTGGGGAGGGCGACGACAGATGTCAAAGGCGTGTAACCCCCTGGCCGCGCCCCTTCTCCTTGCTTATATAGGCGTCCCTAATGAGCTCACGAGTTGGAGGCCTATTAGTAACCCTAAGCCTTGTCTAATTAGGGTCCAACCCGAATTAGGCTTTCAGCCCCTTAAGCGTGTGACCCTATGGGTTCACGCACACATTGACATGGGCCGAGTACTCCTACTCGCCCAATAGTTGACAGCGTCCTCTAGCAAGGCGTGACAACTCCTATGTGCACGTAAAGATCATATCAGACAAACCACTACGACCACATACAAGTTATTCCCTTTGCCACTCGATATATGGTTCAACTTGTGGGTTAACACTTAACCCAAGCATGACCATGCATTTGTGGATCCAATCACTTGAGTGATCCAGTGATATCTCTCTCGCGTAGAGAGGGGCAAATTCCATCTTGATTGTCTATGTCTCATAGCATGCTTCCCGACCACCCGAAGACCACCTTTATAACTACCCAGTTACGGAGTAGCGTTTGATAGTCCCTAAGTAGGCCGTTTCACATCTTGAGTACATTCCACAATCTCAGGTCTAAGTACATAACGTATATGACGTGAATAGAGACTTTCTCATGTCGGGTCAGTCTAGCCTACATGTCTCACATATGCCCACATTATTAGTTTGACATCTCCATGTCCATGACTTGTGAAACATAGCCATCAACTAATACATGTGCTGGTCTAATATTCAAGTGTGTTCTCACAAGAACGCTGATCAGGGACAACTTTAGAATAACCATTCAAATAATTGAGTTACACAAACAATTCACATAATTGCCAATTAACACAAGTTGTCTATAATGGATATTCAATGAACACTTAATGCATGTCATATATACAACTGGAGTATCATTATCTCTATGATTACCTCTAGGCCATATTCCCAACACAAGTATCATTAGGTTATCCTATAATTAATATAATGATTTTGTCAGAACTTGTAATGCCTGCTATATTCTGTTCATCATATAAAAAATTAGGTTTTGTTCTGGGCACTTAAACAATACATTACAAAATAATGCTATGATAAAATTGTTGTCAACTAAAAAAAAATATCCCCATAGTTCCAATAAATACATTACAAAATAATGCTATGATATTGTCAGAACTTGTAATGCCTGCTATATTCTGTTCCCACGGTCATCTACTCACCTATTTTGTCCGTTAGTGGCAGTGGCATCAGGTCTTCTATTCTCCGGTGTTTCACAACCAGCGCTCAGGGTTTTCTTGTTCTAAAAAAGGGTCTTTTTTCCCCTTCAGGGCCTGTTTCGATCCTGGAATTGAAAAATATTTCAGGAATCAGATTGTAGCAATTAGATATAGCAAGAAATAAGATCGACAAGAATTTGATTCAATTCATTTTTCTGTTTGGGCCGGTCACCGATGACGTCTCTATAGCAGGCCGTAATCTCAATGTACTGTATTCTCTTGATGGGTCCCATTGAGCAGGTAGGCGGAGGCCCACTTAAACCTCTAGATGTCTAGAATCACGACGAGGAAGTTACGGGTCACTGACTTTCATTTTGGATTTCGGAAGTTTTGTACGTACGATACGACTCCACAGGCTCGCTCATCGCCTTGTTCGCCGCCGCCGCCGTCTCCTTCGGCCGTCTTCTCAGGTTCGATCGTCTTCACAACCTCCTCCCACTCCATCCGATCCCACTACCGGTCCAGGAATGAGATTACGGCCACCCTCGTCAGATCAGATCCGTGTCGCGCCGCCGAACCAAGAACGGGGATCCGATACACCGATTATGCGCGCCCGTGCACATAAATCGCCGCTGCATGCTGTCGTCGTCGTGTTGATTCTGATTCCTTCTGGCACTGGCAGGTCGCAGGTCCGTCGCCGCGACGCCGCCTCTCCCCACGCCCACGGCACCATGATGACGACCCAAGCGAAGACGGCGTCGACTTGCCCGCCGCCGGAGACGGCGCAGGGCACGCACGTGTTCGACATCCTCGGGTACAGCAAGCACCGCGGGATGGGCGCGGACTACTTTATCAGATCCGGCGTCTTCAACGTGGCCGGCCACCAGTGGGTGATCTTCTTCTACCCCGACGGCTACGGCGAGGAGCTGTCCGGGAGCTTCGACTTCGTCTCTGCCTACCTCCGCCTCCTCAGCACGAGCGGCGGCAAGGTGCGCGCCTCCTGCGACCTCCGCCTCGTCAACCCGGCCACGGGGGTGTCCACGTCGGTGCACCCGGCGCTGGTCATCATGAGGGAGCTGGACCCTGACAAGGACAAGGTCGTGTGCCACTGCATGTGCATCGGCCGCGGCGAGCTCGAGGGCACCTACGTCAAGAACGACCGCCTCACCATGGAGTGCGTGGTCACCGTCAGGAAGGAGCCTAAGGTGTCCAAGTCCAGGACCTTCCCCAGCATCCGGGTGCCGCTGTCCAACCTCAAGCGGCAGCTAGCCGAGCTCCTGGAGAGCAGGGAGGGCGCCGACGTCACGTTCAGCGTCGCCGGCGAGACGTTCGCGGCGCACAGGCTCGTGCTCGCTATGCGCTCGCCGGTGTTCAAGGCGGAGCTCTGCGGCCCTATGAGAGAGGTGGGGATGGGAAACCAGCCCATCGTCATCGAGGACATGCAGCCTGACGTCTTCAGAGCGATGCTCTACTTCGTCTACACGGACTCCATGGATCACAACGAGGATCTCTCCAGAGACTACCACAGCAAGAACTGTGACATGGTTCGGCACTTGCTGGTGGCGGCGGATCGGTACGCCATCGAGAGACTGAAGCTGATATGCCAGAGCATCCTCTGCAACAACCTTGACGTGCAGAACGTGGCGACGACGCTGGCATTGGCTGATCAGCACCACTGCGACAAGCTCAAGCATGCTTGCGTTGAGTTTATGTGCTGTTCGAACAATGCGCAAGATGTCGTGGCCACAGAAGGGTATATGGATCTTGCGAAAACTTCACCTTCTGTGCTAGCCGATGCAATGGCCAGGATGAGCAAGGTCAGCAAAAAGGTGATGGTAAGAGCACTGCAAGCCCAAGATGGATCCATCTGATATAGTGCCTAGTTTGTTTAGTTCTTTAGTTAAATATACAAATAAGATTTAGCTATCAGTTTTCATTTTGTTATTTAGTTTTTTTGTGAACAGTTTATTTGGAATTAGCTAGTGGTATCCAAATAAATACTCTTATGTTGTTTGATTTTCATTGTGCTAAGGAGGAGCATTACACATGGCATTACTGTTGTTAATTGGTTTCATATTATTAGTATTACTAGGATGCTTGAAAATATTTTAGAATTATTTATAGGAAAATTGAGAAAATGAATAAGATATTGACTTCAATTGAATATAATTAGAAGAAAAAATATCTTCATTTAAATTTGGCCACCGACCAATACATTGTCGTGACTAGGGAATCTTCGCAAGAATGACCTCCACTCACATTGTCTGATTCTCCCCAAATCCATATGAAACCTTTTTACAGATGGTTACCTTTTTTAATTATCAATAATTATTGCACTGCCGTGACAAGTTCAGATGGTAAATGGGCTATGAAGAAAGGACCATCTTCACTAGAGTTTCCCAGTCTGCTGTGCATAAAACTCCTCATTTCCATCGTGGTAACGGTCACCACGCCTATTTTGTCAGTTACTGTCAGTGGCAATCAGGTCCCTGTTTTAGAGTGTTTCACTTTCACAGCAAGCACTCAGGGTCTTCTTTCCTTGGCCTGTTTCAATCCTGGATTTGAAAATTATTTCAGGAATCATATTGTAGCAATTACAAGCCGTTTGGTTGGTTCACCGATAAAGCAAACGTAAATGATGTATTAGTTCAAATCATCAGTCTTCCAATAACGTCCTCATGTTTCATTTGTTTATTTATGTTGGCTTTACTAACCTTGACAACCAAAGAGATCACTAGACTTGGCAAGAAATTGATTGACAAGAATTTGATTCAATTCATTTTTTTTTCTGTTTGGGTTTACCTCAATCCTTTTCTAAGCATCTATGCACCATGACCAAGCCGAGCGGGAAGAGACCAAGGTCAAGGAATTAACCAAGCAAAGATAGAATTTCTAGCTCTTGGGACCATGTTCAGGGCGGTCACCGATGAGCGATGAGATCTCTATGTAGCAGGAAAAGACGACTGAAGGACGACGAGAGGTGCATAGAAATTAAACAAACATGACACATTTTTTTAGGGTAAAACAAGGACACCGTTAAGCCTCATTCTCTTGATGGGCCATTTAAGCCTCTATATATATGACTAGAATTACAACGAGGCAGTCAGACGGTGTTTCATTTTGGACCTAGGAGCGAGTTGTGTACGTACGAGTACGATTCCACGGGCTCGCTCGTCGCCTTGTTCGCCGTCGCCGTCGTCTCCATCTCCTCCGGCCTTCATCTGAGGTTCGATCAAGCACGGTACCTTCTTCTATTTTGTTCCCATCCTCATCAAATCCGTATCGCGCCGCCGAACCAAGAACGGGGATCATCGGATCCACCAAGCGCACGCGCATGAACATATAGATATATATAAATCGCCGATGCTGTCGCCGTGCTGATTGATTCCTCTCCCTTCCTCTCTCCTCTCACTGGCAGGTCGCAGTTCTGTGGCTGTTTCTCCCCGCGGCCACGGCAGCATGATGAGAGGTCACAAGGGTACATGGATCTTGGGAAAACTTCACCTTCTGTGCTAGCCGATCTGCCGATGCAATGGCCAGGATGACTAAGGTCAGCAAAAAGGTGATGACAAGAGCACTACTAGCTCAACATGGATCTATCTGGTATAGTGTTATTTCAGCAAATACGGAATTGTTGGGAAGGTTGGCGATAGGGATCGGACGCGGGAGGCGAACCAGAGCCGTTCGCACTACTACACAAAACTTTACTTCAGTGGGCGTTTTCCCTTTTGCGCAGCGGGCAATTCGGTCCGCCACGAATGAAAGGACACAGAAAATCACGGCTAGACCACAGCGGGCATCTTTGCTCACTGTGGAGTTAGGGTGTGTTAGCAAATCTTAACATAACCACCAAAGGTAGGTGATAACGCAAGAGATGTCTGAGGGGTAATTCTAAGTCTATTGGATGATTCCGTAAGTGCACAGAATATACCGCTGTAGCACTCCACCCAAAAGTATTCCAAGGTATCGTAATTTATATTTATCTGAAGGAAAAACGGTAGCTAGAAATACTAATGGACCCTTATCAATTTAATAACAACTAGTGTAAAGGGGGTAAGCGAAAGTAAATACCAGACTCTCCAGCAGACAACTCCGGAGACCCCAAGCTTTGCTCGACTCAACTCTAACTCCCACACTAGAATAAAACTACAACTATACTAGTGACTGGTATCTCACTTGAATGAATCATGTCCTGAGAAGGTGGAGACAGGCTGTATTTATAGGGGGAGTAGAGGGGGTGCCACGTCAGCGATCGGTGTGCTCTCCATCTCTCTACCCTTGGATAAACCGCCTTAGGAATTGCCTTAAATCAACATTCAGGATCATGAGCACTGCATTGCAGCATGAAAGAAGGTGGTGGAGCAAAGCTAGAAGTCAGGGCCCACATGGAGGGGATCGGCCGACCCCTCCCTGACGGGGTGGACCCACCTGTGGTCTTCTACTGGTGTCCCCTCACGTCATTGAGCAAGTCTCATGTGCTGGTTCATTTTAAGTCTTTCGTTGTGGGCCCATTATTGACGGTAGATAACTCATAATTTTAACCGTCAACTAAAATTGAAAATGGATCTATATGCAAACACCTAGTAGATATAGGGTTATCACTAACAGAATTCTATGAGTTTTGGTGAATATCTATTTTTACAGGGTGTCAGATGAAAACAACCAAAGAAGATCCACATGTCGGGATTACATAGAGATAAAGGATGAACGTGTACATAGGAACAATCTAAAAGACTCAGGAAGCCATCCCCTGCAAGCTAGGGCCCACCTGCCAGCATGGCTGGGCAGGCGCCCAGGGGCAGGGGCGGCCGCCCAGAGCCCTCCACCAATCAAGTGGAGGCTCATGGATCCTGCCTCTACCGACTTTGAGGATGAATATTAGCCGTCTAGTTAGGTCGATTTGATCCGAGGGCTGTGGTGCATCCTAGAGGGCTATATAAACAGGGCCCCTAGCCCCTAGATCAATGCCAATTCAGAAACCCTAATTCATATTTTCCCGAGAGAATTAGCCAGAGAGGGGTCCCTGGAATGGATCTATCTCTTTAGGGTTTTAGCAACAAGAGAGATTGAGAGAGTATAGAGTGGAGGTAGAGTGGGAGGAAGCCCGACCTGTCGGTGTCTCCTCTCCAGTTGTACCTACGGGATCAGGTCTCCTAACCCGCGGCTTGGTTCTAGGATCATTCGGCAATTCGACTTCTAATAGTAGTAAGTTCATTGTTCTTATTGTTCTTTGGTTTACGAGTTTACTTTATTCGCTTCGCGTAGGGAATAGAGTAATCGTTCGTAGCATAAGCGTGGTGCTTGGGCTAGGAATACTCATAGATACTCCCTATCTGGCCAGATTTGTGGTAGTAGAAGGGGAAGTGACAGTCCCCTTGTTGCCTCTATAATCCATGTCCCGTCAGGAGGTTTGGTAGGATTTAGTGTGCCGGGGTTAAGCATTCTCTGAGTTATCTCTTTTCCCTAGGTGACCCCCTTAGAATAATAATCGCAAAGCTTGCCATAGGTTAGAGGAAGACTGAAGGAGTAATCCTCTTTATATCGCTTAATTCTCACTATCTTGCCTTGCAGCCCAGGGGTAGTAGATAAGACCGGGTTAGTCTTTTGCACGTTTTCTCCTAGCGGATAAACAAATATGATACTCTGGATTTATCTCCCGGGTGAAGTGCTCACCGATATCCATGCGCTTACGGATTATTTTCTTTGATTCTTTCGTGTGCGTAACCAATATCAACACCCATCAATCCATGTAACTTCATCTTGCACCCTTGAATGAAAACACCATTGTGATCTGAGGTGGAGAATGGCTCTACAAAGCTTCTCATGGATCATGTCACGTAGCCAGGACCTGGACCAGCCCATGGTGGGGTCGGCCGAACCCCCCTATGGTGGGTCCAGGTGCCCATTTTCTGCTATTTTGATTATTCCTGCATCCAAATACTAAGAGTACAAATGGAACCATTTATTGATAAAAATATGCCTATATCATGTTATTCGTCCACTATTTTCAGGATTGTTGATGGTGTTTTGAG
This sequence comes from Bothriochloa decipiens, assembly GCA_023333625.1. NCBI lineage: Eukaryota > Viridiplantae > Streptophyta > Magnoliopsida > Poales > Poaceae > Bothriochloa > Bothriochloa decipiens. The sequence continues at coordinate 27,715,288 of CM041635.1, forward strand.
GTGGAATTTTATGGCATAACCACCATCAATAAGATCCCGTAAGCTTAACCTTTGCTAGTCTTGAGCAAATAATTAAACTTAGTCTCGGTGGATCTGGAGTTGCTACAATGTTCACATTTCAAGAGTAACATGTATATAACAAAGTATTTCACTTAGCATGAAAAATTTAGCTCTGAAAAAAACACCCATATTACCTTAGTCCTTCATGGGGCTTATGGCTTTTCCTTTGTCTTGGGCGGTTGAGACAGAATAGTTAGACTTAAGCACAAAGTTTCTTGTCCCTTGCAAGTTTCATACTAAAGGTTTTGCAATATTTTTCAAAAGAAAACTCAATGTTCCTCAAATGGTACTCTCATATCGCTCAAATGGTGTATGATTCCTCACGAAGGCACAGGGTAAGATTGCCTTTTTCTATCCTACTTCTAAGAAGGCTTATCTTAGAGCTCAAGGTAGGTATAGAAAGAGGTAGCATACTTACCTTGCATTTGTTGCAGAGTCAAAGCTCGGATCCCTGAAGAGAAGTTTCATACCCCCAGATCAAGATATGCAAGTATGTGATATTATGGTGGACTAAAATGCTCCTTTAATTGCTAATATCTCTCTCTCTATTTCTATCGAGACATGGCTAGCAATTCTCCTTTTTTTGACTGAGGACTTTCATGTGTCCTTCTACAGACATTTATTTTGCCTAGCCCTTTTTATGTCTCATCTAATAAATCATACTAGAGAGAGATACTAAAACTTTAGACCATGGACCAATCTACTTTTGATGGTAAAATGGATAGCATGTTTGTGCGTACTTCCAATGTGGAAGCAGCAAAATATATATGGCGTGCGTGTAATCTTGATCTTAGAGGCATGAAAAGTCTCTTAACAAGGATCAATAAGATTTGACAACACTCAACACAAAGCAAATAGCCTATGTGGAAGCATGTATGGCTGTGGTAGGAATTTATCACCATTGAGGAACAATTAAGGTTTTGACTATTTAAGAATAAATTCTCCGGCAGTCATGCGTGCTTGTAACAATATTATAGCAGCTCTTGTCTCACTATCTCATATCTCACAATAGCATAGACTTAGTTCTAACATTTGCATCCCATAAAAGTATTCAGGCTCATGGTGGTTTGTGTGAGCCAAGTGATCCATACTTAAGGAAATATTGAGTTATATACTAGGTACTAAGGAAATATTAACAGAGCAACTATTCATCATTTCCAAGAGAAAGTTAAACATAAATGACATATATAACCTCAGAAAGCATAAATAAACATGGGAAATATTTTTAGTATTTTTATAATTTTTTTACATAAATAAACTTCCATGAAGCAAAGTAAAAATACTGACCTTAGCAGGGGAGAAAATCTCCCCAAGCTTGTCCTTTCCCATGCCATAGTGAGGTGGATACTGTGGAGGATATTGTGAAGGATACTGCAGAGGTGGATATGGATGTGGCTGCTGCTACGGGTGCTGGGGAATATATGGTGGTACGGGCATATTGTGATGTGCATAGAGATTGGCCCAGTTTCTACCACTTGCTTCCCGATAATTTTGGAGCTGCTGCTGCTGTGTCTGTACTATGGCATTGTGGATGGCTTCATGGCCAGTGCGCAGTGAAGCAAATTCTGTGTTTATCAGATTTATGTCATGACGTTCGCTGCGGGATCCAGTTTCCTACGAAGAAGAAAGAGAAACCTAGGCAATTCGTGCCCCAGACCTACATCTCCCTCCAAAACGGGAGGTATGCATGGCATCCGCATAGTCGCTATCGTCATTTGAATCATTATGCTCTACAGCTCGTGCCTTTCCACGTGTGAATGGACCTGAAAAACTTGCACGTCCTCCAACTCTAGGAAGGTTAGAAATTAATGGGTGGCCCCCATACAATTTTTGTTCTAGGCATGGAAAAGTTAGCCTTGCTTCTGATTTTCTAAATTTAAATTCAATTGATCATTGGGGCCATCCGCAATAACATGTCCTTGAATGAAATATTTCTTTACTAAGACAATTCTAGGAGTGGTTATATAATAATTGAAACCATCAAGTATACCCAAATGGGTACAAGACTTGGTGATTATGGAAGTGAAATCAAAAGAGCCTCTCCTAGTTGGTGCAAAATCCAGTGCTGTACCATGGCTTTTACAGGTGATATATGAATTTTATGAAACATGGCATAAAGAATTATACTATCAATGTCCCTAACAGTTCTTATGTCTTCTCTAGGGAATAAAGTGACACCCATCCACTTGTGCATGAACCGTAAGGTGGGATTGCAAATATGGCTAGTGCGAGGTTGTGCCTTCCCAATAATATTCTCCCTAGTTATATCATACAAAAATTCTCGCTTATTAAAGTTTTTGGTGGCATGCTCAATATTAGTTGTACAATTAATGAAGCCAAGGCATGCAGAAAATTGTTCCCAACCAAGATTAAAATCAAGACCATATAAGAAAGAATAATTGGAATTTTTAGTTGGCTTTATGGTGCACATGAATTCTAAAGTAAGAAGCTTACTACCAGGATATTCAGAGAAATTCCAAAATTCACCCCATCCTATTGCACCAAAAACATCAAAGAATTCTTCATCCATACCTGTGCGATGGAGGAGATGAGGATCAAATACCTTGGTGTGCTCAAACTCTCGGTGGTGAATTTGGTTGAGGATGACAATTTATTAAGCAGTTAAACAAAGGCCAGTTTTCGGGTCTTGTGTCCTCAGGGGTTGTGCTTCTTCATTTAGTTCTTTGTCATCTTGCTGCATGTGCTTCTCGTATGATTGCTCCTCGGAGTCATGGAAGGATGGTTCACCTCCCGTGCTGATGGACTGACATGAATGCCTTGATGAGCTCCCACTGAAAGCTGCACGTACCTTCCTTGCCGCGGTTTTGAATGGGTTCTTCATGCCTGCTAAGGAAGGAACAGGAACACCCCTTGGACAAGAGAGGTTAGTGTTAAATGATTTCCTTACCGGTGTTTACCTCTTCTTGCTTCCTTTCACTTGAGAAAGAGAATGAGAGTGTCGAAATTTTCTGGATTGTTTCAATGGAGCAAAGTGCTTCTGAGTGAGAGAATACGCAGGGGGAGAGAAAGGGCAGGTGTTGGGTGCCGAAAGCAGGCATCGGTCGAACCCCCTCTCACGTCCAAATTTCAAACTTTGTCTGTGAGTGAAATGACAGCCGCCCACCATGTCTGGCACTCCACTCTTCTCTCTTTTGGTTGCTTTCTCAAAGAATCAATGCATTGCAGAGAGGAAAGGAACAAAAGGAGGAGGCAAGATATGACTAGGGTGGATGGCACTTTGCTCATGCTCATGGGAATGGAGGGGAGACAAGAAAAAGGAGTGTAAGTGCATATGGGTGGCGTCAGCCGACCCCCCTCTCACCTCCAATTTGCTATGTGCCAAAACTATGAGTCATGGTGGTCTCATGCATGTCTGATGAAGCACCACATTTCTCTCTTTGGATGCTTGCTCATGGAATCCTTTCTTGGAGTAAGAGATGAGTGGAATAAAGAGCAAATGAAGGGAGCAAGACATGACCATGGCTGGTGGGTGTTTGCTCATGAGATGCTCTATGAGTAGGATTCCTCAAAAAGGTGATTTACTTAAAAGTTTAAGTGCGCATCTTTCCTATGATTAGCAAGGCATGGTTTGATCAAGGGAGGTATGAATGGAATTAGGAAGAGGAGATGAATTTTGCTGTGAAGGATTTTCTCTACTTCCTAGGTCCACTCCTAGTGGTCATACACACCTCTCATCACATTTTATTAAAGCAAGAGATAAGAGAGAAAGAGGTTTTAGTTCCTAGAGTGAAAGTCGATAGCTATAATTCTGCCTGTATATGTAGAACAACTCATGCCAGAGGATGAGAATAGATGGGCCCACCAAGGGGTCGGCCGACCCTCTCACTATCTCCAATGAGGTTCTTGTTGTTTTATTAAAGCACTGGAACATGTTCATGCATAGTTGAAAAGCTAAAAGGTCGCCATGCTAGGTTCATTTAGATGCTCAAGTGAAAACATGTACCATTGCATGTTGGAAAAAGTGTTGTCGTGGGTAAAATCTTTGCATGGCATGTCAAGAATTGGCATGGGACAAAAGGTGGAAGGTGGGGGACACCAAGGAGGGGTCGGCCGACCCCCTATGGGCCCCACCTTGTGTCCAAGGTTGTTCAGAAAGGGTTTATTAAATATTTTCATTAGTTTTAAACTTAATGAAAGTCGAGAGCAAAAGGTTGGAACTAAAATGCTTAAAATGAAACAAACAAATAAATGAAGTAAAATAAATGCTATAAAGTAAATGTTTTATTAAGAGTTAGTGCACTTACCTTGATGGAAGAGTTATTCCTTTAAATCCTTGCAGCAGATCCTTCTCCTTGGACTACTGTAGAAACTTTCCTTGGTAATGTTACTGGTTGGATCACTTCCTTTTTCCATATTTGTTTGCTTTTTGGTCATAGTCTTGGATTGGCCTTCTTCTTTGTTTTGGCTACTAGAATCACGGTTGCCAATTCCATTGCCATGATCATCGAGCACTGCACTACCTTGGGTTTGAAGTGGAATGTTTCTTGGGTCCCATTAATGGTGAATTGAATTTCTCCAGCTCTAACATCAATATATGCATTGGCGGTGCAAAGAAATGGTCTCCCAAGGATGAGAGGAATCTTATTATCTACTTCCATATCAAGTATCATGAAATCCACGGGGACGAAGAAATCGCGTATCTTGACTGGGATGTTTTCAGCTACCCCACCTGGATGGCGGATTGGCTGGTCCACTGGCTGCAAATATATTGATGTAGGAGACAAAACAACATGATTTAGTTGATCAAAAACTACCTTTGGCATGACACTAACGCTTGCTCTCAAGTGGCATAGTGCATGCTCGAAGTGCTGTGTCCCGATGGAGCAGTCGATGGTGGGACACCCATGGTCCTTCTTTTCTGACAGTTGGTTTAGTATAGCTATGTTGTATTCTTTGTTTAGTTTAATTACCTCTGTTGTGGGCAGCGGGCGTTTATTGTTGAGGATGTCTCTCAGGTACTTGGCATAGGTTGGAACCTGCATTGCATCAAGTAGTGGAATATTAACATATAATTGACGAATTACCTCAACGAATTTTCTGAATTGATCATCGGTTGTTTGTTTCCTCGTTCTTGGAAAAGGCAGCAATATGTTGGTGTCGTAGAACTCATGTGGAGCTGTCTTTCCATGGAACTTGGTGTTTTCTTCTCTGGATAAAAGTTCCTCTTCTTCTTCTTCTTCTTCTTCATCATCATCGTCGTCATCATCATCATCATCATCATCATCTTCTTCTTCTTCTTCTTCTTCTTTCTCTTCCTCACCTTCCTTGTCCTTTCTTGCATTCTTCCTTATCGTGTTAGGATATGGTGGATCACGAGTGGTCTTACCCCCTCTTGTGGTCACCACATTTCAAGTATTGCAAGAATTTATAGAGGATGGAACAGATGCAGCAATTTGTGCTATTTGAGATTCTAAAACTTTATTAAAATTCAGTTGATCCTTAATAGAAGAAGCAAGAGAATCCATCTTAGCAGTTGATGATTCAAGAGTCCTGTCATTAGCTAACATTCTTTTATTTAAATCTTCATTGATTTTAGCTTGCTTTATGACAAGATCTTTAAGCGAAGGCCAGTTGGGTTTGCTAGTGTTACCTTGACCTATGAAGCATGAAGTCATTCCTCCTTGCTGAGGTCGCTCATTGTTGATGGCATAGATGACTTCTTGGCTTGCATCTTTCACTTCGCACCATTGATTTGTTTCAATTGCCCGAGCAGAAGCGTAATGTTGGATGGCCTCTCGATCTTTCTTGAATTTGGCGCGTTCATTCAATTTCTTCATCAAGAGCTCCATCTTTTGAGAGATGGCATATACCTCTTCAATGTTCTTCATGCCTCTCTTCTTAGGTTGAGGACCTTCATCACTCCATCCTCGATTTGTCACTATATTATCAATGAGATTCTTGGCTTGTGTGACATTGAGGGATGTGAACTCTCCTCTTGTAGCAACATCAAGGTGGCTATGGGCTATTGCTGTTAGCCCATGATAGAAATCTTGAATCAGGAGCCATTCCTTAATTTCATGATGTGGACACTCTCAAGTGTACTCCTGGAGACATTTCTATGCTTCGGGAATGGTCTTATCTGCCTGTTGTTGGAAGCTTGAAATCTTGGCCCTCAGAGCAGATGTCTTGCCTATTGGGAAGAACTTCTTGAGAAATGCACTGGCACACCCACTCCAGGTATTGACATCTTCGGCTGAGCGTAAAACCATTGCTTCACTTTCCCAAGCAGGGAGAATGGGAATAAGCATAGGCGGATGGCGTCAACTATGACCCCCTTGATGGCAATAGTGCTACACACCTCCAGAAAGTACTAGAGTTGTGCATTTGCATCCTCATGTGGCTTTCCACAAAATGTACTGGCTCCCACCATGGTGATAAGTGATGGCTTAATCTCAAAGTCGACTTCTTCCATATCCACTCTTGGTCCCATGGCAACATGAGTGACCGAGGGAGCTGAGAAGTCAGAGATTGATGATGTAGCCATTGACTAATTGAGCGTTGGTGCTGAGCCTCCTTCCTTGAGTGAATTCAATAGTGTGGTTGCCTTTTAAGTGGAATTAACTCATACAGTGCCTTGCTTCATAACAAAGAAAAACAAGGGCAAGGGTAAACCCCCTATAGCTAATTGATACTAAATTGATGATAGATTTCCTGATTCGATCGTGTTAAAATTTCTAGGCTATGCTTTCTCCGGCAATGGCTCCAGAAGTGCTTGTTGGCAAATCTTAATGTAACCACCAAAGGTAGGTGATGACGCAAGGGATGCCTAAGGGGTAATTCTAAGTCTATTGGATGATTCCATGAGCGTACAGAATATACCACTGTAGCACTTCACCCGGGAAGGGTGACTGAAAGGTAAAAGGAAGGTGATGATTCAAAGATAACTAAAGCAAGTAACTAAAAGATAACTAGTGTAGAATAGTTAGGTGAGAGGACAATGAGTGAGAAAAGGTTCCTATGTGTCTAATTCTACTTCCATGTTCTAATCTAGTCAACAGTTGAAACAACTAGGATTGCTACCTTACTACTTGGCTGCTAGGGATGGACGAGAAAGAAGGAGACAAAACCCCTACTAAAGCGACTATACTCTTAGTAAACGCCTTGCCTTTTAAGAACTAGCCCGAACATGGTGACAAAACCCTAATGCCGCCCAAGACCTGTCACCTCTCGAGAGTGTGCCCACGAACTGTCCGTGCGGACCAGCGACAACCAAAGGTGAGACTTAGCCTAGGCACCGCGCCTACACTAACTCTCACTACCCTAGTGAATATATGGCCCACTAGAGCACCTTGCGGCGATGGTAAACAACCAAGGAGTTGTTTATAGGATCACAATCTAGTGAGTAACTACTATAAGACTAACTAGAACACTACAACACTATTGCAAGAATAATATTGCACAAAGTAAATATTTAGAAAAATAGAAGAAGATTACTATATTAAATAAAGAAAGTCTTAGAGAAAGATACAAGAGTAATACCAGACTCTCCAGCAGACGACTCCGGAGACCTCGAGCTTTGCTCAACTCAACTCTAACTCCCACACTAGACTAAAACTACAACTATACTAGTGACTAGTATCTCACTTGAATGAATCCTGTCCTGAGAAGGTGGAGGCAGGCTGTATTTATAGGGGGAGTAGAGGGGTGCCACATCAGCGATCCATGTGCTCCCCATCTCTCTACACTTGGATAAACCGCCTTAGGAACTGCCTGAAATCAACGTTCAGGATCACGAGCACTACATGGAGGCATGCAAGAAGGTGGTGGAGCAAAGCTGGAAGTCAGGGCCCACATGGAGGGGATCGGCCGACCCCTCCCTGACAGGGTGGACCCACCTATGGTCTTCCACTGGTGTCCTCACACATCATTGAGCAAGTCTCATGTGTTGGTTGGGTTCATTTTAGTTCTTTCATTGTGGGCCCATCAATCCATGTAACTTCATCTTGCACCCTTGAATGAAAACCACATTGTGAGGAGAGGCTGCCACGGTCACCAGTGTAGAAGATCCAGCCGCCAGGGGGACAGATCTGATGGCCCCGACATCGATTTGCTCCGTCTCGATGTCGAACCGTGCCGTCACTGCGTGTTGGGGCCACCACGATGTCGATTCGCGCCACCACCGCCTCGATCTGCTCCATCCCAGCATCAATCCACGCTGGATCCGGCCATCCATGGGCCACCGGGGCCGGATCCGGTCGAGTAGAGGATTGGGGAGGGAGCGCGTCGAACAGGTCCATGTTCTCGGTAGAAGCCATAAACGAACCAGTTAGGGACGGAAGGGAAGTGGAGAAGTTGAGAAGCCAATGGGACATACCTCCATCGCCGGACTCCTCTGGCCACAGGGATCCACCTCCATGTTCCTCCGGTCGTCGGTATCCGCCATACGCGCAAGACTTAGAGGTGGTGATTGGCCTGGATCTCCACGCGCGCGAGGCAGAGAGAAGTGGCAGAGAGGAGAGGGGGCGCGAGCGCTGGGGAACAGGAAAGGGAGGTGGGAGGAGGCCGGTGGAGGAGCGCGGCCTGCTGCTCTTGTCGGGAGGAGGCGCAGTGTGGGCGGGCTCTCGACGGGAGGGAGGCGGCGTGAGAGAGATTTAAGGGGGTGGCGTCAGGTGACCGGAGGAGGAGGAGGTGGAATGAGTGGAGAAAACCCTAAGTCTTTGTTTTATAGTTGGACGTCAGATTGGGCCTCGCCTGGGCTATTTGGGCTGAGGCCTTTTCCGTGGCGGGCCTTATAAAATGCCCGCTGCGGTAAATCATTTATCGTAGCGGACATCTTGAGACGTCCGTCATGGTAAATAGGTATTTTTCGTGACGGACATCTTAAGATACCTACTGTGGTTAATTGATTTAGTACAGCGGGCAATATTACCCATCACGGTAAATGAAAAGCGGCAGTCGTGGTAAATCGTGTGAGTTACCGCAATGGACAAAAAAGAGTGCCCGCCATGGAGTTGAACAGTGCAACGTTGCGGAAGTTCGATTTTGTAGAAGTGTCGGTAGTGGTCCACGCGTATGGCCCATCTGTACCCAATTTTTTTTCAAACAAACACATCATCAAGCTCGACATGTTTATCGTATCACCATGCTGAGCTTATAGGTTCACCCCACGGGCCAAATGGCTCTCCCGTAATTAATCCTTGATCAGTTTACATATTTCATTTCTTTCGGTACGGACCGAGTAGTCAAGGGAAAGGAAGGCCGTGATGGGCTGTGGGTGGAGGAGTGATCACGGCCATGGTCAACGCGGTGCTGGTAATGTTGTACAAAGTCGGCGGCCATTAACGCACTGTGACGGGCGTGGCAGTGAGCCGACAAGTGGGCCCAGGCTTAATAGTACTATGAGGTACGCTGCCACATCGAAAGCGCGGAGAACTCTGCACCATGCACGTGGCACTGCAGCTTGTAGTATAGTACTAGTACATGTGCGCCCACTCGTCGGCCCACTGCTACGCCCACCGTAGCGCGTTAACTGTCGACGACGACTCAACAGCGCCAACGCCGCATAGAACATGGCCCCAATCATCCCTCCGCCCATGCCCATCGCGGCCTTCCCTTCCCTTGCCTACTTCGTCCGTACTCATAGAAACAAAGTGGGAGAGTGATGAATCTCTAATGTGTGTACTTGGATTAATTATAAGAGGGCCGTCTAGCCCGAGGGGATCTGTAAGCTCGGCTTGGCGAGTGGTCATACAATAAACATGTCAAGCTCGAAGTTATGTTTGCTTGGAAAAAATGGGTACAGATGGGCTGTACCTTGCAGCGTGCGGACTTCCAACCTGCCATGTGGACGACTACCGAATGGCTCGTCTCCCAGCGTCCTATCCCTATCGTCAACCCGGCCGCCAACAACTCCATATTTTCTAAAATATCAATAAAGTTTAGCTATCATTTTTTAGTTTCTAATTTAGTTTTTTCTGTGAACAGTTTATTTGTTATTAGCTAGTGGTATGGCATCATAATAAATACTCCTATGTTAGTTGTCTGTTTTCCAGTGTGTTTGATGTTCTATATCAATTATACATGGCTTTTTTTCTCAAAAACAAGAAAATTGTACTCTTTTCTGCCCAAGTTTATGTGTGCAAATGTCTAGTACCTGTATAGTCGAACATCAATTGTTCTTATAAACATGACAATGAAGTTTACTGAGCTAAGGACGGGCATTGCACACTAATATGAATACTAACTTTTTAAATGGCATTGCCGATGTTCATTGGTTTCGTAAGATTAATATTACTGGGATGCTTGAAAATATATTAGAATTATTTTATTCCATCATGTAGTAAAAATATAAGTGTCGACGTTAGGAACCCGGGGGTGTCCTAAGCCAACGAGTAAACGTATGTGTACGTAACCCGTTCGGATGGTGATGCAAGAAGAACACAGCGATTTATCCTGATTCGGGCAAAGAAGGCCCTACGTCCAGCGGGGGGAGAAGATTTGTATTATCTTGCACCTAAGTGCTTGTACAGGGGTGAATACAAGCGAAGGAGAGAATTCGGGGGGGGGGTCGAGTATAGAGCGAAAGAGTTATTCAGAGTCTAGGAGTCTGCCTAGGCGTGTGTTCGGTTGTTCGTAAGATTATTGTCTGGAGTCGGTTCTTCGTCCGATTGGGCCTCTCCTTTTGTTGTGTATCCTGGCGTCCCCTTTTATAGGCCAACGAGAGGCACAGGGGTACAAGTGTCCTGGTTCGATGATGCAGTAGTGACGTCGAGGGTCGTGGTGGTCAACTCGAGGCCACTGTAGAGACATGCGCTGAGCATGGCTTGTTCTGTAGCAGCATGGCTCGGAGTTGACAGGCGTCCTTCGGAGGCGTGGTTGCTGACTGACGAAAGACACGATCCCCTGTAGAGGACGTGCGAGTCCCTGTTGGGGTCACATCAGGAGTTGTTGGCGCAGCTTTCGAGGTCGATGTTGGTTGACCGGAGGGCGTCGACACATACTCGAGGCCCAATCGAGGGGTAGCCTCGAGCGTAGTGGTTGAACGGATAAGATTGAACTTAGGAAATCCGATGTCGGTTGTTTGTCGCGTAGCGCGTCGAAGGGTGCCTCGAGCGGCCTAACAGTGCTGAGTACGGCGTAACAGTGCCGTGC
>CM041635.1:27740943-27756246 GCA_023333625.1 Bothriochloa decipiens
GGGCCAGGTCAACGGTCAACGTTGACAGGTCTCGTCTGGGCCTCGAAAGGACAGGGCTGGATCTGGTTCGAGTTAGGTCGGCACTGTACACTCGAGGTGGGGCGGTCCGAGCGACCCCTCGAGGACGGAGCTCGCTCGGTCGAACGGACTGGCCTCGAGAACGAAGCCTCGCCCGGCGAACGGGCATGCCCTCGAAGACGGACTTGTTCGCACGAAAGGGGCAGCCCTCGAGAACTGTGCGCCCCTCGAGACTTGACCATCTGGCCTCGAGCCGGGGCCTCGACTCAGGCATGACCTCGATTAGAGCCAGGGCCTCGACTCCGTCGGGCGGACCCTCGACGGCTGTCGGGCGGACCCTCGACGGCTGTCGGGCGGACCCTCGACTGTCGGGTGGACCCTCGACTCGTCGGTCGGACCCTCGACCTCGTCGGGCGGACCCTCGACCTCGTCGGGCGGACCCTCGACAAATGTCAGAGCATTAGCTGAGCTACGTGGCTGGTCGGCTAGGTGCTCTAACTCGGGGAAATTCGACCCTCAAGCCGGTGGCGGTCAGCGAGGCGCGGCGGCGGCGAGGCTAAATTCGCCGGCGAAGCCGGGCATTGGTCTCCATCCTCCTTCTTGCCCTTCGATTGGAGAAGCTGGGATCTCCATGAGCTAGCTACCGGGGCTAGTCGAGGCACGGCGGGGCGTGCGCGGCTCGGCGGCCACGGCGGACGCTCCGGCGGCCAGAGTCCGGGGAGGCCAGAGCTGCAAAAGTGCGTGGCTCCAACTGTGGCCCGTGTCGGCTCCAAGAGGTTGCCAAAAACGTGCTCTAGACTACGGCGAAGCTATCGGTCGCGGTAAGGAAGGAAACAGGGGTAAGGGGTGCGAGAACATCGACGATGTACTGGTGGTGGCCATGGCCGAGCAGGGCGAGGGCGGGGATGCTTACTCGCGCAGCGACGGTCGAGGCAGGTGACGCAGGCTTGGTGGCGACTCGGTGCAGGGGAGCGAAGCCGGGGCGTCGAGGCGGTCATGCGGCGCTCCCAGGTCCTCCTCAGCGCGCGGACGGCGGCAGCAGCAGCACTCTAGCTCCGCCTCCTTCCTGCTCCTCCCTCCTTCTCTCTCTCTCTCGACCGATCTGGCGGCGGGTCTCCACAAAGACGGCGGGGCGATGGGGAAACCCTAGAGGCCAGGGTGCTCCTCTTTAAATAGGAACGGCGGCCGGCCATGGACGGCGGAGGCAGAAGATGCCCATCGGGCGGCTGTGCGCGGCCACGATTAGGGTTAGGGTTCGGTGAAGCGCGGCGCAAGCAGGCGGTTAGATGGACGGCGCGGGACGCGGCCGTACTCGGGCGGACGGCGGAGGCGCGCGGTGCACAAAAATGGTGCGTCGGACGCGACGCGCGGTCGACAGAAGTGGTAAAAGGAAGGAGCTGACAGCTCGGTCCCACGCGTCAGCGGGACGGGGCGGCGAGCGGCGGAGACAGGCCCATGTTGGGCGGTCCCGGTTAACTGGGCCGCGGCAGTGCGCGAGCGAGCGCGCGCGCGAGCGGGTGTCGGGACGCGGCAGCGCGTCGAGCGCGACTGGGCCGACTCTCGAGGCAGGCCGGTCGGGCGAGCGCGCGAGCGAGCGGGCAGGCGGCAGCGCAGCAGGCCGAGCTAGGCCTCGAGCTCGGGCAGGCGGTCGAGCTGGGCCTCGAGCTCGGGCAGGCGGTCGAGCTGGGCCTCGAGCTCGCAGCAGGCCGGCGGTCGAGCGCGCGGACGAGCTGGCCAGCGCGGGGGGGTTCGGTAGCAGGCATATATGTATACATACATATAAAAGGTTATTCGATTTTTATTAACATCACATAAAATCGAATAAGAGGCGAATCAAACTCTGGTTATTTAAATGCAATGCTCGGGCTATCGTCAGGTGCTATTTGTGCAACTAGTTTCCTACATGACATCCACCATACACTGGTAAACTTTAGAAAAAATTTTGAAAGCCCGTATTTTTAGAGACCGGATTTCTAGGGTTGTTACAGAGAGCGTCCTTCAACCTAGGCCAGTTCAACCGTGTGCCACGGGGCTGCCCTCGTTCCAACCCGAGGACACCTGACACGACGGCGGTGTTCGACAACGCCACCTGCGGCCGTGGCAGCCGCATCTACCCCCACACCTACACCTACCAAATCGTCCCCACCCGCCACCACGAACGGTCCTGCCACGGCGTGCTGAGGCTCATGAGACGGCGTGAGTTGGAGGCGGTGTCCTCGGCATACGGCATACGGCATACCTCTATGACAACGTGGTCACCATCGCTTGCATCGTGATTGGCGTCACAGGGATGGCCATGCTCACGTCTCCCGCCAGTGGCGTGCTGGAGATCAGGTTGCCCGGGCGCACCTGCACCTGCAGCCTGCACATCGATCGACGAGCTACTCGTGTCCCAGAAAGGCCCCGACGTCACCTTTGATGTGGATGGGGAGGCATCTGTAGGTCACCATCCTCGCCGCGGTTACCAGTCTTTGAGGTGGGGCTCTACGGTTCCAGTTCCACCACAGAGACAGATGACGCACACACTGTCACGGTGAGTGCTATTTCATCTACACCGACTCATTGCCGGCCATGAGCCATCTGGGCATGGACGAGATGAGAGAGCTGGTCCAGCATTTGCTAGCGGTCGCGGATCGATATGCCATTGACAGACAGACTTAAGGTGATGTGTGAGCACATCCTTGCCAGGACACTCTAGCGAACAGGCATGGCTGTGACAGGCATAAACATGCTTCCATCCATTTCATGGCGTCGGCTTCAGATAAAAGTGAAGTGATGTGGCTATGGAGATGACAATGTAAGTTTTGACGAAATAGTGTCCCAATTTTGACATAATCTGGTTGATTGTTTGTAACTTCTTGAATCATATGAACAGTTTGGAAGTACATTTATATATGCTGGTAACAGTCCCAAGCGCAATGTCTGCACTTCTTTTTTCTGAAAGAACATGTCTGCACTTTAGTGTGTTCATGTAGAAAGAGGAAGCTAGAAATACAGGACTGATGAAATGAAACACTGCAAAATCTTTATAAGCTGCAATCGTTTCCAAAATCTTCATGATATCTACACTTGAAATTTGCATAAGATTTTCAAAATGTTAGGAACATCAAAATGGAGAATATGTAATCATATAATTTGATTTGATCATGTTTCAATTCAGAAGCAAAAACTTGTATTGATCTGATGAAGCAAAACAGTCTAGAATTCCATCATTGTAGACTGTGGATGTAATAATTAATGTAGGCGGAATTTCTTAATTTTAATGGTTAACTATTTAAGGTAAGTTCTCACTTTGTGTGAAGTTGTGGAGATTCTTGACTAGAGAAGTCCTCTCAACAATAAAGTACTCTACAGACAACCGTTTAGTTGTAAAGTTATGAAAATCCAACCAGTTTAAGAATCAATAATAAGCATTTTATATTGAGGATAGTATAGGGTATAACACTGTCCCAAGCAAGTGCCACTCTTGGATTACAAGTGTGTTTTCTCTCAACGGCTCATAATCAGCTCACATGGATCCATGGGCCCACAAAGAAGCAAACCGAGCAACCTAAGGCCAAACCAAGCTTGACCACACTCTATGATAGATGGGCCACGCTTCTAGAAGAAGGAGGGAGGTCCCACCTGCCATAGGGGGTCGTTCGACCCCTAAATGGTGGGCCCCAAGGTGCCACCTCATCTCACCGACATAAGCAGCCTTCTAGAAGAACAAGGCTGGGCCCACCAGTCATTGGGGGGTCGGCCGACCCCCACCTGGTGCCCAACCAGGTCAGATGGCCCCCACTGCCTTCCTGCATGCCTCCATGCTGTTGCTTCATCATGGACGCCCATATATGGCGGTTTCAAGGTCGGTTTATCCAATGGTGCATGATGGAGGTCACGTGGATTGCTGACGTGGCACTGAAGTAGCCCCTACTCCACCTCCACTATAAATACTCCCCATAGGCCTTCACTTTTGAGCATGAAACATAGGAGAAAGACACCCTCTAGTATTTTAGCTATGGTAATAGAGGAAGAGTGAGGAGTATCCAAGTGGGAGTCCCGGCTAGCCGGGAGTCTCCTCCAAGGTGTGCCTCAGTGGATGCGAGCTTCTTGTAAGTTTTACATATGAGTCTTTCTAGTAATTTATTCTGGTTTGGTACTTTAAGTATATGGTCTTTTACTGGCATACTGCTTTACTTGTTGAAGTGCTCGAAGCTTGCGCTAAGCTTAGAGTAGTAATATTAGTGTAGACATGGTGTCTAGACAGCATCTTACCAGTGTGAGCTGTTTGTCGCACTGTAAGACACCTAGCACGAGAGTGACAGACCTCGCTAGGCAGAGAGTTCCTTATACGTGTGTTAGACAAGTTAATATTGTGAGAGCGGAGCTAAATAGGGTAGTCGCCTCGGTGCGGGAGGAGGTGCAAACCTCTTTAACTTGACTTGTTGTTTCGTCTATCGCCCCCAGTAAGGGAGGAGGTGGTAAACCTCATTATACTTAGAATACCATAACCAAATATCTTTGCTAGCTAGACCTCTCTATCCTATTATCCTAGACCCTTTATTTCTTCAATGGACGACCTTGAGCCTAGTTAGTTCACTTCACGTTGCCTGTGGAAAATACGATACCTAGAATATTCCCGGTGAAGGCTACATTGACTACCGTACGCTTGCGGTATATCCGTTTGCCACTTCTGGTGTCAACAAGTTTTCTGGTGCCGTTGCCGGGGAACGGTAGCTGTTCTAACTTAGAACCAAGTCGTCTGAGTTATCCTTCTTTTACCTTTCTTTTCTTTTTATCCTTTCCACACCATAAACCAAACACTCATTTCTCATCTCGCCGCTCTAAAGGGCCTAGTTTGGAGCCACCACCATTATTCCATTCTATTCGTTTACCTAGCTTTGAGCTTTTCCCTAGTTTCATAGCTATGGTTCAGAAACAATCTTTTGCTGGGAAGAAGATGAAAACCCTTAGACTCACTTATGCGATTTTTGAGCAATTGTGCTCATGTCATCTTAGTGAAGGCATGGCATGAAATACATTGAACTGGAACCTATTTCTGTTTTCTTCGATGGGGACAACTAAACATTGGTATGCTCGACACATAGAGAGTGCACATAAAGAATGGGGAAGCCTTCATCCAAATTCTGCTTAGCTTTCTTCCCTATTTCTCGTGCTGCTCATCTTCAAAGAGAGATCCTAAACTTTCAACAGAAGGAGAAGGAGTCTCTCCATTCCCAAGCAAGGAGAAATCTCGATAACTGAATCACCATCAATCCTATCCAAAAATTACGCCATCGACCCGAAACCACAAATACCACAAATATCAAAGGAGGAAGAAATCCATCCTATTAATCTCTCCTTTGATTTCGAGGCTAAACTTCTTAGATGATCTTGCTAGTTATGAGAATGCCATCCATAAGAGATCTCTTCATATTCTTCCCAAAACAGCACCATTTTATGCCTCGAGTTCTCAAGTAGCACATTGGGAAAAGCCTAGGATCTTGGATGAACTTCCAAAAGGAAAGCCAACTGTGCCCGTAGAAGGAGAACCGAAGTTCCTTAAAGTAAATTTTATCCTATCTCCTACTATGCCCACATCTGCCATATCCTTTGAACCCATTTCTAAACTCATCCTTAATCCTGATGATCCCAATGGTGCTCTTCCTCATTCCTCATTTTCACGTTCAAAGTTCATCACAGAACCACCTACTCCAATAACAAAAACATCTTAGGCTCCCAAATGGTCAAGTCCTTGATTGTTTAGGAGTTCTTCAAGGTGTACCTATGGTGATTGATGATCTAGACTTCCCTAGATTTCCACATCTTTGACCTTCCTAGACACTCCTTTCATCTCATTTTTATTGGAAGGCCAATTGAGCGAATCTTGGGGAATACTTTGGGAAATGAGAAGCTTGGTCATAGAATAGGCAAAGAATATCTACCCTTGGGACCTTCCAACATCTTAGCACAAGGGTGGAATCCAATCATGTTCTTGATCCAAGGGGTAAGCTTAAGATGATTTAACAAGCAATCGTGACATATCCAAATCTTGAGGGGATTTGGAATGTCATGAAAGCGCTCACCCACTCCTTGAGATGGAGAATTTCATCAATGAGCTTGGAAGTTATCCTTTGATGCTCTTGTCAAGTCCTTGCACATTTAAGAAATCCCCAACTCAATCTTTCTTACTACCACTACTAAACAAGAGATCTACAACTCCTTCACTCTTCGTGTGATCAAAATCTTTGTAGTTGAGGTTGTAGATGCTTCTGTTCATCATGAGTTCTCCAAATCTCATAGTGGTATGAGTTCTTGTAGTTAGGCCCCCACAAGTTGGATTCAATTTAACATCATGCAATTTGTGTGCCTAACTTGATTATGTTAGTAAGACTTGTGGTTCTGCTAGTGTATTGCCACCAATAGAACCCCTGCACTTAATGTTGTGTTGGTTTTCGTGACTCAAGGCACACTTTTACACCAAGTGTGGGGATCATTTGACCCCCTTGAATACATTTGTGCGTTGAAAGACATCCCGAGCAAAAAGCATCATTGTAGGAACACATCCTTAGAGGTAAGAATGCACAAGGAAAGAAACAAAGTGGCTGGAGCCTCCAAGGTGGGGTCAGCCGACCCTACCATGGACCCCTCAGCCCACCAGTCCACTTCCACTATGTTGAGCCATACTTCTTGACTGGTTTGGCACTTTCCCTTCCTCTTGTTTAGTGCATTCCCCTCACTTTTGTCTTCAACCTTCTAAAATAAAATAAAAGAAAAAAATGCTTCTTGTCTTCACCACTCATTCTCTTGTCTCTAATCAAATGAATCTTGTTTATCCTTTCATGCTTCCTTTCTCTATGTTAGCATGTTCTGGTTTGGGGTGTACTGATCAAATCGATCGATCATACCTCCATAGTCTTTTTAAATTAAGCATGGTGCTTAGGTTGATTAGACTACCTTATTCGAACTTGACATGGTGTTAAGCTTGATTATTGAACCAAAAATACTTGCATGGAACTTGGTTGCACTTTTGGACTAACCATTGCAGCAAGAACATCGACATCTCTATGGGTAAGTCATACGGTCATTAATGGAGACAAATTGAGATCCTCATCGTCAAAGGTCAAGTTTTTGGCCAAGGAGAACTTCGATGTAACTGAGGAGGACCAATGCTACAACTTATCATCTTTAAGGTAAGTGGCCAGCTTCTTGAAGTTTTCCATGAGCATGAATCTTGATAGAAGAAGTTGACATGTTAGAACTCATACTTGCTAATGATTCAACAAGACTAAAACCTACATGTCTCAATAAAAACCGTTTTTCCTTCACATCTAGATGAATATTACGGGAAGCTTTAACTTTCAAAAAGTAGAACAAAACTAAAAGAGGATCAAAACTAGAAATTGGAGATTTATCACTCTTAGAACAGAAGATTTACGAAACTAGTGTTAGTAACAACTCTAGTGCCAAAAATGTTGTACTCCCACCATTCCAAATTATAAATCGTTTACTTTTTTGATACATCCATTGTCGGGTAACTGGATAAAGGGTACCCTAAACCTCAATCTAGGAGAATTAGTCCCCGAACAATTAAACCCAAATCACCAAAAAAGCCCACAACCAGCCTAAGGGACAAGGGTCCACCAGCGTACATCGAGCCATGTTGGGCCGGCCAACGTGCAGCATCCAATTCAAGACCGTCTCCTATTCGACAGGGAGCCTCGAATGACGGACGTCCGCCCAGGCGGACAACACCCCATCGAAATGACGGAGCTCATCACGGGCAGTCAACCACCTGTTGACTGACAGATCTCCACAGGGGCGACGAGCCCTCGTCAATTGCCACTCCCCCTTTGGCTCACTTACTTCCTATACGGGATCCTAGGCATTTAATGCCCCCACCAACTCCTGCCTAACCTCATGGCTACAGCACGGTTACAGTGATAGGGTACCACGGTCAAATCCTCCTTTTACCGCCCATACCCGAGAGATCGGTGGTTCGTACTACGCTGCAATGCCATACTGAGCACTGTACGCTGACAGGCTCCTCCTCGAAGCACATTTACCAATATCCGTACCGCATTTCCCGGAGCTTGGCCTTATCTGTTCGGGCCTCGACCCCCTCGGCCACCCTCGAGTCAGACCTCGACACCTCCGATCAGCACTCTAGCAACTCCTGACGTGACATCCATAGGGATTCACACGCCCTCCACAGGAGCACTGGTCTTTCATTGACCATCGTCAGCATCGACGTGACGTACCCGGAGGACAACTGTCATCTCCAAGCATGTCGCTATAGGGCAAGCCATGCCCAGTGCAGGCTTCTACATCAACCTTGATGTGATCAGCATCACCCCCTCGATGTCATCACCTATGACAGCCCTAGGATTCCTGTACGCCTGAGCCTCGCCTTGGCCTACAAAAGGGAATGCCAGGAGGCAAAAAAAGGGATGATCGAACAAGCATCAGACAACACATAGAGAAACCTGAACACTCTAGCGGCAAGGTTTAGGCATAGCGCTTCTAGACTTAGGCTTAGCTCACCACACTGAGTTCGTATACACTCGCTTGTATCCCCCTGTACAAGCACTTCGGTGCAAGATAATACAATCTCTCCCCCCGCTGGACGTAGGGCCTTCTTTGCCTGAACCAAGATAAAAATCGTGTGTTCTTCTTGCATCACCATCTGGATTAGGGAGCACGCAGCATGTAGTTACTCATCAGTGCTAGGCCCCCGGGGTCAAGACATCAGCAGTTGGCAAGCCAGGTAGGGGCATCTGCGTGTCACCATCGTTTCTCGCCATTTTTTTAATGGTAGACTCCGTACCTTCTGTTCCGTTCGCTATGGTGATCTGGATCAGGAGCTTGGAGTTCATGTCGCTAGGCCACAGCCAAGATATGGTCCTGCTCTCAATCGAAGATCTGAGTGGAAGCAGTCTCGAGTCCCCGCAATGGCCCCCTCACTGGTCTCGTCACTACACTTCCACGCCCGGGAGGAGGCGTGACTGGCGCAACCACCATCACCACTTTGAGTTGACATCTGCCTCAGCTTCCTCACCCCCGGATGAGGATGCAGGGCCCCTGGATGGGAACCTGGTAGACCTATGCCTGGGATCGGAGGAGGAGCTGGGAGGTCTCGGCGGTGACCCCAACTTCATCTTCGCGATGCTCACCGAGGGGACCGGGTGTGGTCTCCGCGGTAATTGTGGTCCCAACGCCACCCGATTTGCTTCTGCACGGGCTGTTCAAGTCCTGGAAACCGTTTTCATTTAGTCTCAACAACACCGCCACGTTGTACTCCTCCTCGGTGAGCACCAACATGAGTGTGTATGAGGACCTCCTGGGGCACCTCCTTCGCACCAACGTGGACTGGCTGACTTCCACGCTGACCTCCAAGCACTCAGAGTCTTCAGAGACTCCTGGCCCGAAGCGCTACACCCTTGGCCTGCTGGAGGAGTAGCGACGGGGGTAGTTCCCCATCTTCTACTCTAGCAATCCTGACTCGCACTCTGAAAAACTACAATCCCATGCGCGAGTACTTCCACATCGATGGAGCTATCGTGTCGAGTGGTGACATCGTCGACCCCACGGCCACGACCGCAGCTACGGCTGCAGCGGGAGGTGACCTCGTCGCGGCAGATCAGGAGGAGCAGCCACCGGCTATGCCAAATGACATGCAATTGCTTGTGGACACCTAGCTCACGCAAATCTAGGAGATGCGAGCCAAGCTTGATGAAGACTGGGAGCGTCTGTGCCAGCTCGAGCGGACCCTCGAGCAGGAGCATGGACATCCACCCGGTGGAAGGACTCATGCCCGAGCCTAAGAAGTCCACCGGCAGATCGTCGGGGTATGTGGAGTCGAGCGCCCCACTCTGCGCTAGCCAGAACATCATCTTGGTGACCATGCTTCTCCGCAACATGGCAGCCCCTTGAACCCCGAAGCCTGTTGCATCCAGCAGGAGGTTCAGGGCCTCCTCGAGGTAGCTACCACACAACAGGCCAAAAGCTCGGCCTCGAGATGTTTAGGGGCAGTCTCAGAGCAACCCCCTGAACCCTCCCGACATGAGAGGGAGGGCTCAGTCCATCAAGCGGATGCCCCATGACCAAAGAAGGTGATCCCCGTCCATGAGCGCATCCATGAAAACCGCGAGCCTCGAGATGCACACCACGACATCAATGAGAACTGTTGATGCAAGAGCGGAGACATCGAGGCACGAGGCTACAGTGCACACAGGGGCGAGCGCTACGACAGCAACAAGGATCGACACTGGTTCCCCGAGCCACCAGGACCTCGAGTCTTCAGCAGGACGATTCGAAGGACACCGCTGTCGAATCCCTTCCATCCCCCCACTAGCCTCGTCAAGTACAATGGCAAGACCAAGCCTGAGCTATGGCTAGCTGACTTCAGATTAGCATGCCAGTTGGGCAGGGCATGCAACGATCACGCCATCATCTGTCAGCTCCCGATGTTCCTATCAGACACCACTCGAAGGTGGCCCGAGCAACTCCCCTAGGATCAAATCCGTGACTGGACTAATCTTGTTAGGGTGTTTGATGGGAACTTCAAGGGAACCTACATATGACCTGGCAACAAGTGGGATCTCCAAAGCTACAAGCAGAAGCCCAGGGAGTCCCTCCATGATTTTGTTTGACGCTTCTCCATGCAACATACCGAGCTCCCCATATCCCCGATGACGATGTGATCCTAGCGTTCTTTGCCAGGACTACCTGCAAGGAGCTGGTACGAAAGCTGGGACAGAACCCCCCAAGACCGTCGATGAGCTAGTGGACGTTGTCGCCAGTTATGCCATTGGAGAGGAGGCTGTTGGCACCTTCTTCGATGACGATTAGGGCAGGGGGAAGGCCAAGCAAGGCGACCATGAGAGCTCGAACTAGTAAGGCAAGCGCGAGGCTGTCCCTAATGAGCTTGTGGCCGCCGCCGAGTGCAAGAAGCCCCGAGGTCCTCCCGAGAAGGGCTTCTTTGATGAGATGCTAAAGAAGTCGTGTCCCTATCACAAGGGGCCTGCCAATCACAACCTCGAAGACTGCCGAATGCTCCAGAAATACTTTGAGAGCTTGCCCGAGGACGGTGACAAGGGTGGTGACAAGGAGAATGGCTTCCCCGAGGTCTACGACTGCTATATGATCTATGGGGGGCCCTCGGCCTAGCTTTCACCATGCTAGCACAAGAGGGAACGCCGAGAGGTCTTCTCCGTGTGGGTTGCGACCCCCCACTACCTCGACTGGTCTGATACGGCCATCACGTTCGACAATGAAGACCACCTAGATCACGTCCCCAAACTAGGGGCATACCCGCTCGTTGTCGACCCCATCATCATCAACACTCGCCTTTCCAAGGTACTCACGGATGGAGGCAACAGCCTCAATGTCATTTATGCAGAGACCCTCGACTTCCTGGGGTCCTGAGGTCAAAGCTCCAGCCTAGCGCCGGGGGCTTCCATGGAGTTGTCCGGGGAGGAAGGCTCTTCCCATTGGCCACATCAACCTCCCCATCTGCTTCGGCACTTCCGCCAACTTCAGGAACGAGATGCTCACCTTCGAGGTGGTCGGGTTCCACGGCACGTACCACGCCATCATCGGCCGGCCCAGCTACGCCAATTTCGTGGCAGTCCCCAACTGTACGTACCTCAAGCTCAAGATGTCAGGGCCCAAAGGCATCATCACCATCGGTTCCTCCTTCGAGCACGCGTACGACTGTGACGTCAAGTGCGTTGAAAATAGGGAGGCCGTCGAGGAGTCCGCGATGTTGGTGGCAACTCTTGATGGTCTCACTGCTGAGGTCCCCAACCCAAAGCGCCACGCTGGCAGCTTCAAGCCAGCAGAAAACACCAAGAAGATCCTCCTCAACCCTAGCAGCTCCAACGGTAGGGCGCTGATGATCAGCGCCACCCTCAATGACAAATAGAAAGCAGTGCTCGTCGAATTCCTCTGGTGAACGCCGACATGTTTGTATGGAGTCCCTCGGACATGCCGGGCATACCGAGGGAGGTCACTAAGCATGCCTTGGAGATCTGAGCCGGGTCCAAACTGGTGAAGCAACGCTTGCGCCGTTTTGATGAGGAGAAGCGCAAGATCATCGGGGAGGAGATACACAAGCTTTTGGAGGCTGGATTCATCAAGGAGGTTCATCATCATCCCGAGTGGTTAGCTAATCCTATACTAGTCAAGAAAAAGAATGGGAAATTTAGGATGTGTGTAGACTACACCAGTTTAAATAAAGCATGTCCGAAAGTTCCCTTTCCCTTACCATGCATCAGTCAAATTGTGGATTCCACCGTGGGATGTGAAACTCTCTCTTTTCTCGACGCATACTCCGGTTACCACCAAATCAAGATGAAGGAGTCCGACCAGCTCTCGACTTCCTTTATCACCTCCTTTGTCATGTATTGTTACGTAACTATGCCCTTCGGCCTTTGAAACACTAGGGCAACGTACCAGCGATGCATGCTCCATGTCTTCGACGAACACATCGGGCCAACGGTTGAGACCTATATCGATGACATCATGTTCAAAACTAAGAAGGCTGACAACCTCATCAATGACCTCAAGATCATGTTCAAATGCCTTCGGGCGAAGAACATCAAACTCAACCCCAAGAAATGTGTCCTCGGCGTCCCGCAGGGCATGCTCTTGGGGTACATAGTTTCTCAGCGCGGTATCAAGGCCAACCCTGAGAAGGCCTCCGCAGTCACCAGGATGGGTCCGATCTAAGACCTCAAGGGTGTCCAGAAGGTCACGGGTTGTCTTGCAGCCCTCAGTCGCTTTATCTTGCGACTTGGAGAAAAAGCGCTGCCTCTGTACCGCCTCTTGAAAAAATCGAAGCGCTTCGCGTGGAACCCAGAAGCCGCGGAGGCCCTCACCAAGCTCAAAGCTATGCTAACCTCACCTCTGATTCTTGTACCTTCGAGTCCAGCCGAGCCACTCTTACTTTATGTCATCGCCTAGGTGGTCAGCGTGGCCATAGTTGTCGAGAGAGAAGAAGAAGGGCACATCTTGCCCACCCATCGGCCGGTCTACTTCATCAGCGAGGTACTCTCAGAAACCAAGGTTCGCTACCCACAGATCCAGAAGCTGCTCTACACCATTGTGATCACACGACGCAAGCTCCTGTACTACTTCCTCAGCTACCCAGTGACCCTGGCCTTGTCTTTCCCCCTCAGAGAGATAGTCCAGAACTGGGAGGCTGCAGGTAGGATAGCCAAATGGGCGGTCGAGCTCATGGGTGAAACTCTCTCCTATGCCCAGCGTAAAGCCATCAAATCTTAGGTGCTGGCCGACTTCAATGTCGAATGGACCGATACTCAACTTCCTCTAGCTCAGATCCAAGCAGAGCTCTAGACGATGTTCTTCGACGGGTCGCTGATGAAGATGGGAGCTGGCGCAGGCCTGCTCTTCATCTCGCCCCTCGGAGTCCACATACGCTACATGATCTGATTCCACTTCCCCACCTCTAGCAACATGGCTGAGTATGAAGCCCTCGTTAGCAGCTTGCACATCACCATCGAACTCGGGGTTCAACGCCTTGACATTCGTGGTGACTCGCAACTCATCATCGACCAAGTCATGAAGGCCTCGAGCTGCCACGACCCCAAGATGGAGGCCTATTGCAAGGAGGTCCGCAAGTTGGAGGACAAGTTCTATGGCCTCTAGCTCAACCACATCACCTGTAGATACAACGAGGCCGCAGACGAGCTGGCGAAGATCGTGTCGACTCAAAGTACCAACCTACCTGAAGTTATCTCAAAGGACCTCTACAAGCCCTCCATCGATCTAGGCACGCGGGAAGGAATCACAACGTAAGCAGTCGGCCCCCTCCCTCGACCGAGACCCCCTCGACCAGGGCCAAAGTCATGGAGATTGAGGTGTTGCATCCTCCCACAACCTCCAAGCCGGACTGGCACACTCCCTTCCTCGACTTCCTTATTCGAGGGGAGCTTCCAGAAGAGCGAACTGAGGCCCACCGCATCGCTCGACGTATCAAAACCTACATCCTTTATGGTAAAGACAAGGAGCTCTATCGACGAAGCCCTACCGGGGTCCTCCAGCGCTGCATCACCATTGAGGAAGGAAGAAAGCTGCTCAAGGATCTACACTCGGGGGCTTGCGGCCATCACGCCACTCCGAGGACCCTCGTTGGGAACACCTTTTGACAAGGTTTTTACTGGTCGACCACCGTCTTTGACGCCATCAACCTCATCCGCTCGTGCGAAGGGTGCCAATTCTACGCTAAGCAGACCCACCTCCCAGCTCATGCTCTACAGACGATCCCCATTACATGGCCATTCGTGATCTAGGGGCTTGATCTCATGGGGCCATTAAAGAGGACAACCGAGGGCTACACCCATCTACTCATAGCTGTCGACAAGTTCTCCAAGTGGATCAAGGTCCGACCCGTCACCAACATCCAGTCCGAGTATGCGGTACTATTCTTCACTGACATCATCCACCGCTTTGGGGTCCCCAATGTCGTCATCACCGACAACATCATGTAGTTTACCGACAAGAAGTTCTTGGATTTCTATGACCGCCATCACATCCGTGTGAACTGGTCTGCAGTCGCTCATCCTAGAACTAAGGCCAGGTCGAGCGCGCCAATGGCATGATTCTACAAGGTCTCAAGCCTCGGATCTTCAATCGGCTAAACAAACATGGCAAGGAATGGGCCACCGAGCTGCCCTTGGTCTTATGGAGCCTGAGAATGACACCAAGTCAAGCCACGAGGTTTGCTCTATTCTTCATGGTTTATAGGTCCGAGGCTATCCTCCCCTCAGACCTCGAGTATGGGTCTCCTCGACTGAAAGCCTACAATGAGCAAACAAACAAGGAGGCCCTCACAAACATCATCGACCAACTCGAGGAGGCTTGAGACATGGCCATCCTTAATTCCGCGAGATACCAGCAGAAGCTTCAACGCTACCACGACAAGCACGTATGCAAGCAGGACCTCCAAGTCGGCGACCTAGTCCTCCGTCGACGGTAGAACAACAAGGGATGCCACAAGCTAACTCCACCATGGGAGTGCCCCTTCATTGTTGCAGAAGTGTTAAAGCCCAAAACCTATAAGCTATCCAACGAGAAAGGTGAAACCTTCAACAACGCATGGAACATCGAACAGCTACGTCGCTTTTACCCTAGGGTTTCGAGGCTTTGTACTTTTTCATGTCATGAATGAATAAGAAGTACTTTCGTTTATAAGTTCAACTTTTTGTTCATATGCATAAGGTAGCCTTGACCCCCCGAAGTCCTTTTAATCTTCCTTACGCGCCTCGATGTGTGTTGTCA
>CM041635.1:27756256-27794262 GCA_023333625.1 Bothriochloa decipiens
ACACTATCTGCTAACCACCTAGTAGTAGTGGCACCGTCCTAGCTAGTCAGACATCCGTCTCCCGCCCATACAAGAGCGAGTGGTGAGCATGTAAGTCCCAAGGTTCCGGTCCTCAAGAGATATCAGGTCCTAGGGGGACCAGACAGGATTATGTTCCCTTATGGACTACAACAGTCCGTGCTACAACAGCACCTTCTACCCGGGGCTTCGCTCCACGAAGGTTCTCACCCCCGGAATCTCCTTATGCCTCACAATGTGCCCGCCATAAGCACCTCACACGGGAATGCCCAGAACACATTCCCCGGCAAGACTCGCCCATGTGGCTCATCGTAGAATCCTGTCCGGTCGACTCAACCCTCACCACACACCCAAGATGCACACAGCACTCTCCCAGAGTAAAGTGGCACCACGTGCCTTAACCATATAACCATGCTCTCCACCACGCATCATCGTCACACAGATATAAGCGTAGTAGACGTAAGGCATCATAAGTAAATAAGCAAGCGTCTAGCCTATCAACAGGTGTGCAGAAGTATGGTTGCGACAAGGTAAAGGCTCATCAGGCAGTGCTATCATGCAACTATCATCAGGTGATATCCATAATTAGAGCACTAGCAACTAGATATTATGCCATGCGTAATAGGATCTACGAGGTTGGGTGGGGTGTGGCACCTGCGAAGTCTTCACCGAGCTCCTCCTCATACTCGTAGTCATCCTCCTCAAGCTGCTCCTCCTCTGAAACGAGACATAATAGCCGTGTTAGCGGCTCCTATAGAGTCAACACAAAGAAGCAATAAAATTCAATAACTCCAAATGCACTCATACATAAGCCTATCACGTAGAGCTCATTTTTATGAAAATTTGGACACTTGGTTCATATTTTTCGGAGATCGTATGAAGAAGTTATGAATTTCTGAAGTTTATTCTATTTTCGGAAAAAGAAAAAAGGGCGGATTAACCAGAGGCTGATACGTGGCGGCTTTTAATTGGGCCACGTGGCGTGCGGGCACAGTGCAGCTGTAGCGGTGCTGACGTCATGCTGACGTCAGCACTGACGCGGGGTCTGGTCAATGACAGGTGGGCCAGGTCAACGGTCAACGTCGACCGGGCCTCGACCGGGCCTCTGCGGGCCTGGGTAGGGCTGGATCTGGGCCGGGTTGGGCCGGCCCGGCCCAAACACGTGTCGTCTCACCAGCTGGGCCACGTGGCGGGTTGGACCTCCATTGCGCCGAGTCCACGGTGCTCTGGCTCACGGACCCGGTTCATGGTGCACCAGAGACTGGGTGGCTAGGTGGCACTACGCGGTTGGCTGGCTAGGTCCATGTGGTGGACCTGGTCCACACGGGCACGGGAAAGTTTCCCTATCTTCCTCACGCACGCGACGGGCATGGCCGGTCGGCCAGCGGCGAGCAGGCAAGCGACGGCCGCGGGCGGTGCGAGCTCGGCGGGCGAGCGGCTAGGGCGCCGCAAGGGCACGGCAAAGGTGTTGGTGGGGTCTTGGTGGCGCGCACGGGGCTCGGCGCACGTACTCTGGCGGCGGCCGGCGGCGAGGTGACGGCAACAGGGCACCATGGCGCGCGAGACGCATTATTAGCAAGCGCAAAGGCTTCGCAGGACCAGGACGTGCTCAGCGGTTGCTTCAGTTTGGAAAAAGTGGTTCACAGGCCGGTGGCCGGCAGCAAGGCATGGCGGCGGGCGACGGCGATGGCGAAGTCTAATTCGCCGGCGAGACCTGGCATTGGCATCCATCTTCCCCTCCATTCCTCAATTGGAGCAGCTAGGAGCTCCTGGACCTACCTACCGTGGTGAGTGGAGGCTTGGTGGAGCGTGCGCGACGACGAGCGTCAAGGCGGCGCGCTGGAGGTCGGGGTGCCATGGCGACCAGGGCTGCAAAGGTGCGTAGCCCCACTGTGGTCATTGCCAGGCCCCAAGAGGTTGCCCTAAAGGTGTTCTAGGGTGACGCGGAGCTAGCGATCGAGTTAAAGGAGAGAAAAGGGGAAGAGCAGAGTGGGAACGCGGGCGATGCACTGGCGGCGACCATGGAAGTCGAGCTCACCGAGCTATCCCGATGGCGGTGGCGTAGCTCGTGGTTCGGCTCGGGGAAGGAGAAGCTGAGCTTGCAGTTTGCTTGGTGGAGTCGAGCAGCGGCTTCGGGTCCTCCTCCGATGGCACGGACATCAGCAGCGCGCGCAGCTCCGGCTTCGGCGATGCTCTGCTCCCAGCGGCAGCTCCCCCCATGCCTCCTCCCCTCCACACTTTACCCCTTCTCCTCAGCAGCAGCAAGCGAGAGGTGCGGCACGGTCAAGGTGACTGCGTGGCATGGGAAACCCTAGAGGCCGGACGCTCCTCCCTTTTATAGCGGCCGGCAGCCATGGCGGATGGCGAGGATGGCAGATGCCAATCCTGCGGCTGGGCGCGACCGCAAGTTAGGGTTAGGGTTCAGGGAAAGGCGCGGCGCGGGCAGGTGAGGATGGACGGCATCTGAGGCGCGGTGGCGGGTCACGGGCGAGCAGCGGACGGCGGAGGGCGCCGTTTCTTCTTTTGGAACGATGAACGCGACGCGCGGCGAACAGAAATGGTAAAAGGTGGAAGCTGACAGGTAGGCTCCGCTTGCCAGCGAGAGTGGCGGCGGGAGCGCGCGGTGACGCTGGCGGGCGTTTTGCCGATGGGCCGAGCTGCCCGGTGGGCCGCGCGTTTTGCCGATGGGCCGAACGGCGTGGCAGCGCGCGCGGGCGGGCGGCGAGCTGCGGCCTGGCTGGGCCGCCTTGATGGGCTGCAGCGCGAACGCGCGAGCGAGCGGCGGGCCGAGGCGGCAGGCTGACGCGCGGGACAGGCCGGACGGCCGCGAGTGGGTAGGTCCTACTGCTGGGCTGATCAGGCTTCTTTGGCCTTTTCCTTTTTCTTTCTATTTTCAAAACCTTTTCCATTTCTATTTCTTGCAAAGCAACTAATTTAGCTGCAACTCTAGGTTAGTGAGGTTAGTGACCATGATGTATACACCATGGTGGGTCCACTAGGGTCTCTAGGTCATGATGGCTCCATTTCTGGAGTTAGCAGGCATATATGTATACATGTGATAAAATGTTATTCGATTTTATTAGTCATCACATAAAATCAAATAAGAGGCAAAACATTCTCTGGTAGTTAAATGCAATGCTCGGGCTAACGTCGGGTGCTATTTGTGCATCTATTGGTGGGTTTCCTACATGACATCCACCAGACACTGGTAAACTTTAGAAAAATTTTTGAAAGCCCGTATTTTTGGTGACCGGATTTCTAGGGTTGTTACAGCTGCAGCAGGCCGGAAGACGCCGACTCCTCCTGCTGCAAAGAATGCGACGGACTGGAGGACGTCACACCCTCCTGCTGTAGCTGCGGCTGCAAGACCGCGGTCAGTGCCTCCTCCTGCCACTGCAACAGGGCCAAAGACGTCGTCTCCTACTCTTCTTGCTGCTGCTGCTGCCGCTGCTACCACTACTGCCGCTCATGCTATTGCTGCAGCTGCTGTTGCGGCTAGCCCGACGCCTGTCGCTCGCCCCCTGCTGCTTCTGCAGCTGCTCTTGTTTCTGCCGCTCCTCTAGCTCGTGCAGCCCTTGTGGCCACGCTGGCCACGGCTGCTGGTGCTAAGGGAGCCCTGCCACATCCCCCGCATCACGGGCGGAGGAATTCGCCCTCTCATCCTCGATGGTGATCGGGGCCTCCTCCGTGGACCCTGGCTCTCGGCTGCAAGCTGTGTCACCAAGCCCGGCAGTGTCAGAAGACACCTCAATTTGGTCTCGGCTTTGGGCTGCGTCCCTACCCACCACGGTCCTTGAGGCGCTCGAGCCTGCAATGGAAGCAGGGCCCATCAGCCTACCTCGAGTCATAGTGGCGTGGGCCTTCGCAACCTAGGCATCCACTGCCGCCGCTTGGGACATCGAAGTAGGACCTGGTGTCGATGCCATCACCCCCGCTGCGGTGTCAATCTTGAACTGCTTGGCGGGGGAGGGCGTCACTGTAACACTCAGGTGTTAAGCAAGCATAATCATTTGCATTCTTAAGCATAAGCATCATTATGCATAGCATTGATGAAAAGATCGATCGTCATTTCATGTATCATGCTTGTTTATTCGAATTTTGCTTGCCTTTCACATGAAGTGCACATGTGGTATGAGTGTTTGGTGTTGGATGACCTCTAAGGTAACCTAGACATGTTTAGGACACCAAATTAACCTAGGTTTATGTTCATGGTTTTGGTTAATTAAGCTTTGTTGTCATGGTTGACCAAGGTGGACCATTAGAGTAGTTTTGTTTGACTGAATTGGAAGTGGTAGCTAGAGTACTTGCATGTGTGTGCACCCTAAATGAAGTTTGTAGAGAATTTTATAAGGAACAAAAGTTGTTTTTACCACTTTTCATGAAAGTGCTTGGAAGGTGTTCAAAAATGTTGAAAAAGGGCAAAATTGGAGGCTGGTTTTCTATTTTGGGAAATTTTTCAAAGGTATATTATTTGGATTTTTGTATTTCAAAATCTATGCAGAATCTGGTAAA
This sequence comes from Bothriochloa decipiens, assembly GCA_023333625.1. Classification (NCBI taxonomy): domain Eukaryota; kingdom Viridiplantae; phylum Streptophyta; class Magnoliopsida; order Poales; family Poaceae; genus Bothriochloa; species Bothriochloa decipiens. The sequence continues at coordinate 27,760,787 of CM041635.1, forward strand.
ACTTCTTTAAGATGAAATGTTCTACTCTTCAAAAGCTACATTTCATCTATTTTGAGTTTTTGCTAATTCGGCTTAGTTTAAGAGTTATTAAGCAGCAAAGTTTGTTCTGAATTAGTGAAAATAGCTTTTCGGTGACGGTTGGGTCCTGGCCGTCAGGGAAATCCCCGACCAGGAAAATGCCGTGGCCGCCCGCGGCAGCATGCGTCGGCCGCGTGGCGCTCGAGGTCTGCCGAGGCCGGGCTGTTTTGGCCGCGTGGGGCGTCGTCCGAACGCGGTCACTCCCTCACTCGCCCGAGCCCTCGCTCTCTCTCCCTCGGCCCCTCCATTTTCTTCTCTGCTCGCCGCCGCGTCGCCCGAGCCCGCCTCGCCGCCGTTCCAAAATTCGTCGCCGCCGGCCGCGCACCCACTCGATTGACCCCGCAACCGAGTGCGCCCGAGCCCGCTCCATCTTCCTCCACCCTCGCCCCGGTCCATCCCGTCAAGGTTCGCTCGAATCGCTTCATTTTCTCCCCGGCCGCCATGGCCGCACTTTGGCCTCACCGTGGTCCCGCCGCTCTGGCCATCCTCCCTCGCCATTAGGGTGCTCATCCGACGTGTCGTGGTGTATAGCTGCTAGGACGATGGTCAATGACGTCGATTAGGGTTTCGTGGGGTCGGATTCCGTCGGGCCGCCGCTCCGAGTGCCGCCGCTCCGCCGCGCTCGAGCTCCGACCACCTCCAGCCGCTCCCTCCCATCTTTAGTACCCTTGATCGATGCGCGCTGCTCTCCTCTCTCTTTCCCGCCGGTTGGTGACGCCGGAGCGCCGCCGGGACGGCCGGCCGAGCCTCACCGCCGACGAGGACCTTCGGGTTAGAATTGAGGAAACCCTAAGGTTCTCGGTGTAAATCTGCCAGACACAGCAATTTACCGGTTAGGGCTTGGTTAGTTTCTGGAAATGTCAGGGTCCCCGGTGTAAAGTGGTTTTTTCTTTTTCTTTTTCAGAATAGATTTCAGATTTCAGTTTAAACTTTGAAAATTCATAACTTGCTCATTTTTCATCCAAATGAGTTGGTTCAACTTGCAGTATTTTTATTATGAGATGATCTATGCATGAAAAATATGAAATGTGGAATTTGTGAAACTTTTCTGTATAGCTTTATTTATCTCTATTAATTGTATTTATCTTAGGAAATGCATAACTAATTCTCTGTTGCTCAGAAAAATGTGAGACCAAGTTTGTTGGTTTTCTTATGTCATGCTCTATCTGTGAAAAATGTTATTAGGCTATGTCATATGTAAATTTTTCTATGTCTACTTATGGTGCCTATTTTCATGTGAGGATAAATAATTCATAATAAATAATGTATAAGGAATTTGTGCATGAAACTTTTTAGAGAGTGTTTTTATGTCAATCTAGAGCTAATTATGTTCTGAGATCTGTTGTTTGATATACTTTTATGTACAAAGTATTTTATGCCCCTGAAATTGTGCTGCCTTGTCATTTTTGTGCAGGATAAAGTACTTACTGTTGTGACTTGAAATTTTTATGGTAGTCTTTGTTTGGTATGATTAAGCTTCTGTAATTTTTACAGAATTTTCTGAGTAGTCTAAAGTCATGTTGTAGTTATACCCTGAATTCTTTCATTTATAAATAATGCTTTAGAGTTATCATTTCATGTGTGTAAAAATGCTTTTTATGCTATTCATGATATGTATGATCTTCTATTGGTTGTGGTTCAGTAGAGTGTAGTGTGCAAAACAATGGGTGTTTATAATTCTTTATAGTGTGCGAGTAAAGTTTTAATGCGAGGCCTATTTGGAGATTTATCGGTAGAAGAGAATGCAGATGACATGTGCTTATCATACATGTTTTCAATTTATCATATCATTCATCTTAGCTGAGCATTCATTTACCATCACCATCAGCATTGTATTTATATGTATGCACGGTATTCATACGCACTATGCATCATACAGGATCGTCAGAGCTCGCGACGGTAGTTCCCGGAGCACCAGGAGAGGAAGACCAACAGGAAGCTTTGGTGCGGGAAGAAGTAGCCGAAGAGGATCCCGAAGCTGATCTTCCGGAGTGTCCCGACCATCAGCCAAGTGCTTTTCTGAAAGGCAAGCCCTGGAGCATTCTCCATGTGGTTTGCAAAATATCTAACTTGAGTCCTTTACTTGTTTGCTGCATTAAGTTATAGGCGTTGTTTTATACCGTTGCTGCATTACTTATATTCCTTGCCACTATTTATACTTCAACCCTGTTAGGTTCAGGTACAATTATTTGCTTAGCCCTGCTTAACTAGATCGGTAGAAGTCGGGTGATTTCCTGTCATCCGCGAGTTATAGGTGGTAACTCGGATGGTCGAATACATTGTTATCTTGGATAACCATGTGGAGATAATAAATCGAGACCGGGCGGGATTGGAGTTGAGAATGAACTGGAGGTTCAATGTGGTTTATCCCGTCTGTGTCGAACTAGGACTCCGTCCGTTGTACGTCCTCAAGTCATATTGAATTTATGCCTCACATTTAGCTGGAAGGATAAGTCGTTCCGACCGCGAAGCCTAATTTTGATTTGGGCCGGGAGTCGACCTGCTGTACGCATCGCATTGGTGAAGATGGGGGACCACGGGTTACGCGGTTGTAAGGCCTGAATATAGCATGGTGCGCCCTGCTGGCAGCCGGACGGTGCCCGGATGTGATGGTACCTGTTGATCTCGCGTTTTTCCTGAATTGGATGTCGGTGACCTGTAGCTCACCGTGGCTGGTGAGTGTGGTTTGTGTGAGGAGTACCCGCCAGCTGGTTAGTAATCGATTATAATCGCCATCGTTCCTGGACAGTGAACACTTGACTTGAGCAGCGGCATCGTAGTAATAACTTGAACAAGAGGTGAGATGGTTGAGCTGTTGAGACTGAAAGATACTCAACCGGAAATGGTTACTTGCTGTTGAATAATTATTACCATGCTTGTTTAGTACAGGTGCTAATGTAGCATGATAAGGATAATCAAATTAAAATACATTGCTAGAAGGTTCTTATTAATTGTTTCTTAATGCAAGCTTTTTCGCAATTTTAAATGAGTCAGCTATCCTACTTATACAGCCTTGCATACTCCTTGGAGTCTTTTATTTTAGTTTATGACGGGTAAGTCTAGCTGAGTACATCCTCGTACTCAGGGTTTTATTTCCCATGTTTTTGCAGATGGTGAGATGCTTTATGGTTATTGTCAGAACTGTTTCTATCCCGCCTTGGGAGATGACTAGACCGTGGGCATGGTCACTCTTCTCTACTTGATGCTTTTGCTGGATGTGGACCAAGGACCTGGCACTATATTTCAACTGTGTGTGTGTGGTATTTGAACTTAAATCGCTTCCGCTTTTATTTGAACTTGAACTTGGTTTGTAATAACTCTATTTCGTACTCCGATGATGTTTTAAAACTATGTGCGAACTGTGTACTTGTGAATGGAACCGCTAAACTATTACGATCTTGGTCGTGCCGAAAAAGTTTGAAATCCTTCGAGATTTCATGGACTACCGGGTTTATTAGGTCTCAATCATATGATTTGCTGAATTAATGGCGGATTATGTGCTTGTGCTCTAATAAATTGGTCGGTTCTGTTACAGTCACCGTCTCTAGCGCGCGCTTGACCCTGGAGCATACATGAGCAAGAGATGCTAAGAACCCCTAAAACCTCAAAGAAGGGAAGGGAAGCTCCAAGAGGCCAAAAAATTACCCCATGGGGATGAAGGGCCCTCCTGCCCAACTTCGAACCGCTCGGGGGCTTTTGAGCCTCCTTCTTCAATGGGCCCTTGTCAGAATCAGATCCGCCCAGAGCCACCGCCAATGACATCTTTGGTGTCCCTGGATTCTCCGAGGTGGACTGGCCCTGGGTCCGCACACTCAGCATCGAGGACCTGGTCTGAGGCGGCAGTGTGCTGGACCCGCCCCATAAAGGGGCTGGCGGCATCTCACCGTGTGTACGATGCGACGATGACCTCCCCCGAGTCGAGGGGTCACTCATCCTCTGTTCCCAGGGCTGCTTCGAGGCCCTCACTTCTTGACCTTCGATAGGCGCCGAGGCCGCCCTCGAGGCCTGAGAAGATGACCCCGTGAAGCGAAGCAGGTGTCAGCTCGGGCCATATGGGGCACCAAGGCATCAAGACGCGCCTGCACCCCCTCGTCATCGCTACCCTCGTCCTCCACCTCCTCCTCTTCCGAGGGAGATTCCTTTTCAGGAACCCCCTCGTGCCTCTACTTTGACCGCCGCTGCTCATGCACCAGGCGCTCGAGGCTCTTCCTCTTTCGCTCCTTCTTTTCTTGATCCTTACTCTTCTTCTATTGTTGGGCAGTGAATTGTCTCACCTGGCGATCAGGGTCATCCTCCTTGACTGAGGGTGTCGATACCCCAAAATTTATGGCCCCCTGTACACAAACCCATGACAGAGAGCACAAAGATGAGTTGAGGAAAGAAGGAATTCAAGGGCAATGTCATGACATACCCACCAGATGGAAGTGGCCATCGTCGGGTAGCATCGGGATGTTGTTCACGTCCTTCGATGCGAAGGCATCGGTGACCGCTCCCCTCACTCGCCTCACCATGTCCTCGAGGGACAGCGCCTCGGCCGACATCTGGCACCCCTCAAGAGATGCCCCGGGCATCATTTGGTCCAAGTGCAGTGGGTGCCACATCAGCAGGAGGACCCTCTGGCTATGGAACGCAAAGACAACAATTTTGACGTTCAGCCCCTGCTCGCACAGAGTCCTCAGCGCATCGAGGAGGGGGTTCAGCCTCGCCTGTCGATCCTTTGTCACGTCGTGCAGCCAGTGCTCCGGGCGCTTTGTGATGACGTGCCTAGTGTAGTGCAGCAGCAGGCCGCCATCATTATGGAGGTAGAACCAGCCGGCGTGCCACCCACCGTGGTTGGAAATCAACCTCGTCAGGATGAACTAGTCTGCCCGCTTCAGCGACAGGTTGCAGCAACCGACGTGGACGATGCTCCTCACCCCCACGACACTGGCTTGGTGAAGTCCTCTCCCTTAAAGAGATGGAACCACAACTCCCAGTGCGGCTCCATCCCCAGGTATTCCTCATAGACGGCAGTGTAAATTGCCGCGTTTGAGATGGCGTTGGGGGAGAAGTGCTAGAGCTCGACCTCATAGTGGTTGGTCAGCGCTCGCATGAACCGGCTCGAAGGTGAACCGAGCCCCATCTGGTGGTACTTGACGAAGCTCACCACGTACCCCTCCAGCGGGTTCAGCTCCAGATCCTCCCTCGGCGGCACCATCCACTCTGGCTGATCAGCCAAGACAACGGGGCGAAGGAGCCCGTCATCCACCAGCTCCTCGAGTTCCCATTCCATCACGGCCGACGGGAGCCAATCCTCTGGTGGGAGAAGTTCTGGCACCATAAAGACAATGCGGATTTGCTCGGCTTATGGATGAGAAGGAAGATTCCCAATCTCTCCCCTCTTCTCTCTTACACTAATGAACAGGGCGACTCTTCTCTCCGACGGCGGTGGCGGCGAAAGCATGAAGGCAAGATGGGTATGGACAGAACCCTACCTCCCGAATTTATAGGCAGGCCGAAGGGCAATGGGCAGATCCAGTGAAAAGGCAGGTAAAACCCCGTATTTAATGCACGCTTCAAATGCTCGGCCTCTAGCCGTTATCCCAGCCCCCCATGGCCGCGCCGTTATGTCTCCTACCTCAAAAGGCGTGCCCAACAGACGGGAGGAGTTCATTCATGAGTGATTCCTTCTACGATAAGGAACGCAGGCCCCGGCCCCACATAAAAATCTCAAGGAAGCAAAGGCTGGCCCTTGATTAGGGTTCGACATCCGTGCTCGAGTATCCGAGTCAGGGATGACCGGGGGAGCCAACACGAGTCCCTTACTCGGGAATGAACTCTCGAAGCCCCCTTGGACATATTCAAGGCAAAATGAAAGGACAACTACAGAATCCCCTTGGAGGGAGGCATCAAGCCACCAAACCCTATCGAATGGGATCGGAATCCATGTGTTCATTTGTTAGCTTCAATGAGAGCACCTCTGTGGCCACCTGTCGACCCCTATCGAATGGGGCACGAGCTCTCACTTGAATTTCTCGATAACAGCTCACCAGAGGATGCTGGAGCTTGCCCAAACAATGGTAGCATGGCACTCCTCACCCCTCCTCCCATCGAAAAGGAGCATGAGGGTCGCAAGAAAAATACGGGCTTGTTCCTGATCGACCTCGATGAATGATGCTCATGGGCTCGCTGGCAACCGGGTGGCCTCGATGAAGGAGGAACCAACCACCCCGGGGGATCAACAACGTATGGAATCCCCCTGATTGCATGACTAAAAAGGACCCAGAGGAGTTTTTCTACTCCTTTGAGGCCTCGGGGGCCACACCCGAGGGACTCCAGTTCATTTATGCCTGGTCACCGAGGAAAGTACCTACAGCACCCAACCACCACGGAGTGGGCCTCGGCAAAGAAAGCTCATACACGCCCGGGTGCTTAACCACTCGAGCACCCCTCGATAAAAAGCGCATAAAGCCCTCAAAGGAGTATCCTACTCCTCCGAGGCCTCAGGGGCTACCCCTGAAGGGTACGCTCATACGCACCCTTCAGAGAACGACAGACACTATGACTCTAGTTCATGAGCCTCTGCTTGAGTGCCAGCACTTGCACAGAGACTTGAGGGCTACTATCGGGTACCTGGATAAGGGGTACCCTAAACCTCAATCCAGGAGAATTAGTCCCTGAACAATTAAACCCAAATCACCAAAAAAGCCCACAACCAGCCTAAGGGACAAGGGTCCACCAGCGTACATCGAGCCATGCTGGGCCGGCCCACGAGCAGCATCCAAGTCAAGACCGTCTCCTATTCGACGAGGAGCCTCGAAAGACGGACGTCCGCCCAGGCGGACGACACCCCGTCGAAATGACGGAGCTCATCATGGGCGGTCAACCACCCATCGAGTGACGGATCTCCACACAGGCGGACGACCCCCCGTCGATTGCCACTCCCCCTTCGGCTCACCTACTTCCTGTATGAGATCTGAGGCATTTAATGCCCCCACTAACTCCTGTCTAACCTCATGGCTACAGCACAGTTACAGTGATCGATTACGGCGGTCAAATCTTAATTTTACCGCCCATACCCGGGAGATTGGTGGTTCATATTACGCTGCGACGCCAAACTGAGCACTGTACACTGAGAGGCTCCCCCCTGAAGCGCATTTACCAATATTCATACCGCATTTCCTGGGGCTTGGCCTTATCCGTTCGGGCCTCGACCCCCTCGTCCACCCCTTAAGTCAGACCTCGACACCTCCGGTCAGTGCTCCAGCAACTCCCAACACGACGTCCAAAGGGATTCGCACGCCCTCCACGGGAGCTTCGGTGTTTCACTGACCATCGCCGGCATCGCCATGACACACCTGGAGGACAACCATCATCTCCAAGCACGTCGCTACAGGGCAAGCCACGCCCCGTGCACGCCTCTACAGCAACCTTGATGCGATCGGCATCACCCCCTTAATGTAATCACCTATGACAGCCCTAGGATTCTTGTACACCTGAGCCTCCCCTTGGCCTATAAAAGGGGACGCCAGGAGGCAAAAAAGGGACGATCGAACAAGCATTGGACAACACTTAGAGAAACCTGAACACTCTAGTGGCAGGGCTTAGGCATAGCGCTTCTAGACTTAGGCTTTGCTCGCCACTCCGAGTTCGTATAAACTCACTTGTATCCCCCGTATAAGCATTTCAGTGCAAGATAATACAATCTCTCCCCCTGCTGGACGTAGGGCCTTCTTTGCCTGAACCAGGATAAAAATCATGTGTTCTTCTTGCATCACCATTTGAATTAGGGACCACGCAGCACGTAGTTACTTGTTGGTGCTAGGCCCCCAGGGTCAAGACACTGACATCCAATTTGCTATGTATCTAGATAAATAATATGTCCATATACATAGCAAAATGAATGAACCAAAAAAGTCAAAACAACTTCAATTTGGAACAGAGGAATTACTAGATTTCAACAGGCATAGGACAACATAAACATGTTAGAAATGATATGTTTATTAATCCCTGATTAACATAGCATCCATAATGGCACCAGCCGCCACAAAACCAATATTCTTAGTAAAATTAAAATCTGATGTTAGATGGACAGGTATCTTGGCAAGACATGTACAAAGAAAGTAAAAATCTCAACAGTAAATATATTCTATCATTCCAACATCAAAGTTGTCCACACACAGTATAAGAAAACTAGTTGCAGGTAGTTTTAGTCAATGCAGAATCACTAGACCCGAGAAAACTTGCTTGACTACCTCCAGCAAAACTGAAGGGCATGGTCTTTTAGGAACTAGGATGCATAAATTGTGCTGCTCAGCAAATGCCAAGGTAGTGGCAACAGAATCAATGCTAAGGCTCTTGCAATGGCTTTCTTCACACATCAACTTCAGCCTCTTCACTTCATACTGATCTGCAGCCAGAAGCAAACGCGAAATCCTCCATATCAGGTAACGAGTCAGTGTAGATAAAATGGAGCATGGCTTTACTGACAGCAGGCTGCACATGCTCAATAGCAATGCAAGGGCAACCCATATCCTTCTCCATCTCAGGCCCATAGAATCTTTCCTTGAAAACCGGTGACCGCGTGCATGGCGAACACAATCTTGTGGGCACAAATAAGTAAATAACCTCTCCCTGAACTTTGAAAGTGACATCAGATCGTTCATCCATCCTCCAGCAACAAACCACCAAGATGCACTGACAGGCCCCAAGGCAGCTTTTGAACACAGGGACAGTCTTGGTTTTAGACACTTTAGACAGTGACATGCACTCGATGGTTTCATCTTTGGGTATACATTAAGAGATTCCACAGTGCTGACTTTCACACTCTTATTCACAAATCCAACTTTGTAATTCATGAAGCACACCTCCCACTTCAGGGGCACCTTCCCGGTGGCCTGGTTGAGAAACCTGAAGTGGCACAACTTCCAATTCCTTGGTCAGGACTCAGGAGCTCAAGCAGCATGCTACCATCCCCACCACTGGAGAAGAAGTGTGTGCGTTGCAATGCCTCAACGGTGCAGGTCGATGTGATCAACGGGATACGGCGGCAACAATATTATTGGTATACCTCCAATATTTTTTTGAAAACTGTTTTACCAAGGCACAGCCACGGGCGATGGAGTCTTATGAGGTGACACAGTGGTCCTCCCCCTCCCTGCCGATGGTGGCTCCTCGTCGGTGACCTCGGGGCCCCACCACCGCTCTCCTCTCTGTCAAGTAAGCTCTCCTCTTCCCCCCTCCAATCATGGCGCTCACGGGCCTCTCATTCTTTCTTGGGCTTAGATTCCATGATGAAATCCAGGCCTCCCTGGGGCTGCCAGTCTGCCTCTCTACCAATGACTCCTTTCTCCTTGTGGCGGCATTTGGCCGCTGCAAGTACATGCTCTTCCCCCTCTCTGTTGGCTGCATCCTTTAGGCTTCGTTGGGGGGAATACCTCCTTCTTCAAGGTCTCTCCATTAGGTGATCGGGTCTTCAAGTTTTCGGTTGCCTCCAAGGAGGTTGGCCTCCTTGTTTGTTGTCTCGGCACTGTTGAATGCGATCAATTCAGGGTCTCTTTCCATCTCTGGGGCGAGGTGGGCCCGACTGGCATGCGGAGTTCGCTAGTTTTCTCTCTTAGGGAAGAAGGCTGGATTCCAGCCCCATCCTCCTCCGGAAATGGTCCTAGAACTTTTGCAGAAGTGGTTCGCCAGGCACCCCCGACGAGGCCGGCAGCTCCAGTTTTCCATGGCCATGCTTCCGTGATGCGTCCTGGTATTCCTCTCTCAGGAGCCAATGTTGTTCCTCTTGGCCGTGCTCCATTTCCTAGGGTCAAGCCAGCTCCAGTGCCTCATCAAGCTGATCACAGAAGATTTTTCACTAATTCTGGCTCCTGCTCTGGTTTTTCCCCTTTGGGCCATGCTCATCGTCCTTCGCTCTAGTGCGGTGGCGGAGCCATGGCGCCCCATTCCTTGCCGTGTCCTAGATGCCTTCTTCCTAGACATGGTCAGCGCAGCTGCCGTTGGCCACTTAGGTGCGCTGCATGCCTCACCTCGGACCACGCTGTGGCCTTGTGTCGAGTGGTGGCAATCAATAGGGGACAAAGATCAAACCAGAACAAAGGGAAGGCGGCTCTGGTCGACAAACCAGATTGGCTCTTGTCTACCTCTATGTCAAGCCCATCTTCGTTGCTGGTGTTTAATTCTTTTTGAGAACTGGTGGCAGGCCTGTGCTCTCAAGTGGGATGCTCCATCCCTTGCGCTCACCCAAAAAATCTCCTAGAATTCCTCTAGCCCCTTTCTGACTACAGCCCAACCCATCCAAACTCTGGCCACTTCGCCTTCCCACCCTTTTAATGCAGAGCCAGAGTTTTGGATGCTAGCCACCCCCTAGAACACTCCTCAGAGCGAGGCTGCTCCTCTTCTTGAGAAAGAAAGCCCCAACCCATCACTACAGTGCAACTCTACGCTGATCGCGGGTGAACGCTGTTCGCTGGAGGCCATGGCGTTCCACCACGTCGACCCACAGCCTTAGGTCCCTCGCAACATGGTTTGGGAGGACGTCCCGAACCGACTGACCATGGTGCGTGCAGTGGTGTTCAAGAAGTCCACTCCGAGCAATGAGGAAATCCCCAAGAATGAGGACCTTGTGATCATCACCATTGATCCCCTCCCATGTAATGTCCTCAACTTCGCAGCAGTAGATGAAGTGCTGAGAGAGTTCTTTCATGCTAGAGGAGTCCGCATCACCAATATCCAGCCATGCTCCTTGGGTCAGGCTTATGTTCGCTTTGAGAGGCCACTGGATAGGGATCATCTAGTGCATCACGGCCCAATCCCATTTGACAACATTTTCTTCACCTTCACCAAGCATGATGAGGGCAGGAATTGGAGGGGTGTGTAGTTTAGTGCTAAGTCCTAGATCATGATGCTCGGGTTTCCCCCAAATTACCAGGATGATCAGTTTTTTCATGACGCCATCAGTTCGTTCAGCAAGCACATTCTATGGCAAGAATAGGAAAGGATGGTAACAAGGGTCATCATCAAGGCCAGAGTTCTTGATTTGCAGTCCATTCCTCATTTCATTGTCTTTTTAGAGGCACCAGGGTTTCAGGGCCAATCCTGGACTGTTTAGTGTGAGATTCTACATGGTAACCTGCTGGGAGGAGGGCCACCAGATGAGGAGCTAGCCCCACAGATCCCAGTCACTGATGCTCCTTATGCTTACTATGGGCTGGGACAACCTAGTGCAGGTCCAGTGCAGGTAGAACAAGTAGAGCAGGCTATGCTATAAGGCCACGATGCAGAAGAGGGCCAAAATGCAGAACTGAATCAGGAGAAGGGACAGGATGGCAATGAAGCCTAGGAACAGTGGCCAGCAGAGCAGATGCAGTAGAACCAGCAACAGTAGTTTCAGCAGGTTTAGTAGCAACAGATCCAGGCTGCCCAAGACCTCAACTTGGCACCTCAGCAAATGATGGAGATTGATCTAAATGCACCTGTGGATGACCCTGAATTCAATGTCCAAGAGGTCATCATCAACCCCTTGGAGCCACCGTAGGGAGATTTTCTGGAGATAAATGACCTACTGGATGGCAACAATGTGGTGCAGGAAGTGATGATTTAGAAGCAGAATCTGGCACCAATGATCCCTGAGGAATAGAATCTAATGATTGAGACTGATGAGGAGATGATGCAGGTTCCACACCTTCCTATCATTCTTGTTGATGTGTTAGAGGAAGAGATTCCCCTAGATCAATTGATGGACTTTGATGAGGATGGCTTTCCAGTTAATTAGGTTCTTGACCAGGGAAATGACCATGACAATCTGGGGTTAGAGCAGGCAGATGTTGACATTGATCATAGTGAGAAATGGGGCTTTCTGGGGGTTGAGATCGAGATAGCAGGAGAAGCTAAACATGAGGCAGTCCTGGTTAATAATGTGCAGGATGAGGAATAGGAACATATCAATGCTAAGCTTGGCTTGGTGGGAGGAGATGAGGTGGGAAATGATGATGAGCTTGACCCAATTGTTGCTGGTCTACTTGGACAGCAGAATCAGAACAATGTTCTCAATGTAGGCATGGTCCTAGTGCACCAGGAGGGGCCAGACCCAGCATTTGAAGCTTGGGAGAGGAGCAAGAGAGTTGAGGCCACCAGAATCTGGGCCAGGTTCTTCAGCCTAGGTAGGCAAAATTCAATCAATGTTAGCATTCCTACAGAGTGGACTAATTTCTTTACAGTGCTGCTTATGTCCCCAGGGAGCTATGAATGGGCCAAAGAATTTTTGTCTTTAAAGGCCACCAGCCTCATGGAAGGTAAGCATGGAGTAATTGATTACTCTCTGCCCAAGAACTGCCCAAATGATAGTAATCTTGGTTGCTCATTTCTGCCTGCACCATCATCTGACTCTGCATCTAAAAAAACTATGACAGAAACTCCTGAGGTAGCAGAAAAGTAGTCTCCTACAGCACCAAAGAAGGGAAGAGCCAAAAGAGCCCCTGTGTTAGAATTTGAGGTAAGGAGAAGCCCTAGACTTAAGCCTCATTATAATGAATCCAGACCTTTGGCCTGCTCTGATAGGAGATGTTCCACCTGCTCCCCTCCAACACTGACCACTAGCTTGATTAAAAACTTGGGTGTGCAAATGTGTGGCATGGACCCTGATGGACTGAAGGAGGAACACCTGAAGAAAGGAGGAAGGAAGCTGCCCATCTCCAAGAAAAGGAAGACTGGAGATCAGGGCAAGGACAAGAAGGCAGAACAGGATGAGAGCCAAGGTGGCAAGGAGGCAGATGATAGCAACTGAGGAAGAAAGCCTCAAATTGCTTTTTTAGACAAAAATAGTGATCTGCCAGTTGTTGGAGTATTTTGTGAACCATGCTATGCAATGGCTTCTTTTATTTAAGTTATCTTGTCAGTTATCAATGAATCAGAATAATAGTAGATCTTGGAATGTTAGAGGTATTAACTCCAGATGGAAATGGGATGCAGTTAGAGATAAAATTATTCAGTCATCTTGTGATATTCTCCGTCTGCAGGAAACAAAAAAGAGCGGATTGACTAGCAGTCCTTAAGGAATATTTGTCCTAATTGCTATGATTGTTTTGAATTCTGCCCTTCAATAGGTGCCTCTGGAGGCATTCTTATGGCCTGGAAAGGCTCTCTTTTTACTGGCAACAAGATTTTTAGTAATGAATATTGTATATCAATAGAGTTTATCTCAAACCACAATGATGCAAGATGGGTCATGACAGGGGTTTATGGGCCATGCACACCGGAGGGTAAATCTGAATTTGTGAATTGGCTTAGAAACATCCAGATGCCAGATCATATTGATTGGTTACTCTTGGGAGATTTCAATCTCATAAGAAAGCATGAAGACAGAAATAAGCCAGGGGGTAGCTTATCTGAAATGATGATGTTTAATCAGGCAATCAGTGCCTTGGGCCTAAATGAAATTATTTTACAGGGAAGAAAGTACACTTGGTCAAATATGCAACCCTCACCACTCCTTGAAAAGATTGATTGGGCATTCACATCAAGAAGCTGGACACTCACATATCCAAACACCTTGGCTAAGGCACTAGATATGGTTCCTTCTAATCACACGCCTTGCATCATTTTTATCTCAACAGTTATCCCTAAAAGCAAGGTTTTGATATTTGAAAATTACTGGTTTTGCAATGCTGAGTTTACTGGCATTGTAAATGAGCTTTGGGCCTCCCAAAGTCATCACACAGAACCTGTAAAAGCCCTGACAACCAGGTTCAAAGAGCTAAGAAAAAGATTGAAGGATTGGCAAGCAGCCAAAACTGGTCTAAGGGAAACCATTGCAAGTACAAGATTTGTGTTACAATTTCTGGAGATTATTGAGGAATTCAGAGACCTCAGCGTAGAAGAGTGGAATTTCAAAGAGTTGCTTAAACACCACCTCTTGCAACTGCTAGCGCAGCAAAGATTATATTGGAAACAAAGAGGCACAATTAAATGGGTAAAACTAGGGGATGCTGGGACCAATTTCTTTCATGCTAATGCTACCATTAGGCATAGGGGCAATCTTATCAAAGAACTTGTGGCAGGGGAAGGGACAGTAATCAATGATCATGCAGGAAAGGAAAAGGCACTATGGGAATATTTCAAAGATAGGCTGGGTACAACTGACTTCAACTCCAATGTTGACCCAAGCCCTTTTCTTCAGAGCAATGACAGTCTAGGATACCATGAAGAGCCTTTCTCACATGAGGAGAATGACAGAATAATCAGAGCCCTCCCAAACAACAAGTCACCTAGGCTAGATGGTTTTAACAATGAGTTCTTGAAAAGGTGCTGGCCAATCATCAAGCAGGATTTCTACAGCCTCTGTAATTCTTTTTATGAAGGCATAGTTTGTCTCAGAAGTATCAACTCCTCATACATCACCCTCATCCCTAAAGTGGACAATGCTAAAAGAGTCAATGATTTCAATCCTATATATTTGCGCAACTCCTTAGTAAAGCTCATCACCAAAATTCTAGCAAATAGATTGCAGCATAGTATAACCTTACTAGTGCACACTAATCAGTTTGGGTTTACCAGAACTAGGACAATCTAGGATTGTCTGGCATGGGCTTTTGAATACTTGCACCTCTATCATCACTCAAAGAAGGAAATAGTAATCATCAAGCTGAACTTTGAAAAAGCCTTTGACAAGATTGAGCATCAACCCGTGATCTCAATTATGCAGGCAAAAGGCTGAGTGGATTGACTGGATGCAAGCCATCTTTTCTTCTGGAACATCAAAAGTACTGCTCAATGGGTCCCTAGCAAAACATTTCACTGTAAGAGGGGGTTAGGCAAGGAGACCCACTTTCCCCACTCCTCTTTGTTCTTGCAGCTGATCTCTTGTAGTCAATGATCAACAAGGCCAAGGATATGGGTCTCCTCAACCTCCCAATTCCAACCACATCAACAAATGACTTCCTAGTAATTCAGTATGCAGATGATACCTTGATTGTGATGGAAGGGGATGCTGGCAGCTTTTCATCCTAAAGTCTTTGCTCAACAACTTCTATCTCTCAACTGGCCTAAAATTCAATTATAATAAGTCCATGATGGTGCCCATAAACATATCAGAAGAAAAATTAGATCATTTGGCTGCAACCTTTGGCTGCTCCAAGAGTAATTTACCCTTTACATACCTTGGACTCCCTCTGGGGATTGAAAGACCAAAAGTAGAACATTCCATGCCCAACTCCTTTCTGGATATGGCAGGAAGACTGCAAATTGTAAATGCTATGCTCAGTGCTCTCCCAACCATTTTCATGTGCTCACTGAAATTACCCAAAGGCATCATCAAGCAGATTGACAAGTATAGAAAGCACTGCCTATGGAGAGGTTCAAACATTAACTCAAAGAAGCCACCAAAAGCAGCCTAGAAATTGGTTTCTAAACCAAAAATAGATGGTGGCCTGGGTGTCATTGATGTAGAAAAACAGAATCAGGCCCTGCTAATTAAGAACTTGCATAAGTTCTTCAACAGACTGGATATTCCCTGGGTACACTTGGTGTGGGAAAAACATTACAGAAATGGTAAGCTCCCAAGTCACATAAAGAAAGGATCATTTTGGTGGAGAGATAACCTGAAATTATTAGAGCACTTCAAGAGCCTTGCCTATCCTCAAATTCAGTGTGGTGACTCCTCCCTCTTCTGGCATGATAAATGGAACAATCAGTCTGAAACACTAGCTGCTTCTGCCCCTAAGCTTTTTTCCTATGCCAACAATAAGGTTATCACTGCACATCGAGCCTGCAGTCAGCCAGATCTTGTCAGTCTCTTTCAGTTACCCCTCTCCAACACGGCTTTCATGCAACTGTAGGAGTTGGAAAGCACCATCCAGGAGTTGGAACTAAACATGAATGAAAAGGATCAGTGGATATACAGCTGGGGAAACGGAAACTTTGCCTCTGATAAGGTGTACAAGACTCTTATAAAGAATGAGGTAGTCCACTGTGCTTACAAAAGGGTTTGGAAATGCTCTAACCAACCAAAGCATAGAGTCTTCTTTTGGCTGCTCCTTAAGGACAGGCTAAGTACCAGAAATGTCCTGAGAAGAAGAAACATGCAACTTGACTCCTACAGTTGTGCTCTTTGCAACAGTCTCAGTGAAGAGACCTTGGAACACCTATTCTTGGACTGCCCCTATACTGCCATGTGCTGGAATATGATAAATGTGGAAATTCCTTTGCAAAATTCCTTCCCAGATATCTTTCAGCAAATCAGGGATTAGCTGGCCTCTCCTTTCTTCATGGAAGCCATCATACTCATGTGCTGGGCAATTTGGAATGAAAGGAATGATCTCATCTTTAATGGGATCCAACCCACACTAGCAAACTGCAAAAACAGGTTTCTGAGAGAACTCAAACTGCTGCAGTACAGAATCAAGGAGCCCCTTCAAAACCAGTTTACTTCATGGATACAAAGTCTGGAATAATCTGTTCTCTAGCCCTTATTTTCTTTGTCTCTTTTTTTTCCTGAATTTTGTTGTTGGACTTGCTCTTTTCCTGTTTGTTTCTTGTACTAGACCTTTTTGTTTTAATAAAGCTTCCTGTAGGGCCTAGGCCCCTCCAGTTCCATAAAAAACAATATTAGTGGTGAGCCCAAGGAATCAGAGGGCTTGTTTGTGTAACGAAGATGGACATGCATGCGCCCGCGGCCGTGCCTCTGCGGGGCCAGTGGGCCTTTTTTTCCCATTTCGGGTCATGAAAGCGTTCTTTTTCTTTGGCTTCCCTTATTAATTTGGGATTGTCCGTTACAAAATAACTTTGGATTTTCCCCTCAATAGAACAATTTGGGATTTGGGCTCCTCTGCTGCCATTGATCAAGCCACATGTCATGTGGTAAGCAATAGAAGTTAATTGGAATATATGGATCCAAACAAATGGAATTTTTGTTATTCAGAATCTGGATTCTAGAATGTTATGGGATTTAAACGACAACTTGCGGGCAGATACATTTGTTTTGTTTCGCCTCTAATGGAGGCTCTCTTATGCTAACATATAACGGGGGATGACTCTTTTGCGGGAAAAAAAAAAGTACCATGAACATGGTTTTTTCGACCCTCTGCCCCTATTTTGATGCTCTCCACACACCGTTGAATCCACCAGTGTGCGCACATGTTGGCTCCAAACATCGCCCAACCCAACGCACATGATCTGGCTAAGTACTGTGAGGGTCCACTTGTCAGCACCGATTGACAAGGCTGGGAGCAGAGTACAAACACGCCGGGGACAGAGTATGCATTTCTCAGTACAAGGAGAGATAAGTCATCATACTCGCTTTGATCCAAACAAGCCAATTTTTTTTTAGTTTTTACAAATCCACAACAACAAACCCTTTTACACTTCCACAAGCTACAAACCAGTTTCCACAATCTAGTGCGGATCAAACAAATTCTAAAACACCTATGCATTTCAAAAAGAAAAAGAAAAAGAAAAAGAAGAAAAAAAACCTATGCCCAAGTCGTAGTCGTTTGTGTGATCGTTCACGGATGAGATGTAATACCGGACGATGCGGCATGATTGACACCTTAAGCCTTCATCGTGCCAAACCTTGTGAAGCCTATCTACTCTTTTATATATAGGAGACCTTGTATACTTTTGTGCGTCGAATGACTGCACCTCTGTATCACAATATACAATCAGTTTTCAGTATCATGCTCGTTGCTGCGTTCTTCACATGAGTCCCTTGCCATCGTCTTCCTCCTCAGAGACGACCTCGCCGGTGGCAACAGCTCCATCAGACTCAGAGCCGCCGGCGGCACCAGAATTATACCACCTAGCGCACAGCAGGTAGCAGAAGAAGTTGAGCACGCTGAGCGCGGCGAGCACCCAGTAGAACAGGTCCAGCCTGTCCTTGTTCAGGTCGTTGTCGCCGAGCCATCCCCGGCGGCCGCCGCCCCTCGCCGTGACCCTGTTCACCAGCGAGACGAGCACGGAGCTGAGGAAGAACCCGAACGAGAAAGAGCAGTAGAAGAATGCCATGAAGAAGGCCTGCATCTGCATCGTGCCGCCGGCTTTCGCCGCCTGCTTGTAGAAGAACTCCATGAGCCCCACGTTGGTGAAGAGCTCCGACACGCCGAACACGAAGAACTGCGGCACGAGCCAGAACACGGACAGCTGGTGGGACGACGACACGGCGGCGTCCCGGCGCCTGCGCTCGACGGCGGCGGCGGAGGCCATGGACAGCGCGACGAGGCAGAGGCCGACGCCGATGCGCTGGAGCAGGGTGATCCCGGACCGCGTGCCCGTGAGCCTCCGCATGAGCGGCACCAGGAGGAGCTCGTAGGCCGGGACCAGCGCCAGCAGCATGGCGTAGGGGATGGCCTGCAGCGACGCCGGCGGGATGCGGAAGTACGAGGAGGAGCCCGGCGCCAGCCTGGTGTCCATGACGCTCCCCTGCTGCACCGAGAACGTCTGCAGCTGCGCGAGGACGGTGTTGGTGACGATGGTGCACGCCACGATGGGCAGCACGGCCAGGAGCGTCTTGGTCTGCTGCACCTCCGCCACCGTGCACAGCCGCCACTCGCTCTCCGGCACCGTGTCCGTCGCGTCCTTGATGCACGCCTTGTCCAAGAACCTGTGCCAAAGTTTTAATTTGTTTTGTTTCTCCCTTCGGCAATCAGGTGTCTGAAACTCTGCATACTGAATGGGGATGGTGCACGAGCTGGATGCTGACCTGAACTTGTTGGCGTGGCGGAAGTCACCGTCGATGACGACCGCCGGATGATCTCCGGCTGCAGTGTGGGCAGGATTGGACGAGCCGGAAGGGCAGATTTGCTTCCTCTTGCTGAATGCAGCCACGAAAACCTGACGAAATTTGCATAATGAAACTTACTGTATGAAAATTCTGTAAAACTAAAATGTATTATATGAACTTGGAAGGTTTTGTGGATTAAGTTATCTTCTTCTCACCCTTGCAATGGGGGTAAAGATGACGCTGCCCCGGGGAGGCTTGTTCCGGTACAGCACGGCACCGGAGACGAGGCTGACGAGCCCGGCGCCTAAGGCGGCGGCGGCGAGGCCGAACCCAACGGCCATCCCGAAGCGTGTCTGCGCCCACACCACGGCCGTGAGCGCGACGACCTCGGCGACGCAGTAGCCGAAGTAGGAGATGTTGAAGTAGGTGGAGAGCCTCTTGCTGGCGTCCTTCTCGGCCTCGCCCGCGAACTGATCACCGCCGTACGTCGTCATGTTGGGCATGACGCAGCCGGTGCCGATCGCCACCAGGTACAGAGCCACGAAGAAGATGGCGGCCTTGAACCCGCTGGCCCGCTCGCAGCTGCCGGCCATGGTCAGCATGTTGCACGGCGCCGACTTGAGCTGTGGCAGATGTGCTTGTACCGCCAGTAATACCAGGCCCTGGTAAAAACACAAGATGTTTTTTTTAAAAAAAAAAAGGAGAGCTTTACTCCGAAGCTATGCATTGCTATTGAAATAAACTAGGGCCAAATGTACCTAAATTACTGGATGGTCATATTTTTTTATCAGAGGTGTCTAGAGACACAGATTCATCTGTCCTTTTTATCCACATTAACAAACTCTTAAAATTATATATTTAAGTCAAATTATTTTTGTAATTTACACGGGAAAACCGGTAACACGCCTAACATCAAACATGTATGTTATAAAATATATTTCACTGTGTATATTGAGTAATGTAAATTTGATGCCATAAAATCGGTACTCTTTTTGATCGAAAATTTATTTTGAGACACTAGAAGTAATAAATATGTACTATGGCTCCCATAATATAACTCACCTATATAGTACCAGTATAGCATTATACACAACTATGTCCAATGGTTTGTAATAGTCCCATTGCCAAAAAAGAAGAAGAAGATTTGAAACTTTGCAGGAGCACTGCACTGCATATCTATCCCATTGCCAAAACTTTGCAACCATTATTAGAGTAGTATACTGCAAAACAGATGAGGTCCTTTTCTGTTCTGAACATATCCTGACAGGACAACACATATTAATCTCCAACAGTTGTTCCAAATATCCTTCAATATAAATAAATTCCTCTCACTGTGATAGATTCTTAACCAGCCGGGATCGTGACAACTGAGAAGTTCAAAAAATTTAGGTAGATCGCCATAAATAGAAGATCCCATGGAACACGACACCGGTAGGCCACCACAGGACACCGTACCGGTCATCCAGTGAGCACCAGTACCGGCTATCAGAGGTCACAACTCACAACTCAAACACTAGCACGGTATCAGCACCGGCCTACCCAGCACAGGTCCACAGACCACAGTGAATGAACTGTACCTAAGTAGCTAAAAAATCTTGAATGTGTTGCAGACTTGCAGGCACTCCTTCGTCCCCGTTCAAATAAAATTGAACAGTTTTGAATTTTATCAAATATGTATAAACCGATGTTAACATTTATGATACTGAATTGATATCATTAAATCAATCATGAAATGTGATTTCTCAGTATATCTGTTTACATTACAACTGGTAATAATATTTTTTCATGATTCTTATCAAAAAAAATTCCATGATTAATTAACAAAAGTTATTGAATAAATCATAACAAAAAGTTATGTTTCCTTTTCTTGACACATAACTTGTGTTGTCATTTAATTTTTTTTCTCCTATCAAAATCCGAACTTCAAATTCACCTTGTGGTTTGAGAACAAAAACAGAAAGAAATCATACTATCCTAATATTTTTAAAATAAATAAGGCAAGAGAGGTGCCAATTATATTAAAAAAATCGTACTATCTCATTCGACATAGATGGACAGAACTAATCAAAAAAGTTTGAGCAGTAAACCGAGGATAAGTTTTGGATCTCAATTATATAAGTTTTGGACCAGTTAGTATAAGCAGATAAAGTGGGAGTGAAGATGGATCTTCTTTTAGAAAGAATAGGAAGTACAATCTGTTGTAACAACTCAATGATGCAGCGATTTGGCCCCAGCAATGAAAACTCCACGACGATCCAGCTGCCTCACCTGATTAAATTATTATTACTGATACAATTATCCTTTGGCCCCAAGGCAGGGCCCCCAGCATGGAAAACTGAATGCCATCCGCCAAACCAGTACCCACACGCAAAAGCTAGCCAACAATGACAGAACACAGGTTGCAAAAGCTTTTTCAGGAGGGGAAGAGGAGGGGGTTTGCCACTGCCAGATCCAGAATTCGAGATGGACCACAAAGTCACAAACACACGCACCCCTCGTGAATCCCAATGTTCCTGTCGGAATCCCGCTCAGGCGGTTTGAACTGAACCTTTTAGATCTCCTTGCAGTTTGCACTGAATGAACTGAGCACTCATTTGAAGGAGGTGCTTTTGTTTTGTTGATTTGGGTCTTGTTTAGATCGTGAAAAAAATGAACCTGATGAATAGTATCACTTTCGTCTTATTTGATAAATATTGTCCGATCATAGATCCACTAGGCTCAAAAGATTCATCTCATAATTTTTAACTAAACTGTATAATTAGTTATTTTTTTTACCTATATTTAATACTTTATGCAAGCAGCTAAATATTGATGTGACGGAGAGAGAGTGAAAAAATTATAACTTTTAAAGGGATCTAAACATGGCCTTGATGAAAAAGAAGAGGAGACTACTTGGTGCTTAACGCTCATGGATCCAAACTCTCAAAAATGCTCAACTCCCGGCGCCTGTTTTCTTGCAAACCATAGTACAGTACTGTGCTAGTAAAAACTACCGTAAACTACTAGTGTGGTAGTCGAGTACTCCGTACTGGGGTCTTGTTTAGATCGTGAAAAAAATAAACCCGATAAATAGTACCACTTTCGTCTTATTTGATAAATATTGTCTAATCGTGGACCAACTAGGCTTAAAAGATTCATTTCGTGATTTTCAACTAAACTGTGTAATTAGTTATTTTTTATCTATATTTAATACTCCATGCAAATAGCTAAATATTGATATGATGGAGAGAGAGTGAAAAAATTATAACTTTTAGAGGGATCTAAACATGGCCTGGAATCCAGTGAAGTCCACCAGTCTGCAAGCATGTGAGGAGCGGCTGCTGCAACCAGCGACTTTTGGTTTGTTTTTTCTTTGTTTAGAAAATAAAAATTGGAAGATGTGTTGGTCATGGTGATGGGCGACTTCCCCGGCCCATGCATCCATGCCCAGGGGACTGACCCTACCATGCTCTCATGTTCCAGTTGAGTTCCATCTCCCTTCACCACCACAACAAGGAAAGGCGGGTCAAAAACAAAGCAGCAAAAAAGAACGCAGCTGGCCGCGGCAAGCTAGCTAGCTGGTCCATGTCGTCGTCCATGTCCATGAGAGCGATGCTTCATAAGAATAGGATAGGGAGTACGACTACTACTACTGTACTGTCTAGTGTCCAATCCAATCCATCATTGAACAAGAAGAGGGGCGAGACGAACAAGCAAGGACCAGTGTTGAGAGGAGGTAATGAAGAGGGATTGCGCAGGGCGTACCGCGAGCTCGACGGCGGCGAAGGCTAGGAGCGTCCAGAAGCAGCCGGCGTAGGAGTCGGAGAGGAAGCCTCCGAGCGGGGAGAGGATGAAGACGGTGCCGACGAAGTTGGTGATGACGTTGGCGGCCTGCGACAGCGGGAAGTGCAGCTCCCCGAAGACGAAGGTGATGAGGTTGCTCCCCACCGCCGCCAGCGCCATCGTCTGCGAAGCCTGGAACACTGCACGGACGCATGGATGCAGCAGCACACGCATACGCATTGGTCAATGGTCCGTCGGTCGCCGGCGAGAGGAGAGACAGCAAGAAAACGCACACCCACACCACACGGACACGCACCTAGGATGAAGGCGGCGGCGCGCATGCCGCCGTCGCGGTGCCGGCACGGGCGGCCCCGCCAGTCGACGGCAGAGGTCTCGGGCGCCTGCAGGGATCTCTCCGCGTCGTCCATGGCTGGCTCTGCTCCGACGACCTCTCTCCCCTCCTTCCTCTGTTGTGCTACACACTCCCTTGCTGGAGGAGCGAGTTGACTAGACTGCAAATCTGCAAATGCACTCAGTCGAAGCTGGGAAGCAGCTGGTCGGCCAGGCCTTGGATTGGGAAGCAAGCTCGGCAAGCTGGCGCGGGCTATATATGCAAACGAAAAACAGCCAAGGCAGCGTGTGGTGTGGATCAGGATGTGGTTGGGTGGTGCCTTCTCTTGGCAGCAGTCTGGACGTAGGACTCGTACGCTGCACACCGGCGGGCGGCCACGGCCAGGCAAGCAGAGCATTCAGAGCACGGCACAAGCGCACGTCACGTGCAAAGGCCGGCAGCGTCGGCCATCGTCAGGTAGCAGTTGCGCACAGTGCTACGCGCGTGTTCGTGTTTCGTCTTCCGGCCCGCGGACCCAGCGCCCGCCCTGTGCTCCGATGGTCCGACCGCCCAAAGAAAACACTTCCCGTTCACATGGCGGCTGTTTCTACTTTTGACAGCATCGGGCTTTGGGACTGACTGACTGACTGACAGGCTTGTTAAAATAGTGTCCTCCTCTGCGTGCCTAGCATTTTGTCAATGAGGAAAAGTATCCTCCGTCTTCCCTCCTAGTCCTGCCTCCCTCTGTCTGACCATGGAAGTGCTAGTTTTATTGTGTAATTAAGGCCATGTTTAGATCCCTCTAAAAATAATAATTTTTTCACTCTCTCTTCATCACATCAATATTTAGCTGCTTATATAGAGTATTAAATATAGGTAAAAAAACTAATTACACAGTTTAGTTAAAAATCACGAGATAAATCTTTTAAGCCTAGTTAGTCTATGATCGGACAATGTTTATCAAATAAAACGAAAATAATACTATTTATCGAGTTTATTTTTTTCCATGATCTAAACAAGGCCTAAACTACCGCACGTTCTTGCATTCCCCATCAAAGAAATATAGTGCCGTGTCCACATCGGCTGTTTTCCGTCTTTGTGTTTCTACAGCTTGTCCTGTAGTATTGTACTTATAACCTTTTCTGTACACAAAATACAGATAGTATCACTACTATACTATACTGGTATCTACATACAGCATACTACAAGACAAAAATAAAGAACAAAGTAATCTTTGATCTCACGACTACATGTCGACTGAGATCTGGGCCTTGTTTAGTTCTCTAAATTCACTCTCAAATTTCATTATGCAGAATTCTTATTCTTCGTCATATCAAAATACCGACAAATATATAGAGTACTAAATATAGATCAAATCAAAAACTAATTACACAGTTTTGTTGTACTTTACGAGATGAATATTTTAAGCCCAATTAATTAATGTTTGGATAATTTTTAGCAAATAAAATAAAAAAGCTACAGTGCCGCGTACCGTAGCTTTTGCCCAATCTAAACAAGGGCCTGTCTTCGAAGCACCGATAGCTGAACCACCTTGGACCAGCCAATCATGCCTACAACTCTTTCCCCCGTGACGTCCCTCTCTGTCAGCGCCAACCTATACACACGCTCTGGACCTGAAAGAAGTAGGAGAAGGTGAGGAATTCGCGGAGGATGAAGGCGGTGACATTCTCAAGCTGTAAAGAGCTGTAAGTGTGTGGCCTTGCGCCCTTGCCTGACGAAATAGATTATTGGCACAAACCAATCACCGTGAACTTGACGGGCAGCATGCATTTTTTCCCCCAAGTATCACCATGCAACGTGTGAGATGATAAGTGTACTAGATGTTTGTGTTTCTCTTTATATAAATTTAGTAAAAAATGGAGATGTTTGGCTTAGGAAACTGCTACAACAATTTACTATTTTGAATGGAGAAGAATGAAAGATGTTTGGAGTTTTCTCATGCATAAGCATTTCATTAACAAAATAGAAAAAGAGTTCAGAGACAACCTTTTTCGTCTGTATAGGCAATTTAAAAGTACCCTTGTCTTGAATATATCTAGTGAATTTCAAAGCTGATCTGTCTAATTACGGAGACAAACAATTAATTTCTGGACGAACCTTTTAAGAGAAGGATGCCACTGCAAATAGGGACATTCCACATCGGCTTCAATTGGTTGTCTTGAAATTTAGGTGCCTTGTGGCTGTCTCCCATCCTATCATTTTTTTTAGAAGTCCCATTATGTCATCCTATTTTTCCTGTCCCCCATCTTGACCGTTGAGTTAATTGTTAGCCCACAAATGAAGTTGGGAATGTTATGCCCTTATTAATAGTCCCACAGATCATAGATTCTTGTCTCAAATAAGGTTTTTTTTTAAAATGTTTTTACGGTAGTAGGAGTGTATTATTTATTTTGATCAGAATATGAAATTTTTCACGTTTAGAACAATGTTTTGTTTTCTTGAAACATTTTATAATGAAGTTGATCATTTTTTAAAAGATACATTTTATGAAAAATCACATAAATATCATTATTAGAGTAATGATTTTCAAATGCACTCGTTTTGTTTTCGGCATAGAGTACGTTTCTGGATGAAAGATATAAAATGTGCCTCCACTCGAGATTTTGTTTTAAAATTCAAAAATTCGGTCAGAATATGTGAATTCACAATAATGTTGAATTTCAATAGTACGAACTTGCAAGACATATCCGGGACTCTAAACGACTTCAAATCAAAATTATTTTCAACTAAAAAGTTATAGATTGTCTTGAGAACTACAACATTGGACTAGACTATTTCAAAATCCGAGGTCGCTTGAAAACTTTACATTTTAAATTTCAAAATCTATGAACTAAAAATAGTATTTCAAAACTTATTTTCTGTTGCAGTTAATATAGAGATGGGGATCTTAAGACGCCTCCTTTAAAAAATAATTTTTAGAAACAGCTACCTTAGGACGCTTGTCTCCAAATAGAGCTTTCATAGAGAGGCGTCTTAAAGAAGCCCATCTCTAAAAATCGATTTAGGTAGGCGAGCATCCTAAGGAGAATTGGGTTTTAGAGGTTTCATGGGGCTCCCCAGGCACGATGGTGATGCTGGTTGTGAGGGAGGGAGCCCGGTGACTTGGGCTTGGGCTGCGTTGGGCCGAATCGTGCATTGGGGAGGAAGAAAAATAGTGTGCCGAGAGGGACGGAATTTTTTTTATTAATAAATTTATTTTTTAAAAAAATTACAAAATTAGTCTACGTTTTCAAAAAATTACAGGATTAGGCGACCAGTCGCCAGTTGGAAGAGCGACCAGGCCAAGTTCGCCCGGCCAAAGGGCGACCAGGCCCAGGTCGCCCGGCCAAAGGGCGACCAGGCCCAGGTCGCCCGTCCAAATGGCGACCAGACTGGCGACCTGGTTTTTTGGATTTTTTTAAATAATATTTATTTATTTGGAAATTTCAGGAAAAATTTTGGTTTTTTTAAATATTATTTATGTATTCGGAAATTTCAGAAAAAATATCGAAGTCAGAGAAATAGCAAAAATAATACGCAGTCATGCAATTGGCGTGCGAAAACGCCATTGTCGTGTGCTCGCCCAAATTTAATAGATGAAAAAATACAACAGTGAAACATTAATTAAGTTCTAAAAACTAAAATAATATCAGTACAATATCATAGAAAACAACATCGGCGGCAAATCATACAAAACTAATATCGTCCACGCTTAGGTGCAACACCCCTAATCGTGCCAGGCTTTGGTGCTTTGCGGCCCGCTCGCACATGGCTGGCTGAGTAAGTAAGCGGCGAAGGAGGAACTGTAACACGTGCAGGACGGCCTCCAGCAGCAGGTGGTGTCGCGTACTCGTCCTGTGAGGGCTGTGTCTGTGGTGGTGCTTCACGTAGCTGCGATGACGCAAGTACGTCCGCCGGCTCCTGCTGCAGGTAACTCTCAAGGTCGAAGGGTGTCGGAGATCGCTGACGAAAAGTGTCAGCGTGCTCAGAGATGTCCGATCCCTCGTAGTCGTAACGGGTCGTCCCTAAACATATAAGACCAACGTTATGATAACGCTGATGGTAAAACTAATATATAACGTGTCGAACTCTTAAAAGTAGGTCATACCTAGAACCATGGGTACAGCGTGTGAAGAGGAACCTCCGAAATCGAACTGATGCCGCGAACCGTCAAAGTGCATACCTGACCATGCAGAGTGAATGTAATGTTACGAATAAAGCAGTATTAGATAATATAATTAAATTTCACCACTATATCGTACCTGTAGGCATGTGAGCAGGCTGCGAAGATGATCCAATGATATCGAACTCCGGACGCCAACCGGCAGAGTACGTAGGTGGACCTGAATAATGAAACTTATAAGTAACGAACAAGTTAGCATTACTACATACGAAGAAAATATAACTTACTCACCTGTTTGGTACGTAGGCCGCGGAGGTAGTGGCGCCGTCGGTCCGTCAGGCCTGTTTGTCATGTGTGAAGGTCGAGGGACGACATCCGGCTGTCGCCCGCAGGGCCGGCACGACGTCAACTTGACAATGTTTGCAGCATAGTCGTACATCCTCTGGACCGCAGCGGTAAGCTCGTGGCTGGTCATCTGAATGCCCTCCCTCAACCGGTGCAAGAGCGATCCACCATCCACAGTGATACGATGACCCATGTCGGCCTATTAACAAAACGAGAACATTGAAGTAATTACGATAAGAAAAATATTAAACGAAGTGGGTTGAAGTTCATAAAGATCGTACCGCCAACGACAACGCCTGATCTCTGTGCACAGGGTACGTGTCCGTCAACCTGGGGACGTGGGTCCGTGGCTCCGCTGGTGTATACGTGACTCTGATCCGTGTGCGAGGAATATACCAACGTAAGTAGTCCCCGTAAGCCTGCAAGGAAAACGGTCTGGGCTCGTAGGTCACATCATGTAGTGCGTTGGCCCACTCGTCGACCCACGGCTGTATACGGGAGGACCAAGTAACGCCTGCCGGTAGACCCCTCCGCACGTAACTATGGATTTCAAAACATATTAATTATCTTTCTATATATATTAAATACTCAATCAGAACGAATTAATTGTCTTATACTTACCCGTGCACGGAAAGAGGAACAATATGGGCAACCGAAAGTGGGAACGTCTGGTTACGACCAAACTGCCACATCACTCTGTGAGGAGCGTAGTCCTCGACAAAGATGTCGAAAACGACAGCCTTACGTGTCATCCAGTACTCCTGATCCCTCGTGCAGAACGACGACAACCCATTAGGCGCTCGTACGATAATCTCCTCCATGCTGTAAGGTGTCCAGCGGACGTCGTCTGGCCTAATCCGGTCGAACGCCGTCATGTACTCAGGATAGGCTCTGTGAACCTGAATGTTTGCCCAAGTAGGCTGTATAGAAAATAATAGTAAGGTGCAATTTATTCAAAAATAAATAGAAACAGGTTCAACCGCGATATAGAAGACTTACCCGCCGCCGGACCCACAACGAACCCATCGTAGGGCCGTCCTCCTCCGTCTCCCCGTACAACCCTGCTCCGTAAGTCGAGAAATCCATGACTGGTCATCCAATACTAAACCGCTCGTACGACCAGAGTTGAAGTAATAGTGGACAACCAGAGAGGATAGCTGACGGGTCGGTCTTTGTGCACGCATCACAAAGACCTCGGTACGTGGCTGCCAAGATAGCGGACGCCCAACTATACTGCGGCACGGCGTCGAGCGGTGCGTCCGCTATCTCGCGCGCGAAGTGGATCAAGTGCTTTGCGACAGAGTTCCCATGCGACGATGTGAACATTATCCAACCAAACAACCACAACAGATAGGCCTCCAAGTGCCTCGACACAGTGGCCTCATCCGCCGCAGGGTGGATATATTCGGCCTGAATTAGAAAACAGAAGTTCAAATTTCATTTAACATACATATGAATATTTGATGTTAATGAACTATATCATAGTGTTATCTATTTACCTGAAACTGCAAGAGCCAGGTCTTCGTAGGCCCGTGATGCTGGTTTTCAGCAAGAGTTTGATACTCTGGAGCGTCTGGTCGACGCACAACACCCTCGAAACGGACTAGAAGGTCCTCACGCCAAGTGGCCTCCACGTCTGGACGGCTGACGGCCTGTCCAGCAGTGGTGACACCAAGTAAGTAGGAGACGTCCTCGAGTGTGGGAGTCATCTCCCCGCAAGGAAAGTGGAACGTGTGCGTCTCAGGCCTCCAGCGGTCCACCAATGCCGCAAGTAAGGAACGGTCAAAGTTGAACCGTGTCACCGCATCGGCCGGGGCCTCAACAGCACTAGCCTGCACAAGCCTACACAGAGGCAATAGACCAGCTGCTCGTAGCCTGTAGCAAATACAACATTTATATATAAATATATATTACCAAATCGTCTGTATGAGTAAAACAAATAAGTGAACGTGTTATCATGCATACCTCGGTATCCATCGCTCGTCGAGCCGCCACAACTCCTGAGGTACCCTAGGCCGTAGAACAGGTAGCTCAGCACCTGTCACAGCACTCAAGTAGGACCGGTGGCGCTGGTCCAACTGTGCGTCCAACAACTCCAAGTGTCCCTCATCCATCGCCATACCTAAAATATCTTAATAATATAAAAAAATAATGCATAAATATAATTAATACTATGAAACAAAAAAATCAAAAAAAGCAGACATACTATTATTTTTAAAGAGCATTTTCGCCTTGATTCCGAAATCCACGACGTGCACGAGGGCGCCGGCCGTCTTGCGGATTCCCTGAAGGTCCTGCTTCTGCAGCTCCCTCTGTGGTGGTTGCACGCGTGCACTTTTTGTAAGTATGTCCTGTGCCATTGCACTTGGTGCACCGATGCTCCAGTCTTCCCACTTCTGAGTCATCCATATCATTTCTAATGCGCCGTGTCTTACGACGACCAGGCTTCTGTCTTAATTTGTCCTTATCGGGCCCCCGCAGGTAGTTACTTCCAGGATTGTTTGTAAAACTACCAAATATTACGAAACCATAAATCTCTGCATTCCAGGTTGTCATGACTACCTCCTTCGTAAAATAATGTGAGACATACGGCTTCGGGGACAAATTAGTAAGTGAACAAGCTGCTATAACATGTGAGCACGGCCTGTGTAGAAGTTTCGATTTCATGCACGAACAGCTGCATGAGTTATAACGAATAACACACTCTTGTGCAATTCTCTCTCGATTGCCACCACGACGGCCCCGATCCCTACACAGAACTTCAAAGCGATTCTCTGCTGTGCCCATAGGACGTGCACGATGCAAGCTTGCCTTCTCCACCTTTTTTTTCATGTAATTTGTCATGAATGTTGAAAAAAACAATGTATTATCTGACATCGCATTAAAAGCAACCATATATCTTTCACGGAAGTACTTGCATGTTCCATGCAAAATACCCTCTACGATTGCTACAAGAGGTAATCCTCTCATGCCTCGAATGACCCAATTGTACACCTCCGCCAAATTTGTTGTCATTATTCCAAACCTCGCCCCATCTGTGTCATATAATAATGACCACTTCTCCTTTGGCTCATACTCAATCCAATCTGAGAAGCACCTGATTGATGACCCCGACCTCCGAACCACGTTCCTCAAGGCATCCGTTGGAAGGCCTGAAAGAGGAACAGACATATCATTCGGGTCTTGATTCGTACGAGTCGCTAACTCTTCTGTTTGCTTTGTTGTTAATTCATCAAGACGTTTCCACATTGCATTGAATTTTCTTTGTTGGTTCTGATTGCACAACCTCTTAAACATATTCATAAGGTGTTTATTTTTGAAATGGCTGAAAAAATTTGCACCCAAGTGCCTCATGCACCATCTTGATTGTATGTCCGACCATCGAGGAGGAAGATCACGCTCCACTGAACCATATTGCATATCCGTTATCGCCTTCAACAAACCGGCATGTCGGTCATGTATGACACAAACATTAGGTCGCCCTTGCACCACTGCTAACTTCACACGCTCTAGAAACCAATACCAACTATCTGTGTTCTCACTTTCCACAAAAGTAAAAGCAACTGGTAGTACTTGATTATTCCCATCAACACCAATAGCAGTTAGAATCTGACCTTTATACTTTCCTGTTAGAAATGTACCATCCATGCATAAAACAGGTCTGCAATGACGAAATGCCATTATACATTGACCTAGTGCAAAAAAGGCTCGACGAAGTATTAACTTTCCGGCCTCTTTTGGATTAGACACATCCATGATATCATAATATGTACCAATATTTCTTTGTCTGATGGTTTCTAACAATCTTGGTAGGTTCTCATAAGATGCTTCGTACGAACCGAATCTCTTCTCAATGACCTTCTGTTTCGCTCGCCACGCCTTCGAATAGCTGATGGTGTATTTAAAATCTTCCTCTATAGTAGTCACTATAGATTTCGGCTCATACCTTAAATTATCAATAATTCGATTATACATGTACTCTGCAATGAAGCTCGATGTAAGAGCAGTATTGGACTTCTCTAATTCTTGTAACTCACATGTATGTTCTGTTACTATAGAGCACTTCCAAATTGTACTCCATTTTTGCTCATAAGCATGTACCCTAAATGGACAGTCCGAAAACACACATTTAACATCATATACTTTCTTGTTGGACTTCACAACTACAAAAGACCGCTTCATTGACAGAGACCAGTACTTCACGGCACTCATCACTTCATCTTTGCCTTTATACATACCTCCCTCTACTAGTTCATTCTGATGATATTCCCACGGCACAGAATTTCCTTCGTTGATCATCAAATTCTTCGAACTGTTACTCTTCCACTCCAGTGGGACAGGAATTTCATTCTCATCTTCAGATGACTCAGTTTCAGATATATTCTCATTCTCCATATCTTCCATCGCCATCTCTTCAACTATATGTTCTATGCGCTCTCCTTCGTCCGCTTCACCCGTCGGTACCATAGATGACAGGTGATGATCACCCTCTTCATTATCTTCCTCATTATCATTGTCATTGTCATCGCTCGGACCTCCTTCTTCTTCTACACCGTGTACCTCATGAACCTCCTTCGTATATGCCTGAACAAGAAGGACTAGAGGCCACCCACGTTCTACAGCTTTGTTAACGTATTTTCTCCATGTTGATGTTGCATTAAGCGGTACTAACTCCCAAAAAGTGCCCTCCCGAGCACGACTAACGATACCCATGACCTTAACGTCATGTTGGTTGCTGTCAAGCCCAAATATTCGCATCAACCAATTCTGCACACCACTAATTGTTCTCTCATTTGCCCTAGACACCCATCTAGTTACTGAGGAAAATCCTGACAGATCAACCCCGTGTACACCTTGAATAATTTCTCCTTCTCCATAATAAATTTGAAATCCTAACTTCTCCGACATCCGTGTAATCTAAAAATTTCAGCTAAAATACCTTTTTAGTAATATATTACTAATATTATTTCAACTGAAATATAAGAATATAAATACCTTTAACAATATATATAAAATAAGAATATAAATAATACTACCGAAATATAACATTAATCGCTTAACTGCTAATTATATTATCTAACAATTAATATAACACACATTAAATAATTATATATAAAATTATTTTTTTACTTACTGAAAATTTTCCTCTTCTCCTCTTCCTCTTCCTCTTCCTCTTCCTCTTCCTCTTCCTCTTCTCTTCTCTTCCTCTTCCTTCCTCTTCCTCTTCCTCTTCCTCTTCCTCTTCTCCTCTCCTCTCCTCTCCTCTCCTCTCCTGTTGCGAAATCCCAGCCGGCAGCGGCCGGCCGCGGCCGGCCGCGTTATATATAGCGGCGCCACGTCGCCCCGTGGCCGGGCGACATGGGCCAAGTCGCCCCGTGGCCGGGCGACATGGGCCAAGTCGCCCACTGGCCGGGCGACATGGGCCACGTCGCCCACTGGCCGGGCGACATGGGCCACGTCGCCCACTGGCCGGGCGACATGCACCACGTCGCCCACTGGCCGGGCGACGTGGGGCCCACCCATGCCAGTGCACGGACAAGTCGCCCACTGGTCGGGCGACATGGCCCTCTTCGCCCTTCCAACGGGCGACTGGTGGCCTATTCCTGCAATTTTTTAAAAATGGAGACTAATTTTGTAATTTTTTTAAAAAATAAATTTATTAATAAAAAAAATTCTAGAGGGACGTCGGATAGAGGCTGGGCTTCACCCTAGTCTGTAGCCAAGATTTGGCACGAAATGCCTATGATCATAGGATGAAGACGGAGGCGGCGCGTATGCCGCGGTGGTGCTGCCGGCACGGGTAGCCCCGCAAGTCCATGGAGCTCTCGGGCGCCTGCAGGGATCTCTCTGCATCGCCTATGTCTGCTTTCCTCCAACCTCTCTATTCCTCGAGGCTGAGGACGGGAGTAGCGATCGAGTTGACTAGACTGCAAATCTGAAAATACACTGGAGTTTCGAGGCGATGCTGGGAACGAACGGTAATGCAGGATTGGAATTGATTGGGAAGCAAGTTATGCGCTCAGCGCCTCAGCGTGTGGTGTGGTGTGGATCAGGATGTGGTTGGGTTCCTTGTATCTTTTCTCAGTTTGGACGTAGGACTCGTACACTACACGGCCAACCAAGCAGAGGACAGCACGGCACGT
>CM041635.1:27804262-27885785 GCA_023333625.1 Bothriochloa decipiens
CGCGGCCCGCTGCTGCCGGCCGCCGGCCACCCGCCCCGGCCCGCCCCGAACAGGAAAGGGAAGGGAAGGAGGGAAGGGAAGAAGGAGGGAAGGGAAGGGAGAAGGAGGGAGGAGGAAAAGAAGAAGAGGAGGAAGGAGAGGGAGAAGGAGAAGAGGAAGGGGAGGAGAAGAAGGGAGGAGAGGAGGAGGAGGAGGGAAGAGGAGGAGAAGGAGAAGAGGAAGGGGAGGAGAAGGGAGGGGAGGAGGAGAAGGGAGGAGAGGAGGAGGGAAGAGAAGGAGAAGGAGAAGAGGAAGGGAAGGAGAAGAAGGGAGGGGAGGAGGAGGAGGAGGAGGAGGAGGGAAGAGGTTCGCCAGCCTTCACCCCGCCATCTTCTCTGTGTCGCATCCCTGTCAACGCATGTATCGTGACTAGGTATATCACCCTTCTCTGCTTGTCGGCCTTCGTGCCGCTCTAGTCATCGGCCTGCGTGCCGTTGTGATTGTCGGCCTTCGTGCCGTTGTTTGTGGATGTCGGCCTTCGTGCCGCTCTTTTTGCAGGTTATCGAGACCTCTCCGTGTAGTTGTCTGCCATCATGCCGTGTAGTTGTCGGCCATCGTGCCTGACATGTATCTGTGGTTGTCGGCCATCGTGCCGTCTTTTCTTGCAGGTTTGGTAACCTCCCCGTACAGGGAGGTGCTGCCGAAATTTTTCATTCTCACTAATTGTTTTTCTTTTTCAGGAGGGCTCCCGTTGGAGGCTACCCGCAGGAGCACGACTGGGCACTGCCCCGCTATCCTGTCTTCACCGGCACCTGTGGTATGACCTCTCTTTCCGTCACATGTAGTCATAGGTTGCGTTACCTAGTTAGGCGTCTCCCGTCCGAAACGGATACGGTTGAAAGTATGCATTCTTTGCATATGTATAACCGTATCTGTTTCGGATTGTCCACGTTATTTGGACAGCCCGAGGATGTGTAGACGAGGTTAGCTTCCATGTTCCGCTCCTATCCGAGTCGGAGTTTTGGCAGGACCTCCCCGTTGTTCTCCGGATACACACTCTCCCCGCCGGGACGTGTATCGGAAGAACAGCGGGGAGGTGCTGCCGAAATTCCGTCTCGGACGGAAGCGAATTATGGAAGGTAACCTCGTCTGTGCATCCTCGGGTGGGATTAGGACCTATCCTTCACCTATTAGATGGTAGGAGCGTAGATGGTAGGAGCGCGTTGTAGATGCACTTGCTGGTTTTATCACATGTTAACATTGCCGCATGACCCAGGCATCGGAGCCAACGCGAAGGCGTGCTTCAACATCGGGTACGTGAACCTGGCCGACGGATCCATGTGCTGGGAGCCGACTACGCCGCCGATCTCCCTCAGCACCGCCACCGCCGCCGGCAACGGATTCTGATCGTTCGTCACCGCCGCCGCCGGCGGCCAGATTGGTCGTGCCGAGAAGCAAGGAGGAAGACTTCGTCGCCGTTCTCCACGGTGACTGCATCTGGCGACAGGAGCAGCTCAGGTTCGATGCGCGATTTTGATCATGGCGTTTTGTTTGCAGCGTGCGGGTTTTCTCTTGGAAATTTAACATCTTCTGGGAGGGAATAAAAATGGAGTACCCCTGCAAAGCTTTTTGTGATTAACTGTGCTCTTTGACTAACTTGCGGTTGTACTAGTATTGCACAAAATTCTGACCAACAATTGGCAACTTGTTGTAATTTATGCAGACTGAGGCAAGACTGAAAACGCATTTGGGCCCAGAGGACTACAAACGTTATTAAGGACACGAACACCAGATCGAGGGAGTGGTCTAGGGGGTGATGATCTTATATTTAGGGATATGCTTGCTCAAAAGGCCAACACAAACTAATTTATTTCAGAACTTTTGGTCTGAAATCTCAAATGGGCCATACAACTTTCAAGTGAATTTAAGGTCTCAGCTTTCAAATGAATTTTCAAAGGAACCACAATGTGGCATTTACTATTACCATTATTCATTAGTGGGCGCCTCTATTTGGAGCGGCTATTATTTGTTATTGATTAATTGTGTCATTATATTTACTTGTACAGGTCATCCTTCTGCTCCTACTACTGCTACTAGTAAGTGGCTGGTGGTATGAAATTGGGCAAGGCACAGAAGACAAATCAGTTCCTAGAATCTTTGAAAGCTGAAGGAGAACTCATTTCTGAGGACACTCAACAAAGTGGAATTCAGTCAAGGCTAATCAGCCCCACCAAGTGATCCTATCACAGTGGCAATTGAAGAAAAGATCAACGTCACAGTTAAAAGGGATGGTGGAATTCATAAGTTTAGGAACCCTTGCTCTCCAAGTCTGAATGACACCAACGGTTTTATCCAGTTGCAGGTTATTTTCTATATTTTTTTCAGGACGTTTTACATTTGATCATACTGCAATAGTGCAATCTATCATTCAATTTGCTCCAAGAAGATCTGTCATACCAACCTGTATGATTTTGTTGTCATGTCAGGAATTAGTGGGTAAGTGTGTCGGCTATAAATGTTTGCTATCCTGAAATCACAATTAAATGTTCTTGTACATGTGAGCCCTGTGGATCTGTAGTACTACCCGGGGTATTGCCGGCATGCACCTGGGCGTAGTTTTTTCTTGTGCACGTGAGCCCTGCGGCAAATCAGTTACTGCATTAAAAAGTATTGTTTTGAGCACTACTAGTACTAGGCACTAGCAATCAGTGCATCAAACTTTTAATTTCTTATTGATCTGAACTTGCAAATGGTTATTGCTCTCAACCTGTAATTACTAACTGTTCTGAACTGGTACTTGCTTATCATTCCGAACTATTTGAAGTGGTTGTATCAATCGAATAATCGATGTAAGGAAAGGGAACCAGCAGGAAAGCATCACGGCCGGATGCCCACATCAGAGGTTCTACCAGTAGTGAAACAGGTAAGTGCAACACAGCACCAATGTTCTTGTTCCTTCTGCCTCTTCTGAATGTTAAGCGTTTGCTTTGGCATTTGACTATAGTAAGTTTGAGTTGAATTATGCTGTTGTGTTGCTTCAATTGTTTGTTCCTAAGGTGTTGACTGGTTCAAAAGTTGAATTATGCTGTAATGTAATGGGGCAGTGGTTATTGTTAATATGTATTGTCTTGGGTATTGCTGCCATGCACTTGGAAGTAGTTTTTTCTTGTGCATGTTAGCCCTGCCGCAAATCAGTCACCTGCATTAATGTTCTTAGCATTACTACTACTACTAGACACTAGCAATCAGTGCATTAAACTTGTAACTACTTATTGATCTCAACTTTTAATTTTTTATTCAACTTGCAAATGGTTATTGCTCTCAACCAGTAATTACTAACTGTTCTGAACCTGTACTTGCTTATCACTCTGAACTATTTAAGTGGTGGTATCAATCGAATAATTGATGTATGGTGTAGGGAACCAGCAGGAAAGCATCACGGCCGGATGCCCACATCAGAGGTCCTACCCGGAGTGAAACAGATCAGTGCAATACAGCACCAATGTTCCTTGTTCCTTCTGCCCGTTCTAAATGTTAAACGTTTGCTTTGGCATTTGACTATAGTATGTTTCAGTTGAATCTGTTGTGTTGACCTGAGCTTTTGCAGGTCCGGCTGGGTTCAGGCAAAAAAATCCTACCCATGACCGTCCCACAGGGCATATCGGGCCTTAATTTTTGAGCTGGGCTCAGGCCTTGCCAAGTCCCCCGCGCATTTTATAGCGTAGAATAGCTAAAAATAGTATTTCGGGTCGGGTTAATGGATATGTGATGGTTGTCAAAGAAATGGAAAGAAATGGACTGCTGTGGCAGGGCCTTCCAGTAGCAAGCATACCACCCTATTATGAAATGTGCTTGTAGGGTTAACTCGCATTCGCTAGCTGAACCATTGCTTACAACAATAGAGTGGAAAATGCCATCAAGACTGCTATGTAAATGGGCTGCACTAGCAAGCCCAATGCTCCTCCGGATCCCTTGTGCTATCGAAGCCGCGACCATAAAAACTTCAGGCCGAATGTATGCATCTGACCCTATGGGGACATAGTATGAGCATAGCCATCCAGAAATAAATGCGGCCAAGAGCTGAACACGGGTATAGCCCATTCTAAACTGCATTTTATTGGAAAAGTAGAGGCGGAAATTCAGCTCCTTTAGCAGCGGATCCTCGTGTGAGGCGTAATAAGAAGACGGAGAGGAATGTGTTGCTGGCCCTCCAAATGTTGAATCCTCAAGAAAGTAGTTTGCCCAATCGGTTAGGTGAACAGGCCGTCGAACAACACCTGAACTTTTCCCAGGCCGTCGAACAACATCTGAGCTTTTCCCATCATTGCGCCAGCTCAACTCAGCATAAGCTTTGAATAATTCTCGGGCCACTTTGTCATTTACGTTGTCCTTGGAAACATACTCATCATATACGTGCCCAGATATGGGAATGCCCATTGCCTCCTGAACGACCATTAGAGGATAACCCATCTCACCTTGGACATTCGCAAGGGTATGACCGTCAGAATTCCAGAACGATATAAATGCTTGTATCAAAGGCCATGACAAGTTGACGTTGTACAAACAAGCTAGCACACCCTTCAAATTCCTGGCTTGGTCAAGGCGGCGCCTCTCATCATCAGAAATCAACATGGCTCGAGCCCATAGCAAGAACTTTGGGTTTAACTGGACATTGGTGCATAAGCGAGGCTCGATGTCATGCCACCTTGACTTCAACAGAAACTTCAAAAATTCCTGGGCAGACATAGAAACCAGTGGACGTGGTACCCCCTCATTAGTGGCAAACGCAGCAAGCGTCGGCTCTAGAGTAGTGATGACCTTCCACTCCGAGCCCGCTTCATGATTCAATCCGGCAGCAACCCGACGACGTCGTGGCATCATCAGTGCAAGAGGTGGCTGAGAGCAATTATCTCTAGATTGATTGATTCTCCGTGTGCTGTGCGTGATACAAATAGAGGTGCTGAGGCGCTGTTGGCCATTGGTGCCTGGTCACCATGCCTACGACTAATGGGAGCTCCCATGCACCAAGACCGGGTGCTCACACACTAAACATAGGTAGTCTAACACACCCCACAGTTGAATCATCAGCCACTCTACACGTTTAGACTTGGAACATGCAGAACACGAAGATCACCAATGGTGACTTGCTCCTGGACGAAGTGAATATCGATCTCAATGTGCTTGGTGCACTGATGTTGCACTGGGTTGGAGGTCATGTAGATGACATTGATGTTGTTGCGGTACACCCGTGTGGCGCGCCAAAGAGGGGCATGCAGCTCCAAGAGAAGCTAACGCAGCCAGGTCGCCTCTACAACTCCATTAGCCACCGCGCGATACTCGGCTTTAGCACTTGATCTTGACACCGTGTTCTGGCGCTTGGAGGACCAGGAAACAAGGTTGTCACCGAGGAACAGTACATATCCTGAGGTGGACCTGCGAGTGTCTGGACAACTAGCCCAGTCAGCATCAGTGTAGACGACAAGATCATTTGAACTGGACAGTCACAGCAGGAGACTGAGGTGGAGTGTGCCCCGAAGAATCCGCTTTAGAGCAGCAAGGTGAGCTATCTAGGGTCATGCATGTGAAGGTACACCTGCTAAACAGCATATGCAATATCTGGGCGAGTGAATGTCAAGTACTAAAGAGCTCTGGGAAGACTACGAAAGTCTATATCATCAGACACAGGGTCCCCCCTCAACTGCAGCAACCTTAGGATTGGTGTCAACTGGAGCAGAGCATGGCTTGCACTCAGTCATCCCGGTGCCATCTAAGATGTCTAGCATGTACTGTCACTGTGAGAGCAGGAGTCCATCACCACTTCGCCGAACATGCATACTGAGGAAGTGACGTAGTTCACCAAGATCTTTCATGGCGAACTCTTGCTGAAGTGCTGAGATGATCCGCCGAAGAAGATCGAGCGAAGAAGTTGTGAGGACAATGTCATCAACATATAGCAACAAATAGGTTGTGTCTAATCCACTCTGGTAGACGAAGAGTGAGGTGTCTGACTTGGCTTCAACAAACCTAATAGATAGCAAAAAAGGGCCATCCGGCTGTACCAAGTGCGAGGAGCCTGCTTTAGGCCATATAGAGATTTCTTCAAGAGGCAAACAAAATTCGGATGAGTTGGATCTTCAAACCCGGATGGCTGCTGGCAATACACTGTCTCAGTCAGATTGCCATGAAGAAAGGCATTCTTCACATCCAGCTGGTGAATAGGCCAGCGATGAGAGAGTGCCAGGGAGAGCACCGTATGAATAATAATAGGCTTCACCACAGGACTGAAGGTCGCATCAAAGTCCACACCTGGTCACTGGGTAAAGGCACAGAGAACCCAACGTGCCTTTTACCACTCGAGGGAGCCATCGGACTAAAGCTTGTGCTTGAAGATCCACTTCCCGGTGAAAACATTGGCCCGAGACGGACGGGGCACAAGATCCCATGTGTGGTTCTGCAGGAGAGTACTATGTTCTTCTTCCGTGGCCACTCGCCAATTGGGGTTGGCAAGAGTGCTGCGAAAGGTTTTCAGAACCAGATAGAGAGGCACAACATGGTAGGCAGAGGGCATCCGAAAGCCTCTCTTCGAATGTGTGCCCATGGGGTGCTGGTTGACCACCAGAGGGGCAGCAACCGCGCCCTTGGCAGTGGGGTGGCTGCTGCTGGCGCCGGTGCTGGAGCAGCTGGTGCGGCAAGTGCAGGGGCATCTGGTGGTGGCCGCGGCCATCGCGAGTAGTAGTACATGATGTCACGAGCCGATCAAAGAGGTGAAAACCCAGATGGAGGTCCACGAGGCACCTGAGGAGGCACTGCGGAGCCCGTAGATGGTGTAGAGGACGTCGGGCCGGTGTAGAGTGCGCTCGGGAGGGACGCGCCTCTAGGCGCGCTGGTTGGTGTTGTCACTGTGCATGGCGTGGTAGGGGTCCCCGATGTCCGCAGCGTAGGAGGGACGTAGAGTGCGGGCGTCGAAGGATCATTAGCATCCTCTGGAGGCTCCAAGGGCACCCAGGCACGGCTGCAGAAGGACCGAGAGGGGCGCTGGTGGCATCGGAAGTGCTGGGTGGAGTGCTTGTAGGCAAACACTTGTGCAACGGTCCAATAGGATCGGACACAACATCAGTAGTGTCATCGTCAAGAAACTCAAGGTCTGCCGGAGCACTAGGACTATAGCTCTCAGCAAAAAGGAAGGTCATTTCATCAAAGATGACGTGCCGGGAGATGATGACTATTGGATGATAGGTCAAGGAAGCGGTACCCTTTGTGTTGAGTGGAATATCCTAGGAAGATGCATTGGACAGGCTGTGGAAGAGTTAATGTGGGGCAGTGGCGGACATGTTGGGATAGCATTTGCAACCAAAGACTCATAGATGGTCATATATGGGTGGCTTGCCAAATAGGGCAAGGTTAGGAGTGGAGAACTCTAGAGTCTTGGTGGGCAATATGCTAAGGATAACCTTCGCCATGCAGTGGGCCTCTACCCATTATGAGGGAGGCATGGATGCCTGAAAGAGCAATGAGCGAACAACATTAATGATAGAGAGAATAATGTGTTTAGCTTTACCATTTTGAGGCGAGGTGTAAGGGCGGGACATGCGAAGGTGAATGCCTTGGGTGATGAAGAGGTGCCGGGTGCTGGAGTTGTCAAACTCTTTCCCGTTGTCACACTATACAGCTTTGATGCGGGCGCCAAATTGAGTGGAGGCATGGGCGATGAAGTGAGCAAGTGTGTTGAAAGTGTTAGATTTAAGTCGTAAAGGTAAGGTCCACAAATAATGAGTGCAATCATCAAGTATGACCAAGTAGTATTTATAACCAGAAATGCTGACAACTGGAGAGGTCCATAAATCACAATGAATAAGATCAAATTTGTTAGACGCACGAGAGGGACACATGAAAGGGCAAACGAACATGACACCCTAATCGACAAGCATGACATAAATTTGAACAATTCTGAATAGGAAATGAAACACTAGACGCGAGTTTCGACAAGGCCTCATGACCGGGGTGCCCAAGACGTCGGTGCCATAGTGGAGAGGAGCCCTGAGTGACAAAGGAGAGTGCTGGTCGAAGACGGAGTGGTATAGTAGCCTAGAGCTATCACACCTGACGATCTCTTTCTGATATGGAAGAACCTTCACAGAACAACCAGCGGGGTCAAACTCAACAGAGCAATTATTGTCGACAGTAAATTGGCGAACAGAGATAAGATTCTTAATAATTTGTGGTGACACAAGGATATTATTAAGACGTAAATTGGGTGATAACTCTATGGAGCTAGTGGCAGTAACAGGAATAAGAGAGCCATTACCAACAACAATAGATGAAGGGTGTTGACACCAGAAGTGGCAAACGGATATACCGCAAGCGTACGGTAGTCAATGTAGCCTTCACCGGGAATATTCCAGGTATTGTATTTTCCTTAGGGAATGTGAAGTGGTTCAACTAGGTTCAAGATCGCCAGGTGATGATCAAAGGGTATAGGATTGGGTATAGAGAGGTCTATTTAGCAGAAATATCTGGCCACGGTACTCTATGTATAACAAGGTTGACCACCTCATCCCTTACTGGGGGCGATAGACGAAATGGCAAGTCAAGTTAACGAGGTTTCCACCTCCTCCCTCACCGAGGTGACTACCCTACTCAGCCCCGCTCTCACTATGTTATCTTGCCTACAACACGTACAAGGAACTCTATGCCTAGCAAGGTCTATCACTCCTTCGCTAGGTGTCTTGCAGTGCGACAAGCAGCTCACACTAGTGAGATATAGTCTATACACCATGTATACACTAATCGCACTACTCTAAGCTTAGCTAATGCTTTGAGCACTTCAATAAAGTAAAGCAGTATGCCAGTAAAAGACCGTATACTTAAAGTACCAAGCCAGAATATTAAATATTAGAAAAGACTCGAATATAAGACTTACAAGAAGACTCATATTTGCTGAGGCGCACCTTGGAGAAGACTCCCAATAGGCCGAGACTCCTCCTTGGAGACTCCTCACTCTCTTTCCACTATTCTCACTCAAAAGCTACTATAGTAGTCTTTCTTCCTATGATACATGCTCTAAAGTGAAGGACTAGGGGGTATTTATAGGGGAGGTAGAGTAGGGCCTATTCCAGCGCCATGTCATCGATCCATGTGCCTTTGATCTTCCACCATTGGATCGAACCAACCTCCAAATTGACTTGGATGGAGGGCAGAGATGAAACCCAATGCATGGAGGCATGCATACGTCGGTGGGGTGGCAACTGACCTTGGGAGCACCCAATGAGGGGATCGACTGACCCCCTCTCTAACAGGTGGGCCCCCTGGTTGGTGTCCCCACATGTCATAGAGTTTGGCTCTGGTGCTGGTTGAAGTGTTGTGAAGTCGGTTCCTTTGTTGTGGGCCCATGAATCCTTGTGCATTAATCCTTGAACATTGATTCGAAGTGTACTTGTGATCCAACAGTCAAAGTTTAGTTTGGAGTGCTTCACTTGGATAGTGACAGCTTGGCACCACCTGGACCCATAGGATTGGGGTCAGCTGTCCCCCTCACTGTGGCCTCAGTGTGTCAGCTCTGCTCCTTGCTCCTTGCTTCCATGATACTAAAGTTTATATAGAAAACATGTATTATTCCTACTTCCTTTTTAAGCTTCTAGACCCTGAAAAGTACCTGATCAAGTACCTGTAACCAAATAATGATATGTACATGTGGAACCAAGTTATTTGTACCTATATCACTACTTGTTTAGTTATTTCTTTCCCATAATGAGTGTCATGTTGATGATTATGGTGGTAGGAAACAGGGCATAATTACCGTCAATAAGGCCCCCACACTTGAGTCTTTGCTTGTCCTCGAGTAAAGGTTAGAGAAGTGAATAATGACATATTCAAGATCATAGTGAACATAAGTGTTATTCAAGACATAGCTCATACAAATGGGTTATGTGGTAGTGTCTAGCATATATCCTTTAGATGTTGAGAAAAGGAACAATTCTTAAGGCAAAGTCATCTCCCAAATTTCCATTCTTGGTACTTAGAATTTTTATGATAGTTTTAAAAGAAAGTACATAGATCATTCTTACTCCTCATTTAGCACTCTTGAATCACTCAAAGTATG
Source organism: Bothriochloa decipiens (assembly GCA_023333625.1). NCBI lineage: Eukaryota > Viridiplantae > Streptophyta > Magnoliopsida > Poales > Poaceae > Bothriochloa > Bothriochloa decipiens. Next base: position 27,814,341 of record CM041635.1, read on the forward strand.
CAATAATCCTCACCAAGGCATAAAGTATTTGCCCTTCTTGTTTCATCCTACATCTATCAGGCTTATGTGGAGCTTGGTAGGGAAAAACAAGGTAGCATACTTTGCACCACAAATGTTGTAGGGTCAAAGCAAGGATTCAAGGAGAGAAGTGTCATAATCCCAGATCAAGATGTGCAAGAGTGTGAAAAATGATGGACTAAGATGCTCCTTTATTTGATAAGATTCCTCTCTATTTATTTGAGACATGGCTAGCATATTATTTTTTTCAATCATGGACTTTCAGGTGTCCATCTATTTTTCTTTTTCTTTCTTTTTGCATAGCCTTGTGTCTCTTTTGCTAAATCATACTTAGAGAGGTATACTAAAACTTTGATACATGGAGCATCTATATATATGGTGGAAATGGATAGCATGTTTTTGCGTACTTCCAGTGTAGAAGCAGCATATATATGTGGCGTGCGTTTGATCTTTATCTTAGGACTATGACAAAACTCTCACCAGGGTCGACAGGATTTGACAAAACTCATCACAATTGCAAGTTGCACTCAAAGGAAGGGTGGTTTCGATGATTAAATATAGTGCATAAGCATGGCAGTGGAGAGGTTGGCCGCAGGAGTACTTCCGGTCATGGTGCCGGAGGAGCTGGAGTAGTGACGGCGGCAGCAACAGTCGCGCGTTCCGTGGCCGCGTGGGCCAGGGCAGCGCTAGTGCGCTGAGCAACGTCATCGCGTTCCTTGGAGGCCCGAGCGACTGCCTCCTCTGCCTCGAGGGCGCGCGCCAGGGCGGTATCGCGGGCCTCCTGCCGCTCGTGATCGGCCTCATCGGTCTGGACGCCGGAGGCAGAGAGATCGGTAGCCTTGGGAGTGCCTGGAGGTGTCAGAGGCATGGCGGCGAGAGGAAGCAGAGGAACGCCTGTCCACGCATGATCCGGGTCCGCCCATCCGCGCGCTGACCGCGCGTGCGTGTCGCCCGTCCGCACGAAGGAGGAAGGCTGTCCACGAGCGATATCATCCGCGTGTGATCCGGTCCGCGCGTGGAGGCCGCGTGGGTCCGCGCGTGATGCCGTCTCGCATGGAGACCGGCTGGGTCCACGCGTTGGAGGAGTCCGGTCCGCGCGTCGCTTGAACATCGGGAAAGCATGAGCGGGGGCTACATGCGAGAGGCAAGGTGGCATGGCGAGAGCCTGCGCGCGAGATGGAGGCGGCGTGGCGAGAGCCTACGCGCGAGAGGGAGGCGGCGCGGCGAGAGCCTGCACGCGCTGGGTGGGTTGGGCAGCGGAATTGTAATCTATCCTAGGCGTGATACCATGAGAGCAATTATCTCTGAATTGATTGATTCTCCATATGCTGTGCGTGATACAAATAGAGCTGCTGAGGCACTGCTGGCCCTTGGTGCCTAGTCACCATGCCTACAACTAATGGGAGGCTCCCATGCACCAAGACTGGGTTCTCCAACACTAAACATAGGTAGCTAGTCTAACAGTGGCGTCGCTAGAAGCTGAGGTGGATCCACGATTGTTCCAACTCCAACGAGCAGTGTCGGTCTTCTTAACAGTCCGTTGATCCCTAAGGCAGAGGTTATGCACAAGTTCACATCCTCGAAGTAGGTGCCCTGGCCTAGCACTGGAGAATTGGCCAGGTCTTCAATGTCGCACTGGGGCTCATACTCTGCCCGCCATAAGTTGGATCCGTCCATCTCAGGGTCTTGGCTTCGCTGTTAAAAAGCAAAACAGTTACATATACTAGTTAATATATGCATATATGCATTAAAAAAAGAAAAAAAAAATAGTGTTAGCTAAAAGTGAGACGTGTACGCATGCTCACCTCCATCTCATGGTCTACGTTTGATTCATGGCCCTCATGAGAACTAGAGCTCTCGGAGCTCACAAAAGATTCATTTAGACTCTTAATGATCTACTTCTTTGGTCGCGTGGGCGACCCAAACCCTTATGTTGCCCGCAGAGATCCTCCACATGGCAACTTAAATCTTCACGTCGACTGCGATCCACATGCTGCCCCCGGCGATCCTCCGCAGGTCGACCTTGATCTTCATACTGCCCGTGATGATTCTCCGCAGGGCGACTCAAATCTTCACGTTGACTGCGATCCTCTACAGGGCTACTTGAATCTTCATGCTGCCCGCACCAATCATAGTGGTGGCGACAACGATGAGCTAGCTCGTTCGCACTCTTCTGTTCTCCAGGACCACGTGGGCTCCCTTCATAATGGCCTGGTGAACAACTACGACGGTAGTCATTGCATCTCCACACACGACGGCGACGAGCACGTCGTAACAAACAAGTGATCGACTACGACGACGGGTGCCAGGTGACATGACCCTTTGGCCATGCTCCTCATAGTCATCAGCCCGATCGTAGTAGTTGTAGTTTCGAGGGGTAGTTCCCCACTGCCGGTTCCACGGGCGTGGTGCCCGAGAATGCGGTGATCGCTTTCGAGGCCTTGTCATAGAGTTGTTAGGGAAACATGCCATCTACTGAAAGAACAAACAAAGATACAAGGTTGCTCATTATCATGACAAGAGCAGTATGCATCTAATAAAATGGTGAAGGAAAATAAACAAAGCAGCAAAGTTATCACACATCCTGCGATCTTTCATTAGAAATAAAAGCAGAGCAGGCAATTTAGAGAATAGCAGTATGCAATGGGCAAGATCAAAGGGTCTTCTTGATCAGATGGCAAAATACCAGCAGCGTAATGGAGGTACCTGGCGTACGTACTCTGGCAAGTATTTATAGGCCAAAGGAGATATCAGAGCCCAACGAAGATAAGTATGCACAACCAACAAACATGTTCAGTGGAAATTTTGCTCCCTTAGTTGAGATTTGTTAGATATATCCCATGAAGTAATCTGCAGAACAACGACAAAACATCTACCGGTAAAACATGTAACATCCTGAAATTTCACGAGCACCCTGGGATGCCACTAAACAACCACAACAGCCGCATATAACCAATAAAGAATTTGGCAGCATTTCCTTTGAATATAAAGCAACGCGGAAGCATAACATATACATTAATGAAAGGAACCAAACTAGCATTAAAGAATATTAATGAATATTCTATTACAAATATACGGTACTCAAAGAAAGTTTACAACCACTCTTTTAAGCATTTACTTCTAAGTCTCATGAAAATAACCAAATTGTTTTGTATTAGAACATGAAAAATCCTAAAGAGGAATTGTGTGACGTGCAGCTAATCCCCTTCCATTCCATGCAAGTATCAAATACCTGGATTGAATAAAACAAGGATGAGATGAAACATCTCAGCAAGAGAACTTTTTTTGACAAGTTATTTAGACCACAAGTTGAATTAAACAACATTTTAACATGGAGTTACCAATTAACATGGTATCAAAATAAAAACATAAACTTCCAATTTGGAACATAGCCAAATGATTGAGCTGGATAATAACATAGAAAAGATCCCTTCAATAATTCACTTCACATGAATGCATATGAATGCAATATAAATGTCTCCTGTCTGCACAACTAACAAGGTGTGGAGCTGCATCCCATGATGCGTACCCGTACAGTCATGACAATAGGTCAAGACATAACTTTCAATACCAATGAATGATGCAATGCACTTGGCATGCTGCAACAAAATTAATATAGCACCCATGATACTTTAATTTCAGAGTTGTGGACTAGCCACAAATAACAATATGCCAGCCATGTCTTACAATCGCTTCCATCACGGCTGTCTCAAGAATCCTACGACCCGCCTTTATGTATAGGCGATCTTCCTCCTTCTCAAGTAAGGACCAAAATCTGGTTCAGTACATCCCCTTGAAGATAACGTCTAAATAAAATGATATTATGGTCTTATTAAACACAACATTATTCCTTGTTAACCTAGAGCCTAATAGCACTTGCATCCACAAGAATTTGAGATATTCTTTTTCCATTTAACCCTTCAACCACCCTGTAAAGAAAATTATGTACCCTATTAACGGTTTTAAGTTAAATAAAATATGAATGATTCTCCAGACAAATTTAGCATAATGTGAATCAAAGAGTAAATGTTGTATAGTTTTATATGAGGAACAAAAACGACATTTTCTATCTTCTTGTCAGTGTCTCCTAGTTAAATTATCCTGTGTTAAAATTACTCCTTTGTACAAGTACCACATAGAAATCTTCACATTGAGGGGTATTTTTAGTTTTTAAATTAAAGTATTATATGGTAAAGCCTGTTGATTTAACAGTTGGATTTGTTCCATATTACAGACTATCTCAAAATAGAGTTCCTTTTTAGTTATACAACATTTTAGTTAGTTTACATCTATCTTAACCGTGTCAATTTTCTTTAAGTCTGTTACCATTGGATGATATGACAGCTTTTAACAACATTAACTTTTATATAGGTGTTTCGACAGGATAGAAACCACCAATTTTTTAAATGTATTTTCAAGTTTGAATTTAGCAATATTATAATTATAATTCATATGGACTCATTATTTATCTCTTTTTCTTCCTTGTTGATTTAAATACCGAACATCTAATTTTTGTAGTTTCATTAAGAGGGGATAAAGCCGAAAAAATGACATACATGACGCAGCTACGCGAGATCGTATAGCGCAAGTTACAGAACCACAAATGTAATCTTCTAAGTTATATGTTACTTTATCTTTAACATTAGAAGTTATATTCTTTACACTATACATATACATAAAAAAAACCGGGAAACGAGCACATATATTTTAGAAGAGGATGATTATATGTATCCCTCAGTTAACGACCAAATAGGTTCTATAGCTAGCATGGACGCAAATTTCGCTTTCCTTGTTGAGGATGCTCTTAAGATAGTTTTTCTTTGATCCATTGCAAGGCTTGTATACTTTTGTATCTACATGCACCCAAAGAAATTGTAATATAGGTGCATTCTTGGTGAGAGTATCAAAAGTTTAACAAGAGGCGTTGTAGTCCGTGCGGGGGTAGATGGTGACGTCGCGACTGCTGCCGCAGCGGTGCACTGTGCATGTATGTTTCTCGGTGAGCAGATTCCTTCTCTTCCTATGTCTAGCTTATGACGGTTAGGTGCACTCCAAACTTGGCCCACGAGATTTACAGCCTTGTTCTCCTGTCTAGCTTTCGCGAGCTTTTTTTTCTCATGTCCTGGTTTCACAAACTATTTTTCTTTCTCCTGTCTAGCTTTCACGTGCTTTTTTTCTCATGTCTAGATTTCATAAACTATTTTTCTTTCTCTTGTCTAGATTTCACGAGCTATTTTTTTCTCCTTTGGGATAGCGGGTTTATGGGAGAAGTAAAGGGCGGGGGGATGGTTTTACGTCCATATGAAAGCAAAAGTAAATATTTTTTTAAAAAAAATCCATATATCTTATTATGTTCCATGATACTTTATTTTAATTCAAATGGTACCGTAAAAATATAAAATGGAGAACGTCTTATACAATAATGTCTTTCGAAAAATAACTAATATAAAGAACATGTGGCTTCCGTTCTTCAGCACAAAAAAGAGTAGCACATCTTATAACCTGGAAGAAAACAAGACAAAGGTAAAAAAGATAGATTAAAGAATTTATAACGTTTTATTGAAATTTACATTTATGTATGCGTAAAAAAATATGAAAAATAGTATGAAAATTAAAATTTGATTCTCGAATTTGAAAACTTTGGATTATGACATTGCAGACTTGGTAATAGTAGGTTCAAAATTTTGGAGCTATGCCTTTAAACTTTACACCGCTAGGGTTCACAAAAATAATTATGCTAAGAAAATCACAAACTTTAAACTACGACATTATAAACTTTTAGGATCATAACTTTACACTCTAAAATTTAAAACTTTTGACTATGACATCGCGAAACTTTATACTCCTAACTACATTAAAAAATTTAGACTCAGAGTTCAAAAACTTTGAAAAATGATATTAAAAACTCTGTACAACTAAGAGTAGGGCCACACGCGATCGACGATGCGCGTGTTGTGTCCCCAGAAGAACTGGTCGCAGGTGTTCAGCCAGCCCAACGGATCGTCCTTGCTGTCATATGTGGGAAAGATCAGCTTGTGGTACTTGCCGACGGGTAGCCCCGCCTGTTCCGGTGGAAAATGTGGCTGTGTGGACGACGATGCGATGCCGGTGGCCGGCATGGGAACAGTGAGCTGCATGATGCAGGAGAGTGATGGAATCGGGGACGGTGATCTTGGACAGCAGATCTGATTGAGGGGAACGCCATATGCCGCTGGCGGCTGTGTAGACATGGCCCCGAAAGCCGAGGCGGGTGGTGGCGAGGCGGCCACCGACGATGCCGGCGGCGATGGCGCGACTGTCGGTGCCGACGATATCTCGGAAATTACCGGAGTTGAGGCCGCAGGCAGGGCCGGAATGCCCCCGAACCCCGGCAAGCCGTACTGCAGGAACCGAGGGTGTTGCTGCCGGTTGTCGGCCCTCCATGGTGGCAAGGTGGGCGTTCAGGTCGCCCATGTGGAGTTGCACAGTCCCCATCTGCTGCTGGAGGCCATAGATGGCCGCCGTGAGAGCGTTGAGGGCCTCCTTGGGAAGGGCCGTCATTGGTGGTGGTGGTGGGGCGGAGAGTGGCAAGGACGGCACCAGCGGAGCGCTGGACACGAGTGGCAGGGACGGGATCAGCGGGGCGCTGGGGGCGATGGGATCGGCGGCAGGAATCCGAGAAGAAGCCATGAGTCCTGCCTGTTACCAGGTTGGTACGACCAAGGGATCTTAGGGCGTATGCGTGGGAAATTGCAGGGCGAGGCTTGTAGACGCGGCGGCGCCGTGGTACGCCGCCTGGCTCTTGCGTGAGGGCGACAACAGAATGACGAGTAACAGGGCTGGGAGCATCTCAAACCCAGGCTAAACTTCATTAAGCGAATAGTGTTCAGTACTTGACTTATACTGCTGATCCTAACAACTCGACTAAAATCCCTGAATAAATAAAATGTCTTTTGAATAAATATTCTAAAATCTAGGAAGCCGATAACTGAATTCCGTTGGAGACGCATGCTGCGCCTTGCGACGTGGTGACCGCGCGCTGGCCGCTCAGCCACTTGCGTTCCCTGCGCTTGTAGACTTGGCCGGTCATAACAGGCACATATTATATGTTGGGAAAAAAAGCATGCAGAGAAGTGCATAATTGATATACTGAGGCATCAAGCCACATATTAGATTAAGAGGATATAGCAATACCAGTAAATATGTTATTCTAATGACTCGCAGACCACACTGAAGACTCTTATAGAATCGCCTAAGTTTGCTGCTCATCTTTACATTCAAGTTGGGATGTGCTTCTCATCTAGCAGAAGCTGGCAAGCCATCCACCGAGAGAAGAACAAATGTTGCACTGATAAACACGACTCGATATGAGCTGCTGATGCTTTACACGAACCCTACTTTCCTACGAACTCTACTTGTCTTCTCCAATACTTCAATTACAACAGATTCTTATCACATTCAGTTGCTGCCACAGCATCCATCGAATCCGAACTGGCGATAAATGCAATGCAGGCGTCCTTGAGCAAACCACAATGATGTTGGTCAGCCAAAGCTAACGTGTCTGCACATGAAGATTTTCGCAAAGGATGCTTTGACACATGAGCTTTAGCCTCTCGACGGCATATCGATCTGCAGCAACAAGCAAGTGACGCACCATCTCCACATAGTCTTCTGCCTCAAGATCATCCAGAGGAGGCAGAGAATCAGTATAGATGAAATGAATAAGCACCCCGAAAACATCTGGCTGCATATCTTCGATGACTATCGGCTCCATCCCTGCCCTCATAGGCCCACAGAGCTCTGCTTTGAATACAGGGGACCGCGTGGTGGGCACCATCTTGTGTGCTGCAAATTCAACTCCACCTACACTGAAACTGGCACCCGCTCCCTCCTTCGCTTCCGGCGGCTTGCCAAAATGCTCAGCGATGTCAGATGGCGGTACTTCGATGCTTGGCAGCCATTTAGTTTCAGGCCACCGTTGTTCATGGATAACAGTGACGATGCATTCCATCGTGAGGCAAACACGCTCCGTTGCTTCGCCTTGATAGAAGCCCTGCTCTTGAAATCATGGCCCGGTTCGATTTTCTTGAATATCCTCGGTTCCTCCTTGTGCACTGACAACGACTACCCAGTGCGCTGGTCGACCAGGTTCAGCTCGTAGGACGCCCAAACCTCGCCGGCACTGGTTCCCGCGAGCACGAGCGCGACAACGACGCTACCAGCATCGTTGGGATCCTTGTTGATTGGAGCAGGGCGGAGGGCAACGGCCCACCTGTGCTGCCCGACGGAGAAGATGCCGGACTTGATGAAGCGTCCCATCCCCCTGAGATGGCTGTACCCGACGATCCGGAACAAATGCCTGCCCTTCTCTGTCTCCAGAGCGCCCGTCGAAACCGTCGTCGGTGTCGGCGGCATTTGTCCGGCGACGAGGACGCTGGCCAGATGGGGGCAGAATCGACACGACGGCGACGGCGAAACCTAGAATCGGAGTCTCATGAATCGCCGAAAGAAACCCGAATTATGGGATCGGCAGCTCGGAGTGACAGAGGGGCGAGAGTTGGAGTGGATCGAACCTTCTTTTTTGATGGAGAAAGATTCGAACCTTCTCACTGGAGAAATGAGAGGAGCGGCGCCGGCGGCGTCGGCGAGGCTGACAAGAAGCCGACTAAATAAAAGAAGACAAGGCCACAAGGGGACAATTGGCTTTTCTTCAAAAAAAAAAAGGGGACAATTCGCTGTTTTTTTTCCCATTTATCACCCAATTTCGTCATAACAAAAGAGTTGGTCTCCACGTCATACTGAAGCCATGTCTTTACCCCGTCACAGACACGCCCTCCTCGGTTTGGCTCGGAGAGGCTCGCCCCGTCACCTCGCTAGGCGCGGCGAGGGCCCGTGCTCGTGCTCAGAGACGGAATCGACGAGCGCAGCCGTTGTATGTCTTTGTCTCCATGACTCGACTCCGCGCTCGGATCGTGTAGGTGCTCGCTTACTGCGGTTTGGGCTTTCTCTGCACGGCCAAATCCAACACCTTCGATGGTGTCTGAGCTTTGGTCGCGAGATCTGACGCCCTCGTCGCCGCCTCCAGTGCCAACGGACATGGCCTCCGTTCGCCGCCTCCAGTACCAACGGGCATGGCCTCTCCGTCGAGCCACTCACCATTGGGGAGGACAAGCCCACAACCACCATTGGACTACGGGAGGTTCTCGGCGGATTCCTTGGTAAAACGCAAGATGCTTAGTGCTAATTTGCTTGACTCAAAATCAGTTCACCGATCAGAGGATTAGCAAATAATATGTTGCGGAGATGTGAGTTCTCGATAGTTCATCTGTTAGCTATCTGTATACGCATTGATAAAGTCCTATTACCTACCTGTTGGTGAGAACATGCCTCCCAATCCCATGGATCTGAACATCAAACTTTAAAATTATATAAGTCGCTAGATTCGTGCACGTACATTGCTACGAGACAGCTAAACTTTTATATTATAAACACACAGACTACGCGATAAAATAACTATAAAATTAAATACTGATATTTAAGTGACATTTAATCAAAAAGTAAAGTTCGTGAAATTAACACAGTCATAAGAAAGCGCGGCAGCACAGGCTTAGTGTTGTGCTAGCGCGATGGCTTTATTTCAGGGAAGCGTATGAAAACAACTAAATGAACCTTTTGCAGAAAGTTCTTGGTTTGGCTTAGAGAGGCTTGCCCCGTCACCTCGCTAGGCGACGACGAGGGCCGTGCCATGCTGAGAGACAGAATCGATGAGTGTAGTAGCGTTGTACCTATGTCTGTCTCCGTGACTCGAACCTAGGCTCGGATCTCGCAATGATATTTAGAGAAGTGACAACCCATGTTTTGTTGAACGGTTTTTACTAACTCATCTCCCATATAAATGCTAAAAAAATTATCTACTCAACCAGAGTTTGCATAAATGGTTAGATCATGTGGGCTTGGTATTTTATTCCTTCATTGCAGCTAAAGCAAAAACATGTTGTATGCTTCAGTCATGTGGCATAATATGTTCTTTACTCTTCACAATTCTGGAAGGCGATTTAGTTTAGTTCTTCCTAAGCATGTCCAATACTGGTGTCTAGTGACAGGAATCATTTTATCGCCATCTAAATTTTGTAGATAAATCAGCTAGGAAGGAAGCTCCAAATACTCGAACCTATGTAGCAACCAGCCTAATCAAGATTGAAAGGCTATAGATTTTCACTCCTCTTCATTATATGATATAATTACTACTAACATTTAAGTTTCCTTCCATCACATGATAAGCAATTGATTTTTAGCACTATATAATAATTTCTATAAATTCTTGATCCTAAAATGGATATGTTAATACCCAATGTTGACATCTAGTGTTTGTATTACTACATTTTATATATCATGTCATAATGTGCCTCCTTGTAACATATATACATCATGTTGCACTCTCTTACAATTAAATGTTAAACTACTAGAGTATGTGGTGAACAAGTTTACTCACTTTTCTTTCATCAAATTACCTAATCCGGTACAATATTGTTGCCAATGTATTTTACTATGTTGCCTAATCTCATATAGTAGCACAAACTTATACTTTGACTATTTTACATGCAAATACTCAACAAATAAGTGTGTCAAATATGGATCTTAATGAACTACCTTCAAAATTTGATGATAATTTCTTAGATGCACCTAATGTGGAATATGTGGCCGAGAATCCAAGCTTCTGCACTCAAATGTATTCTTTTCATGAGATTCCTTAATTAGCATGTTGAAGAGCCTAATAACCAAAAAAAAAATTTGCCTAATTTTTCTAAAGGTGATCCTTCTAGTGTAAAGGTCGTTTCTACTATTTCAGAGATGTCACACAAAGGTTAGTGGACATGAATGAAGGTTCTAGTGGTAACACCATAGTTTCTAGTGAAATGTAGTTAGTGGTGCTATGTATGAATTTGTAGAAGAGGAAGAGGCGTGATCTACTCCTCAAATTCCCTAATGGTATGTCTTTTGCATCCTTGAAAGAAGCAAAAGGACTGCTACAAATCATATGCAAAGATAATTAGTTTTTCAACTAGAACAAATATGTCATGGATAGTCCCAAAAATAATGTGTAAAAACAAATATTGTTATGTATGTATTTTTTAGTACAAGTTATCTTCAAACAATGACACAATTATAAGAAGGGATCTCCATGTTTTTCCTCTTTAATATTAGCGCGCTCGAGTGCTAAACCTATCCTTAAGTTAGGAAAAAATGTTGTGTTTATTCTAATAAGATGGTTTCCATATAGCCATTATTGGATCGCACAACAAATCTCTCAATAAGCTTTACTTGACGATAATATGAGGTTGCCCCAAATGTATGTCAAATTGTCATCATCTTCAATTAGAAAAGAGATCTTGCATTTTAAAATCTAGCCTTTGATGCTGGAACTCTTGTATTTTCTAGCATGTTGGGCTAGCATTCCAGATCTACTCTAAGTTATAGCTGATGAATACAGTTTCTGGGGTTGGAGGAGCTTGTAAACTCCAACAGCTCCTAGCCCAGTCACTGTCCTTGGCCACTTAGTTTGTGATGAATGCAGTTTCTGAGGTTAGAGGACCTTGTAAACTCCAAGAGCTCCTAGCCCAGTCGCTGTCTTTGGCCACTTAGTTTATGCCTAGGTTGGTCAAGTTTCTAGTTATTGGGTTGTTTGCACTTGGGACGTGCCAGTCCTCTATTTCTTTTCTTCTCCTTAATAAAATGACACGTAACTCTCTTTCGAGAAAAAAAGAAAGGTGACGCACCACAATTATCCCTATTGCTTGGGTCAGAGTTACATTTGGATTGTTACCAAATGTGAAAAGTTCAAGTAACAAAACATTTGGACTACCATTCCATAAGTTATCATAGTACCAGGATTTTCCATTGCCAATAATGACTTAAGTAAATATATTATCCAAGAAGTTTTGGATCATGCCGCTAAAAAAGATCCTTTTCAGAATGTGATTTGGGAGCATATCCAAGAGGGCACTGTTCCACAGTGGAAGTGTCTCCTATCTTAAATGGGTTGAAGGCAGCCTCACTTTGGCCTCGTTTCCCTATGAAAACTGCAGTATATGGTTATTTAAGTTCACATTTCTATTGACCTCATGATGTCCACTAGATCAGCAGCGGAGCTTATTAGTTAGGCCAAGGTGGTCCATGCCCACCTCCTCCCTAACTTAATCTCCATTGATTAAACATAATTCTATTACTGTTCATATATGTCTTTAGAGTTCATAATTCTGTTACTGTTCATATCCCTAACTTATTAGCAGCCCTGTTTGTTCAGTCGTAGCTCAGATACTACAACAGATTAGCAGCTTGTTCTGGGTAACATGAAATAGTTTACCTTGGTATCACAGAATCGTCCCATTTCACTTTTGGTGATTTCTTACGAAGATTATCAACCCTTACAATAGCAGAACAAGTGGCAAGTAACCTGCTATTCATGCACCTGCAGTCAGGGAAATAAAACCGAAAATAAAATACTACAATCCTAGAGTGGACCAAAACTCAAAACTGAATCTAATAACCGTTAATACAACCAACAAATTCTCACACTTCTTGATTTACTTTTATGGTTGCAGTCCTTGTTATCTAATAATTTTCAAAAAAAAAAAATCAGTAGTTCAATAAAAAGGCTGTCTTCCATGACTCAATTTCAAAATCACGAATTAAACTGAAGAAACTTAAATTCTTGGATGCTTCTAAAGCATACTACCCTCAGAATCACACAAAAGATATAGAGCACTTCTATTGTCAGATGTGTTAAGTACCAAGGAAGCAAAATAAAATAATCTGCTAGTGTCAAAGATGTTCCAGTTTATGATGCATTATTCTCTTATCAATTTGTTTTGTAGGGATGGTTGAGGTCATCATAATAGTGGTAGTCAATATTCGACAAAGCACGCATAATAAAGGATATGACAAAGCTAAAACTGTGCCTGGAACATCAAGCTTGCAGACAACTCCAAACAGAAAGGGAAAAAAACCATCAAGCTTTCAGAGTAGTGCAGAGTTCAGACATCCAGTTCCATTCATCATCAACACATAAAAGGAGGCATTTTTCTTTTAAATTCTAAGACCATACTGATTAATAGTAGCTCACCTGAGAGGACATAACAAATCTAGAAAGCAACTAATCTAGAAAGCAGGAGGTACTAATCTCCTTATATTCAACTAACAATGAGCTGCTTAGGCCTCTGATCAGCTCTGACTAAGGTGGTAGTTAACCTACCTACCTGAGAGGGTCTACCAAAAGTAGCGAGCTATATGTTCATAATTTCAAATAATTAAGGTGGTAGTAATCTCCAATACTCCGGCAGTGAATTGCTTAATAATAAGCTAATCAGCTCATGTTTTATGAAGATTACTTGCCTCCTCAAAATCAGTTACAATAGATGGGCAACTTCGTTTCAGATCCTTGTAGCCTTGGGTTGCCGCTACAGCATCCGTTGCGCTTAAATTGGTGATAAACTGAACGCAGGCATTCCTAAGCAAGTCGCAATTATGTTGATCAACTAGAGCCAACGTGATGGGAACATCCTGCACGGTAAGATTCTTGCAAAGGATGCTTTGACACATGAGCTTTAGCCTCTCCATGGCATACCGATCTGCAGCCACAAGCAAGTGTCGGATCACCTCAGCGTAATCATCTGGCTGGAGATCATCCGAAGGAGGCAAACAATCCGTGTAGCCGAAACGGAGAAGATGTCTGAAAACATCTGCCTGCACGCCTTCGATGACGATGGGGCCCGTCCCTAGCTCTCTGATAGGGCCATAGAACTGTGCTTTGAAAACAGGCGACCGCATGGCGAGCACAATCCTGTGCGCCCTGAATTCCAGTCCTTCGACGCTGAAGGTGACATCCGCTCCCTCAGTTGTTTCCAGCAGGTTGCTCAAATCCGCAGAGATGTCAGATGGCGGCACCTGGATCCTCGGCAATGATTTGGTTGCAGTCGACACTGGTCCTTTGAAAACAGTGATGCTGAATTCGAGCGTGAGAGAATCGTCCTGAAAGTATCTCGATGCAACAAAGAGGTCATTTGGTATGCGAGAGCAAACAACCGGGATGTCGGCATTACCAGGGCAGCAGAACAAGTTGGGTGCAACCTTCTGCACCGATAAGGACGACCCAGTGGCCAGGTCGAGCAGCTTGAGCTCACATGACGCCAGCACTTCCTTGGTCAGGGCCTGGGTCCTATTCCTGAGCAAGAGCATAGCGATAATACAATCTGGGAGGGAGACTTTAGATCCTGTGCTGCAGCTGTTGAGATTCAACTGCACGAACCATTCGTGCCCGCCAACGGAGAAGTTGCCGGAATTGAGGGCGTCCGCCTTCTTGCGCCTCAGTAGGCCGTACCCCAGGATGCGAACCACATGCGTGCCTTGCTCCGTCCGCGTGGTAATCGTCGACACTGTCTTCGAGGTCGGCATGTGGTGTGGTGGTCAGGTTGTCGCCGGCGGCGGGACGGGGGATAGAAGCTCTGGAAGTCTGGAGTGGAGGGTAGAAAAAAAAATCGACGAGGCAGTCACAAGATCACGACGAGCGGGTGCCCAAGACTCCACAATAATGTGAATCTGAATATAGGGAGCAGTTAAAGAAACGTTGGTTTAAACATCGGATGCTAGAGGGGTCTGGAGGGGACCGAACCTTAGATTCTGATGGACTGAGGGTGGCCGGAGACTTTGGTGCCGCGATGGCGACGTCGGCGGCTTTGATGACGAAAGGTAACGACGATCCGGCGTGGAAGGGATCTTTTCATGTTGCCCTACTCTTTCGCGAGTCGGGCCGTTGGACTTTGTATTTTCTCTTTTTTTGCATTAAAGAAACGATTTTCTTTTTCATCTTTATACATAACTTCTTATTATCATTATATATATACAGATAAAAGTTATATATACAAAATAATTATAAATAATGGTATATTAATTAAAATAAAAAGTTATAGGTGTTTCTCTGTAGAAAGTAAAAAATGTAAGTAGGAACAAATACATGATTTATTAAAATATAAGTAGAGTGTGATTACATAAATTTTGTAGATATTAATAGGGTTTAGAGCAACTCCAACAACTTCTCATATGCATTCTCATCCTTTTATTTTTGACAAAATGAGAGAATTCCCTCACCAATAGTTTCCCATCCACCCTCCCATCTTTGGCAAACTCCGCTAAAACCACTTCCCCACGCGCATATATGTACACGATCTGGCGACGCACATCCACGCCCCCTTCCGTGCCGCCGCCTCCTCTTCCCCGGCGCGCCAAGTTCTTCCGCACGAATCCTATCCACGTCACCACCACGCAGTTCGATCGCCGCCATGGCACTCAAATTCTACGCGCAGCCCTCCGACCCCGCCGACTTCGTCGTGTCCGGCTTTTGGAGCGACAACGCCTACTTCTACAACACCTCACCCTGCTTCGCCATCTACATTTGCGCCCTCGTCTTCGAGGACCTGCTAGTCCAGCACGGCCTCGCTGAGGTCGAGAAGAAGGATGCGCATAAGGCCGGTCCATGCTTCTCTTGGTTTGTGCTACTATAAGCTAAGATAGGTACATTGGTGTTGTCTCATAACTTGTTTCATATAACGCTACATGATTTAAGACAACTTAATAGACTATTTATATAATAGCTTTGCCTTTTACATTGTCTCATAGCAACTCATAATTGCTTAATTTATGGAGAGAATGAAAATAGGATTATGAGTTATTTGACAACAATAATTTATATAGTGGCAAAATAATTGTTTTATAGGCCCTATTTAGATACTGTAGCTCAGCTAGAGGTTAGAGTTAACTTCTAACTCTAAACTAGCCCTAAACCAACTCTAACCAAAGAAGTGTTTGGGCAGTGGTTAGATTGATAATGAATGCGCTCTCCCAATCGTTGGCTCATTTAAATCAGATTTCCAGCCGAATTTGGTGTGGCCGGCTCTGCGTGGCCTCCTCCGGTCTCCATCCATTCGGTTTCTGTTAACAGAACGCGCAAAGTGAGTGGTGGGTGTGGGTAGTACGGGACTGGGCCTAATCTTCTTGCTCCACACTGGGCCCGATACTCTGGAGTTAGGTTCCTTGGGCCACTTCGTTCTTGTGCTCTTGGGCCCAAGTCGGTGACGCAGGTCTGCTTTGCCACCTGTGGCTCCGGCGCCGGCGGCGTCAGATGCGGGGCGTACGAGACTCAGCACCCGGGCGTTCCATCGTCTTGGTGTTCGCCAGAGGTTTGCCGGATCAACACCGTGCTGCCAGGTTTTCCCCCCTGTCCCCACTCCCCAGTCCTGCAGGCTCCGTTGTCACTGCAGGGACCGCCAGTCTGGCGGAGGAGGAGCTCGCCGGTGTGGCCGCTGGCTTCTGCGGAGGCTCGTTGCCAGCGGCGGCGCTCGATCCTCACGTTGCCAGGCCTGCGGTCGCGCCAAGACTACGTCATCGTTAGTTATTACTGGTTTCTATTTCTATCAGCGGTGGGTTCAAGCCCGGAAAGTGTTCGACGGAATGCGCGCTCAATGCCCCACCGCGACGTCGTTTCCAAGCTCATCTGCTACACCAAACTGGGGAACGAGACAACGAGGCCAGCGTGTGGTGCGCTTACGACTGCCTAAACAGTCAACACTAATTGGTGACACAGCGCTAATGACAGGTAATGCCCTGGAACTTGCAAAGACTCATACATCAGTTTCATCACGTCTTCATATAATTGGCATGTCTTCCACCACGCATAAACTGAAGCACAGAAACGATATGCAGAAGTAGTGTTTCATTAATTGTCTATCACTTTAGTATTAGTTATAAATGACTAAAATATGATACCAATTTTTCATTCCAAAACTCTACACCACTCCCGATTAAGAAAGCCAATGAATTGAAGAGGGGAAAAGTTATTGCTGGCCACATAAAAATTATAGTAACTATTTAGATGAGTAACTTACTAATGAGGAAGTATAAGGAAATTAGGAATATTGTAATCTTCATGTACCATAAGAACTGACCAATACATATTGCTGTTCTTAGATGAAGATACAACTATACAAGCCATATGAAGTCACATATTTCAGCAGGGTTTTCTTCCTCATGACATAGCGTCCTGAATTGGTCTTGGCAGGAGAACATGTGTTCCATAACGTATTTGTTTATTATACAGCTTTACTCCTAGTCAAAGCTGCCCACGTCATCAAAACAAAGACATAAACTCTGTCATAGAGGTTGTCAAAGTGACGGAAATAAACAATTCTCCATGACTTCATGAACAACAGTATACAAAACACGATCCACAGCCCCACCACAAATCCCAATATAAGACCAAGATACAAGGACAAGGGTTTGAGTTCGTGCCCGTTGTTTCTGCGATGACCATCAGTGGGTATATCATTTCCTAGTGAACAATTCTTCAGAAGAGGGGGTCCACAAAGTCCGTCATTGCCGATGTACATAAGTGATGGATTGTCCACACTGAGGGTATCCTTCCAGACAAACTGTTGTAGGACAAGTTCAAGTAGCTTAGTGATGTCAAATTTGATAAGTTTGGTGGGATTTCACCAGAAAGATGGTTCTCCGAGAGATCGAGTGATTCCAATGACCGCAAGGACCCAATTTTGTTAGGAATTTTTCCAGTCAGATGGTTGGATGATAGATTCAGATTTATTAATGCATCAAGGGAAGTGATATCCAAGGGAATTTCACCAGTCAAAGAGTTGCCTGATAAATCAATGTTTATGAAATATACCAATGTGCTACCAGATCTAAGCAGTCGCCCTTTCATAATTATTGGCATGATTTCTCCAAACTGACCAGTTATGAGCATGGTTTCTCCAGAAAACTGAGGATCTCCATCTGGGAAAGGACCCATTGCTGTACCTGATAAAAGCCTTGACTCCTTCAATGTCATAGCTGTCATGCTTGACAGATGCCAAGGTATAACACCAGATAAGTTATTGCTTGATAGATCCAGGTATTGCAGATAGCCATTATTTGTGATTTCTGCTGGAATATTTCCTGAAAATGTATTGTGGCTTAGTCGAAGAAACTGTAAATTTGTCAGTTCCCCAATCCATTCAGGTAACTTTCCAGAGAAGTTATTCCATGCAAGATCCAGGAACTTTAGGCCCGTGCACTTCTGCAAAAATGCTGGGAATTCTCCTGACAAACTGTTATTGCCTAGAAGCAGGAATTCTATAGATTCAGTCTCAAAGCATCGTGGAATTTTGTCCTTCAAAAGATTGTTTGACAAGTCTAGGTCAGACAGCAGATTCAGTTCGCACAAAGATCCTGGAATGCTGCCACCAATTTTATTTGAATACATAATCAATGTTTGCAGTTGTGGAGCTCCAAGATTCGAAGGTAGTGTTCCTGAAAATAAATTGCTGGAAATATGAGATGGAGATATTTGTTGGTAGTGGTGGTATTGGTCCACTGAGCAGATTGGAACTGATGTTTAGCTCTACAAAGGCCATGTCAGCTAGATTTGCTGGCAAACTGCCACTTAACTGATTGTTAGCGAGGTTGATATATATGGCCTGTGAAAATGTATGCCATAACCAATCAGGAATCTTGTCCATTAGAACTGTACTTGAAACGTCAAGTTTAGTAATCTCTGGCTGCCACTGAAGCCAAGCAGGAAAATGAGGACCCATTCGACAAGATGCAAAAAGTGCAACCTCCAGACTGAAAATAGGGATCCAATCTGTATCCACTGACAACCTCAAATTAGTTGATGATAGGTCTAGTTTCTTTAAGCTTGTTAGAGCTGCAAAGTGTTCTTCCATGATGATACCACTGAAGTTGTTGTTGCTTAGATCCAACCAAGTCAAATTAGTGAAGGCTCCAAGTTCTGTAGGTACACTTCCACTGAGATGATTATTGGACAGATCAAGGGTGATCAAACCAGTTAGACGCCTAAACTCTGGTGGTAGAGGTCCAACAATCATATTATAGGAGAGGTCGAGGGTGTTCAGGTGTGTGCAGTTACTGAGCTCTGGTGGGATATGTCCAGTGAGGTTGTTCGTGGAAAGGACAAGTACATTCAACGTGGTGAAGCTGCCTATCAAATTTGGGAGGCTTCCATTGATATAATTAGAGCCCAGTTGCAGCTCCTTCAGAGTATCCCGTCCACATTGGGGCAACTTCTCCATCAACACTGCTATGTCTCCATTCATTCCATTGTCAGTGAGGTCTAGGATTTCCAAACCACATAGATTCTGGAAGTTTCCTTCCATGACCAGCCCTTGATTAAGACCCGAGGACAAATCAAGGACTTGGAGAGATGTCATGTTTTCTAGTGCATCATGAAATTGGCAAAATAGCCTGTGATACCGCAGATGGAGGTATCTGAGGCTCGTCGCCTTCCAAAACCAACTAGATGAAATTTCGTGGTCAAAATTATTACCCGAGAGATCAAGCTTATCGAGTTTAGTGAGATTTAGTAGCGGAACTGATTGGTTTGCACTAGCAAGAGAGCAGAATGAAAGATCAACGACTCTCAGAGATGGATACCATTTAGTAGCGGAACTGATTGGTTAGCACAAAAGGCCAGTTAGATACCTGCGAGAGATTTACATTGCTCATGCCAAGGTACTGTAAAGGTTGATGCTGTAACCAGGTGATGTCCTTTGAGTACATCTTGTAACCAAGACTTTGGGAGCCAAGATCAAGGTACTGCAATTCTGACAGATTCCCAAGCTGAGGAGGCACTTCATCGCTAAATGGTATACCCGAGAGATTCAGATATCTCAAGACTCTTCATCAGGCCCAAGAACAGAGGTATAGTTTCTTGATGCTCTGATGTCAAGCAGTTCCATCTGAGGTCCAAGTGATGTAGCTGTTCAAGGGAAAGCAGAGAGGGACTTATCTCACCGAACAGAGCATTTTCATCGTCGCATCCGGTGACGGAACCAATGCTTGGATTCCGATTGCCAAGGTCAAGCTCGAGGATGCGGCCGGTACGGTTGCTACACCTGACGCCTTTCCACCAGCAGCAGTCTCCACCACCGTGCCATGAAGCAAGGCGGTTGGCGAGGTCAGATGTGATGCCCTTCCTGAAGGAGAGCAAGGCGGCCCTCTCAGCTGGGATGCAGCCGCTGCGATGTTCAGCTTGAAGCGCCGCGACAGTCAGGAACAAACTGGTGGCTGTGACGAGGATAAAGAGGAGGACGAGCGAGGGATTGGTTGTTCTGGGATGCATACTGGGAAACAGCGTAGCAAAGCTGCTGCCAAAGCCAAGAGTTATATGTTTTATATATATCATGCAAATTTGATCGATTGATTTAAGGCACAAGTGACTACAATGGGAACACAAGGGTAGTGTGAATATCCATTCGACCGCGTTGAAGGAATGCAAAACAGTCCAAATTTTGGGGCCCTGTGGGCCCTTGTGAGTAATGAAACCGCGTTCATCATACGAAAACAACAAGACTGCTGTGGACTCCGCTATGTTTCGAAGGGTTTTTTTATTTAAGCCACCGCAATTTTTTGACTTTAAAAATATGCCATTACAATTCACGTATTTTGAAAGCTGCCATTATAATTCTTCATCTACGTAAATCTTGCCATTGTCTACGTCTTTTGGACGTCTGGCCCCACTGGCAGACCGTATACGAGTACACATCTTTCGTATGGTCCAAAACACCCCCGCTGCTTTTGTCCCACTCCAGTCAATGACGTGTGGGCCCAACACGTCATCTTCTCCTTCAACCTCCAGCCACTTTCCTCCAATCTCCCGCATGGCAGCAGGACACGCAGGACGCGCGGGCGCTGCTCCGCCCCTGCCATTGGCTCCGCTTGCCGCGCCGCCCCTGCAACAATAGAAGCCCCATGCGTAGTCTGAGTGAGTCAAGATTCAAGAGCGCAGCTCGAGTATGCGCACGCGTCTCCGCAGCCCGCGCGGCAACTTCGCGTGCATGGCGGCGATTCCTAATATCTGAGTCCGTCCACATTCATCTAGCTGCGACCGGCGAGCAAGGAGGAGGCCACTACCGGAGTGCAAATGGACTTAGAGGGTGTTTTTTCAATTCCAACTGTGTTATACTAATTAAATCCTGGTATGCCGGTCGCCGTGGCTCATCATCACCTGCCGCAGCTGCCCCACGGGGATAGACCCACTGCGTGCGTCTTTGAACAGGTCCAAATCCAAGCACTCCGCGAGGCTTTCATCCGTCTGCCTAGCGGCTGACGCCCATCTTGCGCGTCCAGCGTTGGCAGCAACAGCAACGTCTCTGTCGTCTTCATCCCTGCGGTGCGGGAGGTTGGTCTCGTGAGCCGCTACAGAGGGCGGCCGTGTTCGCGAACAGGGCAGCCATGGCGCGAGCGGCCGCCGACCATGGCTGCCGTAGGTCGGGCTCAGACCATCTCCTGCAGGACCCGCCTGCCCCTCCCGTCCCTTCTGAGCTCCTCCCCTCCGATTTGTGTTTTGCTGTGGTTGAAGGAGGAAGACAGAGAGGAGAAAGACAGAGAGAGGTTGAAGGAGAAGCTGACACGTGGGCCCACACGTAAGTGACTAAGGAAGAGAGAGGTAGTAGGGTAGTTTGGTCCATACAAAAAATATGTACACATATACAGCCTGAACGTAGGACCAGACGCTCGAAATACATAGAGAATGGCAAGACTCACACAGAGCAAGAATTATAATGGCATATTTCAGATTAGGTGAATTGTAGTAGCAGATCTCTAAAATCAGAAAATTATAATGGCACGGATCAAAATAGCCCTTCGAAGGTCTCCTGCGGAGGGAGATTTGGTCAAAGACAGAACAGTCACCAATCATATTCGGGATAGGATTGGGGTGTCATCAGTTGAGGAGAAATTGATTCAACACCGGTTGAGATGGTTCGGCCATGTCCAACGGAGGCCTTCTGAGGCGTCGGTGCGTAGTGGGATTTTAAAGTGGGTCGATAATGTAAAGCGCGGTAGAGGTCGACCTAAACTGACTTGGGACGAGTCGGTTAAAAGAGACCTTAAAGAGTGGAATATCCCTAAAGATTTAGCCATAGATAGAAGCGCTTGGAGACTAGCAATTAACGTGCCTGAACCGTAATTTTTTTCTTGTATATTTTATGTATTCTTTGTTCCATGTCTCTTTTAGGTTTCATCCCTAGCCTATCCCAACTTACTTGGGATAAAAGGCTATGTTGTTATTGTACAGAACAGTCACCAATCAGTTGACTCAAAACGTCCAAGCAGATGTGTACGCCTGGTGCAGCTTTCGGTGACTGCTAGGACCAAGTCATTAGCGGCTTAAGTAATTTGAAATAGTATCACGGTAATGTCCAAGTCAGACATGAAGTTGTGATTTTAACTTTTATAGTATATATTTTTTAAACAATAATATTTTAGTGACTCCTGGGCAGTCTCATACAGTCGTGTACTTTTAACACGATTTAATAGACAACAATATCCAATGGTTTCCTTTTAAGTTCTCTTATTATAGTAACTCACATTTTTTTAATTTATGTATAGAATAAAATTAAAGTTCTAAGTTGCTTATGGCAACAAGAAGTCATACAAACGGTATAATAGCTGCGTTGGATTCTTATAAGTCTTAGTTCATGAGGTACGTAGTTGTTTTGCGAAACAATAACCTCTTTTTCTCTACTCTTTTTTTATTTTCGTCCACACCTATAAAATTTCTATATGACACTGCGTGAGATGGAGTAGAAGACTAATGCCATTTAGCAAAGCAATGTACTTACCCTTAACCATAT
The DNA here is from genome assembly GCA_023333625.1 of Bothriochloa decipiens. NCBI lineage: Eukaryota > Viridiplantae > Streptophyta > Magnoliopsida > Poales > Poaceae > Bothriochloa > Bothriochloa decipiens. The sequence continues at coordinate 27,837,038 of CM041635.1, forward strand.
AGATGGAGACCATTTTAATTTTTTTATATACACTTTTGGTCGCGCTAAATCATGGATCATAACAAAATCACTTTATCATGCCAAAGATTCACCCCCTTTTACTTTTACAGATTTCTTACTTAGATTATTGACTCTTACAATAGAAGAACAACGACTGGCAAATAACCTGCTATTCAGGAACCTGCAGTAAAAGGGAAATAAAACCCAAAAAACATTCCAATCCCAGAGTCGATGAAAGTCAAAACTGAATCTAATAACCATTAATACAACCAACAAATCCTCAGACTCCTTCATTTACTTTTATGGTTGTAGTTCTTGATCTACTAATCCTCAAAATTTCGTTCAGTAGTTCAATCAAAAAACCTGTCTTATGATCATAAAACATGTACACTCAACTGAAGAAACTTTTATTCTTGGGTGCATCTGAAGCATTCTACCCTCCAAGAATCACACAAAGACATTTTTGTACTTCTGTCGTCAGATGTGTTAAGTACCATGGAAGCACAATAAATACTCTGCTAGTGTCAAAGATAATCCAGTTTATGATGCTTTATTCTTTCATCAATTAGTTTTACAGGGATGTTTGATGTCATCATAATAGTGGTAGTCAATATATATTTAACACAGCACATATATAACAAAGGATATGACAAAGCTAAATGTATGCCAGGAACATCATGCTTGCAGACAACTCCAAACAGAAAGGAAAAAAAACTGTCAAGTTTGCAGACATCCAGGCCTTGTTTAGATTGTGGGAAAAAATAAACCTGATGAATAGTACCATTTTCGTCTTATTTGACAAATATTGTCCGATCGTGGACCAACTAGGCTCAAAAGATTCATCTCGTGATTTTGAACTAAACTGTGTAATGAATTATTTTTTACCTACATTTAATGCTCCATGCAAGCAGCTAAATATTGATGTGATGGAGAGAGAGTGAAAAAAATTATAACTTTTGGATGAATCTAAACATGGCCCCAGTATTCCAGTTCCATCCATCATCAACACATAAAAGCACGCATTTTTCTTTTAAATTCTATGGCCATACTGATTAATATATAGTAGCTAACCTGAGAGAAAATATAACAAAGCTAGAAAGCTACTCATATGACAAAGGAGGTACTTACCTCCTTATATTCAACTGACTATGAGTTGCTTAAGCCTATGATCAGCTCTTTCCAATAGTAGTTAACCTGACTAGCTACCTGAGAGGATTCAACAAACATTGTAGTAATCTCCAATAATATATTCATCTGAAACTGACAGAGAGCTGCTTAATAATAAGCTAATCAGCCCATGTTTTACGAACGTTACTTGCCTCCTCGAAATGAGTTACAATAGATGGGCAAGTACGTCTCAGATCCTTGTAGCCTTCAGTTGCCGCCACGGCATCCGTTGCGCTTAAACACTCAATAAACTCAACGCAGGCGTCCCGAAGCAAGTCACAATTATGTTGATCTGCTAGAGCCAATGTGATTGGAACATCCTGCCCAGGATGCTTTGACACATGAGCTTTAGCCTCTCCATGGCATTCCGATCTGCAGCTGCAAGCAAGTGGCGGATCATCTCAGCATAATCATCTGGCTGAAGATCATCGGAAGGAGGCAACGAATCCGTGTAGACGAAACGGAGAAGGGCTCTGAATGCATGAGGCTGCACGTCTTCGATGACGATGGGACCTGTTCCTGGCTCCCTGATGGGGCCATAGAGCTGTGCTCTGAAAACAGGCGACCGTGTGGCAAGCACGATCATGTGCGCCGTGAATTCCTGCCCTCCGACGGTGAAGGTGACATCCGCTCCCTCCATTGTTTCCAGCAAGTTGCCGAAATCCGCTGCGATATCGGATGGCGGCACCTGGATCCTTGGCAACGATTTGGTTTCATATGTTAGATATAATCTGCTGCTCCCCACGTTTTTGCTCCACTAGTCGAGGGGCAGGAAGGACAGCTTCCATGCCTTGGTATTGTAGGAGCATGGGCAAGGACATGGGAGGTCAGATCGAAGCCCTCCAGTCTTGGTCCTGTAGCAGCATGGTGTGAGGTCGTGCAACAGTAGATGCACCATCAGCCACGCCTTGGGCTGATGTTAGCATAGTGCTAGGAGTAGTTGTAGTCCTGTAGCCATGCCTCTCATGTACCCGGTAGTGGGTGGAGGTTATATATATGTATGTATGCAAAGCAAATAGAAAAGGTAGTTCTTTGGCCATCATACACTTGTGTACTCAGTTTTGGCCAACGCTGAAATAAGAGCGGTGTGTGTGTTCAGGAGCTTGGCTCGTCTTCTTCCTTGGTTCAAGGAGGGTCTCGAGGGTAGGGTCGAGTAGGCACTACTCGCCCCATTGGTGCTAGGCTCTAGCGCCAACACGTGGTATCAGAACCGTACACATCGTTAGGCTTCACCGCCGGCGATGTCGGAGACTGGTACGAGCACCGGTGCGCTGCAGGGCAGCGACGGAGATGCGGAGAGGCAGCTCCAGCCCATGGCGCAGCCGGTGGAGGTGCGCGTGGTGAGGGAGTATGGCGGGACCAACTCCTAGCCGATGCTCACCCGCACCAACTACGACCAGTGGGCTGTATAGATGAAGTGGAAGCTGCGCGCCCGGAGGTGGTGGGCGGTCGTCGATACTGGGAACGCCGGCGAGGAGGCGGAGGTGGGCGTCATGGAGGCGCTCATGGCTTCCACGCCTGGCGAGTTCCATAAGGCGCTCGACCAGAAGGACACGGCGAAGGAAGCCTGGGAGATGCTGGCCTCGTTCCATGTCAAGCACGCGACGGTGCAGCAGCTCCGTCGCGACTTTAACGACATCCGGTTCAAGTCCGGAGAGACGGTGGAGGACTTTACGCTGCATCTCTAGTCGTTGGCCAGCTAGCTGGCCACCTACGACAAGCCGCTGGAGGACGAGGATCTTGTCAGCATGCTACTCTGCGTGGTGCCTCCGAAGTACTCGCAGCTCGCCATGTCCATTGAGACAATGTTGAATATTTCCACCTTGTCCCTCGAGGATGTGGCAGGGCGGCTGCGGGTTGTGAAGAGTCGCGGTACAGCGTCGCCGGAGCGGGAGGACAGCAGCAAGCTGCTATTGACCGAGGAGAAGTGGACTGCACGCATGAGGCAGCGGCGGTCCAGGGAAGGCTCCTCCGGCCACGGTGCTAACCGTGGGGACAAGTGGCGCGGCAAGGCGTCGCAAGCAAGAAGCGCAACATCGACCCGAACGCGTGCCGGCGTTGCGGGAAGATGGGGCACTGGGCGCGGGAGTGCCCGGAGAAGAAGCTGGAGAAGGAGGACGAGCACGCGCTGTTGATGGGGGTGTGCTGTGCGATGGAGGACGTCGAAGCAGAGAAGGCAGGGGCGGAGCAGGAGACTGCACCGCAGGCTGTCCATCTCGACGCGTCGCGCGCGCAGGCCCATCTTGGCTCAGTCGACGTGTTGGGGCAGGTGGTGGTGTCCCGGGAAGTCGTCTCCGACGAGGCGGGGGACGAGCCCGCGGCTGGAGAGGCGGAGGAGCTGCCAATCCCAACCGCGGAAGGCTCGCCTGCTCAGTCCTCTATTTTTGGTGGCGGCGAGGCCGACGGAGCACTGGCGACCGGGGAAGCCAAGGTGGTGAAGTTCGCGGCAGAAGCAGAGGAGCCTACGGCGGCTGAGGTAGAGGAGCGACTCACCCTCGACCGTACTCCGTCTCGCGGAACATCTCCTTGACAGGAGACCACGACCGAGGGCCGGGGGGGCTCCCGCCTCCGGGGGGCGGTGACCACGGGAGGCGAGTCCGCAATCGAGTTTCGTGAGTTCGCACTCGAGGGTCGCGTGGTTTCGTTCGTTGGCCGGAGCAGCCTCGAAGATCGTGGCACTATGTTTGAAGGCCGGGGCGGTCTCGAGGGTTGCAGGGCCAAGACTGGTGCCTGCGGAGTCGACACTAGGAGTCGCGGAGTCGACACTTGAATGCGGCGGGTGTTCCATCCCCGGGACAGCAGGACGTGACATCATGGCTGGAGGCCTGATTGAGGGTCGTGACCCCTCGACCGTGTCCGCGTGTTGGGAAGCATCAAGCGAGGAAACGGCGGCCTCGACTCCTGTCACGGTGGCATCGACCTCAGGACGAGTGGTCTTGAGCGCGCGACCACGAGGCTCGATCGGGGAAGGAGTCCTGACCGAGGACCTGAGGGCCTCGATCGCGGGAGGGGGCCCGACCGCGGGTCAGAGCCCCTCGATCGAGAAGTTGGCAGCTGTGACTGCACCAGGAGGAGTGACCGCAGGCACGACCTCAACCACGGAAGGAGGAGCCATGTCCACGGGTGGGTTTGGGGCCTCGATCACGGAAGGAGCTCCGACCGCGGGAGGGGTTCGACCGCAGGGATGGGCGGCTCGTTCGCGAGGGGGCTCGACCCTGACCCCGACCACGAGTACGGGGCGAACAGGCTCGATCGTGCGGTGACATCGATCGGGGAAGGCCTCGACTGCGTACGGGATGGCCTTGAGCCTGCGACAGTCAGGCTCAACCATAGGGCAGGCGGCCTCGGGCCCGGTACTGATGGCCCGACCACAATCGAGGGGGCCTCGAGCGTCGTGAGTCGGACAGCCCCGACCGCGGCTCATCAGGACCCCAGGGCCTCGAGTGCGGACGGAAGAGTCTTGACCGCGGATCCTCGAGTGCAGACCGCACGGGAGGCCTCGAGCCTGATCGTAGCGTCCTCGACCACGAGTCGGTCGGACTCGACCGCACGCTGGGGAGGCTTGACCGCGGGGCCGCAGGGCTCGATCGTGCCAGGGCCCTCGATCCCGAAACAGGCAGGGCCGAGACCGCGGGAGGTGTCTCCACCGCGCAACTCGAGGGCTCGAGCGCGAGGGGGCCCTCGACCGCCGAAAGGAGGGTCGAGCACGAAACTTCTCCGCGGCGAGCGACTCCGCCTCGAGGAACTGCGGTGGCAACCATCGAGTATGCAACGCCACCATCGGACATCACAGACTTCATGGACGCATACCACGAAGGCGAGGAGATCTGGTTCTGCCGCTTGGACGACATTATGGTAGATATGGCAGCACCCCTCGACGACGACCCTACTCTGCTTCTTATGAGTGCAGAGGAGCCGACCATGTTCGCCATTGCGGAGCGCGACGCAGTGTGGCGGAAGGCAATACTGGAGCACACCTTGTACACTCGACGATGGGGGATGGAACTGGACATCGTCGGGGTGTACACGGGGGCGCGGGCGGTGGACATCGCCACGTTCAAACGCGAGATGGCGGCTCATTTCGAGATGAGCGATCTCGGCGCGCTCTCTTGCTACCTCGGCATTGAGGTGGAGCAGGGGAGGGACTTCATCACGCTGGGGCAGCAGAGGCTGCTGGAGCGGACTGGCATGGCGGATTATAAGTCCATACCAACGACGACGATGGAGGAGCGGTTTGAGCTGTCGGTCGGACAGCGGGTCACGGAGGATCCATGGCAGGGTCACTGGACGGTGGAGAAGAGGCTGACGGCGTTTAGCGAGGCCCTGCGGAAATCCAAGGGCTCATGAGGTTCGGCGACACGGACAAGGCGGGCGACGTGGATGGGCGGCGGAGTACCTTGGGCATACTCGGCGGCGCCATTTGCCTGGCAGTCGCTGAAGCAGAAGACGACGGCGTTGTCGACCTTCGAGGCGGAGTACATCACGGCAGCCACCGCGGCATGCCAAGTCACTCGGGCGTCTCAGGAACTGAGGTTGAGGATTGGCATGGTTGAGATTAAGGATTAGCAACAGGATTAGAGGAAGGTTGTTAGATATAATCTGCTGCTCCCCACTTTTTTCCTCCACCAGTTGGGGCAGGAAGGACAGCTTCCATGCCTTGGCAGTGTAGGAGCATGGGCAAGGACACGGGAGGTCAGATCGAGGCCCTTCATGTCTTGGTCCTATAGCAGCATGGCGTTAGGTCGTGCAACAGTAGAGGCACCATCAGCCACGTCTTGGGCTGATGTTAGCATAGTGCTAGGAGTAGTTGTAATCCTGTAGCCATGCCTCTCATGTATCCGGTAGTGGGTGGAGGTTGTATATATATATGTATGCAAAGCAAATAGAAAAGGTAGTTCTTTGGCCACCATTCACTTGTGTACTCAGTTTCAGCCAACGCTGAAACAAGAGCAGTGTGTGTTCAGGAGCTCGGCTCGTCTTCTTCCTTGGTTCAAGGAGGATCTCGAGGGTAGGGTCGAGTAGGCACTACTCGCCCCGTCGGTGCTAGGCTCTAGTGCCAACATCATATATGGATAGCACACTATGGAAAAGCCCCGTACCATTGAAAGTTAAAATTTTCATATGGATGGCACACCATGACAAAATCCAATATGGACATCAACTTAAGAAGAAGTGGTCAGGCCTTGAAAATTGTCTGAGCTGTGATGCTCTTGAAACTACTAACTATATCTTGTTCCAATGCCCAGTGGCAGTATTTCTATGGTCCTTTCTGCGAGACTGCCTGGGGTGGCCTAACTCCCCAATCAACTGTGAACTGTTATTCATAGAGATAATTAAATCCTATCGAGGTATCAAATAAACGGTGATAATGCATATTTGTGCAGGTGCAATGTGGTCCATCTGGAAGTCAAGAAATGACGTGGTTTTTAACAAGCAGGTGATGGCGTCTCCAGTGGTGCTCGTCCACAAAACTATCTCGCTCCTGAAGACTTGGGGTCCTCTCCTGAAGCCAAAGATGAAGCCGAACGCCGATGAGATGCTCCACTTACTCTCTGCTAAGGCGGTGATGTAATAGGCCAGGGTTGAAAAAGTTTGTATCCAGGATAGCCTAAGATGCTTTTTTGATGAATTCTTTCATTCTGCTCTTCGTAGTCAATCGTTGTCAGGAGGTTTAGAGTTCGATTAGATGTTTTGGTGCTCAGAATTGTACAGCTGGTAACCCTAGCGAATCTGCTCCGTTAAGCTTTCTATAAAAACAGTGACACTGAATTCGAGCGTGAGGCAATCGTCTTGAAGGTAGCTCGATGCTTCAAACAGGTCATTTTTTATCTCACAGCAAGCAACTTTCTTGTGGCTGTAGCCGGGGCGGAACAAGCCGGGTGCAACTTTGTGCACCGATAAGGACGACCCACTGGCCAGGTCGAGCAGCTTCCTTGGTCTGGGCCTGGCTCCTAAGCGAGAGTGTAGCGAGCATATAGTCTGGGTTGGGGGATTTAGATCCTGTGCTGAAGCTATCGAGAACCAGCTTCACGGACCAGTCATGCCCGCCAACGGAGAAACTGTCGGAATTGATGATCTTCTTCATGTGCCTCAGTTCGCTGTACCCCAGGATGCGAACCACATGCGTGCCTTGCTCCGTCTGCGCAGCGATCGTGGACACCGTCTTTGAGGTCGGCATGTGGTGCTCAGGTTATCGCCGGCGCCGGTGGGCAGGGGATAGAAGCACTATAAACTCTGGATGTTTGGAGAACACCGACAGGGCAGTCACGAGTTACGATTTACGAACGAAGAGTGGATGCCCTAGGCTCCGCAATAATGTGAATCTGAAAGTAGGGAGCAGTTAAACATGGGATGCTGGAAGGGAGAAGGGGAGCTCGAGGGGACCAAACCTTAGATTCTGATGGGCCGTGGGTGGCCGGAGACTGTGGTGCCGCGGTGGCGGCGGCGGCGGCGGCGGTGGCTTTGAAGCCGAAAGGTAACGGCGATTCGGCAAGGAGAAAGGGATCTTTTTTTTTTCTTGTCCTCTTTCGCGAGTCGGCCCCCGTTGGACATAGTATTTTCTTTTTTACTTTTTATTAATATTCTTTTTTCCATTTCTTTGCGAGTTCGATTGGGATGTGGCCGCTTGCTTTTCCCAAGGTCCGGTCAGTGTATCAACTTCAGTTTCTCAAAAACATTTTTTTATCTATATATCTATTCTCTACATCACATCTACTCCATACATTTACATGTAAGGCCACTCTAAATGCAAGGTTTTATAACTATGTTTCCAAACTACCACGTCAACTTTATAGCTTTGACACGAAGAATAATAAAATTTGATTTCTTAATGCACAATTTTATATTACGATTTCATATGCTACCATTAGCATTTAATTGCTACATATTGTTGTGATCAAATGTGCCATATGATGTCGCTGCACCGGGCGGCGGCAGGCTCCACTACACGGCGAGTAGGGCGTCGAGATCTGGTAAGCAACGGCGACCAGCAATTGTGGCGGGCGACGTCGGGTGAGCCCCTGACCGTTTGTGCTTACAACTTTTTTTTGGCTATATGGTTGATGGACTCGATTTGCTATGTATTTGGTTTGGACCTAGAGTAGATATCATATTCTTGATTAGGCACTCTCTATTTGGTCTAGATCTAAATCATGATGGTCTTGATTCGGTTGTCCGATCTCTTCAGTCTTCCAAATAACTGTTGGTTCGCTCATGTCGGTTTCATAAAGGAATCCATCATGGAACCGATGGTCTCGGGTACGACGTTGGAGTGCAAGTATGTGCAATATTGCATTTTCATTTTATTCGATTAAATTAATTCAAAAAAATTATTCGATTAATTAATGCTCTTTTAATTTTCGAGCTGGAGTCAGCGATGGGTTTCCTTTGTGGTGGACCTATTTTTTTATTTTTCACACGAAAGCAGGTATAAGAAAGCAAAAAATACGGTGAGAAAATTTTGCCAACAAACGGACAGAATTTGGATCAGGCGGACTGAAATTTTGCCTTTTATATATTAGGGTATAGATTTGATGCAGATCTAATTTAGTAGGGCATTGTTATATTATGCAAACAATAACCATATTACAGGTGTCATGGTCATCAAAAAATACATTATATATTAAAATTTATAAGAGAAAACACAATAGATATTTAAAATTTCTTTCATCGTGTTTTCATAAATATTGTGACGCATTCTCTCCCGATGCAGCACATGGACAAAATAGACAAATATCTACCAAGATAATATTTTAAATCTGACACCGCCCAATATTAGTTGATACTATGAATCCTATGAATGAATCTTAAGAATGCCATAGTCATTATGTTTTTGTCCATGAAATGTTCCCGTCACAACATATGGACATGTTTGCTTGTAAGGAAAAGACTAAAAAAAAAGTATTTTTATAGAGTTTGTTTGTAACACAACCAGGTGCGAGTGCGACTCCCCGCTTCTCGTGAGTCCATGATCAGCGCGAGTCGCGACTCGAGTCCACGGATTCCGCGACCTTCAGTTTCCTTCGTGAGCGTGCGGCCTGGGAGGGAGGCGCCTGCAGGCGGCGTCGGCGACTCGGAGTTCCAGCAGAGCAGGCGCCAGGCGGCAGCAAGGGCCTTCCCTATTCAATCATCCCTGTTCGTTTTCAGAATTTCGAGCCGTTGCCTACCAAAAGTTCCTTCCACAATCCTCGCTCCAGAAGAAGGAAATCAAGATTTCCTTAGCAACGGCTCTCTCCTCCCGATCTCCTTAATTGCCCAGCCCTCGTCGCCGCTCTCCAAGTTCGCCGGCACCCACCCACACCAACAGCAGACTCCAACTCCGGTCATTCTCCCCGCCGGCCGTCACCGCTTCCTTTTTCCACTCGTCTGATCCGTCCTCCACACCAGCACATGCTCTATTCTCCTTCTCCTGGGGGAAAATCATCATGGCTGCATCATCAGGGACGACGACGGCAGATCCGGAAACCAAGGAGACGGTGTCCCGGTGCACCACGACGGCGGAGAAGGTCGCGCACACGTTCGACGTCGTCGGATACAGAAACATCAAGAAGGAGGCCATGCGCCAAGGCAACAAGTGTTTTGTCCGGTCCGGCACCTTCACCGTCGCCGGGTACGACTGGGTCCTCCGTTTCTACCCAAACTACCTCGGCGGCACTTCGTCAGATGCCTTCATCTTCATCGAGCTCCTGTCCAAGAACGTGGAGGTGCGTGCGGTGTGTGAGCTGTGGCTGGTGGAGCCTTCGTCCGGGACGCTGGGCACCCTCTGGCCCGCGCCGGCGGCGCCGGAGGAGCAGGTGTTCGGCGGCGGCCCCGGCTCCAAGGACGTCCGGTCCGCGTCAGTCAGGATGAGCCGGACTGATCTGGAAGCGTCACGTTACATCCACCGCGGCCACGACTGCCTCATCATCAGAGCCATGGTCACCATCATCCAGGAGTCCAAGCTGTCGGAGACCACCTCGCCTGAGATCGAGGTGCCGCAGCCGGACATCACGACGCACCTGGCCAAGCTGCTGGAGGACAAGGAGGGGGCGGACGTCACGTTCAGCGTCGGCGGGGAGAGCTTCGCCGCGCACAAGTTCATGCTGGCGGCGTGGTCGCCGGTCTTCAAGGCGGAGCTCGGCGGGCCGATGAGGACCAGGGCGCGCTGCGTCACCGTGGAGGACATGCAGCCCGAGGTGTTCAGGGTGCTGCTCCACTTTGTCTACACCGATTCGTTGCCGGACGACCTGGGCGAGCTAGAGGGAGACGATTACAGTGAGGTGATCCGGCATTTGCTCTTGGCTGCTGATAGGTACGCCATGGACTGGTTGAGGCTCATGTGCCAGAACATCCTGGGCAGCAAACTTGACGTCGAGAACGTGGCGACTACGCTGGGATTAGCTGATCAGTACAACTGCGACAGGCTCAAGGATGCTTGCATGGAGTTCATGATGAATCTGGAGGATAAGGATGCGGTGATGGAGAACAAAGGCTACGCGAATCTCAGGAGGAGTTGCCCGTCGGTGATAGTTGAGGTGTATGAGAGAACAAACAGGCGTCGTAGAGTCTGAAAATAAGCAGGTCACGGTATGATCAGTCTGGACGAGTTAATTTCTTATTTATTAGGTGATAATAAAAAAGTGAATTGCTATGGCTTTTTCGCTTATTATCGAGGGATTCATTTTCGAAAGGGTTTAGTAGATTTAATTTCTTGATCTATATGAAATTTGGATACTACATTGCTAATGCATTATTTACTTTACTAGTAGTGCTATCTTTTATGATACTGACACGCAAACTAATACCTTTTCACCTGTAAACTGCATAACCTGGTATATATACCATAAGTAAGTATTGTACCTTGCTATTAAATGATTCTTGTCATTGAATCTTGTCATTGAAATAGATTCCCATTGCTTAGAAGGAATATATTTGCATCACTCGGTCTGCAGTTTGATTGTTTGATCCCCTATTGATCTAGGGCTTTAGTCGTATTCGATGGTGTTATCCCCTAATTAACATACTTGGCATTATCTGTATTTTCATTAATAAGTAGATGATAAGTAGATGTATAAGCAACTTACTTCGGTCTTCAAAGCTTCTTCATAGGTGATGTATTTTGTTTTGGATTCACGGGAATAACGCCCCTTGTTACTACATTGATTTCCCTTTGCACATTCACAACAAATCGTGTGTGAGACAAGCATGAGGGACACTACCTTAATTAGCTGTTGAGATAATGCAGGAATGTCCTTTGTTTCCTTTCTCATCTTTCTTGTGATTTGAGGATACATTTGTCACTAGATTGTTACTAGCAACTATAGGTGGTGGTGATGATAATAGTGCATATACAAGTTGTATAATCTCATATATCTTTCCATCATTCAGCAGGTCACAAAAAATTCTAGCACATTAGGTCACATTGAAAGTAAATTTTATATTCTCTTATTGATTGCTATGTATCTAACCTGACAGAATGGCAAATATATTTGGAGTTTGTCTTTAGAATACCAAACATGGTAAAAAAATTCAGCAGCATACACAACCTGCCTTCATGCTCCGTACTCAGAATTGCAACCAAGTGTGTAAACACGATGACCCTCTACTATCATTTGTGAATTTCTAGACTCTGACCCGTCTTTCACTAGAGCTTTCCACAAATCTTAACAAACATTTGGAAATTCTTGAGCCTCTATTGCTTTTTATGATGATAGTTTTAACTCAGTTCAACTAGTAAAAAAAATAATCATGGAATTTATGTTGCAAAAAATCACAAAACGTGTAAACTGAGTTGGGCCGCAAGGAAATAAACCAAGTAAATACAACACCAGATAATTAAGAAAGAGAGAGCAATAATAATAATTTTGCAAATATTAATATAGAGCTATCTTCACCACACTCAATAACAAATTGTCTTATGTGATTCAACGTACTTCAAATACCATCACCGCTGAATTTGGGAAAATCAGGAGTTTTGAATCCTACGGGTATCATAATTTTTTTTTTTGACATGACTAATTCTTGACTCTAGGTTCGATACCAAAAGAAATACTAAATATCTCCATTATCTCATCTTTCAACTAGACCAAGTATAATAATGTGACTCATGTTATACTGTCCTAGTTGTATATGACAGTGTTGTACAAAAAGTTTGGTTCGGCAGCATGTATATGCTGCAATGAATCACTAGCATTAAGCAATGAACTGTGTGGCACACCTGTACTCCTGTGGTGTCTTAAAATCAATATTTTGGCCAGAGGCAGCAGAAAGAGAAGGCAAGCCGGCTACTCAACAATATATACGTATAGGAGAAGATGAACATACCAACTGCACATTTTGTTCTTGACTCTTTTGACCGTCAAAAGAATTCAATTGCATTCTTGCCAGATAACGGTTGGATGGTTTCAAAAGTGTGACTTCTGCTTAAGACCCATAAAAAGTAGACGCAAAATCAACGTAGTAGACCTATGCATCCCATGCATATTTACAAATACAGATTTCACATGAATGGTTTGTCTTATGCCACGTGTTTGCTTGGCTACATTTAAGCAGTATTATTTAATTCAAATTTTGAAAAATAATTATACAAAAAGAAAATAGAAAACTTACCAGATTGCGGGTTAAGACAACCCCCACATGAAAAGACATTCTCACATAGCAAGAGAAAAACCTCTAACCCGTTCACTACTCGTACACAACAGTAACACCATAGCCCATGTAAGAATGACGGGGACTGGGGTAGGTCGTAGACGTGTGCTTTGCATTGGGACAAGTAATGAGATTTTTTTTAACTGAAACTCGCACCTATGGATAGTCAAATAAGAACGTAATCTGCACGGTTTTAAAAGTTGCGGGATGCATTTTGTCCAATTTCGAAGTTCAGGGATGAAAACAAGATTTTTGTGAAAGTTGAGTTACCGACTTTTTCAACTCAAGAATGACTGTGCCGATTGGCAAGCCCAAGGCTTAAAGCCATGGCTCAGCGGACCTGTGCTGTTTCGTGCCAACCAACCCATTTGGCCCATCACCTGGTGAAGACCATGCTGCTTGTCGGCGCTGGAGCGGAGCACCGCCAGGACGAAAGAAGGGTGGCGAAAGCTTATTCCATCGCGTCACAAGCATCGCTGAGAAGACCACACCGCAGAGCAAGAACTGGCAAACCCTAGCCTCGTCGTCCATCAACGACAAACAAACCCTAGACCTAGGTAACCTATTACCTACTCTACGTACAGCCGCGCGGCGATTACCCGGCTCATCTCCTTCTCCGACACTAAGACAGCCACCGAAGAGGAAGGGAGCCGGTGAAATCGCCGCCAGCAAGGCAATTCGCCTCTCAAGCAACTGTAGCAGGGGAAAAGGAGTGACCGACAGGCTGCTTTTGTTTTGAATGCAAAACTCCATGCCTCAGCAGACCCATGCTGTTTCGTGGCGAACGGCCCATTTGGCCCATCTATAGACTCTCAATCTCTTCAGTCTTCTTATCACGTTCGGTGAAATCGCCGCTCACGTTCCTCCAAAGAAAACTTCGCCATCCTCCTCCCTCGTCGCCGCCTCCGCCAACCGCCGCTCACTTCCTCCCCCATCCTCCATCCAGGTTTGCCGCCGCCTCCTTCTCTTGTCACAAAGAAAGGTGACTCTTTTTCAAAGAAATTCCCTTTCCGACGATTTTTTTGGATCTTGTAATCTGCAGGGAGAACGATGGGCTCCGTCTCGAAACCCAAGAGGACGGAGTCGAGTCACACGACGGAAGAGGACACGGGCACGCAATTGTTCAAGATTATTGGATACACGCTCAAGAAGGGCAGAGGCGTCGGCAACTCCATCCAGTCGGGCATTTTCATCGTCGGCGGCTACGATTGGGCCATCCGCTTCTACCCGGACGGATCCAGCGAGCCTAGCAAACATTGGGTCACCATCTCGCTTGTGCTCGTGACAAAAAACGTGGAGGTGCGGGCATCCTATGACCTGAGTTTGGTTAACCAGACTACAGGGTTGCCAGAAACTGTTTCTGGCAAAGCCATTGTTGGCATGTTCAATTCCTGCAATGCAAATTGCTACACCCCAACGATCGTCATACCTAGAATAAATAAGCTGGAGTGTAAATCAGCTGGCTACATCGTGGACGATTGCCTGAAGATTCAGTGTACTGTCACGGTTCTCAAGGAATCTTGGGTGAAAACCACAGGGGACACTGAGATCAAAGTACCAGACTCGGACTTACCAGAACATTTTGGAAAATTACTCTTGGAGAAGGAGCGAGCAGATGTCACATTCAGTGTTGGAGGTGAGGCTTTCCCTGCACACAAGATCGTGCTTGCCGCACGGTCCCCTGTCTTTAAGGTGCAGTTCTATGGACAGATGAAGGAGAGCAGGGCCCGTAAAATATAACTGTAGATGACATGCAGCCTGATGTTTTCAAGGCCCTGCTGACATTTATCTATACTGATTCGGTGCCAGATGACTGGATGATCTTGATGAAGATGAGTATTGTGAGATTGCCAAGCTTTTACTTGTTGCCGCAGATAGATATGCAATGGATAGGTTGAAGTTGTTTTGTGCAAGCATTCTTGTTGAGTATCTTGACGTGGAGAATGTGGCCACTATGCTGGCTTTAGCTGATCAGCACAACTGCAACCGTCTCAAAGAAGTTTGCATTGAGTTTATGGCCTCTTCAGATGAGATTGATGCTCTGGTGAAGACAGAGGGTTATGCAACTCTCAAAAGAACTTGCCCTTCGATCCTAGTAGATGCACTGGAGAAGGGAAGCAAATATCGCAAGACATAGGTTGCCAACCCAACTGAAGTACGCCTATGAATATGTAGCTTAGTTCCTAATTTATATGAATAGCTTGCTGGTTTCCCTAGAGAATATCATTCTAGCTTTGGCCAATGGCTGGTAAGTTCAGTACTTAAATTTCTGTACCTTTTGTCAAAATGTCATATGCGCATATAGGTCAGCCTGAATGTGTGACGCTACTGCACGTCTTTTGTAATGAAACAACACATGACAGTAGCATAGCATTTTATTGAGGGAACTAGTATCAGTTGTGTTAATTCAAAACATAATATCTTCATATGTAATCTTGTAGATAATACTTGGTGCTGTAAGCATATCTATTTATCATGTTCCGAAAATACTTTGTGAGCATAGAGGTGGTTTCGCACCCTTAGTGTCAGATGTCGGAATGGCTGAACGGGGCAGAGATTGAGCCACATCACCACAGCAGTTTGACGGCATGACACAATCCACCCTTCCGGTAATTTTTAATAAACTTTTTATGAACCGAAGCTGTATATATTATAGAACATGAATACACAATTGGAGAAATGAGTTGTTTTGAATAGTCAGGAACAACATTACAGTATTTTGATTTTTCTAGGATAATTTTGTTCGTAAAAAAGTTACTGAAATTTGGTGTGTACTGTACCAGTTAAATTCCAATTAACCAGTATACGGAATCTAACTCCAAAAGCAAACCTGGGTTTATTGCTCTACACTTGTGTCAAGGAACAGAAAGTTATATGCTTTTCCATGTTTATTTTACTGTTGTTTTGTGGTAAATTAGGCAATTTTCTGCTATTGTATTGTCAGTTACTGAGTAATTCGAGATAGCAGGCAATATTATGTATTTCTTATACTTCTTTTTATTATCAAACATGAAAAAGAGATGCATATCTTTATATTAAGAAAAACTAGCAAGAATCCTTACAAAAAGTCAAAAACACACCCACACACTCATATATCTAAGTATCCATTAGCACCCTTTGTATATAGCAAAACAATGACCTCGACCAAACACATCTCTTATAACTCCTAAAAATTGTTGTAGTATCTGGCAAATATAAATATAATCCTGAATAAGTAATTTACTAGCTTTAAAGCTATACATATTTCTAATTTAAATCTGCTTTCCAATCTCCATGACCTTATTTCCTTTAGCGAACGCTAAACACCATTTCTCTCCCACGGTGCCAACCAATAGTTAATACCATGTTTGAAGGTGTCTTTGGGTACTTCTCATACAAACAAAAAGTAAAGAGGTCAATCAATATTCGCATGCTGCTTTTCCCTCTGAATGAATTGAAAGCATGCCAAAATATGTTGATAATGTCTGAGATTTAAATTTCACCTCCAAATAAGCTTTAAAAAGCATCTTGATGAAAATCTTGCTGTTTCTCCGATAATTCGTTCCCTTCCGTTGAGTACCCGGACCTGAAAAGGTCAAAGAACAACTGGGTTTCTTTAGAATTCCAAAACTGTTGAGGCCCTTACATTAGTATAACCTATAGATTCTAAGGTGGTAAACATGAAGCATCTTGTTTTGACTACCTCAGCTGGCAGGTCAATTGCATTAGAGCAACTTCAATGGTTTTGCATTTTTTTGTTTTGCAAAATATGTTTGTCAACTCTCAAATAAATATGACAGACGTAGAAAGAGTCAATCTCCAACGGTTCCCCATAATTCACTTGGCAGAAACGAAAATTGTGGACCCACACACTGTTTCCCGTGTTTTTTTTCCTTTCGCGTGTGTGGGAGTAGTGCGCGAGACGAGACGCCAAGCCGATCGCGAGCTTGCATATATGGGAGTTTATCCCAGGTTTTTGTCAAGTTAACAAAAATGTCAAGCTCATTTTCTAAACCGTTGGAAAGGAGATTTCAGACTTCTTTGCAAAAATAAGAATGCCAAGCACATTTCCAAAACCGTTGGAGTTGCTCTTAGATTGTGTCTTCATGAAAGCCCTTCCTTTTGGTATGACTACTGATCAGATAATTGGAGAAGTTTTTTCTATATTTAGCTGGAAGCAGTGTCCAATTGTCCATACTAATGTAGAGTACACTTGCAAAGTCTATTGCACTCCTTAGTTGTTGCTCATAGCACTGTGAGTGTTCAGTTTTCTGTTGATTCTCATGAATCTCTGAGTTCATACTCGTTTGAGTAATATAGCGAAACTTATGGTACCAAATTGCATTAGTAAAATTGAGAAGCTATATATTGGTACACATAGGAGATACATGTTTCTGATGAAATGCTTCATTTTTGAGGGATCAAGGTTTTTTTTAACTGAAACCGTGGGGCAAAGAGCCCCCTAGCGACTTAATTATAAAATAAAAAGGGGGGCCTCACAGGAAAATTACAACAGGAGCCTAACCAGAGGTCAGACAAGGAAGGGAGCAGCAAAAAAACAAACAACTACCTAACAAACTAAGAGCAAGACTGCCGAGAAAACTAGCAACAGATTACAAGGCATCCAGCCACAAGAGCACAGACTGATGAAGACTTTGCTTGATCCTGAACAGATGAGCAGTCACTTCTTTCTTGAAAGCTGCTCTCCACGAGTTAAAGTTTGGAACTCTTCCATTGAAGACTAAGTACTCATTTCATTCCACAAGCACCAGGCCCCAATAAAGAATATCTCCTGAGGAAAGGATGCTGAAAACCTTCTTTAGCAATGTACAACTTTTCATGTATATTAGCACTGTCACCAAAATATTCCCAAGGCAAACCATCTGACAGAAGCTGATGGACAGTCAAAAAATAGATGTTCAGTTGTCTCCTCCATACTGTTCTGACACAAAACAAACACAGTTCTATCCCTCTTCAAGGAACCTGTTTCTTCTTAGCATGTTTCTAGTGTTCCGTCTATCATTCAGTAGCAGCCAGGCAAAAATAAATTATTTTTGGAGTGCACTTGGACTTCCAAATCCAGATAATGGACCTGTGAGGCTGCAAGGAGGAGAATTGGTATTGATAGTACTTACTTAAATATATTTCTGAAGGCCCCAAATAAATAAAACACTAAAAGTCATTAACATCTGGAAATATAGGCTGTATTTGAGCTAATCCATCTTGCAGACTTAAGAATTCATTATAAGCCTGCCTGGACATGGGGATTCTGAGACAGTTCAGCAGCTGTCCAGCACTTCTCAGCTTCCAAAGGGTGATATCTGGTTCTTTGGCAAATGAGAATAAGTTGGGGAATACCTGGGAACGGATTTTTCCTTCAATCAGATCATCCCAAAAACCGATAGTGTCTCCTTCATTAGGAACACAGATAGCAACTGCGGATGATATGCTGAAGGGAACAAGGTTTTGATCTGCGGTTCTGAATTCGTAGCTAATTTTCCTTATGTAGACAAATTTATGACAAACATTTGAAAGAGAAACTCTCATCAGTCCCAACTTAAGTTTTCTTAGTGCAGTAATACTGCTGCAAAAGAAAAAGTCAGTAAAAGTATTGCTAGTTGGGTCAACAGGGCAGACACGTTCGTGTGCAAGTAGTCTGTTCTGCATATTAAAACGCCGTACTATCAGCAATTCCTCTGGTTCTTCAGTAGCATCCTTTCTGGTTGTACTCTTGCTGTCATCTAGCGAGGGCTAATTTGTTGCACCCACGCGACAAGCGACGTTAAGCATTTGCCAAACACTTCCTCTAAATTGGTACTAAATGTAATGGTAGTTAGTCATACATGATTTCTTCGTGGACAGAATTGCTATTCTGATTATCTATCTTCTTCAGGCTCTTATATATGGGCCAAGCAGGTTTTTTTTTTCTTCTGGTCTATAACAAGTCTAATGCAGATGGCAAAATAAATGGACCAACAAAGGGCCCAAAAAGGAGCAACTCTAGCTAGGCACGCGTGCGAGAAGACCGGAGGTGCAGCCACCGCCGGCGTCGCCGTCTACAAAGGCTGCCACGTCTCCTCAATATTAGGAAAATAAGAATAAATAAAATAGGAAACGAAGAAATGGAGGATTCACAGGATCTCTGATTGCTTAGAGGATAAGTTAGAGTTTGCTTAGCGGTTAAGTCTCCCATGACTATAAATACATGGGTCCTGTAACCGTTGAATCTTAATAAAGAAAAGGATTCGTCTCTATCTTATCTCTCTCTCCCTCTCCTCACCACGCTGCTGCCCCTGCCCACCACGCCGCCGCCGTGCGTGCCGCCCGCCGGCGCCCGCCGCCCCTCCCCGAGCCACGCACTGGCACGTGCCCCTGTGCACGGCTTGTTATATGGTCATTGGGGAATCAATGACACTAGCGCCATAGCTACATATTATTTTGGCTGTATTTTTATTGGGCCAGCCTCTCTTAGGGAAGTCCCAACCTAGAAACTAGGATAGTTCTGTGGCCATTTATGGGTGTCACTATTTGAAATTGTGTCAATTGAATGTAGCTCAATTGATTACGTTTTTATGGTGTCCAACATTTATTTTAGGACTCAATTGAATGTAGCTCAATTGAATGTCAGTAATGATTACTCTTTTGATGTGTTTGTTGATAAAGGTACATCTATAATGTCTCATCTTAAAATCTATCAGTTCAATCTCTTGTAGACGCGTATAAGAGTATAGTTTACTTGCCTGTATTCATAAGGTGACTATATGCATGTAGCCGTGTTTATGATATGTTTTGACAAAAAAAGCTTATTTGATGTTATAGTAGTTGCGACTATAGTTTTGGATTTTGCAATACTGGCCACTCTCTCTTCCGAGGCATTGCAAATATCATGTTTTTGCAATGTCGCACTCACATATCTTGCTGCCTCGTGTGGACGTTGCAGGTCTTAATATGTGGTAGCGGTTCTCTTAATGTCGTGTCAAGGTTTTGTGATTTTGGAGGATCTCAGTACCAAGGTCACCAGCCACACAAACCGGAGAAATGACATTGAAGATTCTTGAGAAATGTGATGGACCTTGGAGATGTTCCACCGGATCTCTGCCCTAGGAGTCGATCAGTCGACCCCATCAGCATGCCTCCACTAGCAGCAGTTAAGATCTCTAGGGATTGATGAACTCATCACGAATGTGACAACCCCCTTGACACCTCCCTTACGTACAGCTCAACCAGATTTGACAGGTGAACCTAGCGCTGTAGGAGATTGCACAAAACCTGATTTGGTCAGAAGACTCATAACTAACGCCAGTCTACAGTTGGTCTAAAAAAAACGCCAGTCTAAAAAAAAGAGTTATCTCACGTGAAGAACCGCTATGAGTTGTTTCTATAAATTATTACGTACCGGTATAATGCCCGTGCTAACGCCACGGTTTTATCTCGAGGATACATATGAAAACAACTATTTTTTTTTGCATGGTTCAAGTTTTACACAATTATACTTGAAACATGTATACAATCAAACAAGAGATGCGTTCGGACATAGGACAGTTTAATTAGAGAACAGAATCCGGTTATAGATTTCTTTTCTTCCCCTCAGGTATTTATACTACCCTATTACACGGCCTCAGGCCCAAGGCCGATACAAATTAAACGTTTGGAGTTCAGACTTCCTCCTCGCAAGCCATCAGCCACGCTTCGCTCCTGCCTTCCCGTCTGTTATTGGACCTGCTACGAACCGGGCTTGCCTTCCGTTTCCTCCCAGCAGAGAGCAGCGAGAAGAGGACTCTAATTATGACATAGATAGATAGTGTCAGCAGAAACCCGTCAGAAGAACTTTTAATCTGGATTCTGTATTTTTAATGCAAAAACAAAGATCGATAGAACAAAAATCTGGCATCGTCGCGTACACACCAAAGAATATTGGGTCAAGAATAAAGCATATGGCAACAGCTTTGTACTTTGCAAATCTTACAACTCATTCAGAATGTCTATATTTTTATACTATTTTATTAGTTGTTAAGCTAGTCCACACCAATAGCCCAAATATGTCACACCCCAAAATTTCTATTTTGGGTTGTGAACCAAAAACACTAAATAAACTAAAGAATTTATTAATTTTTTCAAAATTATCCAAGATTTTATTCTTTTATTATCATTATAAAATGATAAAAAGTGTGGTTTTATAAAACTTTTACGAAGATAATAAAGATGGGTTTGTGCATGGTACTTTGCTTGGTTTTGCTGGTATGTGAAAAAGAATTTCTAAACCCCGAGCAAGTCACGACTGGGTCTTTCTCGAGTATGAAAATAAACTTCAAAAACTCAAATTTGCCTCAAGAAGGTTTTGGTAAAACGTTTTTGGAAAAATCCTTTCTCTTGCTTAGATAGAGACAGAGAAAGAGAGAGAGTTTTTCTTTTTCCTCTATAGTGCTGGCCATCGTTCTAGCTAGGCACCATCCTCTACCTAGCCCTAGCGGGCCTAGTTCAGTCTTTAGACACCCCTGGCCTCACCCAGCCTCATCTGGCCAACCACGGCCAGATACAGCCACCTGTGGCCACTTTCAGCCGGTCAACTTCGGCCGGCCATAGCCAGCACTAGCTTGGCCACAGTGGCCACAAGCCAGATTAGGCCGCGACCTAGCCGCAGCAGGCCGCAAGCAGCCATAGCCTCCCCGGCCACCTTGAGCTTTTCCTGGAGTCCACTGGCCAACTATGGCCAGCATTGGCCAGCTCCAGCCGGCTGCGGTCATCTCTGGCTGGCCATGGCCAGCAGCAGCCGGCCAGCAATAGCCAAGCCTGGCCATCAGCGGCCAAACCAGGCCACCTGCGGCCAAGTTTTATGCCCACCATCTTTGCCCATCATTGGTTTTCATGCCTTCTCCTTTGTCACATCTCAATGGAGGATCAAAATCTAGAGTAGACATCGTCAATATCAAAGTTTTCAAGGAAATATTGCCTTCAACGTCATCACTAAGTGGAACAAGATCTTTGTTAAGTGGGGTAGCATTTGGTACTAACCTCATCACTCTTGAGCATCCCAAGTTACAAGACATGAAGACTCAAGTCCATCTTCTCATCATCTCCTGTTAGTCCTTGCTCCTCGACACTACACCTCATAATGTGAAGGCTCAATGATCAACCTTTATTTATTCTTTCAATCTATATCAGTCTTCCATCGTTGGATCACATCTCATAAATCTTAAAACAAAAGATCAAGCTTTATCTTGTAATATATTTTGGCTATCTTCAATCCATGTCTTATATCACATTATGATCAATCTCAAATCAGGGGAGCATGAATACTGCAAGTTTGGTCTTATCTATCTCTGTTGATGCAAAAAGGCATTAGATCTGCAAACACACCGGGCTAATACCCTGGTTCGATATCAAAGCGTGCCAGTCGATTTGACCTGTTAATCGACAAGGATGATAAATTTGAATAAGATCCGAACGAGACGACAGCGATACGCCCGGACGTCAAAGCTCAGACGATATTCGATAACTGTTGAACAGATCAGACGAGACGACAGCGATACGCCCGGACGTCAAAGCCTGAATCGTGCTCGGTAGACGCGGAACCTGCAAGGTCGCCGGAGATCAAGTTGATGCAGCCCGCCGATTCTTGAAAGAACTCGTTGAAAAGGAAAAGATACTGGTGACGAAGTCGTCGAAAAGTAGATTGCTTGAAAAGTAGATAAAAGTAATAGGTTTGTTGTATTTTGATTGTCCCTTTCTTCATTGTCTCTTGGTACATATTTATACCCTGGTACTATGAGTCCTAAACAGACATGACAAAGTATTACCTAAACAAGTCTTATCTCTAAGGAATAAAAAAAATAACGACTCGTACCAAGGTCGGACTCAAAAATAGACTATTAAAATAATGGCATAAATATTGCCAGTTTCCTTATCCATTGCTCTACGATGAAACCTCTATCGGCACGCTCCTCATTGCTGTAGATTCCATCGGCAACCCACCGATAATGACTCAGACCTGCTTTCCACATCCTTCAGCTCTGCTTTCCATCGGCAACCATGCCTTTCTCTCCATCGGCAACAGCCCTCTGGCCTCATCGGCAACAGCCCTCTGGCTTCATCAGTAATGTACGAGATCAACATGTCCTTTATCGGCAATCATCCATCGACAATTCAGAAGCAATGCCGGAGAAGGACCACTCCCTTGCCGATCGGCACAGTTTTCGGCCCATATTGACACGTGACAAAAAACGGTGTCAACAATCTCTCTAGTCCATCTAAATCTTGTTTCTACCTTAATCTATTTTTCAGAGCAGTTTGTCTTCCTCAGCGTATATCTCTATTTCTTGATCACCAAAAATCTTGGGAAAATTCTGTACAATAGTATACTTCACTATCTTCCTCTGACCACAAGAGTCACCCTGATAGCTTTTACAATTTGGGAGTTATGAAAATCACAAGGTGATGGGCCTGTGCTATTCAAAACCTAGAGCAGTTTTGGTTGTGAACTGTTTTTGGCTACCTTAACTACATAATTTGGAAAATTATTGTAGACAGGACTTATAGAGAATTTCATAAGCTTTCCAACAATGTAAACTATGACTTTATTGGATTAACAAAATGAGAGATATGGTTGTTTTACTGCACTGGGATTTTTTCTGCTCGCGAGGAATTGAAGGTTACCTGCTCCTCAGATGCACATGAGTTTACCTTGTATATCAGAAGACATCAATATGACACCATGCTTGGAAAGTGATTTTTGGTTAAAGGAAGTTCTCTTCTTGGCTATGATATCTCTAATGGCGGAATTATGCAGAACTTAAAAGAAGATGTGTTGAGATGGAATCCACTAAGAATGTGAGATTCAGAGTTTCGCAAGGTTCATGGGAAGCATTATAATCATGGACGTAAGAGAGATATATGTTTGGATCATAAGAATCTAAAGATCACTTTCGCAAATTTGGTTTTGATCTTGTTGCATCATCATTGGATAAGAGCTAATCAAGGAAGAGTGAAGACTTACAGGACAACTTTATCTTTCTCCAAGCCTCTTCGAATCTCGGGACGAGATTCCTATTAAGTGGGGTAGAATTGTCACACCCCAAAATTTCTATTTTGGATTGTGAACCAAAAACACTAAATAAACTAAAGGATTTATTAATTTCTTCAAAATTAGCCAAGATTTTATTCTTTTATTATCATTATAAAATGAGAAAAAGTGTAGTTTTATAAAACTTTTACGAAGATAATAAAGATGGGTTTGTGCATGGTGCTTTACTTGGTTTTGCTGGTGTGAAAAAATTTCTAAACCCCGAGCAAGTCACGACTAGGTCCTTCTTGATTATGAAAATAAAGCTTCGAAAACCCAAGTTTGCCTCAAGGTTTTGGGAAAACATTTTTAGAAAAATCCTTTCTCTTGCTTAGATAGAGAGAGAAAGAGAGAGAGCTTTTCTTTTTCCTCTATAGTGTTGGCCATCGCTCTAGCTAGGCACCATCCCCTACCTAGCCCTAGCGGGCCTAGTTCAGTCTCTAGACACCCTTAGCCTCACCCAGCCTCATCTAGCCAACCACAGCCAGCTACAGCCACCTGTGGCCACCCTCATCCGGCCACGGTCAACTTCAGCTGGCCATAGCCAGCACTAGCTTGGCCACAGCGGCCACAAGCCAGATTAGGCCGTGACCTAGCCACAGCAGGCCGCAAGCAGCCATAGCCTCCCTGGCCACCTTGAGCTTTTCCTGGAGTCCACTGGCCAACTATGGCCAGCATTGGCCAGCTCCAGCCGGCCGTGGTCATCTCTGGCCGGCCATGGCCAGCAGCAGCCGGCCAACAATAGCCAAGCCTGGCCATCAGCGGCCAAACCAGGCCATCGGCGGCCAAAGGCCAGCTTGCGCAGTTAGCAGGCCAAGACCAGCTACCAGCCCGCTCCCCGGCTAGCTCCCTCCTCTCTCCCCGCTCATGGGCCTTGGACCAACAGGCCAGCGCCAGCAGCAGCGCCAACAACCCAGCTCACCCTACGTCACTGACTGGTGGGGTCCACCAGCTATGGAGCCCACCCGTCAGCTCCGACCCCGAGTCGGGCTTACGACCCGCGCCGTGCCGCGTTAGCCCCGGGCATGCGACCCGAGGATGGCTGCCCTGGCCCCACCATGTGTGGTATAAAGCGCTATGTGTCATCGCCCTGGCGACCCTTCCGCAGCCCTAGCCGCCGCCATCTAGGTTTCATGAGCCCGCGAAACCCTAGCCGCCATAGCTGCCATGCCCGAGCTTGCGAGCGCCGCCACCGTCGATCTTCGCGGCTAGCGAGTCCCCGTCGACGAAAGCACTGCCACGAGTGTCGCAGCAAGGTGACCGACCCGCCGGTACCGTCCCCATCCTCTCTCCCGTTTGGTGCTTACCACGCGACCTCGCTAAAGTCACGACGCCGTCCCGGACCGCCTCACCGCGTGTTCCATTGCTCCTCGCAGCAAGCTATCGTGGACGTAGTGTGCATTGCGCTCGCCTTCACGTGCGCTACGCGCCCATGCACCTGCGCTGCCCTGTGGAGTCCCGCAGTGCCTCCCCGTTGAGCTTCGACCGGCGTCAATGGTGCCCAGCCGTGCCGCCCTGCCTTCGGCCATCCCCTGCCACCGTAGTGCCCGCGGACGAGTCCACGAAGCCGTGCTCGTCACTCCCGTACCCTTCGAGCCGCCGGCCGAGCCTCGGAGCGCCATTCCGGTGAATTCCGGCGAGCTCCCTTGCTGCGCCGTCGTTTCGGCCGCCGTCTCCGGCGACCCGACCCCACCGGCGGACCCTGGCCGCCCGATCCAATCTAGACGGCCCAGATAGATCAGGCGTACCGGTCAACCGCGGGTCAATAGACCCAGTCGGCCGCCGACGTGGCAGCCCCGCTGGCGCCACATATGCGCCACCTCAGCGCCACGTAAGCAACGACAGGTCAATCTGGTTAACAAGCCGGTCAGCCTTGGCGCTTTTGCACAAAAGGCCCTAGACTTTTCTATAATTACTATTTAGTCCACCGTAGTTCAAAACAGACTGCTTTTTTTATAGATTGAACCCCGAAGTCATCAGTATTTTTGCTTTAGGTCCAAAATAGGTTTTATTTCAGTTTTTAAATTGTTTTTAAATATGAAAATTGTTTTGTTTATTTACGGTTATGCCCCTAACCTTATTTTAGCCGTAACTTTCACGTTTTAACTCCGTTTTTAGCAAACTTATAATTTTTGGAATCGTATCAACGTAAGCAACGCGATCGTAGTGACAGTTACCATGTTCTAGGATTTTCAAAATGCAACTTATTTGTGGGTTAGAATAATGATCTATCAATGCTTTTCCAACATGCGAATAGCCTAGATCAACCTTGTTAGTTGTGCCACCACAACGATAGCTCCTTTGTTGGACACTCTTACGCTCTCTTGATCGTAGTAACGAGTCTATCGTGTAGACCACTCTTTCTTCAGTGTTTCTTTTGATTGATGTTTGTTCTTAGCTTTGTCTGTTTGTGTTGCTTGTTTGCTATGAATAGACGAAGAGCAGTTCATGAGTGTTAAAGAATCGGGAGCTGAGGACCGACAAATACAATTGGAATAGGAGACCAAGAGTTCTTCGACAACCAGAATTAGCAGGTTCATTAGGAAAGCTTTGAACGAGGCAAGTATAGCTTGGCTTTTATTTATGTGACTATGATCTTGTGACTTAATTAATGTTTAAGCAATAAAACGATAAAAATGTCTTTTTAGCAACTTGAGGATTTATCTGTAACAGAACCTCCGAGATTTACAGTACAGCTGTGAGGGCTATATGGCTCTAGCTTTAGCTCAGTATGAGGACCTTTTCTAGCTTGCTAGTGGTTCTCTTTTTGGTGCAAGAGGGGTATGTCCGGGTTGGGTGTAGTTGGACCCCTGTCTATATGTGTATAGGCTGCGGTTGTATGCCATTTAGAAGGGGGATACTACATTCGTAGGCGCAGAAACCTTAGCGGCCCTAACATGTTAGATGAACCTTTGAAAGGCTTCATAGTGAACCCTGCCGGTCTTCCTTGGTAGTGGGCTTAGAGGTTGGCCGCCTCGGGCAAAAGGGTAAATCACGGCTCACAGTGAAAGTGTACACCTCGCCGGGCCGGGCGGGGCGGGGCGGGGCGGGGCTAATGGGCGCGCACGCATGACATGCGCGTGAATGGTCCGTCGATTTCCCTCTCTGACCCTTGCGGGCACGCGGCCTCCTTTTGCCACTCTAAATTTTTGCATGCATGGAGAAAATTGCGCTGGCCTATTTGGTAAGCAATTATTCTCGTATTATGGTAAGTGCACAAACGGCAGGTCAATTACCATAATACTATGATTGAGCGGCTAATTACTTTCCTATTTGCTATGACGCGTGTATAAATATGGAGTGAGACATCGTCCTCAGTACCGAGAGATTCATCTCTTCCTCGCCACAGTGCTGCGCTGCCGCCGTCTTCCCTATCCCGCCACCGATGTGCCATCGGTGTCGGGAGAGCAGGCTCCGAAGCCTACGTCTCCTCGTGTCCCTGCACGGGTAGGGGGCGTATCAGGTTATTGGGAAGCGCCGTCGTGACTGCTCGCTGGACGTCTTCTTCAATCTACGCCGTTGATCCAGATCTCAGTCGATGATCTGCTACATCTTCCTTCGCTGGCAATCCCACTGTAAGAATGTCGATTCTCTCTCCGTTGTTCGTTCTCACATTCTCTCTGTTGCTAGTATCAAATGACATACCTGTGGTACATGCTGTTGGTCTTTTCCTCATTGTCAGAATTAATTTATACATCGCTAAATTGCTCTTATTTCCAACAATCCAAAAACTTGATAGGCATTTAGCGATGACTAAGGGATATACTGATGCGATGAAACCGGAGAAGTTCACTGGTGTGAATTTTAAGAGATGGTAGACGAGGGCCCAGTTGTGGCTCACGGCTATGGGCGTGTTTTGGGTCATGGGTAATCCTCCCACACTACCTCTCGTGTCTGAGAATGAGGTGCAGGAGTTTACTACGGCTACGATGATTTTTGTCGGATGCGTTCTTAATGTGCTCTCTGACCAGCTGTGTGATGTTTATATGAACATCAAAAGTGCTGCTGAACTTGGGATGCACTTGAACACAAATTTGGTGCTGCAGACGCTGGGCACGAGTTGTATGTGATGGAGAAGTACCATGACTTTAAAATGGTTGAAAACCATTCAGTCGTGGAACAGGCTCATGACTTCCAACTTATTGTGAGAGAACTTGAACAACTCGGACACGTCTTGCCTGACAAGTTTGTGGCTGGTGGTATGATTGCCAAGTTGCCTCCGTCATGGAGAAACTTTGCCATAGCTCTGAAACATAAAAGACAAAAGATCTCAGTCGAGGATCTGTTGGCTAGTCTTGATGTTGAAGAGAAGGCTCGGGCAAAGGATGCTCCACCAAAAGCCCTAGAACAGTCCAGTGCCAATGTGATGCAGCATGCTGGCAAGAACAAGCAAAAGCCTGTTCAGACTACTCAGTTCAAGAAGAAGAAGATGAACATGGATGAAGTTGTGTGCTTCGTTTGCGGTGAGAATGGACACTTTGCCAAGAAGTGCAAGAACCGCAAGGGCAAGAAGAATCAGCAGGGGCAGAAGTCTGCTAACATGCTATTGGTGATCCTAGCAGATCTGGGTACGGTAATTATTTACCTAGTGTATTTTCTGTATGTCAATCTAATGATTGTTAGATCGATACAGGAGCCAATATTCATGTTTGTACTGATATCTCCATGTTTTCATCTTACCAGGTCGCACGAGGTTCAATCGTCATGATGGGGAACGGCTCGCATGCTTCTGTTCTTGGTGTTGGTTCGGTCGATCTGAAGTTCACTTCGAGAAAGATCGTGTGGCTCAAGAACATGCAGCATGCTCCCTCAATAAAGAAGAACCTCGTTAGTGGATCCCTCTTGTGTCAAGATGGATTCAAGCTGGTATTTGAGTCTAATAAAGTAGTCATCTCGAGGTATGGCCAATTCATTGGCAAAGGCTATGAGAGTGGAGGCTTGTTCCGTTTTTCACTCTCTGATTTCTGTTATATAGTTGTGAACCATGTGTGTGATTCAAACAATTTGGTGGCTGATATATGGCATTCATGTTTGTGTCACATTAATTTTGGTTGTATGTCGTGTCTATCCAGTATGAATTCAATTCCGATTTTTTCTACTGTCAAAGGCTCTAAATGTCAAGCATGTGTGCAAGCAAGGCAACCTCGTAAGCCACACAAGGCTGTAGATGAGAGATGCACGACATTGTTGGAGCTCATACATTCAGATATTTATGAAATGAATGGTGTGTTGACAAAAGGAGGGAAAAGATACTTTATGACTTTAATTGATGATGCAACTAAATATTGTTATGTGTTTCTTCTAAAAACTAAAGATGAGGCATTTGAATGTTTTAAGACTTATAAAGCTGAGGTAGAAAACCAATTAGAAAAGAAAATCAAGCGTGTTAGGTCTCATCACGGTGGAGAGTATTTTTCCAATGAGTTCGATCTCTTCTGTGCGGAGAATGGAATAATTCATGAACGGACACCACCATATTCGCCCCAATCTAATGGGGTTGCCGAAAGAAAAAACCGAACGTTAATGGACTTGGTGAATGCCATGTTAGGAACATCCGGTATGGCTAAAGCATGGTGGGGGAGGCTGTCTTAACAGCATGTCATGTTCTAAATAGAGTTCCAATTAAAAACAGTGAAGTTACTCCATATGAAGGATGGAAAGGAAGGAAACCATCACTCCATTACTTGTGTACATGAGGCTATTTGGCCATGGTTAGTGTACCCATTAATAAGAAACGCAAGCTTGGACCAAAGACCGTTGATTGTATCTTTTTGGGTTATGCGTATCACAGCACAGCTTATAAGTTCTTAGTGATAAAATCTAAAGCGCCTGATGTTTTAGTTGATTCACTTTTGGAGTCACAGGATGTTACTTTCTTTGAGAATATTATCCCGATGAAAGTTGCTTATTCTTTATCGAGTTCATCTAGTGAATTTATTCCTGAGCCTACACCCTCGATAGAGCCAATTATAGACCCACTTGGTATTGAAGAGGATGACAATGTTGTAGCTCCTAGGAGTAAGAGACTAAGGGTTGAAAAATCCTTTGGAGATGACTTCATTGTGTATCTCATAGATGATACTCCCACGACCATTGCAGAGGCATATGCATCACCAGATGTGGATTATTGGAAGGATGAAGTCCGTAGTGAGATGGACTCCATCACTGCAAATGGCACATGAAAAGTAGTAGATAAACCAATGGGTTGCAGACCGATTGGCTGTAAATGGGTATTTAAGAAGAAGCTTAGGCCTGACGGTACTATTGAAAAGTACAAGGCTAGGCTTGTTGCTAAAGGTTTTACACAAAAAGAAGATGAGGATTTCTTTGATACCTACTCACCTGTTGCCAGATTAACTACAATCCGAGTGCTATTATCCTTGGCTGCTTCCCATAAGCTTCTTGTTCATCAGATGGACGTGAAGACGGCTTTCCTTAATGGAGAGTTAGAGGAAGAAATTTATATGAATCAGCCTAATGGATTTATAGCACAAGGACAAGAGGGCAAGGTGTGTAGGTTACTTAAATCCTTGTACGGCCTAAAGCAGGCACCTAAGTAGTGGCATGAGAAGTTCAAAAAGACTTTGACCTCTGTTGAGTTTGCAATAAATGAAGTCGACACTTGTGTGTATTACCATTATGGTGGGTGCAAAGGAGTAATCCTATTTTTGTATGTTGACGATATACTAATTTTTGGGACAAGTATCGAATGATGTAAAATCATTCTTATCCGAAAATTTTGACATGAAAGATTTGGGAGAAGCCGATGTGATCCTCAATATTAAACTTAATAAGGATGAGAATGGGATTACTCTTGCAGTCTCATTATGTGGAAAAGGTTTTGAACCACTTTGGTTATATGGATTGCAAACCTTCTCCAACACCCTATAATCCTAGCCTAATACTTCGAAAGAATAAAAGGCTAGGAAAGGATCATTTGAAATATTCCTAAATTATTGGATCTTTGATGTACTTAGCTAGCGCAACCCACCCTGATATCTCATTTGCTGTAAGCAAGTTGAGTAGATTTTCCTCAAATCTAGGAACTGATCATTGGCATGGTATTTGAAACAGCCTTGATTTTGAAGAGGGGAAATCCACAGAGTTGGAGTGTAATATGACCATTTAAATCACATTACCCGATAACAGTTGAAAACCATAACCCATACATCGAACAAAAGAGTGCAGAATAGAGGGAGTTACAATAACTTATTACATCGCCACTAGGCGGAATCAGAGTTCATGCAACATAACAGTAAAAGCTTGAGGTGCGAAAGCTTTCATCTTCTCTCCAACTTGAGCGTAGACATGAAACCCTCAATCGCTGTACTCCCCAGATGAGTACTCACTCCTTGAACCTGAAACCAAATTTTCAGTACGATTTGTACTGGCCACACTCCCATCCTATGCATTGCTTTGTGGAAGTGGATGCAAAAATTAAGGATATCTCAAGAGGAACCTATAAGGCTGGGGTTTTCCTAGGCATAATTCGAGTATTAAAATAATAAAATAATAAAGTGTTAAACACATTCCCATTCCCTTCATCCATCTCCATCCATATCTGTAGCATCATCCCATCTCCTCCAACACCTCTCTTAGACTCTAGTCGATAAGCCAACTCCCTCTTGGCTTGCCTCAGCGGCCCGTAGCCCTTAATCTGGCTCATGGCCAGAAATCACACTTAGGGGGAAGGTAGAACACTCCACTTACTAGTCCGGTGCATGCGGAACATAGAAAAGGTCCATAGCCGAAGATTCGGCATATGTATCGATCGATCAACCATACACACTCTGCAGAGGTTTCACTAATCCACCAGATAACCATCATCGATGCACGCGCGCACCTCGGTGGATTCCGGGCGCCTACTGCCATAGAACGATGCCACTCTACCATCCAGCACTGGATCACTGGAGCTGTGAAGAGAGCATGTATCTGCTCCCGTAGAGGATGCCATGCCATGTACCCACTCCCGAAGGGGGTGCCATGATCGTCTCGGTAGGGTGTTAGCTCCATCCCATGCATATACCTTCCTAACACTTCTTGCCTAGCAGTAGTGGCATCGACCTATCCAGCGGTTCGGCCATCACTCCAACTTCAATTGACTGCGTAGATGCGTGATTGGAGTCCCGCGACACCTGTCCGAAGCGCCGGCGGTGACCAAAACACACGGCAGAGTCCGCGTGGGCAGCAACTCCCATGACGGAGCTCCGGCGTGCCCACGGTGCATGGCTACGGCACTCCGAGAGGGTCCATGGCCTCCATCTTCTTGTCCAGTCGACGTAGCAAGTCATGGCGGAGCTTGTCGTCGTGTCCTTGCACTTTGAGGCAGTCGGAGGCGGCGGGTAAACGACGGCGAACGGCGGCGCTCTAGAGCGGCAGCGTGCGGGCAAGGCATCGGCATGACGGCTCGGTCTAGTGCTCCAGCGAGGCAATCGTGGAGCTAGGGTGCGCATGGGGTCCGTCTCATCAAGGCGAGTGTGGATCCGGGATCAATGGAGGGTGACGTTCAACAGAGAGGTGGTAGGGTGATCTCGCCGCGGCGGCGCTCGGCGCACGGTGATGGACAGGGCGGCTTCCGCTCCGGCATCCTCCCGATGCCGGGGGTCCAAGAAGGCTTGGCTGGTCTCGTGCGTGTGTGCGGTTGTGTCCAGTGAGGTCGGTAGCGACCTGGGCCTACGTGCTCACGGTGGAGCGCCATGGCCGAGAAGCAAGGCGGGGGTTCGGGAGAGCGGCGATGGCGCGGTGCTCACCGATGGATTGTAGAGGATGGAGGTACGGTACAAGTCCAAGTGGCTTCGGCTCGCGGTACTGCTCCTCCTTCCTGCTCCTGACGCAGCAGTGACGGCTCTGAGTCGGCGGTGGCGGTCTTCGTCCCCAACTCCGGCGGCGGCTTCTTCTTCTTCCCCGGCTCTCTTCTTCCCCCTTTCTTCACCTCTCCTCCAAATTGAACTGGCTTGGTGCAATTGACAGGCCACCGTGGTGGCGACGGATGTTGGAACCCAAGGGGGCGCCGGGGTTCACTCTTATAGGGCCGATGGTGGTAGGTGGCGCGGCAATGGCACGGCGGAGGGAAAACTCAGGCAGCCGGGGGCAATCCCGTCCAGGGGAAGCTTCCAGGAGGCTTCCTCGGCTCCTGTGGGCTCCAGCGGGCAGAGAGGTAGGGCGAGGCGCCTTCGCGGCGAAGGAAGGGAGAGGGGACAGGCAGGGGACAGCCAGGCGCGGAGGTTGCGAGCGCGCGGGAGAGGGAGATGCTCGCGGTCGTGGGTGCTTTGTGGCGTCAGCCTGTCGGCCGAGGTGGCAGGCGGGTCGGTCGTCGATGCGGGGCGACACGGGATCGAGCGGCTAGAGATGTGGGTGACTCCGGTGGTTGCGCGCCGTGCGCGGGGAAGAAAAGCAGTGTTGCCAGGTGACCTTAGCGTTGTGATGACATGTGGGTCCCACTGCGGGGCCCCATCGTCAGCGGCTGCGACGCATCGGTGCGGCGAGCGGGCACGCGCGGCGCTTGCTGGGCCGTCGGCCTGGTTGGGCCACGCAGCGCGCGGTCGCGCTGGCGAGCTGCAGGCGAGTGCGGCTGGGCCGCCTTGCTGGGCGGGTTGCGCAGCGCGCGATCGCGCGGGCGAGCGCGGGCGCGTGCGGGCCGGGCTGGCTGGGCTGCTCGGGCCGGTTTCATCTTTTCTTTTCTTTTCCTTTTTCATTTCCAAATATGTTTATATATATACATATATATATGTAGTGTGCTAAATATGAGCAACAAAATAGTAGGTATACATGGCCCAAATAATGTTTGGGTATTATCCCCTTAATATTTATTTGTCAAAATAAATATTCTGTTGCGATTTTTATAAATCAACACATAAACCAAATAAAATCCAATCACTCTTTTAATGCAACATGATGGTTGAGCTATTGAAACATTGAAACAAAACTATTGCAACTTTGACTTTTAACATATGAAACATGAAGCATTGACATGGGATATTAATTAATTTGTAAACACATGAATGCTATGCATGACATGCTAGGGTTGATGCATATATAAGGGGGTAGATGTTGACATGTTGCACCACATCACTCAGGGTTTTGTCGAAAAAAATTTTGTAGCTCGGATTTTCGGGTTGTTACAGTCCTTCCCCCTCATTGGAATCTCGTCCTTGAGATTTAAGAGGTGTTATACCCTTCGAAGAGGTAAGGACACTGTAGCAGGAGTTGATTCTCATCTTC
The DNA here is from genome assembly GCA_023333625.1 of Bothriochloa decipiens. Classification (NCBI taxonomy): domain Eukaryota; kingdom Viridiplantae; phylum Streptophyta; class Magnoliopsida; order Poales; family Poaceae; genus Bothriochloa; species Bothriochloa decipiens. The sequence goes on from CM041635.1 coordinate 27,871,089, forward strand.
CCACGTTGCTTCGCGTTCAGTGTGATTGCTCCATTGAACCTTGCACATAGGGATAGACTTGCTTCGGGTCTCTTTGGTGTCATAACCCAAAATCTTGATTGGGTGCTTCTTGTACTCAAGAGTATCCTGGATATCAAGCACATCAGTGGTGACCGCTTCCTCTTCCGGTACCCTTAAGCACTTGCGTAACTATGAGACATAAAATACGGGATGTACTCCTGTTAACTCGGGAGGTAGTTCAAGCTTGTATGCAAGCTTCCCAACTCTCTGACAGATATGATATGGTCCAACATATCTTGGGGCCAACTTTCCTTTTAGGTGGAATCTGACGGTACCACGAAGTGGAGACACTTTGAGGTAGATAAAATCCCCAACTTCGAACTCAAGGTCTCGACGCCTTTTATCGGCATAGCTCTTCTGTTAGCTTTGGGCGATCCTCAAGTTCTCTCTGACTTGAGCTACTCCTTCTTTGGCTTCCTTGATTTTGGCAGGACCAAAGACTGCTCTTTCGTCTGGGTGGTCCCACATCAATGGGGTTCTACATGGTTTGCCATAAAGAGCCTGGAAGGGTGACATCTTGATACTTGTCTAGTAGCTGTTGTTGTAAGAGAACTCGGCAAACGACAGACACTTCTCCCAATCTGTTCCATATTTGAGAACACTGGCACGAAGCATATCTTCAAGAATCTGATTCAACCTCTCTGTTTGTCCATCTATTTGTGGGTGATAAGTAGTGCTGTAATCAAGGTCAGTCCCAATGGGCTTGTGCAGAGCTTGCCAGAATCGGGACATGTATTGGGGTCCACGATCCGACACAATACTCTTAGCAGCTCCATGAAGCCTCAAAATCTTCTTGATGTACAAATCTGCCAACTGCTCTGCACGTATCGAAGTCCTGACCGATATAAAATGTGCTACCTTCGTCAGACGATCGACTATTACCCATATGGAGTCATGACCTTGCGGGGATCGAGGTAATCCCACGATAAAGTCCATAGATATGCTTTCCCACTTCCATTCAGGAACATCGAGTGGTTTGAGTAATCCTGTGGGTCTTTTGTGTTTGGCCTTGACTCTGTTACAGATGTCACATTCGGCCACATGTCTTGCAATGTCTAACTTCATGCCTTTCCACTAGAAATGCTTCTTCACATCTTGATACATCTTTGCACCACTGGGATGGATGCAATACTTAGAGTCATGTGCCTCTGACAGAATTTCCTTACGCAAAGCAGGATTGCTGGGCACACAGATTCTGTCCTTGAACCAGATGGTTCCATGCTCATCTTCTCTGAATTCGGGGCTGTAGCCTAGCTTCATCAACCCACGTATGTACTCCATTTCTTCACAACTCTTCTGAGTTTCATGAATTCGCTCAGTGAGATTATACTCAATGCGAAGTTCATGCAACAGGCCGTGGGGTACTATCTCAAGATGGAGATCTTCAATTTCTTTCTTCAATTCAGTTGGCAGGGTTGAGATGAACAGAGCATGACAATAGGTCTTGCGACTAAGAGCATCAGTGACTACATTCGCTTTTCCTGGATGATAGTGAATCTCCATGTCATAGTCCTTGATTAGCTCTAGCCATCTGCGTTGTCTCATATTCAAATCTTCTTGAGTGAAGAAATACTTCAAGCTCTTATGATCGGTGTATATATCACACTTGTTGCCAATAAGATAGTGCCTCTAGATCTTCAGAGCGTGCACAATAGCTGCTAGCTCAAGATCGTGAGTGGGGTATCGTTGCTCGTGCTCCTTCAGCTGTTGGGAAGCATAAGCAATAACTTTCTCATTCTGCATCAGCACACAGCTTAGTCCTTGGCGAGAGGCGTCACAGTAGACGACAAAGTCGCTAGTGATATCAGGTAAGGCTAGGATAGGCATGGTGGTTAGCTTCTCCTTTAGAGTTTGAAAACTGTGTTCACACTCAGGTGTCCATTCGAACTCGTTGATCTTCTTCAAGAGATTTGTCATAGGACGAGCTATCTTTGAGAAGTTCTTAATGAATCGGCGATAGTAACCTGCCAATTCCAAGAAACTCCTGATTTTGGACACATTACGAGGTTGTTCCCATTCTTTCACAACCTCTATCTTTGCAGGATCTACAGCAACTCCGTCTGCTGAGAGTACATGACCAAGAAAAGCAACTTCTTTAAGCCAGAACTCACATTTGTTGAACTTAGCATAGAGCTGGTGTTGGGACAACTTCTCGAGCACTATCCTCAAATGTGCTTCATGTTCTTCGGCAGTAGGTGAATAAATCAGAATGTCATCAATGAAAACCACAACAAACTAATCAAGATCATCCATAAACACCTTGTTCATCATATTCATGAAATAGGCCAGGGCATTCGTGAGACCGAAAGATACAACGGTGAACTCATACTGCCCATAGCGTGTGACAAAAGCTGTCTTGGGAATGTCTTCTTCTCGAATCTTCATTTGATGTTAACCAGATCTGAGATCAATCTTCGAGAAGTACTTAGCACCACGAAGCTGATCAAGCAAGTCATCGATCCTTGGCAGAGGATACTTGTTCTTGATGGTGACGGCGTTGAGATTGTGGTAATCAACACACATCCTCATCGAACCGTCCTTCTTTTTCACAAACAGAACAGGCGATCCCCAAGGCGAAGCACTAGGCCTGATAAAGCCCTTATCGGAAAGTTCCTTCAACTGCTTCTTGAGCTCTTCTAGCTCATCCACTGACATGCGATACGGTCGCTTGGAGATGGGACCGGTTCCTGGCACAAGATCAATGATGAACTCGACATCTCGATCAGGTGGCATGCCGGGCAATTCTTCTGGAAACACATCCTCATATTCCTTGAAAACGGGGACATCGGCGAGAGCCTTCTCCTTTTTCTGAAATTATTCCTACAACTTGAGTGCATTCAGGGCACATAAAACAGATACTGATTTATCCTTCTGAGGTGCACATCTAACTGCTTGGCCAGAAGGGTGAATTATCTGAACAAAACTGGGTGAACAAGAGATCAAACCCTTGTGCTCGGTAAGCCAATCCATGCCTAAGATGACATCCAAACCATTTGATGGTAGAAGGGTAAGGTTAGCTCAAAAGGTTAGACCCTCGATAGAAAGCTTCACTCCCTTACAGATATGGGTGCTTCTCATCTCACCAAGAGGAGAACTGGTTATTTTTGGCTCCAAACATGGAGTGATTGGTATCTTACTCTCTCGTGCAAACTTAGATGAGATGTATGAACATGTAGCTCCAGAATCGAACAGAACGGATGCTTTAATGAAATTAACAAGAAACATACCGTACACAACATCTGGGGCAGCTTGAGCTTCTTCTGCGTTCATGTGCGTGAGACGACCACGGCTTGCAGATCCACGGTACTGAGACTTGGGTGCAGTAGGTGCGGGTGTCTACTCAGGACAGTCAAACACCTTGTGGCTAGGTTTGCCACAACCAAAGCAAGTGAACGGCACACTGCCTATAGGGGTTGGCGCAGCAGCCTTCCAGCTGCCTGAGTTTGGCGTAGCACGAACAGGTGCAGAGTGATCGGTCCTATGATGTGGCTGCGATGAGTGCTCACGGGGGTGGCGATCCTTCCCAGCACGGTCACGAGAGTGGTGGTCATGAGAGTAACGGTCGTAGGAGCGATGGTCACGGGGAAAGCATGAGTGGTCAGCAGAGTAAGTGACACCACTCTTACCCGAGCCATAGGTAGAGTCCTTGCCGTAAAGAGGACAGCTAGACGTCTTGTCCCGACGGAACCTCTTACGCTCATGGTCACGGTAGAAGCCCTCAGACTTCTTTTTCTCCCTTCTGGACATTTCTCCTGCCTCCTTCTGGTCTTTCTTGATCTGAATGCAATGATCGATCATGTCGCGAAGGGTATGACTCTTGGTGCCTCCCAGGGCTACCTTGATCTTAGGGTTCAGACCCTTCCTGTACTGCGTGATCTTCTCCTCAGAAGTCGTGACATGCAGAGGTGCATAGCGCAACAAACTGGTGAAGGTGTTGGTGTGCTCGCAGATGTCACATCCCTTCTAGGTGAGGTTGTGGAATTCCTCCTCTTTTTGCTCCATGACTCCCTCAGGAACATGGTACTCGATGAACTCATCTACGAACTCATCCCAGGTGATGTGATCGGGGTCCCCATGGGCTTGGCGGTAGCTGTCCCACTAGGAACGCGCAGCTCCGGTGAGGTGGTGAGCAGCGATCCTAACTCGCTCCTTAGGGGTACAAGTGGTAAGCTCCAGCTTCTTCTCAATCTCGCGAAGCCAATCATCTGCTTCCAGCGGTTCCTTGTAGGTGCCATTGAAAGTGGGTGGCCTGAGTTTTAGAAAACCCTCAAGTTTCCTCTGGAAGTCATTCGGATTTCCTCCAAAGTGGTGATTGGCTCCATTGACCAAAGCGGCAAGCAGCTGTGTCTGTTGCGCCATCACTTCCGCCAGGCTTGGCGGTGGTGGCGGTGGCGGTATCGACTGCGGCGGAGGGTTCGGCTGAGGTGGAGGCCCATTGCCATTGGCATCACCTCCTCCAGTAGCACCTCCAGCTGGCGGGGTCCGCTCACAATCGTTCCCACCCTGGTTGAGGTCGATGGGTGGAACACGACCTCTCCTTCGTCCATAGCGTCTTCCACACCCAAGCTCGGGCTCGAGTGGAGGCAGACGGTTGCCCAGACATGCGGAGCAACGTGCAGACATCTGCGACACGGGTCGACAACTGTTTAGTACTTACTGGTGAAATATAATTAAATGATTTTGACGATTTAAGGAAAAACATTTAATCTATCCAACACTCATACAAAGAAGCAATAAATGCCATAAAATGCGATAACATCGATCATTCATTACATGGTTTGCATTACATGGCATCATGTCTAGCAGCTACGCTAGATGACGTGCGAGACTCGCACTACGAGAAGGTAACTCCTGGAGGGTACTACAGGGTAGGTACATCAGAACTCTTAGGTAAAAACTAGCTCAACTCTAACTCATGACGTGGCCACGCAGGGTCCACACTACTCTGACTCGTACATCGGCGTGTTGTATACTGCTGGGTGAAAACGGTTTCCAAGAACGGTCAACTCCTCCTGTGACATGTGAAGGCGCTTTACATAAGCCTGAGCTTCTCCGAACTCCTTGGTAAGCGGTAGGTTGGTGGGAGCTGGACAGTGGTCGTGCCTCAAGAGAGTCTGGCCAATCTGGAAAGTTTCCTTAAAGGGGTTCTTGCGTCTGGCAGACAGAAGAAGTCGGTCATGCAACTCAGCGTACTCCTGGCAACGTCTCTCGTCGGCATTCTTCCAAGCTGTCTTGAGTCTCTTGTACTGGTCCACCAAGGTCTCATTCTGAATCATCAGGGCAATCAGATGGCCTTGGTTGCACTGTGCTTTTGTCTCTGCTTTCTTCAAGGCTTTGACGAGCATTGACTTCTCACACTGCATGGTGAAGTTGCTCTTGCCATCTTCCCGTCTTCTCTTCTGCAGTTCTCTAATCTCCTTATCCTTGTCCATCTTTTCACCTTCTAACTGAAGAACTCTTGCGTTGAGGTAGTAGTTTCGTAGCCCAATGTCCTCAACCTTGTCTCGCAGGTCAGCGACCTCATCTTTGTGAGCCCTCGCCTGACGTGCGAGCTCGTCCTTTAGTTGGGCGACGGTAGCCTTGAGTCCTTCTTTCTCCTTAACTTCCTGCTTGCAGAACTCCTGGTACTCCATCAGAGTGTTGCAGTCGAGGCGTCTCTTCTTCTCTAGGTGCTCTATGTAGCGGTTCTGCTCGAAGAGGTGAGCGGCGGAGGCACGGTTGCAAAGACTGGACTCAGCTAGGATGATCGGTCTGACCAGGTCATCCTGCTACTCTGGTGTGAGGAGAGAGTTCAGGGCCTGAGGAAGAAGACGAAACTCTATGTTGTGAAGGTGCTCGTAAGCGATCTTCATCACTTCACGCAGCGCCTTGAGTGACACAGATTGGATTCCTTCCTCGATTGAGTCCTCGACTGTCATCTCCAGGAGGGCTGGTACTGAGGGCAGAGTTTGACTTGCAGGGATTTCCAGGTGAGTGACCACATAACCCTTGATTCCTCCTTCTGAGTCAGGTGCTCCAGTGCAGGTGTACTTGATCTCCTCGACAGGCACTCCGAGTACTCCCAGAACACGACGCAGGGTGTACGGAAAGCCTGGGAACTCCTGTCCCTCGTAGGTGAACTCTGCCTTGGGCATGCTGCTCAACGGTCCAAGCGGGGGTCCAAGCGGGGGTCCAAGGCTTGTCATCTGCACGTTTCAAAGGGAAAAAGGGTCAGCAAGTCAGTAATAGTAGAGAAGCCTTGCATAAGAGGAAATGCAGAATAGAGGGAGTCACAATAACTTATTACATCGCCACTGGGCGGAATCAGAGTTCATGCAGCATAACAGTAAAAGCTTGAGGTGCGAAAGCTTTCATCTTCTCTCCAACTTGAGCGTAGACATGAAACCCTCAATCGCTGTACTCCCCAGATGAGTACTCAATCCTTGAACCTGAAACCAAATTTTCAGTACGATTTGTACTGGCCACACTCCCGTCCTATGCATTGCTTTGTGAAAGTGGATGCAAAAATTAAGGATATCTCAAGAGGAACCTATAAGGCTGGGGTTTTCCTAGGCATAATTCGAGTATTAAAATAATAAAATAATAAAGTGTTAAACACATTCCCATTCCCATCATCCATCTCCATCCATATCTATAGCATCATCCCATCTCCTCCAACACCTCTCTCAGACTCTGGTCGACAAGCCAACTCCCTCTTGGCTTGCCTCAGCGGCCCGCAGCCCTTAATCTGGCTCACGGCCGAAAATCACACTCAGGGGGAAGGTAGAACACTCCACTTACTAGTCCGGTGCATGCGGAACATAGGAAAGGTGCATAGCCAAAGATTCGGCATATGTATCGATCGATCAACCATACACACTCTGCAGAGGTTTCACTAATCCACCAGATAACCATCACCAATGCACGCGCGCACCTAGGCAGATTCCGGGCGTCTACTGCCATAGAACGATGCCACTCTACCATCCAGCACTGGATCGCTGGAACTGTGAAGAGAGCATGTATTCGCTCCCGTAGAGGATGCCATGCCATGTACCCACTCCCGAAGAGGGTGCCATGATCGTCTTGGTAGGGTGTTAGCTCCATCCCATGCATACACCTTCCTATCACTTCTCACCTAGCAGTAGTGGCATCGACCTATCCAGCGGTTCGGCCGTCTCCCCCCATGGAGAGCGAGTGGAAAGTAAGAGATTCCTAAGGTCCGGATACCAGTGCAGCAGTTCCTAAATTTGACCAAACCGGGATATCTTCATCAGGGTTTATCTTTAACGTGCTACCACGACACCTTCATCCCGGGCTCCACCTCTTGGAGGATCACACCAAAGACCACCATTACATCTCAGTTAGCCCGCCACAGGCTCCTCTCGTGGGAATGTCCAGAACCATTCCCTGGCAAGACTTGCTCCAAAAGCTCGTCGTAGATCCCGGCTCGATCGACTCAACCCTCACCCTACTCCCCGCCGTAAGCTCCACCCCAAAACTCGGATACAACATCATCAGCTCACATGCCCATCTGATCCATCAACTCACACATCCAGCCTAGCACCCTCCAGGCCTTTCCTGGGTTCATCACGTCGCATCAAAATGTAAGCGAGTGAAGTATAGAAATATAAATATAGCAGATAAACAAGTGGCTATCATAACAGGGGGTAAGCAAGTGAAAGTTTATAACAAGGTAGGGCTCATCAAGTAAATAATCTACCATGCAATCCTAGCACAGGCATAGCATTATAGCAACATAAATTTAAAGCACTAGCCATACTATAATTGCCATGCGTAATGGGATCTACGAGGTTGGGTGGTGTGTGGCACCTTCACTGACGTGGCTGTCGGACTTCTCCTGGTAGTCACTGTCGTCAGACTTGTCCTCGCTCGAGCCTGTAACGAGATTTAACGGTCGCGGAAGCGACCCCTATAGATTAGCACAAAGAACGAATGCAAAATAGAAGACCCAAATGCACTGAAACATAGCCTAGATAGATAGGGCTCGATTTATAGAAAATTTGGATATGTGGATCTTAATTTTCTGAGCTCGTATGAATTAGTTATGAATTTTCAAAGATTTCACCATTTTTTGAAAAAGAAAAGGGTCGATTTATCTGGTGCTGACACATGGCAGCTTTTGATTGGGCCACGTGTCACATGCGGGTCAACAGATCAACACAGCGGCTGACGTCATGCTGACGTCATCATTGACCAAGTCAACAGGGGTCTGACAGGTGGGTCCGGGGTGACGTCACTGCCGACAGGTGGGTCCCACTGGGCCGTTAACGGGCCGTTATTGGGCCGAGTGGGCCGGATATGGGCCGGGCCGGGCCCGCCACGTGGCACGCTCCGGTGCTGCCACATCATCACGCTGAATCCACAACGGGCTCCGTCTACAGCTCTGGTCCATGGTGCACCGGCGTCCTTGGGGTCCACTGTCAGCGTCTCCATTCCACGTGAGCCGGGTGCACAGGCAAGTTCTCGGGTCCACGCGGTTCACTGCTCCGTTCCACGGTACACCGTCTCAGCTTGGTCCCACTGGCAGCCACTCAGGTTCATGTACACCGCGTCCATCTCTTGGTCCACCAACTCATCTCCTTCCCCCTTCTTCTTCAGCCCGACGGCACTGTTCACCGGTGGCGAGGAAATTCCAATTCCCGGCGCGACGGTGGATCTCTGGCCTCATTATCTTGCTCAACGACTTCGGGACTTCATGGTGGACACGATGATGGGCTTCAAGGCGGCGGCTTGGCTTCCGGTGATGATCTCCATGGCGGACGGCTGCTCGACGGCGGCGGCGCTCGGTGCACTCCTTACACCGAGTCACTCCAACTTCAATTGACTGCGTAGATGCGCGATTGGAGTCCCGCGACACCTTGCCGAAGCGCCGGCTGTGACCAAAACACATGGCGGAGTCCACGCGGGCAGCAACTCCCACGGCGGAGCTCTGGCGTGCCCACGGTGCACTGCTACGGCACTCCAAGAGGGTCCACGGCCTCCATCTTCTTGTCCAGTCGGTGCAGCAAGTCATGGCGGAGCTTGTCGTCGTGTTCTTGCACTTTGAGGCAGTCGGAGGCGGTGGGTAAACGACGGCGAACGGCGGCGCTCTAGAGCGGCAGCACGTGGGCAAGGAATCGGCATGATGGCTCGGTCTAGTGCTCCGGCGAGGCAATCACAGAGCTAGGGTGCGCACGGGGTCAGTCTCATCAAGGCGAGCGTGGATCCGGGATCAATGGAGGGCGAGGTTCAACAGAGAGGTGGCAGGGTGATCTCACCGCGGCGGCGCTCGGCGCGCGGCGATGGACAGGGCGGCTTCCGCTCTGGCATCCTCCCGATGCCAGTGTCCAAGAAGGCTTGGCTGGTCTCGTGTGTGTGTGCGGTTGTGTCCAGCGAGGTCGGTAGCGACCTGGGCCTACGCGCTCACGGCAGAGCGCCATGGCCGAGAAGCAAGACGGGGGTTCGGGAGAGCGGCGATGGCACGGTGCTCACCGATGGATTGCAGAGGATGGAGGTGCGGTACAAGTCCAAGCGGCTCCGGCTCACGGTACTGCTCCTCCTTCCTGCTCCCGACGCAGCAGCGACGGCTTCGAGTCGGCGGCGGCGGTCTTCCTCCCCAACTCCGGCGACGGCTTCTTCTTCTTCCCCGGCTCTCTTCTGCTCCCCTTTCTTCACCTCTCCTCCAAATTGAACTGGCTGGGTGCAATTGACGGGCCACCGTGGTGGCGGCGGATGTTGGAACCCTAGGGGGCACCGAGGTTCACTCTTATAGGGCCGATGGTGGTAGGTGGCGCGGCAATGGCACGGCGGAGGGAAAACTCGGGTAGTCGGGGGGAAACCCGTCCAGGGGAAGCTTCCAGGAGGCTTCCTCGGCTCCTGTGGGCTCCAGCGGGCAGAGAGGTAGGGTGAGGTGCCTTCACGGCGAAGGAAGGAAGAGGGGACAGGCAGGGGACAGCCGGGCGTGGCGGTTGCGAGTGCGCGCGGGAGAGGGAGATGCTCGCGGCCGCGGGTGCTTTGTGGCGTCAGCCTGTCAGCGGAGGTGGCAGGCGGGTCGGTCGTCGATGCGGGGCGACACGGGATCGAGTGGCCAGAGACGCGGGCGACTCCGGTGGTTGCGCGCCGTGCACAGGGAAGAAAAGCAGTGTTGCCGGGTGACCTCAGCGTCGTGATGACATGTGGGTCCCACTGCGGGGCCCCATCGTCAGCGGCTGCGACGCATCGGTGCGGCGAGCGGGCACGCGTGGCGCTTGCTGGGCCGTCGGCCTGGTTGGGCCATGCAGCGCGCGGTCGCAAGGGCGAGCATGCAGGCGAGCGTGGCTGGGCCGCCTTGCTGGGCTGGCCGCGCAGCGCGCGGTCACGTGGGCGGGCGCGGGCGCGCGTGCGGGCCGGGCTGGCTGGGGTGCTCGGGCCGGTTTCATCTTTTCTTTTTCCTTTTCTTTTTCTTTTCCTTTTTAATTTTCAAATATATTTATATATACATATATATATGTAGTGTGCTAAATATGAGCAACAAAATAATAGGTATACATGGCCCAAATAATGTTAGGGTATTATCCCCTTAATATTTATTTGTCAAAATAAATATTATGTTGCCATTTTTATAAATCGACACATAAACCAAATAAAATCCAATCACTCTTTTAATGCAACATGATGGTTGAGCTATTGAAATATTGAAACAAAAATATTGCAACTTCGACTTTTAACATATGAAACATGAAGCATTGACATGGGATATTAATTAATTTGTAAACACATGAATGCTATGCATGACATGCTAGGGTTGATGCATATATAAGGGAGTAGATGATGACATGTTGCACCACATCACTCAGGGTTTTATCAAAAAAAATTTTGTAGCTCGGATTTTCGGGTTGTTACAGTATTGATCGAGTAATGCGCTATCTAAAAGGCACAATGAGTTATGTAATTCACTATTTAGGGTACCCAGGAGTACTCGAAGGATATAGTGATTCAAATTGGATTACAGAAGCTGATAAGCTTAAAGCCACTAGTGGATACATATTCACTTTGGGTGGTGGTGCTGTCTCTTGGAGGTCTTGTAAGCAGACAATACTTACAAAGTCCTCAATGGAGGCAGAGCTTACAGCTCTGGATACAACCTCTACTGAGACTGAATGGTTAGCCTATGGTTGAGAAACTAATTCCTGCTATTCTCATAAACTGTGATAATCAAACGGTGATCACGAAGGTGAAGAATAGTCAGGACAACGGAAAGAAGTCCATCATACATATAAAGCGTAGACTGAAGTCTGTCAGAAAATTAAGGAGCTCCGGAGTAGTAGCTGTGGACTACATCCAGACAGCTAAGAACCTGGTAGATCCCTTTAAAAGGAACTATCACACACCGTGATTGACAATGCATCAAAGGAGATAGGATTGAGACCCATGTGAGTTAACCTCAGTAGCAACCCAACCTATGTGATCGGAGATCCCGTGAATTAGGACCTGGGAAGAACAAGCTGTTGGTTAATGGGAGAGTACAATCTTTTCTTTTGACCCACTCCGCTGGAGATGCAGTACTCTCATCTCTGTAAGGCAGGTTGACTTTGTCTTAATGTATTCTGAGGCTTTATAGCGAGATACTGTCCTACAGAGTATCCCTGTAAGAACACACCTATGTGAGGCCAACTGTTAGTCGCAGTTTATAAGAATTGGGTATTCTTTAATAAGCTCATGAAGTGAGTTAGGAGTATGACTCATACGCTCCACTCGCGGGGTTGGCTATGGCAGCCTAGTATTAGTCAAGACTTCAAGTGAAGCCTATTCGCACCAAACTGTCAATTCAAGGCCTAGTCCATTGTGCAGTTACGGATGGGCCTATCTTGTTGTTCTAGGTGGATGTTCAACCTTAACCGGTCTCCACTGAATAGTTGGTATATTAATAGTACCGTGGTAGAGGGAGTATAACTAGCATGCCCTTGGGATGTGGTGGGGGATTGTTAGATGTTTTGGGCCATGGGCCAAACAATTTCAAATAAATCCCAAAGGCACACTCACACATGCATGTATGTATGGAAAGGTGGGGGACTTTAGTCCCACCTTGTTACTTCAAGAGGAGTGAGGCCAACTTAAATAGTTGAGCTATCTCTATCTTGTTGGAGCTATTGGGAAGAGGAAAAGAAAGAACCACACGCGCGCGCTCGCTCGCCTTGCCGGGCCGGGTGGGGCGGGGCTAATAGGCGCGCACGTACGACATGCGCGTGAATGGTCCGCCGATTTCCCGCTCCGACCCTTGCGGGCACGCGGCCTCCTTTTGCCACTCCAAATTTTTGCATGCATGGAGAAAATTGCGCTGGCCTATTTGGTAAGCAATTATTCTCGTATTATGGTAAGTGCACAAACGGCATGTCAATTACCATAATACTATGATTGAGCGGCTAATTACTTTCCTATTTGCTGCGACGCGTGTATAAATATGAAGCGAGACGTCGTCCTCAGTACCGAGAGATTCATCTCTTCCTCGCCACAGTGCTGCGCTGCCGCCGTCTTCCCCATCCCGCCGTCGACGTGCCATCGGTGTCGGGAGAGCAGGCTCCGAAGCCTATGTCTCCTCGCGTCCCTGCACGGGGTAGGGGGTGTATCAGATTTTTGGGAAGCGCCATCGCGACTGCTTGCTGGACGTCTTCTTCCCTCTACGCCGCTGATCCAGATCTCAGTCGACTGTCTGCTACGTCTCCCTTCGCCGGCAATCCCACTGTAAGAATGTCGATTATCTCTCCGTTGTTCATTTTCGCACTCTCTGTTGCTAGTATCAAATCACATACCTGTGGTACATGCTGTTGGTCTATTTCTCATTGTCAGAATTAATTTATATATCGCTAAATTGCTCTTATTTCCAACAGATCTTTTATATATTGTGTACGTTATATTTAAAGCATTGTAATTGATACTATTTGTAGCTATATGTGAGATTTGTCCTTTAAGATTCACATATAGTGTATATCTGGTTTTGTCTTTAGAACCAGGTGTGATAAAATAAGTGCAGATCCGGACTCCCTAAAGCTCCAGTACAGAGCTTTACCATATGCTAACCGATAACGAAATGAAATGTGCCAAAAAATGATTAGATCCAAAATTTTGCATGTAGCTGAGTTCAGGTGGCCCAATCACACAAGCGAGGAAAACCTTTAGCAATGTTAGCAGATGACATGAACATTGGGGATCTTAGTACACGAAAATTCACTGGAAGCTACATAGTGCAAACGATAAAATTCGTTGAAAATGTAATCATTTACCAAGATTCCAAAAATAAAAATTTGCTGCAATAAGACAGGCTAGAGGTACACAGGTCATCCTAAGGCATGCCCTTTTTGAAGCCACTCTGAATGAAGTAGAATCAAAATTAAGAATTATATAAATAAAAAATTCTCACCTTCCTTTTATCGCTGCCATTGGTAAGGAAAATGTAGCAGCGAGGTGAGGCGGGAGCGGTAGCACCGTGTCCAATACCATTAGGTTGAACTAATTATAGTTAATTGCTTCAAACATTCCTTGACACTCTGAAAATTCAAGCAAACAACAATTAACCAAAGACATGTCATTTCATTTCATTCAAATCCGTTAAAGTGAATGCAGCTTTGCTTTACCTTCAAAACAATAGCTCCACCTGTGGAGTACCCAAATAAAAAACTTGTGGCAAACCACAGTTTCCTCCATTGAGCATTTTCTTCCTTTACAGGACAGAAAAAGAAATCTATATTGCAACCAGTAATCACTCCTCTTAGCACAAACCACCACTGCTGCTACAAATGAGAACATCAGACCAAACTCCATATGTTTTTGCAGCAATCTCAAATAACATATATTTTATATTGCTAGTTGGCCAGCCATTCTATGTAAAAAACAGAGAAGGCAAAATGATATGCATTTTACATCTATTCTAGAAGGGATCCATTCATTCCACCACATAATGTCAATTTTATGAACTGCACCAAAATCATTTTGTTCACAAAAAACATCACAACATGACACGACAAGTCAAAATTTGGTGTGTTTCTTTGCCTGCTTATCCGTATTGCCTTCCTACTGTACCTATGCAGCGATCCATCTGCTTCAATTTCTTCCTAACATTCTAGGTTGCTTTTGTAAATCATTTCATCGCTAATGTCACGAGAAAAATTGATGCCATCAATTCAAGATGGGTGAAACTGAACACCATAACTGTGTTGCACTGATGAATACCAATGCCCATGCTAATGTCACAGTACAAAAAACCCATTTTATTTCAGTTATAATCATGGATCTGCAAGTGATGTTCTGAAAAAATTAGCAAAACACTTTTCTAAGTTCATCGGTGCCTCGTTATTGTCAGAGAAAAAGTGAGGGCATAATATACTCTTGTATGCTTTTGTGTGTCATAAATCCTATGGTGATGGCATCACACTGATTCAGGTAAACTGTAATCAGACTTCTTAGACACATTAATTTTGTAGATAACATGCTACAGAAACTATGTGCTGATACCATTTGTCGTTACCGAGGAAATGGGTACCCCAAAACCCCAGGTTTACCGAATTAAACCCCGCAAAAACGATAACTCGACCCCTCCTGTGACCTCCCGCGCGAACGTACAAAGTCCCACAGGCTAAGACACTTCGGGCCGACCCGCGGACGACGACGGCCCAAAGCCAAAGC
>CM041635.1:27885795-27931013 GCA_023333625.1 Bothriochloa decipiens
CCCCCCGCTGGACGTAGGGCCTTCTTTGCCCGAACCAGGATAAATTATCGTGTCCTTCTTGCATCACCCACCGGATTAGGGAGCACGCGCATACAATATTACTCGTTGGTGTTAACCCCTCGAGGGTCAGAACACCGACACCATTTGCAGTAAACCAAAGGACAAGCATAAATTTTGTGAACTGCTATAGATCTACAAACAGCAGTTGAATTTTGACACTTGTGGAGAAGTTCACGAGGCAGACAAAAAGAATGACTTGTGCATACACGAATGGCGGAAACGACATCGATGCATCGTGGCGGCGGTGGCTTGGCGATGTCGTCAGGTGCCTTCACGGTAGCGAGTGCAGGGGTACGTAGTAATGCTGAAGTATGGCCTGTAAGTTGAAATTATGTTCAAGTAAAACGGCCATTCTTAGTAGATGACCAATACTGAAATATTGCTTGTAATGTTCCATAGATGCAATCTTTCTTAAATAAAAAACAAAGGCCATGGGTAGCATACAACTACTGATGCATACCTGTTCTTATCCTTATTTAGCGGCAGCCATTTCAGCTGAGCACTTGGATCCGAGAGTTGATTCCTAAATCTGTGTCAATCAAAAAGAAAAATGATCATTCAAGTGCTTAATTACAAAATAGACATAGATCACCCAGTTTTGAATCGGCAAGCATGAAAGCAGGCTGTTCGCACAAAAGAAATTTATACAGCCAAATTATTTCCAGAAAGAAAATATCAGTAGAAGCGGCAATTACAATTTCTATACCGGAGCGTTCGTGGTGGGGGCAGCGTCGCGCCCGGCGTCAAGGCGGTGTACGTCGTGTCCAGCAGCAGGCGGGCGGTAGCAGCCGAAGCGTCTGTTGGCGAGCCTTCTCCGGCGTCCAGTCGGCAGCGCGTACGGCACGTCCTATGTCCCCCACCCCACCGGCATCTCGCAGCATGTACCCCACCGGCGCTCGGCGGTAGGCTGCTCCGTCGGCCGCCCATCGAGGGATGCTACCGATGCCGAGGAGAGAGGATGGAGACGTCACGGGTGCAGCAGGGGCCGCAGCTGTGGCCGTCAAAGCCGGAGGCCGTTGGCGTTGGTGTGGTGTGGGTGGCAGCGGGATCCTTTAGGTGTGGGTAGCAGCAAGAAACAAATAATAATCGAACAACAGAATCTGCTACCGATATATATTATAGCAGTTCCTAACATCGACCAAGAAAATATTCTGCCGACATATGCAATGTTTTCGAAACCAAACATCATAGTACAAATCATAAATAGTACTACAGAGAAGTTCAGTATATACCCTCGGTTGGATTATGGTCTGAAGGACCGAGAACCATCGTAGGCAGCATCAGCACTAGCACCGTTCGGGTACGGGTCATGGTGGCCTACTCGCGGTGGTCGATCTACAGTCATTGCAGACCCACGACGGAGCATACGCTTGACGAACGGAGCTTCGGAGGCTTGCTCATCTGAACCCCTTGTGCGCGCAAGGAGCCGAGCCGGAGATGACAAAAAGCAGCTCAAACTCAAGAACAAAGTGACAGCTAGGGTTTGGAAGTGTACTTCCACATAGGGATCCTGGTGGGTGGCGGCCGTATTTATACAACTGTGGTGCAGGGGTATTTTGGTCTTTCGCGTTTGCCCTAGGGCACATCAGGCATAAGCGGGTTACCGTTTTGCCTTTATATGCTAGACGAAATCACCACTGTGTCACTTATGACCGTTGGACCCATTGGACTGAGCGACAAAACATGGCCCAGCACATCACGTCCGGCCAAGGCCAAGGCCACAGACGTGCGCGCGTGCCGCGCAGCGTGGCTCAGCACCACGGCGGCGGCGGCGGCGCGTGTGGTCTCCCAGCTTTCCCTCTCACCTTGCACATAGGAGGAGCAACCAACTTCCTATTTAAGTTGAGCTTCTTCTCAGTGAGTGTACCATGTGGTACTAATCACACTCTCACTTAGCACTAATTGTGGGTCTTTGGAATTCTAGTGGTTAATTTCTACAATAAGTATGGGCCTAGCCCAATTAATCCAACAATCGCTACTGAATTTCTAGGGCACACAGTTGATGCTCTTTGTTCAAGAGTTGTTTGATATAGCAGTGTTTCAATGGAGACTGTTAAGTTAAACATCCATCTAGAAATGGGGTTTCACTTGGTTACAACTAAGCAATTGACTATGCCTTGAATTGCCAGTTTTGTGCAACGTAAGCTTCACCCAATTTCTTAACTGATACTAGGCTGCCTAAAGCATCCCCTCGGGTGGAGCATATAAGTCAAACTCTAGCCTTTTCATGAGTATCTAGAGATTACCCAAATCTCATAGACTGGGACTAGCAGTCAAACTCATATAGGTGTGTTCCTTTTAGGATATCCTATAGGCTAACATCCCTGCTTAAATAAGCCACTTAGATCACACTAAGGCATACACCATCCTGCCATACAACCTGGAAAAGAAGTGCATTTCTCAAAGAGAGGAACCTTATCAAGGGCCTTTTCCCTCAGTCTACCCATAGCTTGTTTCACCACTGTAATTCATGGGATCTCCAATCACATAGATCGAGCAGGTAACCACTATGGTAGACCTCATGTGGGTCTCAGTCCCATCTCCACCGATGCACTATCTGTCACATTTTATGATAGCCCCTTGGTGAATTGATCTGCCATATTTTTGGACGTGTGGACATAGTCCAATGCTATCACTTCAGAGTTTCTCAGTTTTCTAACAGATTTTAACCACCTCTTGACATGCCTCATGGTCTTCAAGTTATCCTTAGAACTGTTAACTTTGACTATCACAGTATGATTATCACAGTTCATAGAAATGGTGGGTACATATTTTTCAACAACCGGCAAATCCATTAGGAGTTCTCGAAGTCATTCAGCCTCAACAGTGGCAGTATCTAGTGCTGCGAGTTCTACTTCCATGCTAGACCTCGCAATGGCGGTCTCCTTGCAAGACTTCCAAGAAACAGCGTCACCTCCAAGTGTGAATGTATACCCACTTGTGGCCTTTAGCTCATCAGCATCAGATATCCAGTTTGCATCACTGTAGCCTTCAAGTACCTTAGGGTACCCTGCATAATGAATCCTATAGCTGGTAGTTGCCTTTAGATAGCACATCACTCACTCTAGAGCACACTAGTGATTATCTCCCGGGTTTGATTCAAACCGGCTCAGCTTGCTCACAGCATATGAGATGTCAGGCCTAGTTGCACTAGCTAAATACATTATTGAGCCAATGATTTGGGAGTATCTTAATTGATCCCTCATTGTCCTTTTGTTCTTTCTCAGAACTCGGCTTGGATCATAAGGAGTGGAGACAGGCTTACAGTCACTGTAACCAAAGCGACTTAGAATTTTTTCCACATAGTGGGACTGCACGAATGTTACCCCACCATTTTCTCCTTTTAGTAGCTTAATATTTAAAATCACATCAGCCACTCCCAAATTCTTCATATCAAAGTTCTTGGACAGAAAGTCCTTAACTTCCTCAATAACACTGAGGTTTGTGCCAAATATTAGGATGTAATCCACATATGGGCATAGGATCGCTCCTTGTCTCCCACCATAGCGGTAGTAGGCGCATTTATCAGCCTCATTGGCAACAAAGTCAGCAGATGTGTAACACCCTAAAATTTGCATGATTTAAAAATAGTTAAATTGATTTAATTATGCAACTTTATGAGCATTTAACCTAGCAGAAATAATAATTTTTATAAAGTTAAAATCAATTGTAGATAAGAAGCATGTCTGTGCATTCATGCCGCTGCATAAATTTTATTGTGATGCTTGGTTTTTGTTGAGTTTGATTTGACTTTCAAAAATTATTTCAAAATCTATTTGGAAAATAGTTTGAATAATAGAAAAGGGATTTTTTATTCCCTCCCTCTTCTTTGTTTCTAGCCCGAGCGGCCCAGTCGGCCTGCCTCTCCTCTCCCTTTGTCCTCTTGGCCGAAGGCCTTTCTCTTCACCCGGCCTGCTCAGCGTTTCCCTTGGGCCAGCCTAGCTTGTAGCGCAAGCAAGCCAGGCAGCCGCCCGCTCCCGGTTGGCGGACAGAAGTATGCCAATTTCTAGGAGTTGGTGAATAGCGCTATTGTACTTGACAATATGCGTAGGGACAAGGATAGGAAGAGGAAGATGGAAGGACAGAGGTCTGGAAGCAACAATCATTTTTGTCCTAATTCTCAAGGTTATCAGAAAAGGTACCAAGGGCCAGTTAGCCTGTGGAATTGTTTCTCCAAACCCGCCGTGTCCTCAGTATCCTCAGAATAATCAGAACCGCTCATAGAACCAGCAGCAAAATTGGAATCAGCAAACACCACAATAGCAGGGGAATCAAATTCCATGTCTCAGTACTCCCAACAACATTCCCTTGAAGAACGGCACCCCTAGCATTCCCAATAGGTGTTTTAGTTATGGTGATGTGGGGCATTATGCTAGTAGTTGTCCTAAGAGGTCGAATCAACAGACTCCACAGAGGTAGAATGGCAATGGGAGATCTTATGCTACCTATGGGTGAGTGAACCATGTTTTCACTAAGACTTCATAGGAGACTACTGCTTAGGAGGCGCTAGAAATTATGCTGGGTATGTTCAGTACCAACTCCATCTCTGCTACTATTCTTTTTGATTCTGGAGCTTCACATTCTTTCATATCACAAGCATTTGTTAGAGAACATAGTATACCTCTACTTGTCTTGAAAGAATCCATGCTAGTGAACTCACCAGGAGGAGGAATACCAACTTCTTATTATTATCCCTCAGTTAGTATCTCTTTAAGGGGGGTAGAGTTCACTGCTAGTATGATTGTGTTGAGTGCATCTGGCATTGATGTGATCCTAGGATTGGACTGGATGAAGCAGCATAATGTGGTAATTCAGTGTAAATAGAAAGTGTTAGTTTTGACAATACCAAAGGGGATAGAATCAGTATTGAAGTGGTAGTGCAAGCACCACCTACAGCTATAGTGAATCTACTAGAGGAAGATGATGATGCTCAGGACCATGTCATGGAGGAGTTCCCGGATGTTTGTCCTGATGATTTTCCAGGTATGCCACCTGACCGTGAAATTGAGTTTATTATTGAGTTATTACCTAGCACTGCACCTATAGCAAAATGTCCATATAGAATGGGGGTAAATGAATTAGAAGAACTTAAGAAACAACTGAAGGAGTTGCAGGAGAAAGGTTTCATACATCCTATTTCGTCTCTGTGGGGTGCTCCTATGATCTTTGTCAAAAAGAAGGATGGTACTCAGTGTATGTATGTTGACTACCGTTCTCTCAATGATGTCACCATCAAGAACAGGTACCCCTTGCCGAGGATTGATGACTTGTTTGATCAATTAAGAGGTGCTTATGTGTTTTCTAAGATTGATCTATGTTCTGGTTACCATCAGTTAAAGATTCAGAATTTAGATATCTCGAAGACAACATTCACCATGAGGTATGGGTTGTATGAGTATATAGTTATGTCCTTTGGTTTGACCAATGCACCTGCCTACTTCATGTACATGATGAATAAAGTGTTCATGGAGTACCTTGACAAATTTATGGTAGTGTTCATTGATGACATTTTGGTGTTCTCCAAGACCAAAGAGGAACACGTTGAACATTTCAGATTGGTGCTACAGAAGCTCAGAGAACACAAACTGTATGCTAAGAAGTGTAAGTGTGAGTTCTGGCTGAATGAAGTTTCTTTTCTGGGACACGTTGTTTCTAATGGAGGTATAGTAGTGGATCCTAAGAAGATAAAGGACATTTTGGATTGGGAGCCACCTACTGATGTGAGTGGGATTCACAGTTTTCTTGGTTTGGCTGGTTATTATAGGAGGTTCATTGAAGGTTTCTCCAAGCTTGCTAAACCCATGACTGCTCTGTTAGAGAAGAATTTCAAGTTTGTGTGGTCAGACAAGTGTCAAGCTAGTTTTGAAGAGTTGAAGAAGAGATTGACGACGACTCCTGTGTTAATACTACCAGATCTGAGTAAGAAGTTCTCTATTTATTGTGATGTGTCTCGATAAGAGTTGGAATGTGTTCTTATGCAAGAAGGGAGAGTTGTATCCTATGCATCTAGGCAGTTGAGAAAGCATGAGTTGAATTATCCTACTCATGACTTAGAGTTAGTAGCAGTGCTTCATGCTTTGAAGATCTGGAGACAATATCTGATTGGTCATAAGTGTGATGTTTATACCGATCACAAGAGTTTGAAATATATCTTCACTCAGTCAGATTTGAATTTGAGACAACGCCGATGGCTGGAGTTGATCAAGGATTATGATTTTGAGTTCTATTATCATCCTGGGAAATCAAATGTCATGGCTGATGCACTTAGCAGGAAGAGGTATGTTAGCGAGATTCAGATGATGACTATGACCAAGGAGTTGCGTGATGAGTTGCAGCATTTGAATCTTGGTGTTGTTCTCAACACTATGGGGATAGAGGTGACACCTACTTTAGAGCAAGAAATACGCAAGGGTCAGTTAGAGGATGAGAAATTGAAACAGATAGCAGGGAATGTTGTGATTGGGAAGGCACCTAGTTTTTGCATTGATGAAGATGGTACATTGTGGTTTGGCAAGAGGATATGTGTGCCAGAAATAAAGGCCATTCGTGATGCAATATTGAGAGAAGCACATGAGTCAGCTTATTCCATCCATCCTGGGAGTACAAAGATGTATCTAGATCTCAAGAAAAGATATTGGTGGTATGGGTTAAAGAGAGATGTGGCTGCATATGTTGCTATATGTGATACATGTCAATGGGTGAAAGTAGAACATCAAAGACTAGCTGGGTTGTTGCAACCAATGAAGATACCTGAATGGAAGTGGAAAGAAATCGGCATGGATTTTATAGTGGGGCTACCACGCACTAAGAGTGGCTATGATTCTATATGGGTAATTGTTGATCAATTAACTAAGGTTGCTCACTTTATTTCTGTCAAAACTACGTACACTAGACAATAGTATGTTGAGTTATACATGGAAAAGATTGTGAGTTTGCATGGAGTTTCAAAGAAGATTGTGTCTGATAGGGGTACTCAATTTACATCTCATTTTTGGAAGACTGCATAGTGCTTTCGAAATGAAGTTGAACTTTAGTACTGCTTTTCATCCTCAGACCGATGGTCAAACAGAGCGAATTAATCAGATTTTAGAGGATATGTTGAGAGCTTGTGTATTGTAGAAAGGAACTAGTTAGGATAAGAGTTTGTCTTATGCTGAGTTCTCATATAACAACAGTCACCAATAGAGTCTCAAGATGGCACCGTTTGAAGCTTTATATGGGCGAAAGTGTAGGACTCCATTGTTCTGGAATCAAACTGGGAAGACACAATAGTTTGGTCCAGATTCGCTTAGAGAGGTGGAAGCACAAGTCAGAATGATCAAATAAAATTTGAGGGCGGCACAATCCCGTCGGAAGAGTTATGTGGATACTCGAAGGAGGGAACTCACTTTCAATGTAGGCGATTATGTGTACTTGAAAGTGTCACCTATGAGAGGTGTGAAGAGGTTCAACATGATGGGAAAATTAGCACCAAGGTATGTTGGTCCATTCAAGGTTATTGCGAAACGTGGGAAAGTCTCTTATCAACTAGAGTTGCCTGAAAAATTGGCCGGTGTGCATGATATGTTCGATGTGTCTCAACTTAAGAAGTGGTTGTGTGTGCCAGAAGTAGAGAAAATACCTATGGAAGAGCCTACAGCAAAGGATGATCTTACTTATGAAGCATATCTGATTAAGATTTTGGAAACAGCGAAACAGGTTACAAGGAGCAGAATTATTAAGATATGTAAGGTTTAGTGGAATCGGTACTTTGAGGATGAGGCAACTTGGGAAAGAGAAGAAGATTTGAGAAAGGAATCTCTGAAGTTCTTTGAGTAAGCAACTCAATCTTGAGGACGAGATTCTTTTAAGGGGGTAGATTTGTGTTGATTCTGGCCCTGAGGCGTTGCCCTCGGGACACGAATCAAGCTCGTGAATGCTAGTTGCAAAGACACGAATGTAAGGGACAAAATGCTCTATTATGAACCAGCCCCCGGCTAAAACGCACAGGAGCCGACCTCTCTCCAAAACCCCAAAAGGAGCATTATTTAAAGCAGCCCGTAGGCATTTACATGACTATTTTGCCCTTGTGAATCGTTCCCTCATTCCGTACTTTATAGCACTTGAGGGAAAATGCGTCCTTGTCCGCTGTTGTCCCGTACGGCTGGCTTCGCCTCGCAAAAGCACATGGCGACCCATCGTGACATTAGACCGCAGGCTCCAGCGGCTGCACCTGAGACCTACACCAATTACCGAACCAGGTATCCCCCGATTTTAGTCTCACACTTCCTTACTCGAATCGCAAATCGTCCAGCGCCTGCGGCCTTTGATTCGGCACCCAAATCATAACTCCTGAAGCAACCGATTCAGGTCGCATGCTTCCTTTACTCGAATCGCTAATCGTCTAGCGCCTACAGCCTTTGATTCAGCCCCCGAATCACAACTCCCGAACCTGCACGGTTGAAAGCCCATCCGGAAAAGGGCCCTTCCGCACGTCCAGAGTTTCGACGCCTGCCGCACCGTTATGATTTCTAAACTACTTCCCGAATCTAATTTTGCTGATCAAATCTGTGACGTGATTCGCTCAACTTGACAGGGGCAGGGTGGAAACTTCCCCCTGCCCCCAACAGTAGCCCTTTGACACGCTCTAAAACCATGATTCGAAGGGCGTCTTTGCCGCCACGGTCGTCAGATCACAAAATCGGGCCTCAGCTTCACGATCCAGATCTGTGAGCTCACGAAACATGCATCTTGTCACGAGGCAGCCGCGTTTGATTTGGCCTGGTGCTGCAGGCACCCGATTCATGTTGTCCCGCACAGCGATCCCGAATCACAAAGACTTGTAACCCTTTTTCATGTTATTCACCTGACATTTTATTTTGTTATAGCTAACAAAAATAGCTTGTCGAACCACGAGACCCCTTGTCTGGCGAGTATAAAAGGCACCCAGGGGGTACTTGGCCTCATTTCCCCCATGTGCAACCCTAGCTGCTGTCGTCCGCTACTTCGTTTGATAGCTGATTCAGGATCTCGGCTGCGCCTGCTTCTTTCGATTCGATGAGTGCCTTCGATTTCGAATCCTGTGTTCTTTTCTCTTTTTGTACCTTCGGCTGCAACGGGTGCTTTGTTTCCTTATTTCTTTTCTTATCTTATTTAGTTCTGAAAGTGTGTGTTTTGCATTTGGTTCAGTGTTATGGGGCATTCTAACACTGGTGAAGTCAGTGGTAGCACCGAATCAGGCACTAGTGATGAGTCAAGCTTGAATTCGGGGTTAGATTTGAGTTCTAACAACAGCCAAAGCATTTCAGCTACTCCTGGCACTGCGGCTAATGTTCCGGTGCCCGGGGTGATGACATGATAACCAGTGCTGATTCGGTAGAAAGGTGCACCGAATCTAGCCTGACAAACCTTCCTGTGCTGGGTGGGATGGGGTGGTGCGTGCTGCTGTTTTGGCTGGACGACGCGTCAAATCTAACCCGGTCATTCAAAGCTTACAAGGTTTGGCTGGAGGTAATGCTGAAACTGATATTGATATAGAGGCTTTTACTGAGGGTGCCGGCAGCCAAGCTGCGGATGATGAGGATTTGACTAGTGATGCTGAATCTGGCCCTCCCAAGAAAAAACCAAAACACGCAGTGTGGACATCCCATCTTAACCCTTCTTAGATCGATGGAGATGAGCTAGACAACTTTGAGTCCACCGGACTGCTCACCTCGTTTGAGAGATCTTTATGTCGGGCCCCCGAACAAGGTGAAACCATACCGAAGCTGGGACCCCATGAAGCTCTCATATTCAGAGACTATTTCAAGGCGGGGCTTCGGTTTCCTGTTGACCCATTTTTGGGACAAGTGCTGGAATGCTATGAGCTTCAGATTCACCATTTGACACCAAATGCGTTCACTAGCCTTAGCGTCTTTGCTATGGTGATGAAAATGATGGGTAGCAAATTGAGTGTTAATGTTTTTGCACGCTTTCACAATGCTCATTATCACTCTAAGGTTAGGAAACTTGGAGGAGTAGATGATGTTCGGGCAGAGTATGGCTCTTACAATTTATACCAGCTCGAAACCAGAAGGGTTCATGCATAGTGCCAACTTTCAAGAATAAGTGGGAGGAGTGGAAGGACTATTGGTTATATGTTCGTGTGTGCACCAAAGAAGCCGCGGTGAATGCTGCCTAGGATGGATTGTTGAAGGCAAGCCCGCTGGTTTCGATGATGGTTCTGATGACGGGCTTAAGCCACTCCCTGGCTCGAGCTTTGATTCCTAGCGATGTCGCGGCCCTCGAAGCTTACCAGCGTACCGCGAACCATCAGACCAGTCAGGATTTGGTTGAGGAGATGGTTGCTTCGGGCAAATGGCCGCTGAGTAATGAGGTTCACTTCGCGACATTTGAAGGGCCTGTCTGGCACCTTGATCGACCTGATGGGTATCCGAATGATTAGGTTATAGTTGCCCATATCGAGAAGCATGCGAATCGGCTATGTGATGCTTATGCTCGGCAAGAATACGATGCCCGAATCACTATGGGTCATACTCGGCGAATCAACCAAGCCTTGGATGCCATGGGGTTTATCTATTATGATCGGCCCATTCCTCCAGAGAAACCCAAGAGAAAAATGGTCATAGTGGAAATTGCAATAGATCCTGAGTCGGGTCATGGTCAGGGTTCGGGTGGTGGGCGCATCCACAGCGTGCGCGGTCGTGGTTTTGGCGGCGCTCCCCACCTACTCGACGGACAGTGCTTGCTGAGCACCGCAAACACGAGGTACTTCGGCTTCATGATCCGAATGAGCCTCGCGATGTTCAGATTGGCTGTGAGATGGTAGGTCTGCTAGGGTCAAATCCAATTAACAGGAGTTTGAAGTTCACTCTTAACAATTCGCCTCTGGGCCCCATGATTGATTACATGGTCAGGGATTCCCATATTTAGGTTGTTTACGGTGTTTGGTTGTTCTTCGTTTCTGATTTGATTTTGACACTTATATTTAATGTTCTATAGGACTTTGCTGTTGATGAGCCCGAATCCTCTTCATTCATGGCCCCAAAACGCTCCACCAACCTAGCGATCCCCTTTCCATCGCTGTCGATGACATGCCCGCTTTGAGTGGTGAAGGACTTCGGCTTGGTCAGAGGAAGCGAGGCAAGCACTCCTCGGATGGTGGCAGCGACCACGCCCTGAAGCCAGACGCAACCTTGTCAAAGCTAGTGCCCACCGATGCCGTAGCTCCTGCTTCAATTCACAGTGTGGCCCCGTTAGGGAGGGACCATGTGGCCAAGCCTCATCCGGCTCGCCTGCTTGGTACGTCTCAATTTTTCTATAAGCATTTGGGGATGACCCCCGAGATGGCATCCTGCACCCTTTTTGAGCATGGCGTGCTTCCACTCGACAACATCGACACTAAATATGGTGAGATGCACGTGTATTCGAGCCAGTCCTCTCCCGAGGAGATGAGTCCGCTTTGTGAAAAGGCTTACCAAATTGCTCATGCTTTAGGGGCCGCTTCTGATGCCCGACTTGTGGCAAATGTGGATTGCCGAGCTTCAGGGATTCTTCCTCCGGCGCCCAGAGTTGCTTTTGCACAGGAATGTTACGCGTCCTTTTCCACTCCTCATACGGAAAGGGACCTGACACTGGTGGACCGTGGGGACCTGCACTCGGCCTTGAAATTCCATTCTATTGCGGTGTGCGTTTGGTCGCGTGGATCGAGGAAAGCATTTTTGGCTTATTTTCAATTCCACGGTTTCGCTTGATGCAGGCTTCGGTGTTAAACGCTACGCTGCAGAAATAGGAGCAGGCTGCCCTTAGCCTAGCGGAGTCTGAGCTTCGAAAAGCCAAGGCTCAACTCAAGACCTCTGAAGAGGAGCTAGCTGGGGCCCACTCCGTGCTTCGCGAGGAGAGCAAAGCATGCCGCCAAGCCGAGGACCTGGCCGAGAAACTAGAGACATGCTTAAACACTGGAAATGAAGTCATGTGGTCTCAGCGAAGGCATCTTTGGAATGGTTTGCATGAGATTTCAGAAAAATATCTCCACCTGCTTAGGAGCATGGGAGACGAAGCTGAAATCCCAAAGCCTGCGGATGGTGAGAAGATCTTCGAATATGATTACCTGCCATTCCTATCAATTAGGCTGGGCCTTCTCGAGGGTGCACTGGACGTCAGGCACAAGTATGCAGCTCTAGAGGCTTGCCATGCCTTATGCAGAAGCCTAAAGGATGTAGGTTGCAATCATATGGATGGGCTTCGGGCGGCAAATGATGACAGTGTCTACTGGAAACCAGATGCCGACGTGAACGCTGCTGCCACTGAATTCCTGCAAGGCTACTGGGATAACGGTGGCCGCGACCTCGGGTTAATTTGGGCGGCCATGAACCGTTGCACAGTAAACCCCTAAACCTAATGTGGTTCATTAGTTTGCTGAGCGGCATGTCTAATATTGTTTGCTTTCTAGGATCTGGAGGAGCGCGAAGCCGTCAAGAGGAGGATCCAAGCCTACATCTCAGATTGTGACGACCATGAGCTTGGCTCCGACGCTGGTACACCCTCTCAAGAGGATACCGTTGCTCAAGCCCCTCGTGAAACCCCTGAATCTTTTGCTTGACCTAAAGCAGGCAGCACAAATGACCAGGCGTCAATCTCCAGAACTGTCGGCGGCGCCTCTCTTGGCCCTAGCACCAGTGCTGCTGAAGACATTCCAACTGAGATGTAGTTTAACTTAGGCCGAAGCATGTTTGAACAATTGTGTTTAAAACCTTTTGTGGTACCTCCCGAGTGTGGGAGCTTGAGACTAAAGTACTGTTGTAATATTTAATACTTTAACCTTCGGTGAATGGTATTTGCCTATGCTGTTTGAGGAATACCCCATTATTAACTTTTGTTTGATTTTGCGCTGCCGAATTAGTATCCGGTTTTCTTGTTGTCAAACAAACCACGATGGGTTGTTTGGTTATCAAGCTTCAAAAGTTTGTTATTGGATTGTGTGACGCCATCCCCCAACTTTTTAGATGAAGGGTTCGAAAAGCGAGTTAAAGGCCCTTCAGCTTTGTGTTATTTACCAGATAAGTTATTGTCGGCTTGAAAAATGCTGTCCCCCCCAACTTTTTGGTTGAAGGGGTTGAAAAGCAAGCTGGGGGCCCTTCAGCTTCAATTAGCTTGGTGAATTGTTTATTGTCGACTTGTGAAACATTGTCCCCCCAACTTTTTGGTTGAAGGGGTTGAAAAGCGAGCTGGGAGCCCTTCGAGCTTCGTGATTGCACATATTTTCTTTCTATTATATACAATTGGCCAGCTTGTGGCTACTTACATTGTTTTGTTCCCTGTCCCATGCCACAATATGGCTGGCTGGAATATGTTCTTGTCCCAATGCCTCCGCATTGTTGTCTGGAACTTTGGGTGCAGTGGCCCCTGAGGGTTCAACGAGCCTTTCGATGCCAGACACCCGAGGCTGTTTTGCTCGCATGAAGCTTTGGCTACCCGCGTGGATTTCGTGGGGCCTACTGACCTGGGTTGCTTCAGGCTAAAGATGGTGCAGTGGTGGCGAAGCTCATTGCCACTGCTACACAAGCCATTCCTGGGGCACAGGAAATGGATTCAGAGCTTACTGGCCTTGAGTAATATCTTGCCACCATGACTGGCTTTACAGTTGCTTGTGTCAAACCCTTTGCTACTCTTTTGTGGCGCAGCTCTCTGAATGAAAGTACAATGGTGGCCCGAAATGACATCTCCAAATCCTCCCAATCCTAATACTATTTTCTTTAGGCATGTGTGGCGTGTGAAGCACTTTTTTTCTTATACGGCCCTGAGAGCCTTGATACTTGCGTATTTGGTCTGAGGGACTACCTAGTGGCCTTCTTTTATAAGTCCCTCCTAGCTAGCGACTGGGTGCACTTGCTTGGTTTGAGAGGTGGTTCCTTTACTGCTGTGTTAGGTTGCAGGCTTGATTGCCTTGTCCTTGCATCTTAATTAATACTACGTAACTTTTTAGTCGTGAGGTATTGCTATAGGTGCTGCTGCTTAGTAGTTGGCATAATTATTGGTTACGCTAGTTTATCTTCCGTGTGTAGTGGATGCAATGAGATGGCTAGGATTCGGTATTCGTTTGATTCGGCTGTTCGCGTTCGACATCCAAATTTGCAGGATTCATTCGTTTACCATGTTCGGCTTGTGCTTTGTGGTGACCATGTTTGGTGCATGCTTAGGTGCTCGTCAGCACACTGCTTTGGCGTTTTTGCCGGATTTGTTTGTTTGCCATTTTCGGTGAACATTTTATGGCAACCATATTCAGTGCCCGCATGGTTGCTCACAACCTAATTTTGTGCTATCAAATATTAAAGCTGGCGTCCAGCGTCGCTCTTTTTCGGTGTTTACCGCTTCTGAGTGCAAAATTCTTTTGGGGAACCGAATATAACTTGGTTTAAAAGGGGTACAAAGGATTGCCTCATTAAAAAACCTTGCACCTTTGAAAAGGCTTCCCCTGTGAGGAAAAAGAGCACAGACCCCCGAATATGCTTAAATGTCTTACAGGAATTAAAAGAAAAAGAAACAATTACAACCCGTTCTGGGCGAAAGTGATTTCATGGGTAAAAACGCCGAAGATTTTCAGTGTTCTAGGTATGGGCGTATTCAACACTGGCTTCATTCATCAGTGTATATATGCCTGGCTTGATCATTTTTGCGACGATAACATCCCTAAAAAATCCAAACACCAAAAATCACAACCAACAAAAAACATCCAATGGTTGTGAGTGTCATGTAAAAACATCCAATAGTTGCATGAGTAGCACCTAATGTTAGTGGAGCATTTGTGTTTTTGATGACAGGGTATGATTTTCTTCTTATTGATTTTATGTGTTGATGATAAAATCAATAACCCTTTTTATATCACACGTGTTAAACACACATATGTTATATGTACCAAACCATGGACATGGCTTCCAACTCCCTATGAGACCCTAGTTGACCTACCAAGCACATGTGCCATGTCACTAACTCATTAGCACTAACACCTTTACTAAATAGTCATGGCATGTTTGGTATTGGAAATAGAAAAGGATTTAGCAAAGGGGAGAAATAGGAAAAGCCAAAGCAGCCCAAAGCAGCAGCGGCCCAATTCGGCCTGCTGTCCTTGCGCGTGCTGAGGCCCAGCTTGGCCATCAGGCCAGCCTATTCCTTCCCGCACCCGACGGGCAAACCTCGGCCTGCTAGGCCTGATCTGCCTGCAACCCGGCCTGCTACCTACGCCGCGGCCCAACTGGCCGAGTGGCCCAGTAAGAAGGCCTGCCAGGCGCCTGCGCCAGCTGCCCCCATGACCTCGCTCCCTCTCGTGGACCAGCGGGGCCGGCTTGTCAGCCCCCACCTCTAACCACTTTAGGCCATCGACCTTTCTTGTCCGCCGTGTCAGAAATGGCATGAGCGCACATCAACCGTCCACCTCGCAACCGAGCACACCGGTGTCATTCATCCCGCCTGCCGCGTGCACCGAAGCCCTAACCCTAGCCGGGAGCCATGCAGGACCGCCCGATGGGCATCTTCCATCTTCACCGTCCGCTGCCGGCCGCCATGACTATAAGAGGGAGGAGCACCCGGGCACTAGGGTTTCCCATGCCCACGCAGTCATCTTGGCAACGCGCGCACCACCACTTGCCAGACCAGAGGAGAAGGAGAGGGAGGAGAAGAAGAAGGCAGAGAGGAGCCGAAGTAGAGGAGCCGGACCCGAGCGCCACCGCCGTTGCTACTCGCCGGAGAAGGACCGGTGACCCTGTTTGACTATGTCAAGCGCACCGCACCACTCTCCTTCCTCTCCCTCGAGCCAACATAGCCGCTGCCAGCCACCAGCACTGCCATGGGAAGATGAGGAACTCCGTCGCCCCAGCTCTTGCCATGGCTGTCGTCGGAGCACCACCGCATTCACGCCGTTCCGCTGCACGATAGGTCTCATTGACTCCGTAGTTGAGTCCACATAGGCCAAGAATGCTAGTTTGGCAAGGTCTTGGAGCATGGAAATGGCCATAGTGAGGGCATGCCGCTTTGCCACCCTTGGTCGCCATGGCTCCTGGTCGCTGGAGCGCCGCTGTGGCTGTCTCAGCCACGCGCGCCTCGCCGTGCCTCTCTCACCTCCCCGGTAGACTTCTCATGGCCCCAATTGAAGGAAGCACATGGAGATGGAGCTCAAGGCAGAGCCCTTGCCAGAGAAATCGCTGCCGCCGTCGGTTTTGCCACCGTCACTGACTGCCTCGATGGGATCCCCATTTCCCAAATTGAGACCCACATTTTGACCGCCTTGGCCTCATGATGCACTTGCGTGCGCTAAAGCCTTTCCCGTTGTGCTATAGCATCCTACCACCATCGACGCGCTGCTCCCTGTTGCCGCCGTGTGCACGCCAGTGAGCCAGAGCACCGTGAGCACGCTGCGACCCCACCATCATGCTTGCTAGGTCCACGCGAAGTTGTGGCACTAGCCAAAGCTTCCTCCCATGCAGCATAGCGCCCCACCGCCATAGCATAGTCGTTGAGATGCTGGGAGCCAACCGCATCGCCGCCGACGCGCTCGCCATGCCATCCTAATTCCTTAGCCACCACTCGACCTAACCTGGGCCGCCCGTCGCCGCCGCTTGCTGCTCACCGTCGGCGAGGCCGACCATGCCCAGCCACGCACGGGCAGAGGGAAGGGGAAAAGAATTCCCCTGCCCCCGATGCACCAAGCCCATAGGGCCAGTGTGGACCAATCAGCGATAGCCACGTAACACCAGTGACCTCGGTCCACCGTGGACCGTTCTATGGAACCAAATGCCATAAACCATGGTCCACTGGACTAGGCCCACCACGTGGCCTGTCTTCCCTACTAACACGTGTCGGGCCGGCCCAACCCGACCCATATCCAGCCCTATCCGAGCCCATCCAGGCCTAGTCCGGGCCCGGTCAACATTGACCGTTGACTGGTCAATGGTTTACAGTTGACCGGGTCCCACCTGTCATTGACCATTGACCCGGGACCCACCTGTAAGCCATTGTTTGACCTAGCCCCACACGTCAGCGCTGATGTCAGCATGACATCAGCGTGATGTCAGCACTGCGCCCTTGCTGCTGAGCCCACAGTGCCACGTGGACCAATCAGAAGCTGTCACGTGTCGCGCTCTGGTTTTATCCGGTCCTTTTTCTTTTTCAGATTATGTTTTAAACTTCAGAAATTCATAACTTCTTCATACGAACTCTAAAAAATATGAACTAAGTGTCCAAATTTTCATAAAAATGAGCTCTACATCATAGGCTTATGTATGATTGCATTTGGAGTTATTGGATTTCATTTGGTTCTTTATGATTGATCTATAGGGGTCGCTTCCACGACCATTATGTCTTGATTTCAGTTTCCACGAAGGAGTTGTCCAAGGAGAAGGACTAGGAGAACGCCAAGGACTTGAAGGAGGACTTGTGTGATAGCTATTCAGGTGCCACACCCCACCCAACCTCATAGAATCCTATACACATGGCATAATATCTAGTTTGCTAGTGCTTTATTTAGGAATATCACCAGATGATAGGTTGCATGGTAGATTTGCTTGATGAGCCTTTAACTTGTCACAACCTTACCTCTGCACACCCGCTGATAGGCTAGATGCATGCTTATTTACTTATGATGCTTTACTTCTACTACGCTTATATCTGTGATGTGATGCATGGTGGAGAGTATGGTATGGTGTATGGTTAAGGCACGTGGTGCCACTTTACTAGGGGAGAGTGTTGTGTGTATCTTGGGTGTGTGGTGAGGGTTTGAGTCGATCAGACAGGATTCTACGATGAGCCATGAGGGCGAGTCTTGCCGGGGGGTGTGTTCTAGGCATCCCTATGAGAGGTATCTGTGGCGGATACATTGTGAGGTATACGGTGATCCCGGGGGTGAGAGCCTTCGTGGAGCGAAGCCCGGGTAGGAGGTGTTAGCACAGACTGTTTTAGTCCCTATGAGGAGATAATCCTATTTGATCCCCCTAGGACCTGATATCTCTTGAGAATCGGAACCTTGGGACCTACGTGCTCACTGCTCGCCCCTGTATGGGCGGGGGGCGGATGTCTGACTAGCTAGGAAAGTGCCATTACTACTAGGTTGTTAGCAGATAGTGTTGGGAGGTACGGGCGTTTGGGACCCACACCTTCCTTAAAGCCATATAGGCCCGGGTAACCACACCTCACAGTCTCAGTGAGCCAGTGGTATTTATCTAGGATGTCCCCTATGAGCTCCGCACATGCCCGAGTTCATCAGGACTTGAAAAACCACATCCGATGGTAAAGGCAGATTTTGTGCTACAACTTTCGCCAGTTCATCAGCTTCGACGTTCTCAGCTAGTGAAATGTACTTTAGGGTGAAGCCGAGGAAATGTTTTCCATTCACCTGACAGCTGCGAATCAGACTTGATAACGCATCTGCGTACACTAAGTGCCCTTAGCTTCCTCAGGCCAAGCAAAATAGCCTCGTATTCGGTGGTGTCGTTGGTTGTCAAAACTTGCAGCCTGGCGGCATACCGAATCTTAGGACCCTGAGGAGGAGTGAGTACCGCTGAGATCCCAGCTCCTGCCGAACACCATGCTCCATCACAATGCATGGTCCACACCAGTTCTTCAAATTGCAAAGTTGTATCATCTGTCCCGGGTGTCCAATCGGCTATGAAGTCAGTGATCACTTGGGATTTGATTTTACCTCTGTGCTCAAAGTCTACCATGAACTCATTCAACTCAGTGGCCCATTTTCCCACTCGCTCGATGGCCTCAGTATTGCGAAGCAAGGATTCCAGATGTTGTGCTGACATTACCCGAATATGATGCGCCTAAAAGTAGTGCTTCAGCTTCCGAGATGCCATGACTACTGTGTAAGCAATTTTTTTGAGCTCCGAGTAGTTTAGCTTCGCACCCGACAGAGCTTTGGACACAAAGTCGATTGGGAACTGCTTCATTTTTCCTTTGTGCTCCTTTTCCTCTACCAGCACCATGCTTACTGCTACCGGTGAAGCTGCCAAGTAGAGCAATAGCACCACGTCTGGCGTCGGCTTGGATAAGGTGGTGAGCTTTGTTAGATACGCTTTTAGGTCCTCAAATGCCTATTGCTGATCTAGTCCCCATTCGAACTTATCAGCCTCCCGGAGCGCTCTGAAGAAGGGTAAACCCCTCTCGGCTGACCTTGAAATAAACCTGCCCAGTGACGCAATTCGGCCAGTCAGCTTCTAGACTTGCTTCCTG
Organism: Bothriochloa decipiens; assembly: GCA_023333625.1. Classification (NCBI taxonomy): domain Eukaryota; kingdom Viridiplantae; phylum Streptophyta; class Magnoliopsida; order Poales; family Poaceae; genus Bothriochloa; species Bothriochloa decipiens. Next base: position 27,905,059 of record CM041635.1, read on the forward strand.
GATTTGGGCAGTTTCATGTTAGCTATGGCTGCAATCTTGTCAGGATTCGCTTCTATGCCTATGGCCAAGACTAAAAAACCCAGCAATTTTCCCTTGCTGGCACGGAATATTCACTTTTCTAGGTTTAATTTTAGTCCGCTAAAACACAAGTTGACGAACGTTTCCTTTAGATCTTTGATGTGTGATTGCTTTTTGTCGCTCTTAACAACTATGTTGTCCATGTACGCTACCAGGTTGTGTTTCTTTTTGTGCTCACAAAAAACTTCATCAGTCATTCTGGAGAAAGTAGGTCCGGCATTTCTTAGACCTTCTGGCATTTGCTTGTAGCAGTAGGTGCCTCTAGGAGTGACAAAGCTTGTCTTCTCCTCGTCCACCAAATTCAACTAGATCTGATGGTACCCAGAGAAGCAGTCTAACAAACTCATTCGCTCATAGCCAGCTGCAATGTCAACAAGCTTGTCGATTCTCAGCAAAGGGTACAGGTCCCTCGGGCAATGCTTGTTAAGATCAGTGAAATCGACGCACATACGCCATTTTCCTCTTTTCTTCTTCACCATTACAACATTGGCTAACCACTCAGGATACTGCACCTTTCGGATTACCCCTGCATCAAGCAGCCTTTGAACTTTGGCACTGGCTGCTTCGGCACGCTCGGCTGACATTTTCCTGAGCTTCTGCTTCCTCAGCTTCATGGATTTGTCCACGTTCAAACTGTGCTGCGCGAGCTTAAGATCTACTCCGTGGAGGTCTTGGTGGACTAGGCAAACACATTGCTATTTTCATCCAGAAACTTTAGCAATTCACGTGATTCTTTGGTGCTTAGCCCGGCTCTGATATGAATGCATCTGTCTAGTCGATTCATGCTCAACGATACTCGCTGTGTCTCTTCACCTGGTTCGGCTTTTAGTTCTTTTTCTTCGCCGAATCTAGATTATCTTGCTCAGATTGGCTATTCTGCTTGACCTCGTGAACCATACTGTACCCCGGTATTGGTTTTCTGTCGATTTTTCTTGCCGTGACTTGATCACCTCGAATCGTGATGACACCAAACGGAGAGGGAATTTTGATGCACAAATAGCTTTGTTTGATGATCATATCAAATTTGTTGATGATGCCTCTGACGAATATCACCGTGTACGGGTAAGGTATGTCCACAATGTCAAAAGTGATTTCCTCGGCCCTGACCTTTTCTTCTTCATTGAAAGCCACTGTCATGGTCTTCTTTCCAATCGGGTCAATTCGCTTTGCCCCGAAGCCGAATAGGGCACTTCCGTGCGGATCAAGTGACTTTTTGTCTTGCTTCATGTGGTCAAAAGCCATGGTAAATAAGATATCTACTGAGTTGCCATTGTCTATTAGGATGTTATGTAACATGTACCGAGCTACAAATGCAGTTGCAACAAAAGCATTGCAATGTAGGTAATCCCGTAGTTGAAAATCTTCTTCTGTGAACGCTATGGGTTCTAGCATCCATGGTGGTATGTTGACTGGGCATCTTGGAGACACAGATAGTACTCGTCGTTTGAATTCTCTTCTGGCTCTCTTACCCTCATCCTCACAATTGGATCCACCTGGGATGGAATAAATGTGGCCATTTGTAGGGTGGCGGTATTGACGATCTGCAGCACCTTAGAATTTTCTAGCTTCGGTACCAATTGTTGTCCCTGCTGCATTTGCTCCATGACCGCAGACAAAGGCGTGCTGATGCATCCGATACTGGCTGGCCGAATTGTCCCTTGGCGCGTTGTGGAATACCTACTTTACATTTTCTAGCTGCTTCAGTGCCTCATCCTTCTCACGCTGCTCTTCAGCCAACAAGGTGTATTTGCATTCCTTTGAGAAATGGCCCTTGTTTTCACCACATACGAACAGTACAGGATTTTAGGTCCTCTACCGCGACCTCTTCCTCGACCACGTCCGCCTCGGTGTTGGCGTTTCTTAACATTACTACTAAAGATAGACTATAAGTCTATCCTTAATAATAATATTAGAAACATGCGTTTCTTAACATTACTACTAATGATTTTTTAATGAAGAAGCTTGAGGAACGTGCCACTGATCCTACAACCAGCACTGTTCAAGCCATAGACTCGCACATGACGTGTGAGATCTGTGGAGATGTTGGCCATTCGGGGAACTGCTGTCCCGAAACCTAGGAAGAAGTGTCATATGTCAACAACGGGTTTCGCCAACATCAACAATCAGGTAATGGGTGGAACAACCAAAACCGCCCCCAAGGTAATTCTTCCAACTTTAATTCAAATTTCAATTCCTCCCAACCTTCGTTGAAAGATCTCATCTTAGGACAGGCTAAGATAAATGAAAATCTTACAAAAAAGCTTTCTTTTAATGATAAAATGTTTGAAAACATAAATGCTAAGTTTGATAGCCTGTCCTTATCTATTAAAGATCAAGCAAGTTTTAATAAAAGAATAGAAACTCAGATCGCCTAGCTTGCCTCTGCTGCTAAGTCTGCCGTATAACCTGATAGTTCTGTTGAGAATGTAAATTCGATGACTACGAGAGGGGGTAAGACCACTCATGATCCACCACATCCTAACCATAAGACAGGAAAAGCATCAAGGCATCAGGAGGAAGTGTCGGTTGAGTCGGTAAAACCACAGGAAGAATCTGCAGAAGATGAGCTGACACCAAAAGACTATATGGACACCACAATGCGGCCTTTCCCCACGAGGATAAGAAGGAAGAAGAAGGCAGGAGATGAGCAGTTCCTTCGATTCGTGGAAATGGTCGAGAAGACACACATCAGTGTCCCGCTGATGGATGTCTTGCACATACCGTCCTATGCCAAGTTCATCAAGGACATCATTAACGATAAGCAACCATTACCGTCCATAGAAGTTGTCAAGCTAATGTAAGAGTGTAGTGTAGCCATACTAAACCATCTGCCTGAGAAGAAGCAAGACCCTAGGTGCCCCACAATCACATGCTCCATTGGCACCCAGCAATTCAACCATGCCTTGTGCGATCTTGGGGCAAGCCAGGGATTGCACAAGATATCCCTATCAAGATCCAAGGGTATTATGTCCCAGTGGATTTTGTGGTGCTCAACATGGAGCTCACTAAAGAAACACCACTTATCCTGGGGAGACCATTCTTGTGCACGGCAGGAGTACAAAATGATGTTGGAGCTGGAGAAATCTGCTTCAATATCAATGGCCAAGAGGAAATGTTCGAATTCAGGCCTTGCCATCAGGAAGAATGCAACATGATACGCATCCGATATGGGCCGAACCCCCAAGGTATCAAAGAGGTAGAGATTCAGCCTCACCTTCTGAAAAATATATCAAAAATATCAAAAGAATCAAAGAAAAAGCTGGAGCCAAAAAAAGGCGGCTCCCAAAAGAAATATAAATAGGGAGCAGAAAAATAAAATGGCTCCTAAAAATAAAGTACAAGAAAAGAGGGAAGAAATCCCCAAACCTTCACAAAAGAAGACGGTGTGGAAACTCAAAGAAAAAGATGAACATACTACCACACCGCCTATGACCACCCAGAAAGTATGGAGGCCCAAGCAGGAACAGTCGTCTACTTCTCCCAAGACGGATGTGCCATCATCAAGCAATCAATGAAGGGAGAAAAGTCTGGCTCAACGGACTTTAAAAGGTGAGCCCTTGCCGAGGGTAAATCGGTAGTTATCCTTAATTAATTCTTGTTTTAAATAAATTTAGCAGTTTCTTTGTTTTTAAATAAATGCCTAAATAATTTCTTTATCCCCTAATAAATCTAGTTTCAAAAAAATATATTTATATTTATATGCATTTATATTTTATAAATATATTTATGCTTACTTGGTGCTAGTGTTGCATTAATGATATGTCTAAAATACCCCCATGATCTTCCTTTTCATGCACATGAATCTTTGTGATCATAGGAATATTTTCTCATAAATGCATGATAGTGTGATCTTGAACATATTTTCATGAATATCATTCATATCCCACACTCTATCACACACACTATCATTCTGATGCATCATGCATCAGACTTGATGGCAACCAGGATAGGGATCCACGCAGTCAGAGGAACACCTGACTGAAAGCCAGAGGCTGGCAGGTGGACCCAAGGGACCGACTGCCCCTGGGACCGGCCACCCCCTGGCTACGCCGAATCGTGCCAATCTTTTTCGTACCCTCCTCTGATCCTTCCAGCATCGCGTCCCTAATTACGATCAGGTTGTTCCCTTGTTAGAAACCATGGTAGCACCTATAAAAACCCACATAGGCCTCTCCTCTCCTTACACCAACCATTTCTCTTCTCCCTCTTGCAAAGCTTGCTAAGCTCTCCCATCTCCAAGTTCTAACCATGTCTAGCTACGCCCTTTCACTGATCAACGCTCCAAAGGCCATAGCAAATGTAGACATAGCACCCTACCAAGAGAGTTCCTTAGTGAGGGAAGAAGCTCGTGTTATGAAGGAGAAGCCTCTAGTGATCTTGCCGGCACGCTCCCGTGCGCCTGAAGGTGGAACCAAGAACAAAACTACTGCTGCCCGTCCTACCATCGGTGCTCTAGGTCTCAAGAGGAAGGCGCCTAGTGGTAGTGGGCCTAGCAAATGTGCTGGTGACAAGTTGGCTAGCAAGACCACATCTTCGGCCAAGGAGGCAGAGTCCTCTGGCACCCTTCCTAGAATTAGGAGGCACTTACCGCAGCCAACCATCAAACGTCGTGCAGGATAGTACGAAAGCAGTGATGACGAGGATGATCCTAGTATCCTCGATGAACTCAAAGCCGAGCAGGCTAGCTTGCGTGCTATGTTGAGGGTTCTAGAAGACGACCTAGAAGCAAAGAACATAGAAATTAGGTACGTTAGTGACGATGTCAATAAGTTCCGCTTCAAGGGTAACCGTAGACTTAGGAAGGTCACTGAAGCCCTAGTTGTTGGGCATCTCCTTGAAGATCTCTAGATGACACCAGCTGCACGATTTTGTTTAGGCACACTTTCCCTTTCATGATCTTTTATTTTTCCAATCATTTCCCTTACAATAGAATGTGCCTATTCAAAGTATCAATGAATAAAGTTTTATCTTTATATGATGTACACTTGTTTTCTCCATATATATATGTATTTGTGACTAACCAAGATAGGAAAGAAAACAAGTGTGGGGAAGGATTCTCCAAATCGACTGCACAACAAAATCAAACTTTGGTTTGTGCAACTTTTCCCCCTCTCACATCAAAAAGTTTTTAAAGAAAAGTTTAAGATGATGTTTCCTTCATACTCCATCAAACATGTCCTCCTACGTTCAAAATGTTTGCATACTTTTTATTCCCTGCTAATATTCCTACAAATTTATGAACACTGTTTAGGGACCCCATTTTATCTAAGTAATTGATGGATGAGATATAGTAGGATGACATGATGCTTGCTCATTCTTGCAAAGTACTTGGGATTTATTTTTACAAAAACAAAAATTCAATTGCATGTTCCTTGAATGATTAGCAAATACCTACCAAGGCCAAATATGATTCTGTATGGCTAAACCTTCCACATATGCTGCTTACTTTGTGTTGAGTTTGGTCAAATTTTGTGACCGCTGTTGAGAGATGTTTCATGCTCCCAAGATCAGAATTCACATGCACCCACCAAATAAAGACAATTCTCAACCTGAGAGTTGTGCAAAACATGCACTTCATCCATCCACCAAAAATATGCCACCTCTTACACTGGGAGTTACGCAGCTTTCTCCACCAAATAAAAGTGCTGGTTCTCATCCTAAGAACTACGCATTCCCTCTGCAAAGTTTTACTCTATTCATCTACCATCATGATATCTCCTGGTTTAAAGTTTTTCATATACCAATAAAGGATATGGGGCTATGCTTAAAAAAAGAAAAGAGAGAAAAGAGTGATCATGCCAAGAGGCATAAATAAATGGGATCAAATACCCGTTCAAAAAAATGATGATAAATTTATTTAGCCCATATCTCTCTAAGTCTTGTTCAAAGGAGAATCATGATGCATCGAGTAACAAAAAGATTTAGAATTAGGTTTCCACCTTCATTTTCTTCCACACACATGCACATTCTGATCTAGGGGTATGGCGCACTCCCTCCGGTATGGTCTGGGGTTTGACTTGACAACATATGCAGGGTAAGTATGCCTCATCATTCCCATTCCTACCTAAAGCTCTATTAAGCCTTTTTAAAGATAGAATGATCAAGTGAAGGCATCACCTTTTTCATGCCATGGTGAGGAACCACTTACAAATATGAGCGACTTGAGAGAATCATTCAAGGAACATAAGTTATCTTTATGTTTTCAAAAGCCATGCAAAAACCCAAGTTTTTGCGCAGGGACAGAGTAAAAGGATTTGAATCCAGGCTATTCTATTTTTCAATTACCTAAGGTGACTTGGTAGACACTTTGAAGTTCGTAAATCCAGGTGAAGCTTGGAATAATCTGTATGCAGATTCTTTTTGACAAGGAAAATGAACCCATTTGGTCCTTATCACTTTACTCGAGGACGAGCAAAGGACCAAGTGTGGGAGAGTTGTTGGCGGTCCTTAGCAACTAAATACCAACATCATTTTAATACTAAAATAAATAGAAGGTAGGGCTTTTATCTAATCTTTTCATGAGTTTTGTTGTTTATGTGACATACAGGTCTGACACGTGGAAATGCATGAAATTCACAAGAAAGCGCACTTCAAGAAAACGTATTCAGAAAAGGCACAAACCAAGAAAAATGAGAAAGCCCACCTCAATACAGAACTAGACCCATACGTAACCACGGGGAAGGTCCAGGCCCAGGGAGCAACCAACCACCCGAAGGTGGTGGCTAGTGGGCCCAGCCAGGGGATCGGCTGCCTCCCTAGTGGGGCCTCCTAGGCCCAGCCTTCTCAGGCGGTGCTTGGGTCGGTTCCCTCAAGGTGGTTTCACCCCCTTCCAATTGAGGAGACGCCCGAACCATCCTACTTGAGCTATAAAAGAAAGGCTCCTTCACCAGTCAACACACACCAACATTTGGAGCACTACACCTCACATTTCATACTTGTTCTCTTTAGTTTAGTGTTAGTAGTTGAGCAAGCAAAAGCTATCAAGGAGAGCTTGTCTCCTTGGAGGAATCAAGAACATCTTGGTATGAATACCATTCAGTTCTCCTCTATGAGCAAGTTCTCATCTTATTTATATAGCAATGCATCTGAATTAGAGTATAGTCTTGCTCATATTATGATCATAACATATAAACTAGTCTATAGTCTATGTCCCTAGCCTTCCCCCACGTTCGAGTATTGAGTAGGAGTTCGTAAAGTCTCTATCGGCTGGCAGACCAGCTATGGGGATCTCCCTATCATTCCAGACTTAGTCCTGATTCTAGTCATATTAGTTAGATGTATCTTATTATTCTTTGCGTAGCTATATATGACCAATGCCTGCTCACTTAGTTATTCTTTATTCTTTATTTATCTTTTATCCTTGAGGTTGCTCCGATGTGTGTGTCCACTATCTTATGAACCTGATTTAACCCCTGTTTATGCTATGACTACCTATGCATTCAATAAGTAATCACGTTTATACAAAAGCTAGATGCATTCATCATGCCCTCCTAAGGGAAATTATAAATATGACACCCTTGAATACTCATGGGTTGAAATGCTGCAATGATAGTTTTGTGCGCTTACAGATGTAATCTAATATCTTACTGAGCTATCGATTGGCATACCTAAGCACCGTTACTTAAGGATTGTAATTCTTGTTGCACCCCACGGCGCCGTGCCACAGTTTTGCATATCGTAAGTAATGATGGTTAGGAAGGCCAATCTAGCACTTCTAACTGTTCTTACCAGACTGCATTACCTAGGTCGGTGCCATTAAGGGCCAAGGGTTACCTTTCTGAAGTAATGGTGGTTAGGAATGTCAACGCACGTTTCTAATATTATTATTAGGACTTATAGTCTATCTTTAGTAGTAATGTTTAGAAATGCCAACACTTCCTGAGGTTGTTCTTCTTGCATCGTATTTACTGTCTTTTGTGCTGACTGCACGGCTTGCTTTGGGGTTGTCTGCTTGAGACTATTTCTAGACTCTTTTCTCCTTTCCTGTTCAACCTCAGACCTGGCAAATTTTCTCATTTCTTTAAACAATTGGTTGACTGTCTTCAGGATCTCTCTGGATAGAACTTCGGCGTAGGGTCCTTCTCTGATCCCTTTTATTGTAGTGGTGATGATAACATCATCAGACACATTTGGTAGCTGTGCTTTTGTTTGTATGATCCTTTCCAGGTAAGTGGACAAAGGTTCGTCATCCGGTTGGAACAATGTGAGTAAGTCCATCATTGTTTTCTGCTCGGAGTGGAGCCCCAATCATGAGCGACGTCTTTGACTGCCATGACAAGTGACTTGGCTAGTATCTTGTTGTTACCCCCAACCAAATGTATGGAGGCTTCAAAGCTGGAGATGAATTTTCTCGGGTTGGAACAACCGTTGAACGGCGGTATCTTCGTTTTGATGCCTGACGGCCATGGATACCTCTATAACTCGATGGAAAATGGCAAGGACACATCTAGGTCATTGCAGGCCTTGCGTGGTCCTTCATGGACTCACGCTTTGGCCCCCAGGTGCATGAGCTTCGGGAACCATGTTTTCTTGCAGTGCCTGTAACTCTTGTTGAATTGTTGCAGTTTCAGCTGTCGCTTGAATAATTGCCAGCTGGGTGGCGACTTTGTGATTTCTGGCTGTGACTTGATTCGCAAGTTGGTTTCACTGCTACCTCAGTGCTTCCAGCCTCTGCTATTGCTCATGGAGTGCCCTAAGTAGCCTGGCATTTTCGGTGTCCAATGGATTCGGTGCTTCAGGATCTTGATCAGCGCCAGCCAACTGCTCGGCCAGGTCATCGGCTGGCTGTTCGCAATCTGTTCGCCACCTAGCACTGGCTGCCCCTGGGGTGGTACCAAGGCTAACGTTGTACCTGCATTGCCGGCCACAGGCATGCCGAATCAGGACACCGTGGCCGCGCTTGGTTCGGCTGCATGCGTGGTGCCCGCGGGTCACTGGACGTTGCGGTTGGGTCGTATGCCAAAGACATATTGGCTCAATTGTCTTTCACCATTGGATTCACTATTTCTCCATAGTTTGCCTTCGCCCTACGCGGTCGCATCAGTTGCTCGATCGACAACCACGGACGGCACCACTGTTGATTCTGGCCCTGAGGCGTTTCCCTCAGGACCCAAATCAAGCTCGCGAATGCTAGTTGCAAAGACATGAATGTAAGGGACAAAATGCTCTATTATGAACTAGCACCCGACTAAAACTCCTAGGAGCCAACCTCTCTCCATAACCCCAAAAGGAGTGTTATTTATAGCAGCCCGTAGGCATTTACATGACTATTTTTCCCTTGCGAATCATTCCCTCATTTCGTACTTTATAGCACTTGAGGGCAAATGCGTCCTTGTCCACTGTTGTCCCGTACGGCTGGCTTCACCACGCGAAAGCACGTGGCGACCCATCGTGACATTAGAGCATAGGCTCCAGTGGCCGCACCTAAGACCTGCACCAATTACCAAACCAGGTATCCCCCGATTCAGGTTTCACACTTCCTTACCCGAATCGTAAATCGTCCAATGCCTACGGCCTTTGATTCAGCACCCGAATCATAACTCCCGAAGCACCCGATTCGGGTCGCACGCTTCCTTGACCCGAATCGCTAATCGACCAGCGCCTGCAGCCTTTGATTCGGCCCCCGAATCACAACTCCCGAACTTGCACGGCTGAAAGCCCATCTGAAAAATGGCCTTCCGCACGTCCAGAGTTCCGATGCCTGTCGCGCCATTAAGATTTCTAAACTGCTTCCCAAATCTAATTTCGCTGATCAGATCTATGACGTGATTCGCTCGACCTGACAGGGGACAGGGTGGCAACTTTCCCCCTGCCCCCAACAATTTATAACACCCTAAAATTTGCATGATTTAAAAATAGTTAAATTGATTTAATTATGCAATTTTATGAGCATTTAACCTAGGAGAAATAATAATTTTTATAAAATTAAAATCAATTGTAGATAAGCAGCATGTCTGCGCATTCATGTCGCTGCAAAAATTTTATTGTGATGCTTGGTTTTTGTTGAGTTTGATTTGACTTTCAAAAATTATTTCAAAATCTATTTGGAAAAATAGTTTGAATAATAGAAAAGGGATTTTCTTTTCTTCCCTCCCACTTCTTCCTTTCTGGCCCGAGTGGCCCAGTCGGACTGTCTCTCCTCTCCCTTTCTCCTCTTGGCCGAAGGCCTTTCTCTTCACCCGGCCCGCTCGGCGTTTCCCTTGGGCCTGCCTAGCTCGTAGCGCAAGCAAGCCAGGCGGTCGCCCGCTTCCCTCTCCTTCTCCCCTTGTGCGGCAGATGACCAGGCCCCACTGCTGGTTTCGCTGACGAATGGGTCCCACCGTGTCGTCTCCTTCCTTGTGTTCAAGCACAACACAGAGCAGCCGAGTCTGCCCCGACCCCGACCATGCCCTGTTTTGGCGTGTGCTCCACGCAGCTCCACCCTATAAATCGCGTGCGACCGCATACGCCTCGCCCTTAATAGAAACCATGCGCTAGTGCCACTTCGTCAAACTCCAGAGCCGCCGCAACCCTAGCTCACCACTGCCGCTTTTGAATTCATTGAATTGTTGCTGCATCATCTCTGTAAGAAAGTCACCGGGCATCTCTCTGACCTAACGAACTCGTCGAGATTGATTTTTCCCTTTTTCCTGTACCGAGTTGACCTCTGTGTTTAGCCAAACTTCACAGGAAGCTCACCGCCACCGTCGTACGTCGCCAGCCCGCCTTCGTCCCCTCTGGTCTCCATCTTTGTGTCAGGTGACATCACATCGAGCTCCTCTTTCATTTGGTCTAGGTCTCGAGTCGAACCGAGGCCTCTAGGGCAAGTTTTAAGATCACCGGTGAGGTCCCCTCATCGCCGGCCATGTCCACCGCCATGTCCGTCATCTTCTCTGGCGTGCACTCCCTCTCTCATTTTCTCCATCTAATCTGCATCGTCCGTCTCAGATCCGACGGATCTGGTTCACCCGTACCCCTTCGTCTAGCCATTTTATAGAAAACCCCCTACACTTTTCTGTATTTACTTAAGAATCCTCGGCCAGATGGAAATTCCTGATTTCCAAATTTATTTTTATTTTGAAAATCCTATTTATTTACAGTTAGCCCCTAACCTTGTTTTGCTCATAACTTTTTGTTTTAGCTCCGATTTGATCCATACAAGTTGCGTTAGATTCATAATTTCATGATCTACATGTTAGTATCACTGTTAGATTTATTTTCAGTCTTTAAAAATTGAGATTTATTTTTATCAATTATTTTACAATAGGAAAAGTTATAAAATTCATAACTTTCTCGTTATAGCTTAGATTTTGATGATCTTTACGTCTATGTGATCATAGTGTCGAGTAGATTGGTTTTATAAACTCTTTTCAATCTGTTTTATTGATATGGTATATTGTTCTAACTAGATATATTTATTTGCTCGTGTTTGATTGCCCATTGCCTGCTTGTTTCTGATTGTTGATCGGTATAAAGGCTGATCTGTTCGTGGGTGACCAAGAGTTCTTTGACAACCAAGATCAGCAGGACCAGTAGGGAACTTTTGTTCAATGCAAGTATAGTTGGGACCATCCTTGCTACCTGTTCACTATATGCACTAAAAATCATATGCATGTGTCTATTTGCTACCCGGTTAGGATTACCTAGCTTTGGACACCTATTTACCTTGATAAGTGGGGATGTTGCATATGGGTAATTAATACTAGTGCTTTATAACCATGCTTTTGTAACTTAATTAATGACTATGCAACTAATGAAAAGATGGTTTTCAATATGATCCAAACCGTAAGTGATCATCCGGGACATAACGTACAGCTATAGGGGCTACATGGCTCTGGCTCTAGTTATTCATAGGACCTTTTTTAGCAAGTTAGAGGATCTATGAGTTGGGTATAGGGCTGCCTCTTCATTATGTGTTTTAACTGGGATGTGCCATGATGGGAGAGGGGTTTTCTACATTCGATGACCCTGCGGCCCTAACTTTTAGACGAACCTATGAGTGGCTTTATGTGGTTTTCGAGTGTGTGGGAGTTATAAACCTAGGCGGTTGGAAATCATGACTTGTAGTAAAAGTATACACCTCCGCGCAGAGTTAAACTGATATATCATCCATGCCCACGGTTAGGGCGACCAAGGGGTTCTTATGGAATGGATCATCAACTCAAATTGTGCTACATGTTAATGTTGTTTTTATCATATTCTTAATCATGTTTACCTGATCATGTGGTTATGGGTTTACTTCTACCTTGATGCTAAATTGCTAAAATGTGACATACACTAAAAGGCTACTTGTAGTTAAACCGTGTCAACCTTTATTGAGCTTCATGAACCCCTTCTATGCTTGCTAAGTGTGTTTGTACTTACACTTGTTTTATTTCATTACTCAGAAAATCCCAGATGTGTAACAGATCAAGATTGGAGTGAGAGCTATTGACACGACTACTAGCTTGTGTCAACCAGTTGACGTGTCCCTATGGTGGAGCTATCATCTGGAGTTATCTTAGTTATGTCTTATTTTTGTTAAAGACTATGTCATGCTATTCGTGCACTATGTAATAAACTCTGATTTGGTACTATTTAAGATTTGTCAACTTCTGTGTGCGACATCTTGGGGTGCACATAAGGCTTTTATATATTTTATTTTTTCCTTAAAAATGAGATATGACAAGATGTCATGGTCTTGTCAAATTTCTCATGCCATTGTTTAGGTGCTTGTTTTAGGCCATATAAAGACTTCAATAATTTACACACCTTGCCCTCTTGACCTTGTAAGACAAACCCATTAGGCTGATCCATGTAAATCTCTTCATCTTGCTCCCCATTTAGGAAAGCAGTCTTAATGTACATCTGATAAATGAGAAGATCATGAGAAGCAGCCAGAGCAAGCAGTACTTGAATAGTAGTCAATCAGGCCAGTGGTGAATATGTGTCAAAGAAGTCCTCGCCTTCTTTCTGGGTATAACCCTTAGCCACAAGCCTTGCCTTGTACTTTTCAATAGTACCATCAGGCCTAAGCTTCTTTTTGAGCACCCATTTACATCCAACAGGTTTGCACCCGTGTAGACGATCAACCACTTCCCAAGTCCCATTGGACATAATTGAATCCATCTCACTCCGCACCGCTTCCTTCCAATAGTTAGTGTCAGGAGAGGAATATGCTTGTTCAATGGTTGTTGGGTATCATCCACGAGGTATATAGTGAAGTCATTGCCAAAGGATTATACAATCCTAGACATCTTACTCTTTCGAGTGACACCATTATTATCCTCCTCAAGATTTTCAGTGATTGATTGTTTAGGATTCTCAACTGGCAAATAAGTTTCAGGAGCTTCAGGAGGTCCCTGACTGGATATGTGTTGGCGGTCCTTATGAATCATTTGTAAACCGCCAATTTAGACTAAAAAGAAGAAAGACAAACATATTCTAGCACATATGCCTTTGCTACTAACAAGTTCCACTTGTACCTCTAGTATCCATATTTTATAGGTTTAAGGTGCAATAAGTGAAAATACGCAACATAATGGAGAAAGCACAAAAAGCAAAAGTCGAATTCAGCAAATGCGCAAACAAGAAATACAAAGGAGCCCACCTTCGGTACATACCTAGGCCTAATCGTAACCACGGGAGAGGTCCAGGCCTAGGGAATAACCGACCACCCAAAGGCGGTGGCCAGATGGCCCAACCAGGGGGGCGGCCGGTCCCGGGGGCGGCCGCACCCAGAGTGGGCCCACCCGGCCCCAGCCTTCTCAAACGGTGCTCAAGGCGGTTCCCTCAAGGCGGTTTCACCTCCTTCCATATTTGTGGAGGCCGAACCGTCCTAGTTTAGCTATAAAGGAGAGGGATCTCCTTCATTCTAAACACACACATCATTTTGGAGTCATTCACCTCACTTGTATCTTTAGAGTAGTGTTAGTAGTTTGTGAGCAAGGCAAGAGCTATCAAGGAGAGTTTGTCTCCTTGGAGAAAAAGGATCATCTTGGTATGAATACAATTCGGTTTTCCTCCATGAGCAAGTTCTTATCATACTCATATAATCATGCATATGAATTAGAGTATAGTTATGATCATGTTATGAGCATAATATATGATCTGGTATATAGTTTATGTATAATGTTCCTGACTTGTTCATCATCGTTCTTCATTGTTCATCAAATTAGTATGAATAGAGGAAGAACTAGGGATGAGGTGATGGTTCGTCATGCCTTCTTGGTTGCTCTTAACCTAGCCTGTCAATCCGAAGGGTTGGGGTCCATGGGGGTTAGGAGTTGTTTCCAATTACACGGGCATGGTGCTCAGGTATGCGGAGATTGGAGAATATGTTGGTATCCCACGAGCAAAGGGGTAGGTGGGCAGGTGGTGATAGCTCTGTCCATCCCTAGCATTTCCCCATGTTCGGATGTTGAGTAGGAGTTCATAAAGTCTGTATCGGCTGGTAGACTAGCTGCGGGGACCTCCCTATCATCCTAGATTTAGTCCTGACACTAGACATACTAATTAGATGTTTTACTAACAGTTCTTTGCATAGTTATATGTGACCAATGCATGCTCTGTTTAGTTATATTCTTTTATTCTTTATTTCTCTTTTATCCTTGAGGTTGACCCCAATGCGTGTCCACTATCTTGAATATCATGTCTTATTCTTGTTTACTCTATGCCTACCATTGCACTTAATAAGTAATCAGTTTACACCACACTTGATGCATATTGCCCTGCTACGGGAAATTATAAATACGACACCCCTGAATACTCACGGGTTGAAATGCTAGAATGATAGTTCTATGTGCTTGCAAATTTATTCTAATTTCTTTCTGAGCTATCGATTGGCGCACCTAAGTATCGTAACTTAAGGATTTTAATTCTTGTTGCACCCATGGCACCGTGCCACAGTTTTGCATATCGTAAGTAATGATAGTTAGGAAGGCTAATCCAGCACTTCTAACTATTATTACCAGAATGCATTACCTAGGCCGGCGCCATTAAGGGCCAAGGGTTACCTTTCTGAAGTAATGGTGGTTAGGAATGTCAACACACGTTTCTAGTATTATTATTAAGGACAAACTTATGAGTCTATCTTTAGTAGTAATGTTAAGAAATGCCAATAAGTGCCTTGTTCATCTTCACTGAACTCTGGGCACTTTCCCTGACTCATGAGCTTGTATATCTCCTAGATCTCTGGGTAATGATGCTGTGCTTCATAGATCCTGTTCGTGCGGGTGTAGCGCACACGAAGCTCATTTAACAGTCCATAGGGTATCACCTCAAGATATAAGTCATCAATGTCCTCTTGCAACTCCTTGGGCAAAGCTATGGTGAACAAGGCATGACAATGCCTCTTGCGGCTAAGAGCGTCAGCGACTACATTAGCCTTTCTTGGATGGTAAAGGATCTCCACATCGTAGTCCTTAATCAATTCTAGCCAATGACGTTGCCTCATGTTCAGATCTTCCTGGTTGAAAAAGTACTTCAGGCTCTTATGATTGGTGTAGATCTCACACTTGTTCCCAATTAGGTAGTGCCTCCAAATCTTCAATGCATGGATCACAGCTACAAGCTCGAAATCATGAGTAGGGTAACTCTGTTCATGCTCCTTAAGCTGACAGGAAGCATAGACAATGACTTTCCCATTCTGCATCAGAACACAACCAAGCCCGTGGTGTGATGCATCGCAATAGACCACAAAATCCTGATGGATATCAGGCAAGGCAAGAATAGGCATAGTGGTGAGCTTTTCCTTTAAGGTCTGGAAACTCTGTTCGCACTGCAGTGTCCATTCAAACTCATTGGTATTTTTCACAAGGTTGGTCATGGGGCGATCTATCTTAGAGAAGTTCTCGATGAATCAGTGATAATAACCAGGCAATCCTAAGAAACTCCTCACATCTGTCACATTCTAGGGTTGCTCCCACTCCTTTACAGCCTCAATCTTGGATGGATCGACAGCTACTCCGTCAGCATTGAGTACATGGCCTAGGAAAGCGACCTCTTCAAGCCAGAACTCACACTTACTGAACTTGGCATAGAGCTAATGCTTTCTCAACTTCTCCAACACTATCCTTAGATGTTGTTCATGCACTTCAGTGGTGGCAGAATAGACAAGAATATCATCAATGAAGACCACCATGAACTTATCTAGCTCCTGCATGAACACTTTATTCATCATATTCATGAAATAAGCTGGTGCGTTCGTAAGACCGAAGGACATGACAGTGTACTCATACTGCCCATATCTGGTGACAAACGCTGTCTTGGGAATGTCCTCTTCTTTGATCTTCATCTAATGGTAGCCTGATCTGAGGTCAATCTTGGAGAAGTACTTGGCATTGCGCAGCTGGTCTAATAGGTCATCTATCCTTGGCAGGGGGTACTTGTTCTTGATGGTCACAGCATTCAGGTTCCTGTAATCAATACACATCCTCTGTGAACCATCCTTCTTCTTAACAAATAAAATAGGAGACCCCCAGGGCGAGGCACTTGGCCTAATGAACCCTCTTTCGGACAACTCCTCAAGCTATTTCTTAAGCTCCTCGAGCTCATCAACTGACATGCGGTAGGGTTGCTTAGATATAGGGCTCGTACCAGCAGCAAATTGATGACAAACTCAACATCCCTGTCTGGTGGCATCCCTGGCCACTCCTCAGGAAAGACATCGGGGTACTCACAAACTACAGGCACATCCTTGAGTGACTTCTCATCCAAGACACATATCATAGAAACATCTGTCCCTTTGTTCGGCTCACATCTGATCTAGCAACCACTTGGATGGGTTATATCAACAAACCGAGGTGAGCAAGATATCACTCCCTTGTGCTGAGTCAACCAATCCATTCCTAGAATGATGTCTAGGCCTTCAGAGGGTAGCAAGGTAAGATCAACTAGAAAGGTAAGACCCTCAATCCTGATTCTCACTCCCTTACATCTCTTGGTACAACAGATGTTGCCCAAGGGTGAACTGGTGTATATAGCTTGCTTTCATGGGGTAACAGGTATGTGGTGCTCTCATGCAAACTTGGAGGATATGTAAAAACATGTAGCACCTGAATCAAATAGCACGAAAGCCTTAACTCCATGCACTAAAAACATACCGTACACCAGGTCGGGGGCAGCCTGGGCAGCCTCTGCTGTCATTTGGGCGAGGCGGCCATGGGGTGTGCCAGATGGCACCTACTTGTATGGGGTGCCCTGGTTCTGCCTGGCGAGAGCTGGGGTAGCTGGTGCAGCCTTGTTCGGGCACTCGGCTGCCTTGTGACCCGGCTAGCCACAAGTGAAGCAAGTGTAGGTCGCACCGCCTGTGGGGGTTGGCGCGGTGGCCCTCCACATGCTACCACCTGGTGCGGCACGAGTGTACGCCTGGTGGTCCTAAGTAGGGTGGGGGTAGTTTTTGGTGTTGTTACCACCTCCTCGACTCAGACCGTGTGCAGCTCCCTAGGCGAAGCAAGAGCGGGGAGGCTGAGACACCTCACCACACCGCCTCCGTGGTGCAGGTGCACGAGAGGTGCCCTTAGTGTGACGCTTCTTGGTCTTGCCAAGTGCCTCCTTCTCCGCGTGAACCTCATCGCGGTCCTTCTCAATCTCCATGCACCTATCGATCAAGTCACGCAGGGTGTGGCTCTTGGTGCCTGAGAGGGAGAGCCTGATGTGGCTAGACAAGCCCTTATGGTAATAGTACATCTTCTCCTTCTCAGAATTCACCACTGAGGCAGGTGCATAGCGCAGCAGGTTGGTGAAACAAGTGGTGTACTCATGCACCTTGTCAGCTCCAGGGAGATGTTGCGAAACTCATTCTCCTTCTTCTCTAGTGTGCCCTCACGAATGAAGAATGTGTGGAACTCCTCCACAAACTCATCCCAGGAGATGTTAGCAGGGTCCTGGTGGGTCTTATAGAGGCTATCCCACCAAGATCGCCCAGCACCCAAAAGCTGGTGAGTTGCTAAACCAACACACTCCTTGTCAGTGCAAGTGGTCAAGTCCAGCTTCTTCTCGATCTCCCTCAGCCAGTCATCAGCAGCAATGGGGTCAATGCTGGTGCCATCGAACATTGGGGGCCTTAGCTTGAGAAAGAACTCCAGCTTCTTGTAGTAGTCATCGCGTGGCTCCCTATGGTGGGGGCGCAGCACATTCTTAGCTAAGACTCGAAGAAGCTCGGTCTGCTGAGCTATCACATCCGCCAAAAGTGGCACAGGTGGTGGTGGCAGAGCTTCATCTCCTCCAGCGGTAGGCTCAGGCTCAGGCTCAACAACAGGCGGTGGCGATCCTCCAACCACGCCTCCAGCAGCTGGTTTCGGCTCAACAACCGGCGGTGGTGGTGGTGGGTGTGCAGGCTGTGGGGTGGCAGCACAAGGTGGCTCCTCAAAGTTGAGGGGTATGTGACCAACGCGTCCACGACCATGACCCAGACCACGACCGTGTCCATGGCCCATGGGGAGCATAGGTGAAAGGGAGCGGTTGTTCAGGCGGTTGGAACAACGGGTGGACATCCTGCTTAACATAAATCGCATTAGGGCATGAGTGCATGTGATATAACTTGACATTAATTGATGTAATAACTTAAAATAGCTTAAATGATTTAAAAACATTTAAATCTATCCAACACTCATGCAAAGAAGCATGAAGATCCATAAAGATGTGATAAAATCCAAACATCCATTGCATCAAGTTATTACACGGCGATGTCTCTAACAGCTACGCTAGGGGACTCGCGGGAAATGCACTACACGTAGGTAGTTCTAACAAAAGGGGTAGACAACCTACTCAACAACATGGTGAGACTGGTCATACGGCCACGCAGGGTCTAACATTACTCCTGATCCTACAACACTACTAAACCAACCCTGAGGACTAGCCCAAACTATAAGTTAAGGTAGGAATACCAATGCTAGAAGCTCAGATCTGTTCGTCGGTCATCTGAAGGCGAGAAATGTAATGACGGGCCTCCTCGAGCTGAGGAGTGGGCACTGACTATCCGCTGAGTCCAGTGGTGGGGCATCCACTCAAGTTGAGGTGAGATTGCCCCAGCTCAAAGGTCTCCACCCTGACCTTCTTACGGGCTCACAAGGGAAGTTCATCCTGCAGGTCCAGGAACTCTCTGACTCTCTTGCGATCTGACCTCTTCCAAGCCTCCATGGTAAGATTGAGCTTGTCCATGAGGTATGCTATTTTGTGGACGTAGTTGATCAGGTGTCCCTAGTTGTAGTTAACAAGAGTACATTCCTGTAGCAACTTCTCATATTGAGCCTTACACTGCTCACAGAGTTTGTCCCGGTAGGTGGCATCTTGACTCTGCTTCTAGAAACTCTTTGCAATGTCTTCATTCTTCTCAGCTATAGTGGTCTCAAGCTCACCAATATTCCTGATGAGACGGTTGTCATGGATCTGAAGCTTATCCATCTCGTTCATCAGACTGGTGATTGGTCCCGGTGAGTGTGCTCCTTGCATGGCAACTCACACTCTAGGTCATCAATCTTCTGCTTATAGGCTGCCTCCTTATCCTCTGACTTGCGGATCCTCTCTCTTCAACCTCCATCAGGTAGTGACGATCATGATGTCCCTTTTGCTCCAGTTCAACGATATACTTTTCCTGATACTGTAGGTACATCTCAGTAGCACGGAGGCAAGTGTTGTGCTTGGTGTAGGTGATCTCCTCCCAAGTACCCTGCTGAACATCGAGGGCATGAGGAAGCAGACCAAAGTGACTCTCCTTCAGGTAGTTAGCCCCGTTGCGCAGCACAGTGCGAAGTGCCTGGCGTGAAACAGTCTGAACACACATGCTGGTGCTGTTGTCGAAGGCGAAGTCAGTGCAGGCAGCAACTCCAGGTAGGTTCATGCTTGCAGGCACGTTGATGTGGATAGCCTTGTTGCCCTCGATGCCTCCTCCAAGGGTGGGCTTGCCGCGGCAAAGGTACTTGATGTTCTCCATGGGAGCACGAAGCTCAGTGAGAACCTCGTGAAGCATGTGAGCGTAGCCTCCATACTCTACTCCGTCAAGTTTATACTCAACGACGTCCATCGGCAGCAACGGACCAAGCGGCAAGTTGGGG
Source organism: Bothriochloa decipiens (assembly GCA_023333625.1). Taxonomy (NCBI): domain Eukaryota; kingdom Viridiplantae; phylum Streptophyta; class Magnoliopsida; order Poales; family Poaceae; genus Bothriochloa; species Bothriochloa decipiens. The sequence goes on from CM041635.1 coordinate 27,925,149, forward strand.
TCCATCTACAGATTGACACGAGAATGGAATTAGAAAAGTTGCAGAGACAGGTAAGCCATGCATAAAAGCGTATGTAGTGGTCGATGTATAACTAAGAGATATCAAGGTTCTCCTAATTCTATCGTCCAATCCTTTGGGTCTCGTCCTAGGGTTAAGCATGGCTTTGGTACCAACTGAAACATCCTCAATTTTGTACGAAGGGAAAATACACAGAATGGTGAATAGTATAATAGTTCAAAGTTCAAACCATCACACTATCCAGCAACAGTCGATAAAGAAATCCATACATCGAATAAAAGAGCTCAATTAGAAGGATTACATAAATAGCCCATCGCCACACCGGTGGATTCATCAAAGTAGCAGCAGCTTCAGAAACAGCTGCGGTAAGCGTAAGTACAACAAAATCTCCAAAAGAAGCCTGAGCATAGGAATGAGACGTCTACTCCTCCTCGTCATTGTAGTCATAGTCGGGCTCACCTGCCAAATAAGTTTCAATATGGTTTGTACTGGCCACTAGCTCCCACCCAATGCTTTGCTTTTGCTATGTAGTATTTGGGTGGATGCAAAGGATGTAATCAAAGAGGCCTATATATGTCTATGGTTTCCTATGCAGGTAGTAATCATCATAATATATATCAGTAATTCTTCTATTTTTAACCCCTTTCATCCATGCATCTTTCCCATTCCCATCATCACACACATCTCACCCTCTCGCACTCTGACAGGTCCAACTCCCTCTCAGAGCCTGTCTCAACGGCTCACAGCCAAAAGGGTAACACCAGGGGGAGAATAGAAGGACTCATCTCACTACTCCCAAGAAGGGTAGGTCGAGGGAAAGGCCAATCCGAGGCCGCGGACTATATATAGATTCATAACTCTGCAGAGCATGTACTCCGATAACCACAAGATCACCATCATTGGCGGTGCCCTGCCTAGGCTGATTTCAGCTGCTTTCTAACCAGTGTGATGCCACCCTACCACTCAGTACTGGGACATCTCGGATAGGTACCACCGGCACACTAAGACTATGAGACATAGTACCAGGCCCCTGAGGTCACTATATTGTCTAAGGAGGGTGTGGGTCCCAATGCCCGTACCTCCTGACACTATCTGGTAACAACCTAGTAGTAGTGGCACCATCCTAGCTAGTCAGATATCCATCCCCCGCCCATACAGGGGCGAGCGGTGAGCACGTAGGTCCCAAGGTTCTGGTTCTCAAGAGATATCAGGTCCTAGGGGGATCAGACAGGATTATCTTCTCATAGGGACTACAACAATCCGTGCTACAACAACACCTCCTACCTGGGGCCTCGCTCCACGAAGGCTCTCACCCCAGGGATCACCATATACCTCAAAATGTATTCACCATAGATACCTCACATAGGGATGCCCAGAACACACCCCCGGCAAGACTCACCCTCAAGGCTCATCATAGAATCTTGTTCGATCGACTCAAACCCCCACCACACACCCAAGACACACACAACACTCTCCCCGAGTAAAGTGGCAACACGTACCTCAACCATATACCATACCATACTCTCCACCACGCATCACATCACAGATATAAGCATAATAGAAGTAAAGCATCATAAGTAAATAAGCATACGTCTAGCCTATCAGTGGGTGTGCAGGATTAAGGTTGCAACAAGGTAAAGGCTCATCAAGCAATTCTACCATGCAACCTATCACAGGTGATATTACATAAAATAAAGCACTCACAACTAGTAAATATACCATATGTAATAGGATCTACGAGGTTGGGTCGGATGTGGCACCTGCGTAGTCGTTACCGAGCTCCTCCTCGTAGTCGGGGTCATCCTCCTCACATGGCTCCTCCTCTGAAACGAACTGTAATAGTTGCGTTAGCCACTCCTATAGAGTTAACATAAAGAACCAATGAAATCCAATAACTCCAAATGCAATCATACATAAGCCTATGACGTAGAGCTCATTTTTATGAAAATTTGGATACTTGGTTCATATTTTTTGGAACTCGTATGAATAAGTTATGAATTTCTGAAGTTTAATCTATTTTCTGAAAAAAGAAAATCAGCAGTTAATCTACAGCGTGACATGTGGCGAGCTGTGATTGGCCAGAGGCGGAATAGTCACTGATAGGTGGGTCCCACGATTAACGGTCACTGACATGTGGGCCATGGTCAACGGTGACCGTTGATCGGTCAACGGTCAACGTGACTGGGCCCAGACTGGGCCTAGATGGGCCTGGGCAGGGCTTGATTTGGGCCGGCCTAGCCTGAACACATGTTGCGTGCTGGTACTTGCCACGTGGTAGCTTGGGCTGTTAACGGGCCGAGGCTACAGTGCTGGTTTCGTGAACTCGGTCTATGGTGAGCCGTAGACAGAGGGTCCACGGGGCACCCTCCGGTTGGTCCACGTGGCTCAGGTGGACTGGGTCCATCAGAGCAGGGGAAACTTTCCCATCTCCTCACCCGCGCGCGAAATGTGGCACGTTTGCCGACGGTGAGCAGGAGTGTGATGGCTTCGGCTGGTTCGGGCGAAGCCGCTCAGTGTCCAAGGCGGAGCTAAACACGAAGTTAATGATGCAAATGGCGGTAAGGAGAGTGGGAACACGGTGGTGAACGGCGGTGGCCATGGAGGTCGGCGCTCACCTCAGATGGCGGCTGGCATCGAGGCAATGGTGTGTCGGGGTGGCTGCAGCAGCTTGGGGGAGAAAAAGAAAAGTGCGCGGTTCGCTCGATGTAATCGAGCAGCGGCTTTGCATCCTCCTCTAGCGGCTCGAGCGACAACTGTGGTGAGCAGCTCTGATCTGGCTCGTGCTCCTCCCCGCCTCCTTCCTCTCCTCCACCTCTCTTTACATCAGCAGCGCAGGCGCGGTCAGGAAAGCGTCGTGATGGGGGGTAAACCCTAACTTAACGATGCCCCTCCTTTTATACAATGGTGGCGGCGACCATGGAGGAGATGGGCGGCGTGGATGCTTGATGCCCATCAGGCAGCCGGGGTGCGCCCGAGCTTAGGGTTAGGGTTCCCAGGGTCACGCAGTGTGAGCCGATGGCATTTAGGCGGCCACGGGTGCGTGCGGTGCGGGGCAAGCGGCGGAGGCTTGCCATTTCCATTTCTAGAACGGCGGACCAGACCGGTGGCGGCCTGAAGTAGCTGCTGATAGGTGGGGCCCACCTGTCAGCGAGCGGGGCGAGGAAGACACGGACGCACAGCGTGTGGGCGGTCGGTCGACGCTGGCAGGCCCTTGCTGGGCTGCGTGCAGATGCGTGTGGCGAGCTAGGCCGCGGGGCACGTGGCGAGCTAGGCCGCGGGGCTGGCTGGGCTGGTATGGCAGCTGGGCGGCCTTGGGCCGCTTTCTCCTTTTCTTTTTCTTTCTATTTTCTGTTCCCTTTTCTATTTCTTTTCTAAGTATTAAACTATATATGCCATGATCATGTTAGTATAAGATGCTAGTGATCAAGACATACACCTAGTGGTCCTCCTAGGGTCTCATGGTGATGTTGGATCCATGTTCAAGGTTAGTGGCACATATTTACCCATATGATATATAGGTGTCATTGATTTTTATAATTCATTACATAAAATCAACAAGAGGCAAATCACACTTTGGAAATTAAATGCAATGCTCATGCTAATATTAGGTGCTACTTGTGCAACAATGGGAGGGTTTTCCTACATGACACTCACCAACAATGGGATACTTTAGAAAAAATTTTATTGGTTGTGATTTTTGGTTTTTGGAATTTTTTGGGTTGTTACAGTAAGTAATGATGGTTAGGAAGGCCAATCCAGCACTTCTAACTATTATTACCAGATGGCATTACCTAGGCCAGCGCCATTAAGGGCCAAGGGTTAACTTTCTGAAGTAATGGTGGTTAGGAATATCAACACATGTTTCTAGTATTATTATTAAGGACGGACTTTTGAGTTTATCTTTAGTAGTAATGTTAAGAAATGCCAACAGAGACCCCACAGAGATAACATGTATCTTTAAATCCTTGCACTTTATTTCTCACATTTTAATTCCATAATTTAATTTTTACTATGATAAAAAAACATTCCACTCCCATGTGTGCTAATATATGTTAGTTTCTCTTCTATTGAAATGATAAATAGTTGCTCTATCTATAATTCGTTTGTGCCTAAGTTATAACTTAGTATTCCTCAAGATTTAAGTTTGTTGGCTAAAAATGTCTCATTCTGTGAACTTGAAATCTTATGGGTTGCAATTGCATGATCCTTTTCTAAGTTGTTGAGAGATATGAGATGGTACAAATAGACTTTGCTATGACTTTGTTCTAAGAGAAACTTGACATCTGGAGTTTTCTTTTCAAAAGAAATTTAAAAATCAAAAGTTCCTCAATGAATATGAAACACCTACCAAGGCCATATGACATACTCTACTTTTATAAACTCTTAGTCATATGTTGCTTGCAAAACTTTGAGTTGGGTCAAATACCTGTGACCTAGTGAGATTATGGTCATATACCCATAATTGAGATTCACATGCACCCACTCACCCTTCCATCCACCAAAAAAATATGCCAAATCTTATCCTAAGAATTGCGCTCCAGTTTCCACCAAATAAAAATGCTGACCCTCACCCTGAGAGCCACGCATTCGTCATACAAAATTTTCACTCCTTGCATTCACCATCATGACATCTCTCCATCTAGAAGTCTTCATATGTCAATAAAAATATATGGGCTATGCTAAAAAAGGCGAAGAGGCACAAGAAAACAAACAGGAAAGAAAATCCAAATACTCGTTCAAAAAAAGTGTGATGATGATTTTATAGCCCATATCTCTCCAAAAAGTTTGTTTCATCCAATAAAATAGAGTTGTGATGCATGGAGTGCCAAAAATAAGTAGATATAGGTTTCCATCATACTCATTTTCCACACACATGCACATCTCAATCAAGGTGTATGACTTGTATCTCCTTGTGGTTTGGTCTTTGACTCAGCAACACAAGTGATGTAAGTATGCCCACCTTCATACCTGCCAAGAACTCCACTCTCAGCCTTAGTGGTAGGATATAAAGGCAGCACTACAATGCCTTTGGTGAGGTAATCATACACATTGAGCGATTGAGAGAATCATTCCAGGAACTTGTTTTATTTTGCAAAATTCAGAAAACCTTCGGATAGACGGTCTATCAAAGAATGAATGATTGGTGAGTCTGTTATAACCGTTCTATCTTGCAACCACCCAAGAACTTGGAGAAGCTACAAGCCCCATGAGAAATCAAGGTAAGGAGTGGATAGAATGACAACTTATTTAAATTGTGAATGAATGCTTTGTAATAGGCATGGCACTTATGAATCATATTAGCATTGTAGCAACTCCTGATCAACAACCATACTTAGCTATTTGCTCGGGACGAGCAAAGGTTAAGCTTGGGGGTCTTGTTGGCGGTCCTTATGGATCATTTCTAAACTGCCAATTTAGACTAGAAAGAAGAAAGACAAACATATTCTAGTACATATGCCTTTACTACTAACAAGTTCCACTTGTACCTCTAGTATTCATACGGAACATAATGGAGAAAGCGCAAAAAGCAAAAGTCAAATTCAGTAAATGCGCAAATAAGAAATACAAAGGAGCCCACATTCGGTACATACCTGGGCCTGATTGTAACCACGGGAGAGGTCCAGGCCCAGGGAAGAACCGACCACCCGAAGGCAGTGGCCAAATGGCCCCACCAGGGGGCGGCCGGTCCTGGTGGCGGTCGCACCCCCAGTGGGCCCTCCCGGCCCCAGCCTTCTCAAGAGGTGCTCAAGGCGGTTCCCTCAAGGCGGTTTCACCTCCTTTCATATTTTTGGAGGCCAAACCGTCCTAGTTTAGCTATAAAAGAGAGGGATCTCCTTCATTCTAAAC
>CM041635.1:27941013-28044653 GCA_023333625.1 Bothriochloa decipiens
GAATGTACCGAAGGTGGGCTCCTTTGTATTTCTTGTTTGCGCATTTGCTGAATTCGACTTTTGCATTTTGCGCTTTCTCCATTATGTTGCGTATTTCCACTTGTTGCACCTTAAACATGTAAAACATGAATACTAGAGGTACAAGTGAAACTTGTTAGTAGTAAAGGCATATGTGCTAGAATATGTTTGTCTTTCTTCTTTTCAGTCTAAATTGATGGTTTAGAAATGATCCATAAGGACCGCCAACAGAAAGCAGCTCAAACTCAAGAACAAAGTGGCGGCTAGGGTTTGGAAGTGTATTTCTAGATAGGGATCTTGGTGGGTGGCGGCCGTAGTTATACAACAGTGGTGCAGGGGTATTTTGGTATTTCGCATTTGCCCTAGGGCACATCAGGTGCAAGCGGGTTACCCTTTTGCCCAAACATGGCCCAGCACATCACGTCCGGCCAAGGCAAAGGCCACGGCCATGGCCACGGCCCAGGCCCGCGCGCGTCGCGCGGTGCGGCATGGCACGTCGGCTGTGGCGCGCGTGTGGTCTCCTAGCTTTCTCCCTCACCTTGCACATAGGAGGAGGAACCAACTTCTTATTTAAGTTTAGCTCCTTCTCAGTGAGTGTACCATGTAGTACTAATCCAACTCTCACTTAGCACTAATTGTGGGCCTTTGGAATTCTAGTGATTAATTGCTGCACTAAGTATGGGCCTAGCCCAATTAATCCAACACAAATTTCATGGGCGCTAATATAAAAAACTTTGTTCCTATATGTTATGATTAATATTATCCAGAAAACGCCAAACATAGACAAGTGAAGAAAATATTAGAAACAGAAATTCTTATGCTAATCTTAACCTCCTTTTTCCTGTTGAAAAGAGCCAGGAATCAACTCGAGAAATAGGAGACAAATACATGTATTTTACAGATCCTATATTGGCTAGTAACAACTCAACCTATTTTGGATACTAGCCATAAATCAAATAAGAAAGCCTTGTCAGTTATTTTCATATATTCCAACAAGTATAAATCTGTAGATGATAGGTCACCAAAGAGTTAAACATTAATTAGTGAGAAACTCTTGGTTTTGGAGCTGCAGTTTAAATAAGCATATTTTCAGGATCACTGAATAAAAAGGGTGTGATCAATAAATTCCATATGTCTGGTCAATAAATATATTATAAGTCCATAAATTTACTAGATCCGTCCCTAAACATGAATCGGGGAGAAATTAACAATTTAGTATGCAGATCTGTTCTCATAATACAGCTACTGAATAATTATGTGAATGCTTTATGTGCCAATCTGACGGACTGTTCAAGTATTCTACAAATTTTAATGTTAACATAGTTAACATTGACACTAGAATAGCATTAAATTCAAATATATAGATAAAACTTCACATTCTAATTGATGGCATCAAAGTTTCATTCCTATCTGTACTTCTTTGTTCCAAGAAATACACGCTTTTCTTTGCTGCACCTTTCTCCCAATTTAGTTCCTATGAAGTTTTGTGCCAGCCTTGAAACCTGGACTAATTGTGGGGGTTTCATCGATCCCCAGATTTAACGGTATAAATAGTGTTAACCTAAGGAGAAGGTGTTGTCAGCCAGGTCCAACAAGATAAAAAAAAAAAGGAACACAGAAGTGGCAGATCATCTCAACCTAATGACTAAACAAACCACCAACCGACTGAAGTTAGAGAGCTGCTCTTCCGAAACAGGTATTTCTAAATTAAAGTCCCTCATATGACCTACTGAAAAAATTAAATAACTAGCCAAATTGAGTTCATGACGAGCAACTTCTCTAAGTTTTAAAACGCTTACTGGTTTTCTCATACAAATCTACCAAGACCGAAGGGCAGCTTCTTTTGAGATTTGAATATCCTTGGGTTGCCGCCAAAGCACTAACATCCTTTGAAGAACTTATAAATTCGACGCAAGCAGCTTTCAGCTCGTCACAATTCTGCTGATCAGCTAAAGCCAATGTAGTTGCCACCGTCTCCATGTCAAGATTTTTACTAAGGATACTTTGGCAGATCAACTTGAGCCTCTCCATGGCATATCTATCAGAAGCCACAAGCAAATGCCGGATCATCTCGCTGTATTCATCCCTGTCAAGATCATCCATGTCAGGTAACGAATCTGTGTAGATGAAGTGCAGCAGCGCCCTGAAAACATCAGGCTGCATGTCTTGGACGGTCACAGTGCGCGTTCCTGACTCGCGCATTCGGCCATAGAACTCAGCCATGAAGACAGGCGAGCGCGCCGCGAGGACAATCTTGTGCGCCTCAAAGGTGTCACCGCCGACACTGAACGAGACATCTACTCCCTTCTTCTGCTCCGAAAGCTTGCCAAAATGTTCCATCATGTCACATGGTGGCACCTCTACTTCAGATACCACGCTGGTCTCAGACACCTGCGGTTCTCTGATGACGGTAACTTCACATTCGATCCTGATGCTGTCATCGACAAGGAAAGAGGATTCTTCGTCCTCGAGCTCACTTCTCAGTATGAAACCCCAGTTCCGGGGACCGAAGCGTGTAACGTCGCACGACTTGAACAGCCTTGGACCGCTTTTATAGCCCCACCAACACAGGCCGGGTCTATCCTGGCTGACAAATCGCAGGTGGTAGCTTGCGCGCGCCATGGCGTCGCTGGTCATGAGCTCGAGGCAGATTGTGACGTACTCTTTGGACTCGGCGGATGGGCCGTCGGAGTAGAAGCGGATGGCCCAGTCATAGCCGCCGACGGTGAAGGTGCCGGACCGGACGAACTTGCCGACGCCGGTGCCCTTCTGCAGGCTGTAACCGACGATCTTGAACGTGTGGCTGCCCGTCTCCGCCACTGTGGTGCATCTCGACGATGTCTTCTTGTGTACGGCCGACATCCTCCTGCGGGCTGCGCACTGCGGCAAAGGATTATTCCAAGAATTGGTCAGATTATAAACGAAGGGAAAAGAGGCAACTTTGTTAAGGAGAAGACGAGTTTCAGATGGGGACCTTAAGAGAGGACGGTGGAAAGCAATCTTCGTGGAGGCGGCTCGCAGCTGCGGCGGCGGAGGGGAGTAGGGTCAACCGACGCAGTCAATGAGACTGCAGGAGGCGACTTTCTATTTTCTCTCATTTTCGGTATATGCCGGTGTCGTTGACAATCCTGATTCCCATGTACAGTATTGTTTTGCAATTACCCCCTCTGTCCTATTATTGATAACGTTTCTTGCACTAGTTTTGAATGTCTAGGTACGGAGGGGAGGGCAAGCACCTAGACAACGTAAAGTCCATATTTAGATAATAAATGTTGTACACTGCAATAAATATTGTACCTCATCGAAAGCCAGAACGTCAAAAATTCTAAGAGAGAGAGTATGTATTTGGTTGAAGGGTCTAATGAGGTTGGGTTGAGTTAGATCCATTTTTTATCACGTTTGCTTCGGAGAGGTGGGGATTGGGTTCACTATTTACCCCACAGTGGGAATATTTTGCTTATATGCAGGTTTATCTAATTCCACTGATTCGACTAGACCGAACAAGCCCACATGGAACATATAAGCACAAACACAACTGAGAAGCGACAAGTTGAGCTTGATAGCGAGTCAGAGCAGGGCACGCGTAACGATAGTGGCTGATATGAGCCATGCGTAGACAGGCGACATCTCAGGAAGGCCACATGCAGCAATGGTGGCCACGCACGGTGATTGCCACACGCAGCCCCGGCAGCGATTCTGGCGACGCGCAGCCCCGCCATGGCCACGTGCAGGGCCTATAGACCATGCAGTGCTGCGGCGGAGGGTGAACCAAGGTTGCCGAAGAGAGCACGTAGAGCTAAGTAGGAATGGGAAGTAGAAAGGAGAGTAGAAAGGAGACTAAGGAGGAAGAAAAAAAGATGAGAGGATGACATGCGCGACCCGCACATGAGGTATCCACTCCTACCAAATTTAAGCTCTTCGCCTCAACCAAAAACTAGGATAGACCGAACCCTTTAAATCAAACACGAGATAAATTGAACCCATATAAATAACAAGGTTAGTGCAACCTATCCTTTTAGTCCCAAACCAAACACATGCTAAATGTTCACACAAATATAACATAAGAATGTCAAGCACATAAGTTATTCCCTCCATCCTAAATAACTCCACATGTTATTATAAAAGTCAATTTTTCAAATTTAACTATATATATAAATAGATCTATATATTATTTATATATTTTTAAAACATATATTGTTTATATTATTTAGAGCCAATGGCTTCCCATAATTATTGGAAGCCCTAGCCTAAACTTCTCAATATGGTTCTACCGAAACTAAAGCTGTGGCCCACCAACCATAACTGATGCAGGCGCCTCCCGCATGCCCACCCCCAACAGTCATAGTGGCGAGGTAGAGGTAGCAACAACCACTCCTAATGTGCCGTGTGGTTTCTAAACAAGATTCTATCATAATGCATAGGAACCTCTCTGTGAGATGGTCATCCCATGTGACACAACCTAAAGCCCCAACCATGCATGTAACTCAATCTAATTGACGAGATCCTAACATAAAGGTATGTTAAGCCTTGGGATCAAGTGTTCACGACAGTGAGAACCCAAGACTGACCTCTCAGGGATCTCCTAGGGCTCACGGGCTACACACATAGGTGTGTTCGTGGGCACCCTCAGGCTAAGGATTAGGCTTTAAGCATACTCTCCACCTCTGTTAGGGGCTTAGGGTCGCCTCGCTCGAGCATCAGGTAGTCTGACCGATGGGAGCCTAAACCAATCCTTGCCCGCTCCTTGCTTTCAATGGTAGCCAAGGCCCGGGACAAATAAAAGCATCCCAAGCTTTTATGGCTCAGGGAGATCCACAAATCTCCTCAATGGGCTCAGCGCTTTCAACCGCTGCTCCAATAGGGTCACGCACGGGACATGACACAAAAGGACAAAACCCTTCTGTTGGATTCAGAGCTTGGGGGATTGTCCTCACTGCCAACTAGAAGGTGGACCTGGTTGAGGTGAGTCCTAGCCGACAAAGCTTGACATGCAGAATGTCAGAACGCAACTGTATTTAGAAGTGAAAATCATATTCTGCATAGGGGGCATGAAGGGCGACCCCAACTACTACAATTCCCCAACACCTTCATCGATGTCAACTTCATTGTTACCTACACCCAACTAGCGGCAACACCAATCGCCAGCAACATGCCACCATAGATATGTAGTCACCAAGTGCAATAACAATGGTAGCTTCTTTCTCACACGACAACAGTCAAGATGATTTCACATCAAATCTGCAGCTGTGTTTAGGCAATAAAATAGTGTCCATCAACCCCAAGTACTAGATGAGGCTCTGACCACACCACATGCCCTCGTGTGTTGTCACCGTCCCTCTATAGTCACCAAATCAGGATTCTCTATAGTAGCTCCACTCTTCCCATGTTACAAATCTCTAGCTTCCATAGCTAGCCTCATGATCTAGAATAATATTGCAACCAAGATCTAGCCCCATATGCCATGTACATCCACAAGGACTATCTGTTGTGCCAAGGGCCACTCCAACTTAGCAAGCCAAGCTCCAACGATGACAATAGTGCCAAAGTGGGAGACACAATAGACGAGATGTGGTGGTGCTAGGTTTTTTTGGAGGTAGTGGGGAGCCCATGTGGATTTATGGGCTACTTATGTGATGGACTTGCTTACCGATCCCATAGGCTATGAAAAGTTTCTTTGTTTTCCACCCAAGCTAGACCTAATTTTCCTAGAAATGGCATATGTAGATGCACTAAAACCCTGCGTCACATGCTTCATCGACACTAGTTCTATTGCAACATAGAATTATTAGGCCCCTAATTGTCCACAATGAAGCACAATACATAGAAGGAGCTTATCCAAGATGAAAGATTACATTTTTACAACTCGATCCACTCTTGCTACCTACCATTACCATAATCCATCAATTTTTTTGCCCAACTGCACCTACTGCCCAATTCCCACAAGCAAGTTAGCACAATTATTAACACTGCAATGCATCATCAAATTAGTGTGCACACTATCAGTGTAGCCACCACCACCCTAAGCTTCCATAGTTATAGTACACTAACTATTATCTATCAGAGACGACCACAAAACAATTATCAGAGCTAGGCAAGCACTACTTCTACATCTGGTCTACAATCACTATTAATCACAAACTTCAAAGGTAACTCCAATTCTCTCCTCTATAAATTGGAGGAACAAAAGAAAAAAAATCCATGATCCCATCAGCTAGCCCGCCTCGTAGCCCATCGCCGAGCCCACATACGTTGTGGCAACTACCATCAAAAGCCACACACTCCATAGCACTCACTGAGGGCCTACACCACCACATGTACCACTGAGCCAAAAGTATTGCCGCGCCAATCGTTGAACCGCTATGTTGTCACCTCATCATCCTTAGCTTACCCTTATCTACCACCACCTCCTTGGTTGCCCTTGTCCACCACCGTCACTACCTCCTCGGGTTGCCCTTGTGCACCACAACCTCCTCAAGTCGCCATTGTCTAGCTAATACCACCGTTGCCTTCTTGGATCGTGGGACAATGTCTTTAGAAGATCTGCTTGTGGGACCCACACACAACATCGGTAATGTGGCGAGAGCCCACACATGTGGACAAGAATGGTGTGGGTAGCCCTCTCACATTACATCATCATCCATGGGGGAGAGATGTGAGATTTTGATAGGGCTTCAATTGAAGTTTGGATGGGCGAGAGGGAGAGAAGAGATTGAGTTAGGTTTTTCCCATTTATGTAGTCCAAGATTTAGAGTGAGTTGAGATGGGCCACGTGTATTTGTGGTGAGCTCAACCTGCTAATATAAGTGCACCTCTTAAGATGCTTTCCTTCGTTAATTCATTCTTGACATTCTTGTTCGCTAATGTCTACATAAATAGTTAGTCCGTCTTTGAAAATCGTCATGCATAATAGGAGACAAGCATTTTTTAACCCCTCTGTAAATCAAATCACTTGTCTCCTAAAATCTTTGTTTTCGCAGTGTAAGTGCATCCGTAGGTCCGAAACTCAATAATGGACCTCAAGGAAGAAGGTAACATCAATCGAAAGAAAACCTATTTTCAAGTTTTTTGTGTATGCAGTTAGTTAGTTTCTCTAGATTATATTTGGGAAGTGATGAAGGCTTCTAAGAGATAGATTAATCAGTAATGTATCTAGTTGAGCGCACACCCATCCAAGCTCTAATATGTGTGTTCACATATGGCAAGTCATGTGCTAACTCTGTGAAGTGTTTGCATATCTCTTTATGGCAAAGTTAGTTGATTTCTTCACCCTATGGTTGAGTTTGCTTGAAAATAAACTCTGTTGCAGAATTTATTGTGAATTTTTTGGATATTTTTAGTATTTTTATTGATTATTTTTTATTTTATAACATTTTATCTCATTGGACTAAAAGATGCACATTGGGTCATTAAAAACTTATGATAGGCTTTAACGTGTCACCATATATTGACCTAAACATACTAGCAACAGTCCAACAGGCAAAATTCAGGCTCTATTTTTCTATGAAAATTGGATTTGGGGTTAGGAAAGCATTTGAAACCTTTACTCTGCTAGGGGAGGTAGATTTCTTGTTGAACTCCATGTGGCTACGCAGAAGTGATTTTGTTTTTGAGAAAAAAAACATACTCTTCTTATTTCTATAGGTTATCTACTTGGTCGTTCATTGGGCTTGTACTTGCTGTCCTAAGTCAGCTTCACAGAATTAATTTGCAACAGTTAATGTTAGTCTCCATGCTAGTTATGCAGGATGGCGCGCAATTTAATCTCACCATTTGAGGCCACTATGTGTTTGGCCTTGTTCTTTTTTATGGTGTGTGTTTTACTGCAGAGGTTGGAAGTGTTTAAAGACTGTTGTATATCAATACTCAATATGTAACAGCCTTCGATGTAACAAATCCATCATTCAGAAGAGCCAAAATTTTAATATATATGGGAATTTATCCACAGGTCGCACACTATAAAAACAAGAGTCTGCCAACGATTATTAATACATCTCCTATGTTAATCTTGCAAATAAAAAGATAATAACGAGCAACAATAGTACCAGCAATGGAACAAATAACATTGTGTTTTGTCATCAAAAGACAATGATACATAAGCACACAGCACACGTTAATGTTCATCCGCAAAATAAGATAAAGTCTATTATTAAACAACAGACACTACGGCAATTATACTCCTTGTCAACAAAGATGAATCCCAAGCCACCTGCATAACTAGAAAAAAAAAAAGATAAATGCATCCTTCTCTTCTTTTTTTTTGAGATGATAAATGCATCCTTCTCAGGCTAGGAAGATGACACATGCTAGGAAATCAACATGATATTCAAATGATATAAGAAAAGCTCTACCTTCTAAAGCCCACTTTAAGATGATAAATTCATCCATCTAATTTCTCTTGATCCGGCTCATCCTGTCAACTACAGCTATCAGAAAAGAAGAATCAGATCTTCTGAGTGTTCCGCATGTTCGGGTAAAATCCCTCTCGGACAGTGATGCCATAAACTCTATACAAGCTTCTTTGAGTTTATGCCCACTATGGCGCTGAGCTATGTCCACAGTTTCATCAAGATTCTCGATGCGGGCTTCTTGGCTAGGATGCTCTCACACATTAATTTCAACCTGTCCATGGAAAATTTATCTGCAGCAACAAGTAGCTTCCTGATCATCACTTTGTCGTCATGTCCCAGAGGATCAAACGTGTCAGGTAGCATGTCTGTATAGATGAAATGCAACAGAGACTTGAAAACCAAGGGTTTCATATCTTCAACGATCACGGATCCAGTCCCTGTCTCTCTGGTCGTCGACCCATATATAGAACTTCTCCATGAACACAGGAGACCTGACAGCAAGAACAGCCTTATGTGCATCAAAGCTCTGCCTCTCAACAACAAATGTGACATCTGCCCCCTTCTTATCCCCCAGCAACTTGCTAAAATGCATTGAGAAATCAGATGGTGGAACTGGGATTTCAGTTTGTGACATATTTTGGAACAAGGTTGGTTTCCGTATCACAGTGAGGTCACAGTGAATGGTTATATGATCATTCTGGACAAACCACAGCTCCAAAGTTGCTCCTCAGCAAGTAACCTGTGTGCCTTGGTATGCTGGACCTGAACAGGCCTGGTGCTTCACCCGAATACCACGACAACTGGCTGTCCATCTTGGGGTACCTGCCGCCCATGAATTGGATGTTGTAGTGTGCAATCACCTCATCGGCATTGATACTCAGTAGCTCCAAGGCTAGAGCCACGTTGTTGCTAAGTCTTGCACAAGTGCCCTTTGGGTAGAAGCGGAGGGCCCAGTCGAAGCCGCCAACTGTGAAGGTGGGTGACCTTATGGAATTGCCTAGCCATCAATCTCCATGGTGTGTGTGCCTGTATCGGCCTCCACGGCCCAAGTTGATTTTGTGCTCCTAGGTCCCAGTGACATGCTTGATGTACCTTCTCCTTGCATACTGCAACATTCAATATGGCAGAACACATACAAGGATTAGAACATTATATATATGGACTCCGCAACATTTTTGCATAAATTTATATATCTGATTCCTCAGAAAATACGTACATAATGGAATAATCCAACAAATTCTAGGTAAACTAGTTATTTTTTTCATGTGCCATTTAGCAACTAATTCGTAATCTAATGGTCAGCCAAATACATGCCTGTTTCAAAGTTGGTCCAAATGTGTGGGGTGTCATCCAACTAGGACATGGAGGCACTCGGCCCTGTGGTGTCTGCACTGCTGCAGTGGCCCATAGCCTGTTACAACTACTGAAGAGATGGAGCTACTAATAACTTCTTTTCATCAACATGGAACTGAGTCCTCAATGGGCCAAAAAATACTCCTATATGCTTATTCATACGGTACTATATATATTGTCAGAAACCACTACTATTGCTGAAAATCATTTTTGTCGTCATGCATCAAACGATGCACGGCCATTTCAATGTTGGTCTGAAATTTTGAATATGTGTGGGGGCTGGGGTGTCATCCACCTAAGCGTCAGGGAACGGAAGAAGAGCGCTGCCTGGAAGCCGGCAAGTGGGTGAAGGCGGTGTGATCGACTGATTATGAGAACGCGGCAAGCCATTTACGAACTCGTCTGGGCCGTGGGGTGTGTGAGTCCGACTGGGCCAGTAGTAGGGTGCGGTGGGCCGATGGGCTAGTAGTCAAGTAGTTTCGTGTGGAGTGTGTACCGGTGGTGAATATAAGCCATCTGGTTACCTCGGGGTGAAGGCATGTAATTTGGAATCTCAGAACCTGAACTCTAATCCTGCCCTGCCCTCCGTTCTTCAGGCTACCTCCGGCTCTTACCTCTCAATCCCAAATTTCTCTTGCTGTTCGACCTAAATTCTGTCTAATTTTCCAGTTACCCATCTCGATCTGATCCTGATCGTGACAATTAGCAGCAGCTCTGGTTGTTTTCAGCGCGAAATTTTTTCCCCATCTCGGAATCGCTGGCGCGAGGGCGCAAAACTTCCGTTCAGGCGAAGATGGTGGGATCGTTGGATGATCTCGCGGCAAATTTTGACGGTATGGCCAAGCAGCTCGAGGCGGTCGCCGACGTCTCCAAGCAGCTCGTCGGGTTGCAGGACCTGATGAAGCAGACGCTCGACTCCGTCCTCGACGTCAGCAAGTGGCAGGCGAAGGCCGACACGGTGCTCGAGGATATGCTGAAGCAGGCGGAGAATGCAATGGAGACGCTCTGCTCCACCAACTCCCGCGTCGACATGCTTCCGTGCCATGTCCATTTGCTCGATTCGGTAGGAGCGGGCCCAACTCCCGGTCCCGGGGTGCTGGGGGGCCTTCCAGTGCCCGTTTCCGGTGGTGCGGGGGTTCTGTTGCCCGCGGGGTCAGCACCTCTCAATGCTGGTGGCGCGCCGCTCATCGCGGCCACCCTGGTCATACAGCCTCCACCACGGGGGCTCGACCTCAACGCGGCGCCTGCGTCGTCGTCGCCATCACCGACGATGACCGCACCGCGGCTCAACTGGAGTGGCGAACATGGCGGCCGATTCGTTCGGCCACCGATCTTCGAACAGGGTGCGTGTTCCTATAGTTTCTCTGATCCGTCCCTTCGTCCAATGCCGTTTCCTAAACTTGAATTCCCCAAGTTTGATGGATCGACCCCTCGCTTATGGTACGATGATTGTTTGAAATATTTTGAGGTGTATGTTGTTCATCCCGGGTTGAAGACATGCTTTGCTGCCCTGAATTTTATCAGTGCGGTGAAGACCACTGTTGAATGTCGCGGTCGTATCGAAGACTGGGAGGTGTTGTGCAAGGGGGTGATGGAGCTTATTCTGATTGACTCTGGTAGTGTGGGCACATTCATTAGACAGCAGTTAGCAGCACTGATTCCACAGAAGAAGGTTCCTTGTCCACAGGCTCACTTTGTGGCAGCTGACGGTGGGCCTATGACTTGTACTCATAGAATTGAGAGTCTGCAGTGGACAGCTCAAGGCCAGGTGTTTATATCCAGTGTTGGCATTTTGCCTCTGAAATGTTTTGATATGATCCTTGGGAAAGACTGGTTGGAAAAGTGCAGTCCCATGTGGGTCCACTGGGGCCAAAAGATCATGAAGTTCTTGTTGGGAATATGCCCTAGAGCTAATCATGTAGATGATGATATTCCGATTGTATCCATGATTAATAAAGTGTTCATTGAATATCCATTATAGACAACTTGTATTGATTGGCGATTATGTGAATTATTTGTGGAACTCAATTACTTGAATGGTTATTCTAAAGTTGTTCCTGGTCGACGTTCTTGTGAGAACACACTTGAATATTAGACCAGCACATGTATTAGTTGATGGCTATGTTTCACAAGTCATGGACATGGAAATGTCAAACTAATAATGTGGCCACATGTGAGACATGTAGGCTGGACTGACACAACATGAGAAAGTCTCTATTCACATCATGTACGTTATGTCCTTAAACCTAAGATTGTGGTATGTACTCAAGATATGAAACGGTCTACTTAGGGACTATCAAATGCTGCTCGTAACTGGGTAGTTATAAAAGTGGTCTTCGGGTGGTCAGAAAGCATGCTATGAGACATAGACAATGAAGATGGAATTTGCCTCTCTCTACGCGGGAGAGATATCACTGGATCACTCAAGTGATTGGATCAACAAATGCATGGCCGTGCTTGGGTTAAGTGTTAACCCAAGAGTTGAACCATATATCGAGTGGCAAAGGGAATAACATGTATGTGGTTATAGTAGTTCGTCTGATATGATCTTTGCATGCACATAGGAGTTGTCATGCCTTGCTAGAGGCCGCTATCAACTATTGGGCGAGTAGGAGTACTCGGCCCATGTCAATGTGTGCGTGAACCCAGAGGGTCGCATGTTTAAGGGGCTGGAAGCCTAATTCGGATTGGACCTGAATTAGATAAGGCTTAGGGTTACTAATGGGCCTCCAACTCATGAGCTCATTGGGGACGCCTCTATAAGCAAGGGGTAGGGGCGCGGTCAGGGTTACACACACGCCTTTGGCAGTCGCCATCGCCCTCCCCACGCTCGTGCCTTCTGCTCCTCATGGACCTAGCAGTCCGGAGGCGCATTGCTTCTTCTCCGCACTTGTGGGATTCCTTGGAGGTGCTGCATCTGGAGCACTGGGATGAACCGCACGAGGGGATTGAGGTGACGGACGACCATGCAACTGCACTGCCTGCTGCGATGCATACGACTACATCGAGTCATCTTCCGCTGCACCTGCGCGTCTAGTGGTAACCCGTAACCTGTAACTAGCAGTAGATCCTGATTTATGAGGTCAAAAATTTTTGTTTTCTGGCTAGCGTAGCACCCTCATAACCCTTTAGTGGTATCAGAGCCGTTACTGCCTCGTTATAGGTTCAGTTTTGTGCATATGGTGATATGCGTGGTTGTAGATGAGTCTCTAACCTTGGTTCGTCATCTTGCCGTGTTGGTCTTGAAACGATCTACTCGTACCGGTCAGAATTCCGCCATCCGAGTTAAGTGATTCATGTAAATCCAGTCATGGCGAGTTAGAGATCAATCAGATTGATTGAATTGAACCCTAGGTAAAGTGCCAAGCGCATATGATGCGCGGAGGTGGTAGATGGAATTTACTGCCGGGCGCCGGTTTGCCGAGAAAAGTGTTGTTCAGTAAAACAGCCGTAACTGTTGAACCGTAACTCGGATTGAGACGAACTCTAAACGAAAATCATAAAGAAGGATGCATTCGGCAAAATTAGAATTGTGAAATAAGGCTTGGAAAATAGAGTTTTCTGCGTTGCAAGATTAGACATCGGATTCGGATAACTCTGTTTTGCAGGTATTGATGACTGGTATAGCCCTTATGTGTATGTGATGCATGTATGTATTTAATTCATGGCTTGCATGTCATGAGGGCAATATGGGTAGGAGCCACATACATATTGTCAAAATTAATGTAATGGCATGTGTGCCAATCTGTGATGATCTATCCATGACTATGTAATTTTATTTTACTTGCGCTAGTAGTAGCTAGTCTTGGCAGAATCATCACTGAAGGATGGCATACTCGAATCATGGAGATGGAGATCACCGTGATGCACAGATTGATGGAGATGGAGATCCCCAAAGGAATAATGGGCTATACCAAGTCATGTCTGTGTTATGTCGTTCTTACTACGTTCTACTTTCACATGCTATTATGTTTTTGTCTACATGAGTGCGGTAGTGAAGTAGAATGATCCCTTAGCAATGTTTAAGTTAAATGCTTCCCCAAACCTTGCACTGTCATAAGTCTTGTACAATCGGTGGTGGGTCTATAAAATTAGGGTGCCACTGGTTTTCCTTGACTAGGCAGGTTTGTATCGGATACTTACTTCAAGAAGGTTTCGTTACTTAAACAAGGTCATCCTAACGGTTAGGGACCTTGGAGCATGGGTAGGTTGAGCGTAGCATAGAGATGTTGCCCAACAAAAGAGTCATATGTGATATGATTAGAAAAGTGTTGCTTACCAATCTACCATGTCTTCTAGCGGTGATGCTAAAGCTCACTAGTTGACTTGTTAGTTGTGGGTCTTGAATCACTAAGTATCAATTGAGGAAAATTGATTTTAGTGAGAGTATATTTTATTTTGATATAATTTACTCTTTCATGGATACATTGTCTTAGTATTTTGCATTACTTTTGTTGTAGATGGCCGCTCACAATCAACCATTTTCTTTGCATACAATTCTTGAGAAAGATAAGTTGAATGGAACAAATTACGCAGATTGGATCCGCAACCTGAGAATTGTTCTTAGGGCTGAGAAAAAGGAAGAAATTCTAGACACCCCATTACCAGATGAGCCTGATGAAAATGCAACTGCTGGTGAGAAAAATGCTTACAAGAAAGCATATGATGTGGATCTCGAAGTAAGTTGCCTCATGCTTGGAACCTGATCTATAGATGCAGTTCGACAATAATCATTTAGCGAACGATATGATCGTGGCGCTTGAAGATATGTTCCAAACTCAAGCATGGACTGAAAGGTTCAATGTCTCTAAGGTGCTTGCAGAAACCAAGCTAGCAGAAGGCACAGCTGTTGGTCCACATGTAATCAAGATGGTTGGTTACACTCAGAGGTTGGAGAAGCTAGGCTTCCCAATTGGCCAAGAGTTGGCTACTGATTTCATTCTTGCATCACTTCTGGCCAGCTATAGAAACTTCATCTCAAACTACCATATTCATGGAGCAGAGAGGGGCTTGAATGAACTGTGTGGCATGATGAAAATAGCAGAGGCCGACATCAAGAAAGGTGCCGGCAGTAGCCAAGTGTTGGCGATCTAGAACCGACCTCGTTTTAAGAGGAAGGGCAATTCTTGGAGGAAGAAGAAGGGCAAGGCTAAAGATGAGATCTCTAAGCCAAACCCATCTGCTGCCAAGGCTGGACCATCTGCAAATTTAGATTGCTTTTATTGTAATGGAAAAGGTCACTAGAAAAGGAACTGCAAGGAGTACTTGGCATCCTTAGAGAAGGATGGCGGTGGTAAAGGTAATGCTACTGCTTGTACTCTTGTTGTTCATGTTACAGACATTTTCCTTGCTAACTCTTATATTAATTTTTGTATTTGATACCGGATCAGTTGCTCATATTTGCAATATGATGTAGGGAATGATAAGAAGTAGAAGCGTGGAGAAAGGAGAAGTTGATTTCCATGTGGGCAATAATGCAAGAGTTGCTGCATTGAACATCGGGACGATGCAACTTCCCTTGCCGTCAGGATTTATTTTGGAATTGAATAATTGTTATTTTATTCCTAGTTTAAGTCAAAACATTGTATCACCTTCATGCTTGATGAAGGATGGTTATTCATTTGCGAGTGAAGACAATGGTTGTGTGATTTCAAAGAATGATGTGTTTGTGGCTTTTGCATCCATTGTGAATGGGTTATTTATTTAAATCTTGATGATGCACCTGTCTGTAATGTTAGTGCTAAATGGCCTCGGCTTAATGAGTTAAGTCCTACCTATATGTGGCATTGTCGTTTGGGTCATATAAGTGAGAATTGCATGAAGAGGCTCCATGATGATGGTCTTCTAACTTTGTTTGATTTTGAATCATACGAGACATGTGAGGCTTGCTTGCTAGGCAAGATGACCAAGGCACCATTCAAAGGATTTCCTGAGAGGGCATCTGACTTGTTGGAACTTGTACATACTGATGTATGTGGACCAATGAGCACGACAGCTAGAGGCAGATTTTAATACTTCATAACTTTTACTGATGACTTTAGTAGATATGGATATGTCTACCTAATGAAGCATAAGTCTAAAACATTTGAAAAGTTCAAAGAATTTCAGAATGAAGTAGAGAATCAACGTGGCAAGAAGATCAAGGCCTTGCGATCTAATTGTGGAGGCGACTATGTAAGTCACGGGTTTAGCAATCATCTTAAGAGTTGTGAAATTGTTCCACAGCTTACGCCACCTGGAACGCCTCAGAGAAATGGCGTGTCTGAATGACATAATCGAACCTTGTTGGATATGGTTCAGTCTATGATGAGCCAATCGGACCTACCTTTATCATTTTAGGGATACGCTCTAGAAACAGCCGCTTTCACATTGAATCAGGTACCATCTAAGTCCGTAGTTAAGACATCATATGAGATATGGACTGGTAAGAGTCCCAGTTTGTCTTTTCTAAAAATTTGGGGTTGTGAAGTTTTTGTCAAACGACTTATATCAGATAAACTAACACCCACATCAGACAAGTGCTTTTTCATGGGATATCCGAAGGAAACTTTAGGGTATAATGTCTATAACCGGTCAAAGGGCAAAGTGTTTGTTACTCGAAATGGTGTTTTCTTAGAGAAAGAGTTTCTCAAAAGAGAAAAGAATAGACAAAAAGTGTATCTTGAAGAAGTTCAAGATGAGCCAGTAGGGACTGACTCTACGAGTGATGCTAATGTAGCAGAGCAAGTTGAGACACTCGTGGCAGTGGAGACACCACTACAACCACGAAGACCAGCGAGACTTCACGCATTGCGTGGGGATTTGTTATCGTTAGACGATGACGAACCTGCGGATTATGTGAAAGCTATGATGGATCCAGATTCTGAGAAATGGCAAAGTGCCATGAGATCCGAGATAGATTCCATGGGAGGCAATCAAGTTTGGAACTTGGTTGACCTGCCTGATGGGGTTAGACCCATAGAGAGCAAATGGATCTTTAAGAAGAAGAAGGATATGGATGAAAATGTTTACGTCTATAAAGCTCAACTTATCGCAAAAGGTTTTTGACAAGTTCAAGAAATTGACTACGATGAGACGTTCTTGCCAGTAGCGATGCTTAAATCTATTCGGATCATTCTAGCAATTGCTGCATATTTTGATTATGAGATATGGCAGATGGATGTTAAAATAGCCTTTCTAAATGGGTATTTAGAAGAGGACATGTATATGATATAGCCCGAAGGTTTTGTTGATCCTAATAAAGCTGGAAAGATATGTAAGCTTAAGAAATCTATTTATGGGTTAAAGCAAGCATCTCGGAGTTAGAATATTCATTTTGATGAGGTAGTCAAAGGGTTTGGCTTCCGTTAGAATGAAAAAGAACCTTGTGTTTACTAGAAGGTAAGTGGGAGCGCTATTGTGTTTCTGATCTTGTATGTGGATGACATAGTATTGATTGGGAATGATATTCCTATGTTGCAATCTATAAAAACTTCACTGAATAATAGTTTTTCTATGAAGGATTTAGGAGAAGTAGCATACATCTTGGGAATTAAGATCTATAGAGATAGGTCAAGAAGGATAATAGGATTAAGCGAAGACTCGTACATTGACAAGGTGTTGAAACGGTTCAACATGGAACAGTCCAAGAAAGGGTTCTTGCCTATGTCACATGGTATGCGCTTTAGTGACAAGCAGTGTCCTTCATCAGATGAAGAGCGCAACCGTATGAGTAAGGTTCCATATGCTTCGGCCATTGGTTCCATCATGTATGCCATGATATGTACTCGCCCAGATGTCTCATATGCTCTAAGTGTTGCGAGCAGGTACCAAGCTAATCTGGGTGAACCTCACTAGACACTTCCTAAAGTACTTACGAAGGACTAAGGATGTGTTCCTAATCTATGGAGGTGAGGAGGAGCTCGTTGTAAATGGTTACACCAATGCTAGCTTCCAAACCGACAGGGATGACTCACTATCTCAATCAGGTTTTGTGTTCATAATAAATGGTGGTGCAGTTAGCTAGAAAAGTTCTAAGCAGGAGACGGTGTCCGATTCTACAGCAAAAGCCGAGTACATTGCAGCTTCTGGTGCTGCAAAGGAAGGTGTTTGGTTGAGAAGGTTTCTCATTGAGCTTGGTCTGTTTTCAAATACGTCAGACCCATTGAATTTACATTGTGATAACGATGGGGCGATTGCACAGGCTAAGCAGCCTAGGGATCACCAGAAGAACAAACATGACTCTGGAAGTTTCATCTCATTCGAGAGTTTATGAAACGAGAAGAGATCAAATTGTGCAAAATACATACAGATTTAAATGTAGCAGATCCTTTGACAAAGGCTCTCCCACAGCCTAAGCATGAGGCGCACATGAGGTCTATGGGGATTAGACATCTAAGAGATTAACTCTAGTGCAAGTGGGAGACTATTGAGAATATACCCTAGAGCTAATCATGTAGATGATGATATTCTGATTGTATCCATGATTAATAAAGTGTTCATTGAATATCAATTATAGACAATTTGTATTGATTGGCGATTATATGAATTGTTTGTGGAACTCAATTACTTGAATGGTTATTCTAAAGTTGTTCCTGGTCGGCGTTCTTGTGAGAACACACTTGAATATTAGACCAGCACATGTATTAGTTGATGGCTATGTTTCACAAGTCATGGACATGGAGATGTCAAACTAATAATGTGGGCACATGTGAGACATGTAGGCTGGACTGACCCGACATGAGAAAGTCTCTATTCATGTCATGTACATTATGTCCTTAGACCTAAGATTGTGGTATGTACTCAAGATGTGAAATGGCCTACTTAGGGACTATCAAGCGCTGCTCCGTAACTGGGTAGTTATAAAGCTGGTCTTCGGGTGGTCGGGAAGCATGCTATGAGACATAGACAATCAAGATGGAATTTGCCCCTCTCTATGCAAGAGAGATGTCACTAGATCACTCAAGTGATTGGATCAACAAATGCATGGCCGTGCTTGGGTTAAGTGTTAACCCACGAGTTGAACCATATATCGAGTGGCAAAGGGAATAACTTGTTTGTGGTCGTAGTGGTTCGTTTGATATGATCTTTGCGTGCACATAGGAGTTGTCACGCCTTACTAGAGGCCACTGTCAACTATTGGGCGAGTAGGAATACTCGGCCCATGTCAATGTGTGCGTGAACCCATAGGGTCGCACGCTTAAGGGGCTGGAAGCCTAATTCGGGTTGGACCCGAATTAGATAAGGCTTAGGGTTATTAATGGGCCTCCAACTCGTGAGGTCATTGGGGACGCCTATATAAGAAAGGGATAGGGGCGCGGTCAAGGTTACACACACGCCTTTGGCAGCCGCCATCGCCCTCCCCACGTTCGTGCCTTCTGCTCCTCGCGGACCTAGCAGTCCGGAGGCACATCGCTTCTTCTCCGCACATGTGGGATTCCTCGGAGGTGCTGCATCTAGAGCACTGGGATGAACCGCATGAGGTGATTGAGGTGACGGATGACCACACAACTGCACTGCCTGTTGCGACGTGTAGGAATATTTGGGTCGTCTTCTGCTGCACCTGCGCGTCTAGTAGTAATCCCGTAACCTATAACTAGCAGTAGATCCTGATTTATGAGGTCAAAAATTTTTATGTTCTGGCTAGCATAGCAACCTCATAACCCTTCAGTTCCTTCTCAAGGGGCAGCACATTACTCTTTGAGGTTTGCATTCTGAAGTGAGACAGTGCTCTCATGTCAGTGGATCTGGACTGAACGGGTTACTGACAAAGAAAGCTGTTACTCGGTGTGTTCAAATTCAGGTACCTCATGATAAGACTAGTCTTCTGCATGATTCACAGATTCTTCACTCTATTTCTGTGCCTGGCCAACAACAAATGCCTCCGGATTTGCAACTGCTGTTGGATGTCTATGCTGATGTTTTTCAGGAACCTACATTTGCATCTCCTCAAAGACAGTTTGATCACCAGATTTAGTTGGTCCCTGGAGCTCAGCCAGTTAATGTGAGACCATATAGATATTCTCCTGCCCAGAAATCTAAAATTGAGAAACAATTGGAAGACATGTTGCAACATGGGATCATTAGACCAAGAACTGGACTGAGAACGAGAAACTGAAGAGAAACAGGGGTCAGGACAGGGAAATAGAAGGGATTGGTAGTAAAAAGTTCTCCAACCCCGGGCGTGCCGTATACCTGCCTTCCAAAGGAGCCCTAAGAGAAAGTGGTGCTCGGGCGTGGGGTGTCGTCTTAGCCTCTTATTACCAGTGAAGGGAGCTACTGGCCAGCTTCTGTGCACCAACATGGATGTGTAGTGTCTCTACTACAAAAAAGAACTTCCGCAGCGTTGCATTTTGGTCTCCATGGCGGACACATTTTTTGCCCGCGGCGGTAAATATATTTACCGTGGCGGGCATGCTATAAGGCCCACCACGATAATTCGCTAAGGCCCAATAGCCCAGCAAGGCCCAATTTCTGCTTGGACTATAAAAGCCAGACTTAGGGTTTGGGTCTCCCACTCGCACCTCCTCCTCACTCCCTCCCAGCATCAGCACCGCGCGCCGCATGCGTTCCCATCTCTCTCGCTCGCTCTAGTCTCTCCCTCCCTCCTCCTCCACTCCCCTCCACTCTCTACTAGGTATCCCACCACTCTCTCCGGCGAGCGCGCGCCCGGTGGTGGAGAACACAAGGGCGGAAGACGTGCGCCCGGCAGCAGTGGAAGACAAGCGCGCCCGGCCATCCCCTAGTGGTGGCTAGGTCCTCACGTGGGCGGAGGGCCCCTCGCGGTGGAGGACACGCGGGCGGAGGGCAGCATGGCAGCGCTGCTCCCTCGATGGCGCGGTGGCCAGGGCCTCTTGCGGAGGAGGACGCGCGAGCGGAGGTCAATGCGGCGACGCAGCGGCCAGGTCCTGGACGTGCCCCTTCCTCTCTCACCAACGGCCGGCGTGGAGGCCTCGACGGCGGCGGTGGATCCGGCGAGCGGGGCAAGGGTTTCAAGGTAAAGTTCATCTCTCTTTTTCTCCATCTCCCTCTTCCTTTCTCCATTTCCCTCACTCCTCCCTCTTCCTCTTCATCTTAGATCCGGTGCACACAGGCTTCGATCTAGGCGACGTCGGCAGATCGATGGCGTAGCCCTCGCGGATCCATGAAGGAGCACGTCCGTGGCCAATACATCTCCGGCGGCGCTCCTTCCTTGGATCCTGGTGGCGCGGGACGTCTACGGCGGCACACCCTACCGGGCTCAGTGGGCTCAGTGCCCTACCAGGCTCGGTGAGCCTTTTATTTACTTCGTAAATTTGCTTCCACGGCGGGCACCCTAAACTGCCCGCTGCGGTTAATGCCATTAACCATGGCGGGCATCCTGAACTGTCAGCTGCGGTAAATCTATTAACCACAGCAGGCAAAGGCGCCCGCTGTAATAGAGGCCACGATTAATCGTGACCTTCCATTCGCAGTAGATGCCTTTGCCCGCTGCGAAAAACTGAAAATGCCTGCTGCGGAAGGTTTTTTTAGTAGTAGTGTGTCCTCGATAAGAGATGCTTGCCAAAGGTCAGGGCAGGCATGCAGTAGCCCAACACCAAGGCCTTTCTGTATTGTCGTGCACTCGTCATTTTGATCTGGGACACCAGGACCTCTCCGATACCCCGGTAGGCTTCTTCATCAGCTTCTGCCCAACAGGTCCGCACGCAATGCTGGACATGGATGCCCGAACGGTTCAGTGGGGAAAGGCTTGCAGGTCTGCAGCTAAAGCCTCGTTGTGAGCTCGATCGAGAGGCATCGAGCGCATCCAGTTCCAGGAATCCAGGTTGGATCTGATCGAACTGTGCTACAGCTGCGAGCACCAGGGCTGCCTACTTTGGTTTCGGCGGCACAGCACAGGTCGATCTACAGCAGAACTGCGTGGCAGGGCTAGATCGAAACCGCGGCCGCTGCCAACTACTCGCAGATCGCAGCTCCTCCACACCTCTCTACCCGCTCCAACCGAAAGAAACTAAGCACATCTGTTCTTCTCTAGTACAATTCCACACCACCCCCTCTCCACCCCGATTCAGGATCCAAGAGAGCGAAGACAAGAAAGAAAGGGCACAGCCAACAAAACCCGTAGCGGTAGGGATGATTCGGATCGGATCAGAGACAGAGAGAGCCAGAAAAACGAATCGGGAGAGGAGCCAGAAGTCCACAGTCCAAACTCCAAACTAAAGAGATCGGAGCAAACCTCAGCTTAGCAGTGGGGATCGGATCGTCGATTCGCAGGTCGCAGGTTGCTCTGTACCCGACGAACCGAGCACGGCGCGCAGCGGGGGCGGCAGCTCTTGGAGACGACGCCTCTGTGAGCCGGCTACCTAGCTGCCGACTGAATGGAAACAGACGGATGGAGACCCCTCTCGCTCTCTCACTTGAAGCCCTAGGTACCTCTGACGTCGCGCCGTCAGCCTGGATGCCATCTGTTGCATCCGACGGCTGGGATGCGGACACAACGCAACACCAGTCAGCCAGCGACGCGACGATGAGATGCCAGCAAGCTGGCCAGCCGGGTGACGAAACAAAACGGGGTGAGGGGAACTGGGCTAGAGCAGAGCGCAGTGACAACCATGAAATTTAAAATGTGCGTGCCCTCAGTTTTAAGCTTCCTAACACCTATGCGTGCATCAACCATCGTCTTCGGTGGCCCTGGCTAAGCGCCAAAGGTACACGCGCCACTGCTATTCGATCTGTAGTTACAACTTCTGCTCTTGCATCAACCATTGTCTTAGGTTAGGGCAAGGATTCTTAGTTGAGTCATTGTGCTAAGGCTTTTGTCCAACAAAACATCATAGATTCCATAAGAGGCAGCTTGCCATTACGGAGGCGGTTGCCACAAGTCGACGGTGGTTTATGGGCATTAGCAACTACTGCACTAGTGCGAGACTGTATTTTTGAGCATCAATGGCAGGTGCCCTACCATTTCACTTAGTAGTGAGGAATAGTACGGGTGATTGTAACAAAATGAAAACACGAAGGATTTACATTGCCTCCACCCAGGCTTGGTGTAGTGCATGTATATCTTCTTTTATTGCCACGTTTATGGAGCTTCTCTTCATTTCGCACTTTGTTCTCAAACACGACAACAGGTTGTGTGTTGCCTTTGCCAAAAAGTGAGGGGATGACGTTTTCAATTATCACAATGTACAAGTGAAATCAAGCTTCTAAGCGAGGTCTATGCGTTGCCTTCGCAAAAGACTAAAGAGATGGCATTTTCAATTTTCAACTTTTTTTGCCTCTCCCAAAAAGTCAGGGAACAACATTATTCATCACAATATGTCTATATGATGGAAAAAAGATTGCTTCACAGGTAAATATTATAAATAAACTTGGAAAATTTCACCAACCTTAGAAAAAATCTAATCATTATTACAATCAAACAATCATACAACAAAGTTAACCATCTTCAGAAGCAACAACACTTGCCGCTTCATCTATCAAATCTTTTGCAACTCCATCCAAAACACAGCTGGCCTCGAAATGTAGAAAATCTTCACACAAAAAGCTAGGCGAAGCACTAGAGCATGAATACTAAAAAGGGAAAAAATTAGTCAAAAAACAAACAAATTGATATTTGCAATAAATAAGACAAAGACAAATCTGTTTTACTAACCTTAGGAAATCCACTAAAATCAACCACACGGAGGGAGCTTTGATTCTTATCAACAATAAATCGATTTTTGGAATTACACTCTAAAAAGAGAAGCAGCATAACAAGCATTATTAACAGATAAAAAAGTCACAATCAGAAAATCAAAAGAACCATTAAATAAAGCGCTTACGATTAATAAGCAAATCAAATGAAGGATCAACTTTGTTTGTTTCATATTCCAAGCACAGCGAAGGTTCAATAGTAAAGCCTCCTTTAGACATCACATGGTGGCAAAGGCCCAACATCATCCTGTGCAGGCTGACATGAGGAACCTGCACAGGATGCACCAAAGTTAAAATTACAAAAGTTGAAAGGCTCCACCTCAGCCCTCAAAATTAAAAGCTACAAAGACAAATATGAAGCCAAACTAGACTGGATGGTCATGAACTTCATCATCTCCTGCTCGCTCTGCAGCAGCCTTTTCAGCTGTATCAGCATTCTTATTTTCATCTTCTGAAATTGCTATAACCTTTTCGAGGTTCTGTGAAAAACAAAACATTAACCTCAAAGTGTCAAAAAGAGGAAAATGAGTAAAAGAGAGACAAGAGAAAAAAGAGGAAGGCAAAGATCAAACTCACCCTTTCAATCTTGGCCTTGGTCTTCACAAAAGTATGTTCGCGACCTCCCCCATTCCAATATAGATGAAAATACTTGCAAATAATTTGAGTATTCCTCGACACTTTGCTCGAAGATTCCACTGAAGGAAATTTGTAACTATCACTTAATAACTCATCATACAAAGGATCTTTTGCTTCTTTCATCAAATGAAAAAGTGCCCTTGTAGAATACTTGCAGCTAAAATCAGCAATTGTTTTCAAAACCATCGGCAAATCATGATACTGTTGATTCAGCCAACCGAAAAAAGGAGCATAGTCACCAAGTTTCCAGTTAGCCTCCTCCGGTCGCACTCCAAACTTTTCATAACCATTTCGGCACAATTCCCAAAGTTGACTTGTAGATGATTGAAAAAATTCATCTTTCTCCAAAATCGTCTTCTCAATGTCCTTTTTCTCACGCTTAGCAACTTCTAATTCTTTCTTAACTTTGTCAAATTCTTCTTCCTTCCTTTCTAAATTAGCACGATAAGTGATAGCACGGGCCTCCATAACATGAAATGCTTCATTCAACAATTGAAATTCTCTCCTTCTCCTTTTCTTCCAATTGAGCTTTAAGAGAAGCAATCTCTTCAACCATTTTCTTCTCACGAAGGGCCAAAGCCTGCGCATCAGCTTCAAGCGAACTCCATATTTCCCTCTGAAGAAAAGCATTTTAGAAAAAAAAACAATAAAAAGGTAAGATAAACACATCAAGAGAACAAGATGAAAATAAAATAAAAAATGGAGCAACTATGTACCAAAATTACTTTGTCTGACAAAGCCACCGAAGCTTCAGCCATCTCAAGAGTTGACCTTTTAGCATGTTCTACCTTCACATTCAGAACTGCAAAGGCATCATCAATGCATCTTGATAATCTAAGCTCTGATTTGGAGTACCCAATAGGATCATGTTCCGATTTGGAGTACCCAACAGGATCATCACAGACCTAGGATCACCGTTCACCGTGAAGGAGTTTACATCTTGGGCGACAGATTGTGGAATCGGCATTGATTTTGCATCAGTTGCCCATCCTCAAGCAAACGGTTAAGTTGAAAGAGCAAACAGGTTAATTTTACATGGACCGAAGCCAAGACTATATGAAGAACTAGTGGACTATAGAGCTAAGTGGATTGATGAAATACCAAAAGTGGTTTAGGGCCTCAGAACCCAAATCAGCAGATAAACCGGATATTCACCGTTCTTTCTTGTCTATGGATCAGAAGCAATACTTCTAGCTGACTTAATCTGGACATCACCAAAGATAGAGCAATACGAAGAAGGAGAAGCCAAAGAAACAAGACGCCTAGAACTTGATTCACTAGAAGAAGTCTGAGAGTGTGCAATTTTACAAAAAGCCAGATATCAATAAGGACTAAGAAGAAACTACGAAAAGAGCACACAACCCCGGACCCTTAAACTGGGAGACTTAGTTCTTCAACTCATCCAAAAAAAGACAGAAGGCACAAACTACTAAGCCCTTGCGAGGGACCTTTCAAAGTAAGAAGAGCAACCGGCCCAGGCACATATGAGCTTATGACGGATGAAGAAATCCCACTGAAGAACACATGGCACATCAGCCAACTTCAAGGATTTTACAACTAAGTGGAAAAGTCTGATAGAAGAACCCGAGATGACGAAATAAGAATTTTTTGATCTTCAGAATAACTCTCTCTTTCCGTTTGCAATAGCAAGATCTTCAGGCACTCAATGCCTCTTCAAGATATCGCACTATGGGGTGATCATATAGCGTGCCTGCATGGACTAGAGTCTTAGTACCGCTCCATGGATAGGCTAGCCGCCCAGTGCGTGGCTCCGAGCTGGATCAGGGCACTCCGTGTCAGTCCAGGATCGGGCCTCTCTAGGGTGATTCAGGGCATTTGTGTCATTTCACGATCAGAGAGTACTACGAATGGAGAATGCAGTTGAACCATGGCACCTAGTGCTGGTTTGGGAGACCAAACCTATTCGCAACAGTAGGATCAGGGCACCTCATGTCAGTCCAGGATCTTGGCTCCCCACCTTGCCTGCCCTGTGCGCAGAGCACCTAGTTGGATCAGGGCACTACGTGTCGATACACTCGGGCCTTTCTAGTGTGAATACGAGCTCTCATGTCGGATTCACAATCAGAAAGTTCTTCCTTACTATGAAACGAGAATGCAGTTGAACCCAAGCACATAGTGCTGGTTCGGGAGTTAAAACCTTTCGCTACAACAGCGGGATCAGGGCACACCGTGTCGGTCCAGGATCTTTGACTCCCCACCCTTGCCTATGATGTGATGCAGAGCACAACTTACTGGACTGAACTCATGCACACCTTGTGGGTTCAGGCTCAGACATCAACTACGCTGCGGCATGATGCAGCAAAACCTCGAAACAACTATGGCTCAAGAGCAGCCACTGCACTACCAGCGGGTAATTTCAATCAGCAAAACAACTATGACTCAGGAGCAGCCATTACACTACCAACGGGTAGTTTGAAGCAACAAGAATAACTCTGGCTCAACGATAGCCACTACACTACCAGCAGGTAACAAGAAGCAATCCAAAGTCAAGACGAAGCCCGCACAGCAGGAGATCATCAAAATAGCGTCAAGATGAAGCCCGCGTAACAAAATTCTGTTCAAAAAGGGCAGCAACAGCCTTGGAAGTTCAACCCACCGATGACCAAGGAGTTTTTTACAAGAAAGGTGCTCAAGGCGCAGGAGTAACAGGATCAGCACCCAAGTTTATCCTATCTATGACTTGATCTACAAGAGGAGCAAGGGTAGCCTCCTGCTCTCCAACCTGAAGCACGAACTCCAGCGATGGATTGGGATCAACCAACATCTCCAACTGAGCCTCAGGAGTGAGAACCCAAATGTGGCATAAGATGTTGCTCACAAACCTCTAGAAGCTATCCTTCATGAAGTTGAAGAACCGCGATGGAATCAGAGGTGCATAGCTCACCACATCAGCATATAGGGGCTGATCCTCCTCTAGTCCAATGAAAGATAGGAGATAGGTCATAGCCCCCCGCAGCGACTGGAACCTAGCATTGGCCACATCCAACTGGCCCTTCAACTCCTGAACAGTCTTCAGGGCCTGAAAAACATCTCGATCAGCATCACGTCGGAACTGGCGAGCCAAGGAAAGCTTTTGCTCAGCATCCTCTCAATGAGAATGCATCTCTCTTACCAACTCTGCTTTGTTCTCGAAGGTCCTGAGGGTTTATTTCATATCCTCTGAGTCTTGATGCTGCTGAAGCTGCTTACGCTTAAACTCTACAAAGAAGAAATCAAGTCAACAAGACGAAGACAGAACTCAGCAGCAGACCAATCAAAAATAACAACTTAGCCGAACAAAAAATACCTGCAACTTGGGCCTTCAAAGTCTAGACTTCATCAGCAGCGACCTTCAACGCCTCCTCTTGACGATGCAGTTCATCAGCCAACTGAGCCTGATGAGTCGCCTCAGCAGCCTGACGCTGCCCATGTTCATGGTCCAGTTCCACCTGAACCTGAGCAAGCTCCTTACGAACCCGCTCAAGATTGGCAAAGCTAGACGCAGTCACTACAGCCACAGCAAGGCCAAAAAGAAGGTCCTGATCCTGCCAAAGAGACTGAAAGGGATAAAGACAAGAATCAGAAAAGCTAACAGATCAAAAGCAACACAAAACCAAGAAAGGAACGCGTACCTGCACCATGCCACCAAATTTGGCGGAGAACTCCTCAAAGCAAACCTTCAGAGCTGCCAGACTGTGAGGATGGCTCATCTCAGGATCCACCAGAGCAGAAGAACTTGAAGGTGGCAAAGCGAGCAGTGGCGGATCAGCAACAACTCTATCACCTCCTCTAGCAACAGTAACTCATGGAGTCACCGGCTCAGCATAAGGAAGCTCATGACCTGACTCAACAGGCGCCACCAAAGGAACCGCTTACAAAGTGGGACCAGACCCCACATCAACTTTGGCCTTCTAGCCAACCTGCAAGATAGCATCTACAAGAAGCCAATAAAAACATATCAGGAACCTTCAAACAAATAAAGAAGTAAGAAAATCTAGAAGAAGTTGCAAGGAACCTACCAGCAGAAGAACTCCAAGCTTTAGGTTCATCCTCAGGGGCTCAGCTAGGGCCTGTGTCAGAAGAAGAACCTGGCGAATCAACAACACCAGGCCTATAAAAGAAGGCATAAGAACTAAAAAACAAGAGCAGAAATCAACTCAAGAGATGCCCAATAAAATTATCTCGGTGGAAGCTTGAAACAACCCACACCCCTCCTAGGCATGATAGGCAGGGAACAGTGGCAAGAGACTACACCACAGAAGAAATGTGGGTAGCAAGAGAAGGAGAAAGAGAAGAAGAAGTCCCGAAAACCTCTATTCGGCTGCAAAGATTAAAGGGAAGCATCAGCAAGAAAAACAACTAAACAAAGTGGAAGGCAGAAGTTAAAGAGAACTTACGGCTTAAAAATAAGAGGTGTTTGTGCCTCCTCATCCCCCTCATTCTCAGATAGAAGCACATTAGTGCCCTCTACAATAAGCAAACAAATATGATAAGCAAAGGAAGAAGCATCCAGAAGAAAGAACTCGGCATCCATCTCACCTATAATGATATTACCTGTGACCTGAAGAGAACTCGATGCAACAGGACTCAACCCCTAAGCAGTAGTCACCGGAGGATGGGATGATGACCTTCGCCTGACATCAAGAATCATCTCACCAATCTTTGGGTGTGGCTTATATGACACAGATTCAAAACCACCCTCACAGATGCCACAAGAAAGACCAGCAAGAACAGACTATTTGCGAGAAGCAGAAGCAGGAGTAGTTTTAGTAGCAGTATGAGCAGGATTGGCCTCCTCAGCAGCAGGAAACTAGATGACAAAATCATGACCAAAGCCCTGAAAAGAAATACAACAGCTAAACAAAGAACAAAGAACTCGTACAAGCCAAATTCACAAAAGAAAATAACTTACCACAAAAGGTGGATTGGAAGCAGAGTACTCCTCGTGATGAGGAGGGACACAAGGGACATCACCAAGAATGTCATTCAATCGAAGCAACAGATCATTGTCACTGAGCACAACCTCAGCCTTATTCCGAGTAGAGTCAAGAACCCCGGTGTACTCAAATCCAAGATGCTCCCGCTGCATCAGTGGTTGCACAAAATGACGAAAGAACCTAGCAACAATACCAAGACCAGTAAAACCCTGCACCTTGACATAGCTAAGACGAACAAGAAGAGGATTGATCACCAAGAGCTTGGCATCCAAAGGTTTCTAAGCCCATAGAATAGTATCTTTTAGGGAGACAGAAAGATCAGAAGAAAAGTAAGGAGAAGGCTTGGGGACGTAGAACACTTGTTAGCCCAAATTTTCTTATTAAAGAAACTTAGGGAGAAAAGATCAGCAGCCATCCCCTAACGAATCTGGATCGAACAGCAACCAAAAGGCACCGCTTTCAAATCCAGCATAAGGCGAAAGAAGTGCCAGAATAGAAGGAGATTGGGGGGAACCCCGAGATGCACCTCACACATATGTGCAAAGGCAGATAGATAAAGAACCCCATTAGGGGAGAGGTGATAGAGCGGAAGGGGTCAAAGAACTAAAGAAACTCCATCAAGAAAGAAGAAGGCAGAAAACAAAGCCCTGCGGCGACAAAAGCAATAAACAGGATCGTTTAATCAGCAGTAGGGTTGGGAGCCAGATCCCGACGAGGCAGGACATACCCAGAAAGCGGCTGCTCCTGGAGCAAACCACGCTCCACCAAACCCTCCAAATCTTTCGCTGTCGTCATCGGCGCCGGTCAAGGCCGCTGCACAAAGAAAACCCCTCTAGTCACAATCATCAACAGGAAAGAAAAGGATTTTTGCTCAGAACTCACCTCAACGGACTTGATCTTGCTCTGCGACCATGTACCAGCCATCGGATCCCATGAAACAATTGGTGGATTCACAAATTTTAGCAAAAGCATAAGAAGAAACTAGGGTTTTGCATGTGGCGGAGACAGCAAGAAGAGATTGGGGAATTTTTACAAGTACGGATGACAAAGGCTCAAACGTACAGGAGAAGGCTAAGCGATGGAGTACTTATAAGGATCGATTGATACTAATGGGTCCAAAGGGCCAATGGTTGCCTAAATAGGACAGCACGACAGCGGTCACAACGAATAAGCATCAATGGTAATAATGGCAAACAGTAACTCTCCAATGGGCAAAAAGTGGAGTATCTTGGACAAGATTTCATTCCATGAAGGCATCAAAGGCAGAAAGAATGTGGAAACATCAACAACTCATTAGATCAATGTCACACCCTGCTTTTGAAGGATTAAAACCAAGGCAAAAGCTCATGTGTGCCTAGATCAAATTACACACATGAATGACAAATTACATGGTCCAATAAGCACAGTGTTCGAATAGAACAATAATATAACATTTACATCATAACATTATTACATAACTATCATCAGAGTAAAGTGGAATATAAACCACATCATCCAAAGCAAAAGACAACTAAACGATGTAGATGTAGCGACTCCATCTCGCCACAGGAAGGTCAACGGCAGCATCACGATGCCTAACATCCCGGATAGTTCTTAGGGAAGTCACCATCTGAGTCATCACTTGAGCATCCTTTATTTGGGAATTAGCAAGGGTGAGTTCCAGGTTGAAACTCAGCAAGTACAGGCAAAAAATAATGACATGCAAGGCTAAAACAAGGTACAGCTAAAAAGTAGACTGCGGTAGCATTTTAAAGTGATAGATAAGACATTACTTATTACGGCCTATTCTCTAATC
Source organism: Bothriochloa decipiens (assembly GCA_023333625.1). NCBI lineage: Eukaryota > Viridiplantae > Streptophyta > Magnoliopsida > Poales > Poaceae > Bothriochloa > Bothriochloa decipiens. The sequence continues at coordinate 27,971,754 of CM041635.1, forward strand.
AAATTGGTTGAAGCACCCAACCCATTATTAAGGTTTGAGTAGCAGTTAATGTGTCAATTAACATCACAGATATAAGCATACATCATTAAACATGAGAGAGCCATCTTAAAGGGAACACAGGATAGCCATCCCGATTAAACCCTAGGTAGCAACCTCAAACAACATAACCATGATTTTAATAGCTAAAACCATTTGGCTAAGTCATGTGAGGATCTGGGCTGCTCGTGACCATGAGCATGGACGATATATCAATTTTAACTCTGTGCAGAGGTGTACACTTTCACTCCAAATTGTGATTACTCTTTATGCCCGAGGTGATCAACCTCTTAGCCCATTACCGAGATAGGCCGGCAGAGGTCACAACGAGGTTCCTCACAGGGTCATAGGCAGTGACAACTCGCTAGCAATGAGTGCAAGAGTATGAGCGACTTCACCATGAGGCTGCCCCTACACAGATCCCTAGCCCCTCCTATACTAAATACTTGAAAACACCCCAGCGACCATAGCTATAGCCACCCGTCGATAAGATGTCCAACCTGCCCATGATTGTCCTGCTAATAGACCAAGCAAGGGGGAGGAGATACGAATGCCCTCATCAACACGAGTCCCACTAGCATCCGTTTCCCCCGTCATTCACCGCCAACCAACGATGCGAAACAGCACCAACTTCTCCAACGGCCGAAGCCAAGAGCCCACGGCTCCAACAGTTAAGAAACAAGTTTTATCTTCATTAAATAGGTGAAAGGTGAGGTAGAGCACTAGCAACCTAAAAACCTATCATCTAAAACCCCCATAGGTGATATATGTATAGAGTAGCTAGTCATTCCTATGGTTTGCCAATTTGAGACACATGCAATGTTTTAATTAAAAGTGAAATAGGCGCAACATGATCAAAGGTTCCTGCACTTTCCTTGGTTGATGTCCTTCTGCACGTAATCCACCGGGTCCTGCTGATCCTCATTCACCCACGTCTCGTTCTCTATATGCCACAATCATCGCACACGAACAACACATGCAATCAAACATATTCCAATTAGAGAAATACACCAAACCATGATAACAGTAGCAAACAATAGCATATAATTATTCTACTCATTGAAACGATTCCAAAAAGTATAAGTTTGCTAAAAATGGAGTTAAAACATGAAAGTTATGGCCTATACAAGACTAGGGTCTAATCTATAGAAAACAGGACTCAAATCTAAATACTTTTGAACTGAGAAGGACTAGATCATAAATAAGCAAAATTGCAAGGACTTTTCTACAAAAGTGCCAGCGACGGCGGCGTTAGCCACGCTGACGGCCATGCGGCGGCGCGGGAGCGGCCATGTCAGGTGGACCAGCCGTGAACCGACCCCGTGGACCAAGTCCACGGGTCCACGGTGGACCGGCGGCGGTCAGGGTTGACCCCGGCGACCTCGGCCATGGTCACCGGCGGTGACCTCGCGGCTGTGAGGCATGCGGGGCCAAGGTGAGGCCACGCGCGTGTTGCGCGTGCGGTTGTGCACTCGACGGGAGGCACGGCCGTGGCGGGGGGACCGACCCCGTGGACCAAGTCCACGGGTCCACGGTGGACCGGCGGCGGTCGGGGTCGACCCCGGTGACCTCGGCCATGGTCGCCGGTGGTGACCTCATGGCTGCGGGGCACGTGAGGCCAAGGTAAGGCCACGCGCGCGTTGCGCGTGCGGTTGCACACTTGATGGGAGGCACGACCACGGCGGAGCGAGGCCGAAGCGGCGTGGCACCACAACTGCGGTGGCTGCGCTCCTACGGCGGTGAGTAGCGGCGCGCAGAGAGGGAGATGGCGGCCATAAAGGGCAGCACCATGACCCTCGAGGTCTCACAAAGCTCGAACATGGGCTTACCTCGACGGCAGACAGCAGCGAAGGCCAGGTCGATCGCGACGCGAGCTCGACGGCTATGACGACTAGGGTTTCGTAGTTCGGTGAAACCGAGTGGCGGCTAGGGTTGCGGAGGGACGAGCTCGAGGCGGCACGATGCGCTTTATAGCGCGCGGCGTACCTCGGTTCGCAATGTGGGCAAGCATGCGGGCGGGGTCGGGGTCTGACTCGGTGTCCGACTCCGGGTAGGAGACGACACTGTAGCTGTGGGCCCCACCCTCATGGGTCCCACCTGTCAGCGATGGTGGGCGGGGCCGCGTGCTGCTGACGTCAGCGGCTGGCGCAAGCGCAATGGAGCGCTGACGTAGGCAGGCGGCACGGGCTCTTGCTGGGCTAGCTGGGCTGGCCCAAGGCATGCACGGGCCGCGGTTGCTGGGCTGCCACTGGCGGCCTGCTGCGCTGGCTGGCTGCTCCACTTGACCGGGATGGCCTACGGCCGTGGGTGGCCAGTGCTGGCCACTGTGGCCGGCTGCTGCTGCTGCATCCTTGGCCTTGGCTGGCCAGTGCTGGCCATGGCCGGTTAGGGCTGGCCCTACTTGGCCAAGGCTAGCCATACTTGGCCAGTAGAGGCTGGGGATGGCCAGGGTCCACTAGGGACTAGCCTAGGCTAGTTAGACTAGGTTTAGTTAATCTAGGAATTAGAGGGGACAAGTTAGAGCATGTTAACAACTAGAAAGCAAGGCAAAGCTTAGACAACAAGCTCAAACAAGTCAACCAAACACTATGCAGTAGCATGAATGCAACAATGCATGGTTTCTAACGTACTACACATTTTAAGGTAGTTCATAAAACTTTTATAATTTGCCTATGTATGTAAAACATCTATACAGAAAATAAAGTCAAATTCATTTACTATTTAAAGTTCAAAATCAGGGTGTTATAAACCTACCCCCTTAAAAGAATCTCATCCTCGAGATTAGAAGATTCGAAAACAATTCTGGATATTCAGCTCATAGATCCTCTTCTCTTTCCCAAGTAGCCTCATCCTCTGAGTGATACTTCCATTGTACTTTACACCACTTGATAACCTTACTTCGGGTGACTCTCTTGGCTGTCTCCAAAATATTGGATGGACTCTCATCATAAGTCAAATCTTTCTGCAAATCCACTTCTTCTACAAACAACTCTTCCCTTGTGACTCTCAAACTCTTCTTGAACTGAGAGACGTGAAACATGTCATGCACATTGGATAGGTAAGCTGGCAACTCTAATTGGTAAGCTACTTCTCCTTTCCTTTCCAAAATCTTGAAAGGACCAATGTACCTAGGAGCTAATTTTCCCTTGACCTTGAACCTCTTGAGATTCCTTATTGGAGACACTTTAAGATAGACATAGTCACCTACTTCAAACTCAAGCTCTCTTCAACGGACATCTACATAACTCTTCTGCCACGATTGAGCTGCTTTCAGATTACACCGAACTACTTGAACTTGCCCTTCTGCTATCTTCAAAGCATCAGCACCAAAAACTTGTCTTTCTCCTGCTTGATTCTAGAACAACAGTGTTCTACACTTTCGTCCATACAATGCTTCAAAAGGAGACATCTTGAGACTAGCCTGATAACTATTGTTGTAGAAGAATTCAGCATAAGGCAAATTGTTGTCCCAACTATGATTCCAGGGCACAGGCCCTCAACATATCCTATAGAATCTGATTAACCCTTTCTGTCTGACCATCTGATTGCGGATGATAAGTTGAACTAAACCTTAACTCAGTTCCTAAAGCTTCATGTAACTTCTCCCAAAATTTAGATGTAAACTGTGTACCTCTGTCCGAGATGATCCTCTTAGGGACTCCATGAGCACACACAATTCGAGCCATATACTTCTTAGCTAGTTGTGCTCCACTGTAGTGGTCTTGACAGGTATGAAATGAGCAACCTTGGTCAAACGATCCACTATTACCCAAATAGAATCAAGACCTCTCTGAGTTCAAGGCAAACCCACAATAAAATCCATACTAATCTCATCCCACTTCCATTCAGGTATCTTCAATGGTTGCAACAATCCTGCTGGTCTTTGATGTTCTGCCTTTACTCTATGACAAGTGTCACACAAGGCAACATACTCCCCGAGGTCTCTCTTCATACCTTTCCACCAATAGTGCTCCTTTAGATCCTGGTACATCTTAGTACCTCTAGGGTGAATAGAATAAGCTGACTCATGGCACTCCTTAAGAATACTATCCTTGATCTTCTGAATATCAGGCACAATGAGTTTGTGCTTATACCAGAGTGTCCCTTCTTCATCAACACTAAATCCTAGGGCTCTATCTTCACTAACCAACTTAACAATCTCCAAAAGTTTCTCATTAGTTTTCTGACCCTTACTGATCTCCTGTTCAAGTGTTGGTTCCACATCCATAGAGGCTCCCTGAGTGTTAGCAACAAACCCCAAGTTGAGATACTCGAATTCAGCTAGCAACTCTTGAGGTAACTCTATCACTTCTAACATGTTTAGCTGACTCTTTTGACTCAAAGCATCTGCTACTACATTAGCTTTACCAGGATGGTAGAGAATCTCTAAATCAAAATCATTGATTAATTCTAACCATCTTCTCTGCCTTAAGTTTAAGTCCTTCTGAGTGAATATATACTTCAAGCTCTTGTGATCTGTATAAATATTACACTTGTGACCAAGAACATAATGTCTCCAGATCTTCAATGAATGCACTACGGCTGCCAAATCCAGATCATGAGTGGGGTAATTCAATTCGTGTTTCTTCAGCTCTCGAGAGGCATATGCAATGACCTTACCCCTCTTGCATCAGCACACAACCCAAACCATGTCTAGAAGCATCACAATAAATAGAGAAGTCTTTTGTCATATCTGGCAGAGCTAACACTGGTGCTGTTGTCAACCTCTTCTTTAGTTCCTTGAAGTTGGCCTGAAATTGTTCATTCTACTTGACTGGTTTATCCTTCTCTAGTAAAGCAGTCATAGGTTTAGCTATGGTAGAGAACCCATCAATAAACCTCCTGTAGTATCCAGCCATTCCTAGAAAACTTCTGATATCCTTGACATTCTGAGGTGGACACCACTTAAGCACATCTACAACATTCTTAGGACTAACTGTAACTCCATCCTTGGAAATAACATGCCCAAGAAAAGAAACTTCTTGCAACTAGAATTCACACTTACTGATCTTGGCATAAAGCTGATGTTCCCTCAACTTCTGCAACACCAATCTGAGATGCTCTTCACGTTCTTCCTCATTCTTGGAATAAATCAGAATGTCATCAATGAAGACAACCATAAACTTATCAAGATACTCCATAAAAATTTTATTCATCAAATACATAAAGTAAGCTAGAGCATTGGTCAACCCAAAAGACATCACTATATACTCATAAAGACCATATCTGGTGGTGAAAGCAGTCTTTGGAATATCACTAGGTCTAATCCTCAACTGATGGTAACCTGACCTCAAGTCTATCTTAGAAAAGACACTAGCTCCCTTCAACTGGTCAAACAGATCCTCAATTCTAGGTAAGGGGTACTTATTCTTAACAGTCACCTCATTCAAAGATCTATAATCTACACACATCCTCTGTGTTCCATCTTTCTTTTCTACAAAGATTACTGGGGCTCCCCATGGTGATGAACTAGGCCGAATATAACCCTTAGACTATAATTCTCTAAGTTGTGACTTAAGTTCTTCTAGTTCATTAACAGCCATTCTATAAGGTCTTTTAGCTATGGGTGCAGTACCAGGTAACAAATCAATGATAAACTCAATCTCTCATTCAGGTGGCATACCTGACAAATCCTCTGGAAAGACATCTGGAAACTCATTGACAACTCTGATGTTCTCCAATGGCTCACCACTAAGATGATTCATTGTTCCCTGATTCTTGGATGGCAGAGAAACCACAACATCTACTACATCTCCATTAGGTGCAATCAAGCTCACTGTCCTTTCTGAACATTTAATATTTGCCTTCCACTTGTTTAACCAACTCATTCCCAAAATAAGATCAAGACCTTCTGACTCAAGCACTATGGGTCTAGCAGGAAATTCTACCCCCCTTAAGTTAACCTTCACATCAGGACACCAAACATTTGTAGCCATATTTCCCCCAGGTGTTTTAACGCTCATAGCACTAGGCATAAGTTGTGTGGCAATGCTATGTTTATGAATAAAATGACTACCAATGAATGAATGTGATGTGCCAGTATCAAACAGAACTGAAGCTAGATGAGAATCAACAGGAAACATACCAAGCACCACATCTGCAGCTTCCTCAGTAGTCTCCACCTTGACATGGTTCACCTTCCCAAAGCTCTGGGACTTCTGTTTCTGGGGGCAAGCATTTGCATAATGTCCCGGTTGCCCACACTTGAAGCGAGCATTGTTGGAGGTGTTGTGGGGCTTCACAGGTGCATTATTAGGAGCATTCTAGCGAGGATCCTGATCATTCTGATGAGGGGCCTGGTTTTTCTGACGCTGCACTTGATTACTGCCATTGTTGGTGTTGTTGTAGCACTGACCTCCTTGGTGCACCTGATTCTTTCCATACTGGTAAGAAGAATGCTGCAGGTAGTTTTGGAAATTGTTGAAGCAAGGACGGCTGCTACTTCCCTGATCTTGGTACTTGTTGGCCTTCCTCTTCTTCTTGTCCTCCATCTTGTTGCGCATGCTCTCAAGCACAATGGCCCTATCAACCATCTCCTGGAAGTTGACATACTTAACATTTGCTATTATGTAAGCAAGTCCATCATTAAGCCCTCCCAAGAAATGATCCTGCTTATCCTGGTCTTGCTCAACATCCCTAGGTGAAAAGCGAGACAAAGCAATGAACTTGTCACGGTACTCACAAACAGACATGGAGCCTTGCTTCAGATCAGCAAACTCCTTCTTCTTCAGCTTCACCAGTCCAGCTGGAACATGAAACTCCTTGAATGCTTCAGAGAACTGTGCCCAAGTGATGGTGTTCAGAGCTGCATGAGCAAAGCGGTATGAATCCCACCAAGAAGTGGCTGCTTCCTATAGCTGTCCAGATCCATAGAGAACTTTCTCCCTATCATTGCACTGAGCGATCTCCAACTGTTTCTCCACATCCTTGAACCAATACATAGCAACAAGAGGGTCAGGGGAATGAGAGAAGAAAGGAGGGCGCCCCTTCAAGAACTCACTGCGCCTATCCCTGGGTGGTGGTGGAGCATTCTGATTCTAGTGCTGGTTCTGGACTTAGTTCATCGCCATGTTCTACTATATCATGGCCATCATGGTGGACATGCCCTGCATGAACTGAGTCTGCATGGCCATCATCTGCTCCATGGTAGGTGGAGGAGGTGGTGGTGGAGGATTCTGGTTTTTGTTCTGGTTGTTTCCACCAGAACCACTAGCACCACCAGTGCTTGACTGGGTCCTCCTGGTGTTAACCATCTGATACAAATAATAGTAGGGTATAAGGATATGTAGTCCTAGTATATAGAACTATGCTGAATGTAAACTATGAATATAACTGCAACAACACAATATATAGAGACCCAAACCCCGAATTAACTAAACATAGTCTTAAACTTATATAAATATGATAAGTGTGGACATCACCCCACATCTTATCTCAATCATAAAAAATAAGCAAATCATCCATGGTTCATAATGATAAAAAAGTTCTCACACCAATAAAGCAAAGCACACTCTAAGCACACTCGCACTAGACTCACCACAGACTCAATAAGCTAAATGTTTAAATGTTCTAACGTAGCATTATTTGTTACATAAAAGGGACGTCCTAGTCAATCCTAATAAGGCCTCCAGCTGCTCCGTAGGGGATGTGGTCACGTGCAGGCGACAGTGCTGGCCACTATGGTGGTGGTGGAGGCGCTACTCCAGTGATCTGTGTCTCCAGCTGAGCAATCCTCCTCCGGTCCTCCTCTGACTGCAGGCGCACCTGGCATAGCTCCAAGAGAGTGAAGTTTAGCTCCGTGTTCAGCTACGCCATGAGCTGAATGGTGGCACGCAACCTCGGGTCCTCCCCAGCAGTAGAAGCAACTCTAGCAGAAATCTGACCACGGGTACGGTGAGGGTAGTAACGATGTGTGTCCTCATTGAACAGGTGAAAGTACTAATTCCTATAAGCAAACAGAGCATGACGTGCTGCATCCGTGATGCCTGCTAGCTGGGTAGCTCTATCTGCTGGCGCCTCGTGAACTGAAGCAACTCGAAGAGCTCAAAGTGTAGGGTTGGGGTGCCCAACATAGCACCCAACCCTCCAGAAGTCCACGTAGACAGGGTGGCTCTAAAACTCACTGCGGTACTCAACTCTGACCATCCCATGGCCGAAGAGCTGGTGAAGAAGCCTCAGCAGGTGTGTGTGGAAGAAGTCATCGCCACCGTCACGAACAGTGAGGGTGACGATCCAACCGTCGTGTGACTGATACACTCCCTGGACTCCATGGCCTCTAGGACCTCCAGGGCCGCCAGGTCCTCCTGGCCCTCCTGGTCCTCCTAGAGCGCCTGCACCTCCTAGACCTCCTACACCTGGTGCTCCAAGGCCTCCCGCCTCCTCCTGGTGCACCAGGGTTGGGCGCCTACTGCCCATCCTGGCCCTCTGCCTGCTGCTGCAAGACTAGAGCCTGGCACTGTATGTACTGACCCCTAAGTCTGAGGATCACACCGTCGTCAGGGTGCTGGCTAGGTCAGAACTCATAGTGGTGCACGCGTCCAGTCAACGGGTACTCTATGGGACTCCAAGAGAGACGGTAACCGGTGGAGCTCTTGCGGCAGGTCAGAAGCTGGCGCACCATCTAATAATATGCAAAGATCAAAGACAAGCAACAAATAGTTAATAGATCATGATAAAGATATAAACATTTCTATGATCAAAGGATGATATATATGAATAGTGCATTCATAGATATCTAGAGATAATGATATAAAAGCTAGCAAAAAACTGAAGTAAGAATAGCATGCATTCCGTGGTATTTGTAGTGAAACAAAAACAGCATAGAGACATGCATATAATGATCATAATGAAAAAAGCAAGGTAATAATTCTAAGATAAGGTAGTAAATGATCAATAAATGATAATAATAAAAGCTGAAGTAAATGCATATCAAGATATTGGATAGAATAATAAATAAAACATGCTAATAATGATGAGATATACAATAACTGATAGAAGGTCAACCTAAGACGGCCGTTTCTAACTAAGGCTTCGTGATCCTACGGTCAACATGGCTCTAGTACCACTTTATCACACCCTGGTTTTGAAGATTAAAACCAAGGCAAAAGCTCATGTGTGCTCGGATCAAATTACACACATGAACGACAAATTACATGGTCCAATAAGCACAGTGTTCGAATAAAATAATAATATAATGTTTACATCGTGACATTATTACATAATTGTCATTAGAGTAAAGCGAAATATAAATCACATCATCCAAAGCGAAAGGCAACTAAACAATGTAGACGTAGCGACTCTATCTCGCCACAGGAAGGTCGACGACAGCATCGCGGCGCCTAACATCCCGGATAGTTCTCAAGGAAGTCACCATCCGAGTCATCACTAGAGCATCCTTTATTTGGGAATTAGCAAGGGTGAGTTCCATGTCAAAACTCAGCAAGTACAGGACGAAAATAATGACATGCATGGCTAAAACAAGGTACAGCTGAAAGGTAGACTACGGTAGCATTTTAAAGTGACAGATAATACTTTACTTATTACGGCCTATTCTCTAATCAAATTGGTTGAAGCACCCAACACTTTATTAAGGTTCGAGTAGCAGTTAATGTGTCATTTAACATTACAGATATAAGCACATATCATTAAACATGAGATAGCCATCTCAAAGGCAACACAGGATAGCCATCCTGATTAAACCTGAGGTGGCAACCTCAAACAACATCACCACGATTTTAATAGCTTAAACCATTCAAACAACCAGAGGATAGCCATTCTAACTAAGTCATGTGAGGATCTGGGCCACTTGAGACCATGAGCATGGATGATATATCAATTTTAACTCTGCACAGAGGTGTACACTTTCACTCCAGATTGTGATTACTCTTTATGCCCGAGGTGATCATCCCCTTAGCTCATTACCAAGATAGGCTGGCAGAGGTCACAAGGAGGTTCTGCACAGGGTCATAGGCAGTGACAACTCGCTAGCAATGAGTGCAAGTGTATGGGCGACTTCACCGTGAGGCCACCCCCTACACAGATCCCTAGCCCCTCTCATACTAAATACTTGAAAACACCCCAGTGACCATAGCTATAGCCACCTGTCGGTAGCTGTCCAACCTTCCCATGATTGTCCTGCTAATAGACCAAGCCAGTGCCCATTAGCCTGGAGATGTACGGAAGTCCTAGGTTGTCGCTCCACAAAGAGGACCACAAGGGGGGAGGAGATATGAATGCCCTCATCAACACAAGTCCCACTAGCATCCGGTTCCCCCATCATTCACTGCAACCAACGATGCGAAACAGCACCAACTTCTCCAACGGCCGAAGCCAAGAGCCCACAGCTCCAACAGGTTAAGAAACAAGTTTTATCTTCATTAAACAGGTGAAAGGTGAGGTAGAGCACTAGCAACCTAAAAACCTATCATCTAAAATCCCCATAGGTGATATATGGATAGAGTAGCTAGTCATTCCTATGGTTTCCAGATTTGAGACACATGCAATGTTTTAATTAAAAGTGAAATAGGCACAACATGATCAAAGGTGCCTGCACTTGCCTTGGTTGATGTCCTGCTGAATGTAATCCTCTGGGTCTTGCTGATCCTTTCACCCACGTCTCGTTCTCTATACGCCACAATCATCGCACACGAACAACACATGCAATCAAACAAATTCCAATTAGAGCAATACAACAAACCATGATAACAGTAGCAAACAATAGCATAGAATTATTCTACTCATCGAGATGATTCCAAAAAGTATAAGTTTGCTAAAAACGGAGTTAAAACGTGAAAGTTATGGCCTATACAGGACTAGGGTCTAATCTCATGAAAACAGGACTCAAATCTAAATACTTTTGAACTGAGAAGGACTAGATTGCAAATAAGCAAAACAACAGGGATTTTTTGCAAAAGTTCCAGCGACGGCGGCGTTGACCACGCTGACGGCCACGTGGCAGCGCGGGAGCAGCGCGGGAGCAGCCGGGTTCGGTGGACCGGCCGTGGACCGACCCCGTGGACCAAGTCCACGGGTCCACGGTGGACTGGCGGCTGCGGGGTCGACCCCGGCGACTTCGGCCATGGTCGCCGGCGGTGACCTCTCGACTACGGGGCTGTGGGGCATGCGGGGCCAAGGTGAGGCCACACGCGCGTTGCGCGTGTGCTTGCGCACTCGATGAGAGGCACGGCCACGGCGGGGCGAGGCCGGAGCGGCGCGGCACCGTGACGGCAGTGGCGGCGCTCCTACGGCAGCGCGTAGCGGCGCACAGAGAGGGAGATGGTGGCCACAGAGGGCAGCACCATGACCCTCGAGGTCTCACAAAGCTTAGGCATGGGCTCACCTCGGCGGCCAAAGGCAGCGAAGGTGAGGTCGACGGCGGCGCGAGCTCGGCGGCTATGGCAGCTAGGGTTTCGCGGTTCGGTGAAACTGGGTGGCGGCTAGGGTTGCGGAGGGTCGAGCTCGAGGCAGCATGATGTGCTTTATAGTGCGCAGCGAGCCTCGGTTCGCGGGCGGGCAAGCACGCGGGCAGCGTCGGGGTCCGGCTCGGTGTCCGTCTTCGGGTAGGAGACGACACTGTAGCTATGGGCCCCACCCTTGTGGGTCCCACCTGTCAGCGATGGTGGGCGGGGCCGCGTGCGACTGACATTAGCGGCTATTGTGGGTGCGACGCGGGAAGGCGGCGCGGGCTCTTGCTGGGCTAGCTGGGCCGGTGCAAGGCGCGCGCGCGTGCCGTGGTTGCTGGGCTGTCGCTGGCGGCCTGCTGCGCTGGCTGGCTGCTCCGCTTGGCCGGGCTAGCCTGCGGCCGCTAGTGGCCAATGCTGGCCACTGTGGCCGGCTTCTGCTGCTGCCGCCTTGGCCATCACTGGCCAGTGTTGGCCATGGCCTGTTAGGGCTAGCCCTACTTGGCCAAGGCTGGCCATACTTGGCCAGTAGAGGCTAGGGATGGCCAGGGTCCACTAGGGACTGGCCTAGGCTAGTTAGACTAGGTTTAGTTAATCTAGGAATTAGAGGGAACAAGTTAGAGCATGTTAGCAACTAGAAAGCAAGGCAAAGCTTAGACAACAAGCTCAAACAAGTCAACCAAACACTATGCAGCAATATAAATGCAACAATGAATGGTTTCTAACGTACTACACATTTTAAGGTAGTTCATAAAATATTTATAATTGGCCTATGAATGTAAAACATCTATACAGAAAATAAAGTCCAATTCATTTACTATTTAAAGTTCAAAATTAGGGTGTTATATTCAATAAGCTACTAGGACCAACCATTATTTAGTCAAAAGAACTCGGAAGCACACAACAATATATCAGAACAACCCGCAGACAGTCAGAACATACTATACATCGCTAGAAACATCATCATACAACTCGGCATAGTCTAAGTCACAGACTCACAATCATGCAGATGCCAACTCAGTCAGAAAACAACTCGCACAATCATCAGGAATAAAGACAAGACAAATATGTTTTTCATTTTACTGATCAAGAAGGCACTGGATTACAGCAGGATACAATTGGATACAAGATTCGATAAGGGTATAAAAGAAAGAAAAGGAAATCATTTAGGACTGATTACAAAGAAACCAGTGGAATTTGAGGTTAAAAACCTATACCAAGATTTGATGCAATCAGGCAGGAAGCAACCAAGGCAGCGTATTCGCCGAAGAGAACTCACAGCCAAGATTACTTGAACGGGCAGTCGAGACGGCGCCAAGTTCATCAAGACAGTAGCGAGATACCGCTTTGCTGCGTCAGAAGAACCAGATATATCCTCTCAACACATACAGATCTGCACCGGAATACCAAAATGATACAGCAGTTAACAAATCAGTTGCATATCCACAATGACTTGTTGAGGTAGTCGACCGACCACACACTAATCAACTTCGCAAAGAGCAAGAAAATGATCGAGAAGAGGGCCTGTAAGTTCATGTAGGACAGCAATAGCTATCAACCTCACAAGCCCTACTCCATTTGCCTTGATTCCCTTCAGGAGAAGATACAACCCGGGGACTAGCCTTCTATTAGCCCCTATCACAAGTCCTACACCATTCGCTACGAAAGATTACACAACAACCCAGGGGCTCGTAAGCTCGCTCACCACTAACTCCATAGCTATAGAAGAAGGAAGCAACAGCTCAAGAAGAATACAGGAGCACAAGGAAGGAAGAAGGAACATAAGAAGATTAGAAGTGAACGAGGAAGTAACGGCCACCAGCAAGCGATATTTATAGGCAAAGATGGGCGTATGAAGACCAAATCTATAGAAGAAAGGAGAACCAAAAGCAAGGACAGTCATGTGAAGAAGACAGAACCTTGAAGTAACTAAACAAGCATGCATGAACCCCTCACAACCGACAAGGAAGTAGGCATGCAGACTGAAGCCATCAAGAGCGCCTACAAGGCTGACGGACAAATAGTAAAAGTCACTACAGAACAGAGAAGGCATATATAGCAGCATACATCAAGAAAAGTACAAAAGCAATGAGGATACCCAACCACCAATGGTACATCAATAAAGAACAACATCAGCAAGGCACTCCAAAACCCTTTTTCGAGTTCTTTTATGTTGAAAAGAACCCGAAAAAGGCTCGGGGGCTGCAGGAGTACCCCGCACCGAAGGCACCTTTTCAAATTTTTTACCAAGACCCTCCAGCTTTTTGTTTCATAAAGCAGAGGCTCGGGGGCTGCACTCACTAAGTACAAATTTCTCAAAATCACTCCATGAAAAGACAAAGACAACGACCAGGAGAAAGAAGCTACAAACTATACCCTCTAGCTTTTATGCCAAAAAACAAGAGGCTCGGGTGCTGCACTTAGTGAGTGCAATTTTTTTCCAAACAATTGCACTCACCGAAGAACCAAGACAGAAGCTTCCAGAAGGAAGAGCATCCTAAGATTTCTCCTCAAAAGAACCCGGCTTCTGAGTTCCAAATCCTGGAACGCTCGGGGGCTTGTCGATGGGGGATACCGAAGGTTCCCCAAGAAAATAGAATACGAACAAAGGATAACCCGCCGCCCGATTCGAGTACAACACGGAGTAACACGATGTGAGAACTACCATATCCTAGATGGGTTGCAATAGGAAAGAGTACGAAACTCTTAGTTTAGGACTTGTTCCTAGAATCCAATTAGGAATCAAAGAGCCCGCAGCCAGCCTCACTCCATATAAGGCTGCTGCGGGCACCCCTTGTAAAAACACAAAGTACACAGCAACACACAATCCCTCATACTCATCAATATAACGCAACAGGCTCACGCCAACTGGACGTAAAGATCTTTACTCGATGCAAGTCAAGGGCCCGAACCAGTATAAAATCGTCTGTCTCGTCAAGCTTGTTGCCACAACCACCGAGTTCCGCAGTCTGTCAAGCTCCTCCGAACAAAAATACCCTGTCGGGTACCCCGGTGTGGGCTATCGGTGATAAAACATCGACACGGCCTGGATGTCATCCGTTGCACCGACGGCTGGCGTGCAGGCGCAAGGCAATAGCCAGGCAGCCAGCAACAAGACGACAAGATGCCAGCAAGCTGGCCGGCCAGGCGACAAAACAAAACGGGATGAGTGAAACTAGGGAAGAGCTAGAGCAGTGACAAGCACGAATGGAAATTTGAAATGTGCCACGGTTTTAACCCCTGTTTTAAATAGCCCGCCATAGCTACCGCTATAGCCCGCTATAGCCTTTTGAAGCAGGGTGCCTCTATATATATTCATATATAATTTAGCCGCTATAGCCCGCTATTAGCTTCACCATAGCTGTTTCAGAGACAAACCACTAAACACCTTTAGTCGCTATTTAAAACTATGAACCTACCTGACACCTATATGCGCGGGTGAACCTCTTGTTCAGTTGAGTCGTTAGATTAGGGCTAGCTAGGGTTCTCAGTTGAGTCGTTGAGAACTTGATGCAAGGCTTTTTGTCCAACAAAACATCATATATAGATTCTTTAAGCAGCAGTGCCAGGGTGTGTGGGCAGGGACACCATAGAGACGGTTGCCACATGCCAGTTGCCACCGGTTGCAGGTGATTAACGGCTAGCCTCAGACGTCTTTTTGTGCATCAATGGCTGGTTCCCTGCCTTTTCATTTAGCAGTGAGAAAGAGTGCGGTACATAATTGTAAGAAAAAGAAAAGATGATGGATCTACAAAGCTACAGGTAGAAGAACAAAAGAAAAGAAGACAAAAAAACTACATATGGCAGCAGGGGATCACACTCTACCCAGGTTTGCAATAGATGGTGAATGTGTTTATCACCTTTCCTGGACAGATTGGTATTTGCAAACCAGACCGGCTTTATCCGCAGCCGTTGTATCCATGACAACTACATCTTGGTCCAGCAAACAATCAAACTTCTCCATCGACAGCAAGTGCCAAGTATATTATTAAAGTTGGAGATATCCAAAGCTTTTCTATTCAGTCTCCTGGGCTTTTATGTCGGAAATTCTAGCGCACTTAGGTTTCGGATAGCTTTGGCATAACCTCGATTTAAATCTGCTAGCTACATCTTCAACTCGAGTACTGTTCAATGGACAGCCAGAGATGTAATCAGGCACTAACGAGGGCTCCGCCAGGGTAACCACCTCTCGCTCATGCTTTATATATTGGTCATGGATGTCCTAAAATGTTATATACAAAGGCTGGAGAGCTGGATCTTTTACAATTTCTATCTTGGCGTAATCCTGGGCAGCGCACACTAGAAGTGAAGTGGCCAACAGTCCCAGTTGGAAAAACCGCTCCCACGCAATGCCCTCAACTGGGAGTAAAGCCCCTCACAGGCTAAAAAATAATGCTTCCCACCCCTGCGACTTGTGGAATTTGAACCCAAAACCTCATCGGGACTAAAGGGTCCTTTAGTCCGGGTTAGTAACACCAACTAGGACTAATGTAGCCCTTTTAATCAAAGTTGTTATGTCCTCCGTCGCCCATGAAACTTGGAACTAGGGACTAGTCTGGGTCGCAACTCAAGCCAAGACTATTGTGCTGAACTGAAGGTCTGTTCTAGTGGCATCTCGCTCTACGTTGATGACGTCGCTTTATTCATCTGGCCGGTTGAGGAAGTGATGGGCATGACAATAATGGAAATTCTTCATAATTTTTGTGAGGCACATCCGGTCCTCACTGTAACTTGCAAAAGAGTTGTGTCGTTCGTATCAGATGTGTGTCATCAACTCTGCCTTGTACGCCATTTTCCTTGCACTTATTTGGGGTTACCGGTCTCGAACAAACAATTGAGGAAGGCTGAGTTATTATTGTGGATAGAAAGAATTGGTGATAAATTGCTGGCATGGAAGGCTTCCCTCATGAATGTGGATGGAAGAGTTAGATGAGTACGTTTTGTGTTGTCTTCTATTCTCATCTATGTGTTGATCATTGTCAAGGTTCCCAAATGATTTATATGTTCTATTGATAAATTAGAAGAGCTTTCACTTGAAAGGGACAGAAATAAGTAAATGGAGGTTTTGCCTGGTCACTTGGCTAAGGTGCAGCGAGCCCTTGATTATGGCATCCTTGGCATTCTTAACTTGGAGTTCGTGGGTTGGGCGCTCCAAATTCGATAGTTGTGGCTCAAAAAGCTAGACCCACAATGGAGTTTGGGCCGGTCTGGAGATAACCCAAATACCATGGTTGTGTTCCACATTGCGATGAAGACTCGAGTCATTGACGGGAGTAGCACGCTTTCTGGTCAGGTCGATGGCTTTTATTGGTTGGCCGCGACAAGAAATTGCTACTGTTGTGCAACACTATTGTGCGACAAGTGCGGGCTAATTAATCTGTTTTGGGGTTTTTTCTGGCCAGGTCTCTTCCTTGGGATTTTTATTTATTGCAACATATTTTGTCTAGTTCAACCCCTCATGGCTCAGTCCAGGGTGAGGTGGTGGTGTTAATGTAAGGGCATGATCCTTTAATCTCTATAATTCAATGATGCACAACTCTCATTTGTACTTGAGAAAAAAATGTTATTCTTCATGAATATATAATAATCATATACATATACTCTTTTTATTGGGCCGACAAAAAATCATGCTACCTTTCATCATTATGCAAGTTAACATTTAAGCTGATGAATTGACAAGTGGTGTTACAAATTGTATCAGCAGCATGTTTTTTTCATGAAAACAGAATTAATAAAGATCTGGACCAGCCACTGTCACACAATTCAAGAGAAAAATAATGATTCCTTGGCTCTGATAATGGCCTTCCCGAAAGAGCATCGATCTGATAAAACCTGTAGATGATTTCTGGCTCAAAAGTGTAAATAATTGCCCACAAACTGGAGTTTCCTGAAACATTGCTACTAGTGTGATGGTTGCAATATACTTGGTCAAAAGTACCTGTTTCTTATAATATGAACCAAGAAGAGTCAAACTTTACATATGGAAATTAAAGGTATGTGTTCCAAAAATAATATATCAAATCTCTATTAGAGTAATCAGGTAAACATAATAGTAAAACAAGTAACAATATCAGCGACGATGCACATAACATTATATTGTCACAAAAGATATTAGTACAAATGCACAAAACACGTTATTAATGTTCATCCAAAAACAAGACTACAGCATATATAATCCTTAGTCCTTATATTAAACCATACAACAGAATCCCAGGCTTCCTCTGCATTGTAGTTAAAAAAAGATATTAGGAATTTCATATGTCTAGGATAAGCTGCCATATAAACTAGCATGATTTTCATATGATATAAGAATAAGATACCTTGTCAGGTCCACTTTAGGCTGATCAGTGCATCTGTGTTTGTTAATTTCTGTTTCTCGATCCTCTCAAATACAGCTGTCACAAACGAAGGACACGATCTTTTGAGCAATGCGCATGCTTGATACACATCCTTCTCACACAGTGATGTCATAAACTCTATACAATCTTCTTTAACTTTAGGGCAGCTATGGCTTTGAGCTAAATCCTCAGTAGTCCCAACAGCCTCCATGTTAAGCATCTTAGCGAGGGTGCCCTCACATATTAATTTCAACCTATACATGGCATATCTATTTGCAGCAACAAGCAGGTTAATGATCCTTACATAATAGTCAACTCCTTGAGGATTGCACATGACATCCAGCGTGTCTGTATAGATGAAATGCAAAAGATCCCTGAAAACCAAAGGGTTCATGTTTTCCACTATCGCTGATCCTCCAGCCCCTATCTCTCTGGTTGTTAACTCATACAATTCCTCCATGAAGACGGGAGACCGTGCTGCGAGAATAGCCTTGTATGCATCAAAGGTCTGACCAGACACAACAAATGTAACATCAGCTCCCTTCTTATCCTCTAGCAACTTGGCACCTTGATGTCAGACGGTGGAACCAGGATTTCGGCAATCGGCTGCCTATTTCTAGACAAGCTGCATAGTCGTATCACAGTGAGGTCACATTGAATGGTTAGGCGGTTATTCTTGACAAAATGCTCCTCCAAACTGTTCCTCAGCATGCACCCCGTATGGACTTGAACAGGCGCTTTCTGCCTGTAGAATACCATGATATCATGCTGTCCTTCGCAAGATCATTCCCTTGAATGAATTGAATGTTGTAGTGCGCCCTCAGCTTGACATCGCAACTCATCAACTCCAAGAACACAATGATGTCATTCCTATTGTTATTATCTTTTCCATTGGGGTAGAAGCAGATGGACCAAACGAAGCCACGAACTGTGAAGGTGGATCACCTTATGAATGTACCAACATTTGTGCTGCCCTTCTTTTCACTACCAGAAACTGGATATTTCGTGAGAGGGATGGTTTTTCGTGAGAGTGAAAAACAAACTCTCATAAAACTAATTATTTTCATGAGTGATGAAAATCCCGCCATGAAAATATATTTTCATGAGAGTGCTCCACACACCGTCGTGAAAATCGGTTGGTTTCGTGAGAGGATTTAAATACTCTCATGAAAATGATCACACTCACGAAATTCAACTGCCATGAAATATGGGTTGCTATTTTTCAATAAAAAAATAATTACTTAATTACTAGAAATTGAAAAACATGAACAGAAATTTTCTTTTTTTAATCTACAGCAAAATTTTGTAACTAGTCTTTCTCTCTCATGCTAACCCCAAATGCGATGATTCTTTTTTCTAAATATTTCTAAAATCTTGCTCTATCAATTTGTTTTGTTTTTATAGCTACTAATTTTCTTTATCTTTATATGTGATTCTGTTCTATCAATTCAAATTTTGGATTTCAAAAAATGGCAACTTCTTACAACATTTTAAAGTAGTAAATGATTTCAGCTGAAAAATTTATGAATATAAAAATTATACAACTCATCAAGATCTACAAATATTATTTAGGTCACTTTTTGATCTGAGAAATTGATATTAACATTGTTCACAAATTTTACATATCGCACTTATAGTTTCTGAAACAATAAGAGAGATACGTAAAATTTATGAACAACGTTAATATCACTTTCTTGGATAAAAAATTGATCTAAATACCAATTATAGATCTTGATGAGTTGTACAATCTTCATGTTCATGACTTTTTCATCTAGAATCATTTACTTTTTGAAAGTGTTATTTTAAATTGACCTTTTTTATAAATTCAAAAATTGAATTGATAAAAGAGAGTCATTTGAAAAAAATGACCAAAATGAAGGATGTAGATCTGAAAAATATATAAAATTTGGTAGTTGACAAATTTTTATCTAATTATTTTACTATGAAAAACTATACTTAAAGATTACTAGAAACTAAAAACATAATAATACAAGATAGCAATGGGCCTAATTCTAAGAATGAGCCCGTTACTAGGCTGAGCCCATAATTGCTGAACCATCCATTCACGATCCAACGGCCTTCATTGCGCCAATGAAGTAGAAAACGCTGCCAAAACCCTTGACCAAAATCACTCCTCCCCAACATCAGCCGACACTTTCTCCTTCCCTTTGCCTAGGCGCGCTCCCTCCCTTGTCCTCTCGACGCACCTCGCCGGCCCTCACCGCTCCTCCACGCCCCTCGCTGCTTCCCTCCACGGTCCTCGCCGCTCCCCTCGCCTACCACCTCACCGCGCGTGGACGCCCCTTGCTGCGCCCCCCAGACGCCCGACACCGTGCCCCCGCGTAGATCCAGGCCGCGGCGGACTGCAGCTGCCCCTTGCATCGATCCTGGTGCTGCAAATCCAAGAAGGTCAAGGTTGCGGCGCTCGCGGTGTGGATCTGGTGAGAGAGGCATGGATCAGGTGAGTCAGGAGCAAGCAGCTGCAGCAGCGGCGAGCGGGAGCCCGGGAGTCGGCGGCGCTGGAGGGCGCTTGACCGTTCCCCATCCTCGGCTCCCCATCCTTACTGCGATCTACATCTGCTGGAGCTGTCTCGCTCTGGATACTGTAATTGTTGGGTAGCTTCTTTTATAATGGAACTGCTCATAGCTAGTTCACAATAGCAGCTCGTGTTTCAGTCAAATTAGTCTAACAGAGCAGGCATGGAAAAGGTTATTTTTTCTGGTTAGAGATCTGATCCGTAGTTTTCTTTTGTTCTACGGATGTGCATTTTATTTTATTTAGAGAAGTGTGGTTTTACATTTGCACTTGTACAAGCTACAAAGTATTTTGGAGTCGTATTATAACTGAAGGGGTAAGTTATTTTTAATTCCTCTCATCCCTTAGGAACATGTTGGACCTCTGTAAATTGTTCACTTGAACTTTGAAATATACATCTCGTGTGTTCTGCAAACTACAAGAAATGGTGCTTTACATGACCGACGGTTTTTTGGTGAGGGACATGCAGAGCAGTGCCGCTGCCGAAGCAGCCCACCAAGGCCCATTATCAACTCCAGTACATACCGATTTGTGAATGAAACCCTAAGTCCAGCCAGTACCTCATCCCCACGCCCACATCCTCCACTCCTAACCGCCACCCAACCCCAACACGCTAGGTGCGCATGCTAGTGGCAGCTTGCGGCGGTGCGACTCTCACCGTCACGTGAAGCGAGCGCGGTGCCTGGCGCTGCAGGAACTCCGGCCAACACCCACCCCCTTCTCCAGGGCGCGCTGCGCATCGACGCAGGTCGGCATCGACACGCTGCGTCGCCACCATGTATACTACTGATGAGCGGAGCGCCATGCCTCAGGTCCGGCGGCCTTCCCCCCTTCTCCAGGGCGTGCTGCTCATCGACGCGGGTCGGCATCGACACGCTGCATCGCCACCACGTGTACTGCCGACGAGCGGAGCGCCATGGCTCAGGTCCGGCAGCCTCCCTCCCTCTCCGCTCAGATCCGGCGCTGGTACGACGAGCTCCCTTCCTCTTCCTCGGCTATGCGCGGCTATCAGCGCGCAGGCGGGCAGATCCAGTGGCTTTGTCCCTCCCTCCCTCTCCGCATAGATCCGACGCAGGTACAATTTTCTACTGATTCTGATAATTATGTTGATGTACAATTTTCCCTCTCCGCTCAGTTCTGTGCTAGACAGGGAGATAAACACATCCACAATTCCAGATCATTGAAGCCAGTTTCTTCTCTTGCAGTTTCTCGCAGGCTCGTTAGATGAGGCTATCTCCGAATCGCGGCAGGAGGATCAGGGGGCTCATGTGGCTATTTTTGTTAAGATTTAGTTGTCCGAGCAAATCATGAATTAGTGTGCTGTACAAGGCAACATCTTAGTTTTGTAGGTACTCAGTGTAGCTTTATTATTACTTAAGCATTTCCCGTGAAAAATTGTACAAAAACAAATGTTGTTGTTTCAATGAAAATGATGAGCAATGTTTTACTGCATTGCTGTGATAATTTGGCATTAATTTGTGATGTGGAAAAACAAATTTCTAGCTATGCTCTGATGATATGGCAGTAATTTGTGATGTTATTTTTCGTCACCAAGGTTTGGATCTGGGCTGGATATGGGCTATATATACCAGACTAGCAACTAATTCATGATGATTACAAATCCAAATCTAAGATGTTTAGTAAATGTATGACGTGAGATACATGACGGATTTTTTTATCGTCATGGTAAGTTAACCATGACGTATTTTCGACTGTCTGTGACCAAAGTGATCGTCATGTAAAGCACCATTTCTTGTAGTGCATATGAGCATATCAACTTGCCGCCCTTGTGCACCCACCAAGCCATTTTGCTGACCCAAATTTCTACTGAACTTCTGAATTAACTGGAATTGTCATGTGTAACCTATATTGGTATATTTCATTAGGAACAGAACATATGGAATCAAGGGTCGTTGTGTTGCTTTGTGCTCTTTGGTCAGTTGCGCTTAAGTGATCATGTTCTGTTCTTGCTTGAGCTGTATACCAGAGTGAGAGCTCCTCGATTTTGGTATGTACTACTAGACTAGATGTAAGTACTGTGTGTCAGTTCAGCAAAAAAATCATACTTTGTGCTCTTTGGTCAGTTGTGCTTAAGTGATCAGGTTCTGTTCTTGCTCGAGCCGTATACCAGAGGATGAGAGCTCCTGGATTTTCGTATGTACTACTAGATGTAAGTACTGTCAATTCAGAAAAAAAAAAATCAATTATTACTGTGTGCTCAATTGTTTCTTGACGTTGTAGGCAATTGCTTCAATCAGTACAGTGTGCTCAGGTTATGTATTGCATGGACTTAAGTAGATGATCCATTAATTACAGAGACAATTTCTTTGTCATGTAAAAGGTGTTTTCGTCCTATTTTAATTATGAATAGCCAAACCGCTAAGTATTTATGCATATCATGGATTGTTCTTGTCAGTCAAAGACTAAAGTTGTGCTCACTGCTAACAGTGTAATTAATATTTTTGTTACTGCACTTGAGTTCCAAACACTGTACTGACGGTGCGTAATTAGGTTGCTCATGGGGAGGGCATATTTGCATCTCAGATCTGAGGAATTTGAATGAGTTCAGTTTGTTATCATTCATGTCCTGATTTCTTTCATTACAAAAGGCTGGTGCATTGAACACATGCTGCAATGAAGTCTGTTGGTGGCCAGGGAGCTCCTCCTCCGGCAGCTACATCCAGGGAGAGCCCTATCCCTGGTGTCCATACATCCACTCTGGTGAGCTCGAATAGCGAAACCTAACTCAATTTGTGCAGGTTTACTAAGATCAAAACCTTCAGATGTGCATTTCCATAGTAATTGGCTTAGTGACTCCCATGTTGCTGCCTGCACTAATTTTACTTTTATCAATACATTCCTGCAAACTACTTCTAGCCGTGCATATGGAAACTGATATTATAAAAAACTAATGAAAATAGACATGGTTCAACTATGATGTTCTCAAGTAAACTAGATCTAGAACTAAAACATTGTACCCGTAGTTCAGAGTAAATAGAACCAAGATTATGATTGTTGTTATATGCTAACATATATTAAGTCGATCTACAAAAGTTTGATGTACAAAATACGACACAAATGTAGCCTGCAAGTCCACTAATATATTATCTGAACAGTCCAGTTCTTTTCAAAAAAAAAAAAAGAACCAGTCCTTTCCTCACTAACATAAACCTAGCTGAATTCATATGTGTTATTTATTCTGTCCTCAGTTTGCTTTAGCCGACCTTAGCATGATAATTTGAACCTATTTTGTTTCAAGTTAACTTTGACCATTGCCATAATTTAAATTACATGTCAGACATGTTCTTAGCCTATCTTGTAACATTATTCAGTTTGTCGTAATGTAGGAATATATGTTTGGCTCCGAGAAGGCTAGCGCTTTGAAGACATGTTATAATGAAGTATGGATGTAAAAAGGTCGGCAACTGATGGAGTAAAACTGAACATGGTTGACTTGAGCTGGAACTTAGTTATATTCAATGGTTTGGACTATGCGCAACTTATCATGCTGGATGTCTAGGATTATGAGCTAGTAAGCCTTTTAGTGTCATGGTTGGACAGTTGGATGTAGTTAGAATGTATTGCAATTGGAATCAGATGCATATATGGATGTATTGGAATTAATTAATGCTATGTGTGTTGGATTAGCATTTGCAGTTTGGTTTAATATGCTCCTCTTGGGTAATTGTCATGGCGGTTTTGACCCAGGAAAACGTACTTTTGTGATGGTTTCGATGTATTTTTCGTGGTGGTGTGCTCTCATGAAATACCATATTTCATGTCAGTTTTGAAACTCTCACGGAATACTTAAAACTCTCAAGAAATAACTTCATGACGGTAAGCTCTCACGAAATATCATAACTCTCACGAAATAACTTCATGACGGTGAACTCTCACGAAATAACTAACTCTCATGAAATAACTTCATGACGGTGAGCTCTCACGAAATAGCTAAACTCTCACGAAATCTATTCCTGAAGGTGAACTCTCATGAAATACCACAAAGAACTGTCATGAAAATATCAATGTAAACCTAGCGGCACATTGTTTTCATGAGGGTGGCAAACTCTCATGAAAATAATATGTGACGGTCAACTCTCACGATAATGTGTATTCCGTGAGTCTAATATCCTAAGAGGATATGCGTGACGGTGTACTCTCACGCATTATTTTTGTGAGAATAAAATCGTATTTCATGACTAATTTACACTCTCATGAAATATCTGGATTCCGGTAGCGTTTGATTGTAGTCATCGATCTCGAAGATGTGCGTACCTGTATGGGCCTGACGGCTTGATGTTGTCCTTCTAGGTATCTGTGACATCCTTGAAGTACCTTCCCTTTCCATACTGCAACATTCAAAGGCATATCAGGGATTAGAACATTATATGGACTCTACAGAATTACATGATTCTATCTTATTCTACCACGAAAATACATACTATCCAACAAATTCTAGGTACCATTATTCATATAAGCTGTTAGATAACTACCCTTGGTTCTAAATTATAAGTCATTTTGGTGTTTCTTAGTAACATAGTTTTTTTTATGCACCTAGATTTACATTATGTTCAGATATGCAGAGAAAACTATGCATCTAGAGAATTTGAAATAACATATACTTTGGAGCTTAGGGAGTAATCCCCTAAAGCTACTCTGGCCATGTGAAAATTCGCTCATTATTTCAGATTGCATCCTTTAAATATGGAGAAGTATTCTCTCAAGGAAATTGAGTTGATAGAGAAAATAATGATCGATTTGGATAATCAGGTACAATATAAAAAGCAATGATCGATTTGGATAACCAGATGGTCCCTGTAGACATCAAACTAAGACAAGCACTCACTGGGGCACTGAGTAGTGGCTCTTATTTAAATTTTTCACCACTGAAGAAGGCAACTTCTGTGCATTAACTTGATTGAGCTATTTTCATACAATATAATGAAAAACTAATCCCAAACCCTAGTTAGGTAAAAATACATTAAATAGACCATTTAATTAACACTTGGCCGCTAAATTAGGTAAAAATCTTACCCTAGCACCTTCAAAAGTTTGATATAAATGCATTCATAAATGCCTCAACTACCATGAGATACAGAGAGAATTAAAATTCTTATTACGCACTAATGGACCACTAAAACTAGAAAAAGGGGCTTGGAATAATGGGTACTTACCTTCTGAAACCTCCACCATTGAATGAATCAAATTAAAAGCTTTCCCTTGGATTTGCAATTTTCGGACGTAGCATAAGGCATTCCTCCCTTCCACCACGGATTACAGTGCTGTGTTTGGTTTAATGACTAAGTGGGTTGGGTTGGATCCAACCAAGATTTCTAGGATGGGATGAATCCATCTTATGTTTGGTTTGAGGTATGAGGAATGAAACGGGTTGAGATGAATGGTACTATTAAAAACTATTAGTACTTGTCTATGTGGGATCTGGCTATCAGTGACTCCTTACTATTCTTCGACCTCCTGCCACACCACCCTACCTTGGCAGCCAACAGCATGCTGCACAGCCCCTGGCACATCCAACACCGCGCCACCCTGCACCGGCGGCCCGCCATCTCACCATGCTTAGCTCTCTCACACTGTGCCATCCCATGTCCGTGTTGGCCAAAGATCACATGCCATGGTAGCCACCTCCTCGATCTCTAAACTCGCCCGCCTTGCTGCCACTTCACCGAGCCTGTGCTAACCTACACTAGCTGCCCAAGCTCACCAACTGCTCGCCCAGATTCGGAGGCCAGAGGAGCGGATCCGCTAGGGCTATGGAAAGGGCTGGCTTGGGCGTCACTACCAGCGCAGGGGACACGGGAAGTTGCAACAAAGGGAGGATGGAGACGGAGATCAAAGGCGTCAATATGGGTTGAGCTTGTCCGTTCGAATTGAGGGGGCCGTTTCAACCCACATCTGAGTGGAGTATCCCAACCTGAGTCAATTCAGTTCCACACATCCCACCATATGAACACGAAAGATTCTCGGTAGGACTTTGGATATCCCATTTGATCCTACAACACAAATATATATGTAGATTTTCTAAGGTGTAAGAAGTGGGGCTGCACAACTTATACATGTACTAGACCATTTGTAGAGGTGGTTTACATAGACCCGCCAATGCAAATAATATTCAGAGATAGCTCAAACACTAGCCGCCTCCGAAAATGCATTTGCTGAAGGGCTGGAGTTGGAGCCTCTAAATATGCATCTTCAAAGCCGACTTGGTTGATAGGACACTATATAGGTGGCCTCGGTTCGCTCGCTAAGTGGTACTTGGGCCATCCCTTGGTGGTCACCTGTGTTTGCACGCAGTTCATCCCGGCAGATACTGCGGACACCCTCAGCGTCACCTCAGCCGAGGAAGCCACGGGTCACGTCAAGCGGTTGGTGTTCGATAACCCCTACGGTGTTGCTGCGCTCACGGTGGATGATGTGGACACTTCTTCCCGGTGAACGGAGGATCTGCCTCCGTTATCGTCGGGTGGGGGAAGCTACCGATCCAGCCAACAGCCAACGTCGAGCTTGGTGATGAGATGCTTATGCCACACGAGGCCGCTCGACGCCTTGCATAGTTTCGGGATGAGGTGCGGGTCGAGCGGTAGTCACCCCTGATTGCCTCTCCACCAAAACAGAAACCGAGAACTAGGGTGCCCCTGCCTATAAGGTGCAGGAGCAGACGGATAGCCGCTCAGCAGCAGCCTGAAAGCCCGAGAGGTTGGGGTAAGTCGCAGAAGGCTCCGACGCCGATGGCAAATACCCACACGATCGATTACCTACTGAGACCGCCGATCGAGACCCCTTCCTAAATTCCCGATCCACCCCTGATCCATACGCGCTACTAGCTCAGAATCCAAGAGTGGAACGAATAGAAGAAAGAAAGCGCACAGCGAGCAACATCCTTGGTTGTAGGGGATCGAATAAGAGAGCAAAAAAATCGAATTGTGAGGAGATCCAGGAAGTCCAGACTCGAGAGATCAAAACAAACCTTAGCAGTGCGGATTGGATCACTGCGCGCGGTGTTCGCATGACCAACGAAAAGCGGCGCGTTGGGGACTGCTTGGAGACGACGACGCCTCTGTGAATCAAGCGACTGCCGGCCGAGTGACTGGAAACTCGACGGATGGAGAGAGACCCTCTCGCTCTCACTTGAAAACCTAGCTACCTCTGACGTTGCATCCGACGGCAGCTGGCCAACGCGACGCAACAGCCAGCGACAGCACGAGGAGATACCAGCCAGCTGGCAGGTGGCAGGCGACGACAAAAGGGGAAGAGCGGAGCCTAGCAAGCACGAAATTAAGACACACATAACTTAAAACGTGAGTACATGTACTCTTCTTCCGAGAGGCCCTAAAACTGACTGCACCGGGGCCGATAAAGCCATCCGGCAGGAGCTTTTACCGGACCGCGGGGCTGCAGTGGGTACTTCAAACGACACTCGACAAGTGCGGCATCCGCCAAATCTGGTGTCGTAGCGAACGCCCGCTACCACAATCCGCGGCCCCACCACATTCCGATAGAAGAGAGGGAGGAAGGCCGGGAGGACGGGAGAGAGAGGCAATCTGGCGCCGCCATGGCCGATAGAAGAGAGAGAAAGAGAGGGAGCCCGACGGAGACGGAGGCGGAGGCGAGGCCCTGGCAGACGCCAGACTTGAGGACACCGACGGCCGGAGCGCCACGCCCTTGCGCTCGCCAGCTCCGCCACACCCGCTTGCCAGCGCCGCCATGCCCGCCTGCGCGCGCTTGCACGCGCCACCATGCCCGCCCGACCGCCTGTCGCTAGCAGAGGGAGGTGGAGGGACGCACCGGAGCCCATGGCGGCTGTCCACGCGCCCACGTCCATGGCCGCCCGGCTGAGGTCACCCGCCCCGCTAGAGCCCATGGCCGCCCGGCGAGATCGCCCGCCCAGCTGGAGCCCAAGGCCGCCCGACGGAGGTTGCCCGCCCCGCCGGAGTCCATGGAGGCTGCCATCCCCGCGCCGAGCCTGCCGTAGGGAGCAAACCGGCTTCGGCGCACTCCCCTCCCCAACGACCGGTGTCGGCGGAGCAGGGGAGCCTCCAGCGAGCCCCCGTGGTGGTGCGCCCACGCACGCGCATCGATCTGCAGGGCTGCGGCGGCATCGGACTTCCTCGCGTCCCTCGCGTCCATAGGAGACCGGCATCGCTTCGTGCACACGCGCGCAAGCCTGGTGGCAGCAGCGTCCGGTTCCAAGCGATGCTCGGTGGGCTTGCGCCTGGTGGCGACGATACCGGCCTCAGGGGCCCTCGTGCCCACCGCTGGCGGATGGATCGAGGAGGCCGCCGCGACAGCTCCGCCGTCGCGCGGATCTGCAGCTCGCCGGCACCGCGCGCTCTGCGAGCTTGGCGGTCATCCTTCACCGGGAAAAAAGGAGGGACGCAGGAGCCGGGTGGGAAAAAGGGAAGAGAGAGAATGATGTGTGGGCCCCACTTCATATAGAGTAGAGGTATAGAGGATGGATGAGTGCGGGAGAAATTGATATAGAGGAGAGAATCTCGATGACTGGGATGAAATATTACTTTTAGATGATAGAAATAAAGGTCAATGAGTGTAGATAGTCTAACATGCCACTTGTTTCCTCACAACTCCTGATCGCTGCCACAGGTTCACCGTAAAGAAGCTTCACCACAAGCCTCTACTCCACCTAACACAAAGAAGACGCTATATCCACTCTCCGCAAGCTAGAGGAGTCGAGGGTGAGCCTCAGCGTAACTGCCTTTACACCTGTTGAGGTTTAGAGCAACTCCGAGAGACAGCTATTGTTGTTATGTAGGCTATTTTTATAATTTCTCTTCCAAAAATTAAATTAGAACAGTTTTTTTATCTTTTTTTTTAAAATAGCAAGTTGGTTATTCCTTAACTCTCGTATGTAAATATGGCTTGCATGTGCCGCTAGCTATCTAACCTTGTCATGACGGAAAGGTTGTTGGAATTTTCTATTTTTTTACAAAGTTTTCTATTTTAGATGATTGTTAAATCATGGGTGTTTAGCCATTTCCTTCTACCAATTCTCTCGTAGTTGCTCTTAGAATTCTAGAGATAGGTCTATTTATAAGAAGATGGTCCGCCTCTATAAATAGATTTCAGAGGTGGCTGCTGTTTCAGCTACCTCTAAAAATAGGTGCAATAGTTAAAATTCGTAGCTTTTTGAAATTAAATTTGGATGAAGACAAACTTTGCACCAAAGTTGTACAATTTGAAGAGATCTATAACTTTGTAGTTGACAACTTCTCATATCAAATCATTTGGACTCCCAAATTATGTTTAAAGTTCTTGGATTTTTTAAATTTACATTTTTATCCTTTTCAGATGTAGTGCACAGAACATCTAATTAAAACATCCCATATATTTTACCATTTGAAATCATTTAGGGGCCAAAATATTCAATACAAAATTCATGCAAGTTCATACAAAAAAGATTGCATACTATACTTGATCCAAAATCACTTTGAGGTGTGTTGGTATGTGTCCTCGCACAAGGCACGCCTGACCTAAGTTCAGGCCCCGAAAATTACATGTGCACCAAAATCGTGAAGACTTACGAGTTGTGACACGCTGTCTGATGTGCTTTCTTTCTTTATTTTTTGCCTTATTTGTGAATTCTGTAAATTGATTTTACTTTTGCTTTCTCCCCTGGGATTTACCATAGGTGGGTCTTCAGAGCCTTATGTAATGGGTGAATATATATTAAGGTTAAAAGATCTTTGTTAGTCTGTGCGCTGGTGAATGGAACCCACACGCTACATCTATGGATTTCCCCTACTTTTTAAAAAACTTTCCCAAGGTTTGCCACAGGGTATCCAAGTTGAAACACATAAGCTGAACAAGCAGTCCTTTACTGCAATATATTACTAAACACAAAATTGGCATTATTTCCGAAAACAAATTGTGATAGATTATGTTGGATCTACATGTTGAACTTGATTTTACCAAAATTTAAACCACAACCATTTATGCACTGGATAGATTCCTTTGTACATAACCAATTTAATTTATAAAGCACAAGCCAAAATTGGTGAAATCAAGGGGCACTAGTCAAATGTGATTGCAGATACAAGCGAAGAAATGATTAAGGGAGATGTGTTTGCAAGTAAATTTAGAGTGACCATTGTAATGCATGACTACTTAATTAATATGAGGGTTCGCCACAAATACCAGTCTGGCTCATATTATTGCATTGACAACAGACTAGTTCTTGGCATTCACCTACTGGTGCGTGCAATCATATATTGACAGATAGACAAAATATGATATGCATTTCCATGTATTAGCTAAAGTATTGTGTTGCATATGTTGGCTCAGATTATATCCACACGACCTAGGGTTTAATAGTTTCCCTTGAATATGCCTTGATCCAAGGTTATGAATCTGATGTATTAACTGGAAAAGTATCTAATTAATAACTACATGCATCTACTACTACTGAATCTGATAATTGATTTGTCATTTCTAGGTCTTGGTTTGTCATGTTGTCTTAGTGGTAGTGGTCGACAGGGGGGAAATAACTTCTCTAGTTCACAATTTTCCTTGTTCACACACCTCATGTGGATTGGCAGATTTCTAATAGTTTGTTGCAGCTGCATATGCATCCGTATTTATGGTAAGACAATATGACAAACTACTCGATGCAATGATCTATTAGATTGTGTCCTTTAGACATCGTGATGGAATCATATCCCACTTTAACTGGGCATGCATATTTCAAGGTTTTCATAGTTTTGGCATGTACACACATAACAATACCATTAGTCCTTCTGGCCATTAGTATTTGCTCGTCAATTCTGGTTCTATTTACTCCAGCATTTTGGGATCCAACAATTCTGTCCACAGCCTTCTGATTGTTCATTTGATCTGTGGTGGGAAAACTCAAGCAATGCTACTGTTGGGCTTACAAAGAAGGGTTTCAACTCTCTTGTGATCTTAGGAGCTTGACCTTATGGAATCACCGAAATAGATGTCGGCTTTGGGATTTGCTTTAGAAGAATGTCAGCTGTGGGCTGTGGCAGGGGCCCGGGGACTATCCTTCTTGGACCACACCTAGAAAATTTATTTATGCATTCTTTTGAGCACTAATGAAAAATGTTAGCATAAATGACTGTTTTCGCATAATTAGCTATTGCCAGGAGACAAAAAAGAAAGAGTGACACTGAAAACCTATATAAAAGGATATAATTAATCCTAAAACAGTTTATCGAGTGAAACAAGTCTAATACTTGTTCCCTATTATATACTGAGTTAGTGTCAATATATCTGCTCCTCCAACAATTTACAAAGAACATAAACACAAGTGCTTCCAAAAATGTGTATGCTTCCTGCTGTAGAACACTCAGAAAATTGTGTAGTTTGAGAATAAATTCACAAGATTGTCTAATGCTTCAGGATAAAATTTCCTTGCAAAAAGGTAGCATGGTCTCTTCAGTCCATTCCACAGGCAAGGCCTCTGCAAGAGCTCTTTCTGCAGTCAAAAACAAGAACATAAGCATTGGACGTCCAGTGACATCAAAGAAAACACAATTACTCTGGTTGCAACTGAAAAGAAAACTTGAGCTGAAGATATTTTAAACCACACACCAAAGGAAAAATGGGAGAACAGATCACTACTCACTAGGAATCAAAATTATAGTACGATGACAAATGAACTTGAGGCAATGATGAGTGTGCACTTTGCTTGATTTGCAACTTATGGAACTGATAGGACTAAACGCTTCAGAGCCTAATAGTAAATTACCACAATTCACCCTATAGATTGTGCACTGGGTAAGCGAATGTATATAAAATCCTACGCCGACTTATCATGTGCAAATAATGCAACATATATGATAAATTTAAAAAAACATGGTAGTATATTTAAATCAGTAAATAAATGCAATTTTCAGGCTTGTCTTTCAAATAAATAAATGGTTAAATTAATTAAGATAGCACGGGAGGAAGAGACCTTCTCATCACTGGTGATGTGGTAGCTCACATCAATCGACTGCAGCAAAATGTAAGTTAGAGGCATAAAATGATCATATTTATCATGTTTAGATGAAAAAAATAAAGGTAAACATACAGTCATATTCTTCAGTCGTTCATAAGTGACATCCTTAGCACGGAACGATCTGGGATGCCATTTTCCTTCAGACCAATCAACGTAGGTGACTGACCAGTTAGCAATGCCAGCAGGGTCCATCATCTGTTCAATACATATGAGAGCCTTGACATCAGTACCTAGAAGACATTATTGACAATCAGATTCTTTTATTTTAAATATGAAATGGCACTATGGTGTCACTACTAACGTGGAATAGTGTCGGCAGATAATGCTCATCTGCATAGCAATTGCGACCTTCTTCCATTCCGGGCTGCAAAGGGCACAAAGCACAACCAAAAGCAAATTATTCGGCAAAGTAGTGCTGTCAACATAACTACACAGTTTTGTGAACTTATTCTCAAACTACACAATTTTGGCTGTGCAAATAACAGATGGAAAAAATGTTAGTATATCAGAATGGCATGTATCAAGTCAAAAATACTATAACAGACCATGGGCACGAATAGCAGTAGTAGTATAGCAGAGGATCTAGAATTTTGAGAGAAACGGTAAGTCAGTTGACAGAAGAGTGAACTGAAAGCTAGAACATAGTGCGATCTTTGACTACAACATGACACCAGAATTGTACAGTATATGCAGGGAAGGATATAAAAATTTAGATTTGGTTACCCTGCAGAAAAGCCTGAATTGTGAGTAATAAAGACTGTCTGCAGTCACCACCATTGCATGTTGTCGCTTCATTGAGAACCACTGCAATGTTCAAGAATAGTATTGTAGACATATTTCAGTACTGGAGTCCATACAAATCTCATAAATCCAATGCATTCGTGGAAAATAAATCTTTATATTAAAATAAAAGAGGTTATGTGCGAGAACAAAGGATCACGGTTTGTGAACTTGAAAGAGGTAATATTAGGGTCACCTGAGAACCCTTCCTGAATTCTGACTCCCGAACCTCAGGTAACATATTCTTTGAGTATCTGTAAACTCCATGTGGCCCAGGATCATGGAAACTAGCCAATAAATAAGCAAGAATGTGAACGGCAGAAAAAAAAATGGCAAGGGTATATAAAAAACTAAGGAATTAAATATCTATGTAATAGTCTATGAATGAATGCCACATAGTTCAAAAAGAGTACTGTCTCACCAGTCCAGAAAACTGTGCCTTGATCCCATGAGGAAGTCGTATACATAGTCAAAATTGTGGAGAGGAACACAGCTGAATTCAGTGTATGAGGAATGGTCACAGAGTGAGAATTCTTCATGCTAGAAAGTATTTTCGAATATGGAGATCACCTGTCTGAAAGCAATACAAAATG
This sequence comes from Bothriochloa decipiens, assembly GCA_023333625.1. Classification (NCBI taxonomy): domain Eukaryota; kingdom Viridiplantae; phylum Streptophyta; class Magnoliopsida; order Poales; family Poaceae; genus Bothriochloa; species Bothriochloa decipiens. The sequence continues at coordinate 28,005,431 of CM041635.1, forward strand.
CTGGTTGTCTATATCTTCTAGGGCTTTTGCCAACAGCCTCCTTTCTGCATCAACCATTGAAATCATACCCCATCCTACCTGATAGGAATTTCCCAATATCAGAATCCTACGGCGTATGTGTATATAGTCAATGTGCAGCGAACTTTAGTTATCTACTCATCACTAACTGGCTATACTTCTTAGACAGAACAGAATCTGTCAAATCGAATTATCTACATACATATAAATACAAAAAAAAGAAAACAATATGCTAGATAAGTTCTACTTCCAGCTCAAACGTACATGCATGTTGTATGTGCATTAAGTCATTTTTAAAAATTTTAGAACTGTGGTCACAATAATTTTTTCAGCATAAATATGCATATATTCTGAAACTGCATCCTGTGCCTTTATTCCTATACACATACACCATATGTCAAGTATTTTTAAGTGTTTAAATATGCATACCTAGATAAGAACAATGGCAGAGTAAAATTAATTATCACTGGAAAAACTGAAGAACTAGAATGCATTTCCTAAAAAGCCGAGCAGAAAAGGTGTCATACATATAATAAATCTTAGTAAATCAAAACAGATTTCTACCTTATGATCTTACAAATACACATGCTTTACATGCTCAGTGTGGCTTCATCCTTAATAGCATTACCTTCTCACTGTGTATGTCTCTACCGACAAATATGGGACTGACATGTTCGTGCTTCTCTCGTGAAGCGTGAACATATATAGTGTATCTCCCCTCATGTCCCTGGAGAGATAAGATGAATAGCATGGAAAACAAAAATGGAGTAAGATGTATCCCTTGGTCTTTTGATCCAAATGGTGCCATAATGAAAAGTAAAAAGAAAAATAGGTTCAGAACAAAGCACACTTGTGGTTTGGTACTAGGGGCAAATCCATTAATATAACAAATCTGATTCTGGTTTAGATCTATGCAGATTTAAATAAATCAATGGTCAATAAAGAACGAATTTCATGAAATGAAAGATGATAGAAAGATCTGATGATGCAGCCTATGGACGCAAACTAATGAACTCTTGATCTTAGTTGTGAGTTATGATTAGTGAATTATTCTACATCTTTATTGGATTTGTAGATTTGGAAACACCACAATGATTTTGTGTCTTCAACAATGTTGTCCTAAGTGTTTCCTTGATTGCGAGGATGGTAGAAGAGGATGACGCCCTACGATTGCAGTGTTTGGGACCTTTTATATGTTTTTTCTTTTGTTCATATTTTACTTTTTCAGGTGGGGCTCTTTTACCCTCACATTTGTATCTCTTTTTCTTTCTTAATGAACAAACATGTAGCTCTCCTGTGTCCTTCGAGAAAAAATTGTGATCGTTTGCTTTGTTTGAAGCTGATGTGTTTGCTTTTTGTCATCTAGAGCTTGGGTTGATGTCTGGTGTCTTGGTGTTGTACATTTTGCACTCATTTTCTTAATATAAAATGACAGCATCTCTCTCTCATATAGTCAAGAAAATAAAATTACTGCACGTATCAACCATCTGTACTTTCAATTGGAGAGTAATATATACGTATTTTATTAAGTCATCCTTTAGGACCCACAAATATTATCTGGAAACAGCAGATCCAATTTCTGTAACAAAATTAATATCATGTATAAAGTTGTTAAGTATGCATGATTATACACAAGGGAAAGTGACACTGGATACCTTAAAGAACAACTCCCACAATTTTTCGAATGGAAGTTTGCCTGGGGTCAGGAACATAAAGGCAATTTTTGGGTTCCTTGATATGAATGGAGGCGTCGAGAGTATCTGTCTGAAGACAACACGTGCAGCAGTCTCTGCATCAGTAAGTTCCCGGGTTGGTTCTGAGGGAAACCAGTCCCTAACAGGATAGGTATAATCCTGGGGTGGGTGAAGATAAGCCCATAGCACAGTGATGGTGATAAATATTACAGCCAGTGATATCCATAAGCGTCTTCTTGGATTTGCTCTTGTGCGAAGAATTGTAACACCCTTCATATCGCCCAAGCCCAATTTTCACACCTGATACCACTTCATTCCTTTTGGCTACTCGCATTGATGTGCCACGCCTTCATAACTCTCTTCTTGACTAATGCAAAAGTGTCTTATTGGAGCTTTCAAAAATGTGAAAATTGAAAAACCAATTGCCTAGTGCTTCTATAAGTGCTTCTGCAAAATAAAATAAAAAAGAGGAATTAGTCAAACAAGCTCAAACTACACAGGAGAGCTGCATATCATTTCATTAAGGTAGAAAAAGATAATACAATAGGACAAGGAAAAAGACCTATCCTCTTAAAACAAAATAATTGGAAGAGAGTTAACTTACTATAAGAATTGAATTGATTTTGGAAGGCTAACTAAGATTTATTCTGATCTACAAGCAAGAAAGCAATGATCTCCAATATTATGTTGCATGTTGCTAAGATGTTGTGCAAAGTCGTCTGCATTTTTGTACTGCATAATTTAATGGGAAATTTGGCTACAGGACATCCAAAGTGGACATCATTTGTTGATGGACACTCCGTACAGGTTTTTGTACACCAGAAAATGAAAATAACTCTGGGTGTCCAGGCGCCAATACCACAAATCGAATGGTAAAATCTAATCTTTGGAATCCTATTATTATTTACAAATCAAAGGGGCAATTTCATTCTAATATGTATTTTTGCTTATTAAATATCTAAATTTGTTATTACCTAAAGATTGGTACACTCTGAAACATATGCAAACATAATCAATTAATTAAGATGATCTGACAAGCCAAGGGTCATAAAGTGCACATGCCAAAAACTCCTCAACATTAGCACCGAAATAAAAGGATGGGAATACAATACTATGACAGTAGAATAAAAGTCACAAGCATTGATTTTAAAAGAACAGTCATAAACAATCGTTTTGGTTTGCCACGCAAAACAAAACAGATGCGATTCCCTGCCTCCTGGTCAATCAGAAGAACGGAGACCTATGGATTGATGAATGGCATCAGCAGCCTTCTCGATCCCACGGTGCTTATGTTCTTATAAGATCGATGGTCCGTAGAAACATTATGCTGTCAGCATGGGAGGCATTGGTGATATATAAACTCAGCGTCCTAATTTGCATTTCATTGATGTGTGCTTGCAACTGCATTGAGAATGTAGTGAGTTTATTGAATATTCATGGATCTAGTAGAGGTTTGCGAAGTTAACTCCACAAAAGATTCTTTTAACCACCTCTTAGTTTCATAATAATTAATTAATGCAAGTGAGTTTGCAAAGCCAACAGATGGATTCCAAAAATAGAGCCTGAACATTATTGTTGTAGGCATATCGTTGAATGCAGGACCAATACTTGTGGCTCCAAGGTTGTGCAGCACAACATGGAGCATCTAAAATCTAGACGCTTTTTTTGGAAGGTAATTATGTGCATGTGTTTCATTAAGCGGTTAAAAAAACAGACTTCCCAGGGAATTATATCGAGCACACTGCCTATACATTATGAAATTAAGGGACAAGCGAGGAGCACCATATGGTCAATAATTCACCTACACAGAAACACGAAATTTACCCAGATTTCACACCCGGCCATATGACGACGCAGCGCAAATAAACAGAGCAACACGAAAATCAAAAGCAACGGCATGCAGTACTCCTCTCCCAACCCCAGACTAAATATACCGCGGTCAATCCTCCAGTGCCATGCAAAAGCAAACTGCCGCAGCGAACGGGCTCCATGAACACAATGCAAAAAGCAAATCATATTGCGCGTCGGATTTGCACCCGCAGGAGAAATGGAAACGGGAAATGCTCGTCGTACCGGCAAGGTGCGGCGATCCAAGAAACCACCAGCGGGAACAACCCAGCTGGGAAAACGCTTGCGACGATCCACGACGATGTGATGAAACCGCGCGCGCAGGATTTGTGTGGGGATCGGATGGGGACGACCGATGGAGAGATCGAGAGGGCCTCGTGGCACGACGCGGGCGTTGGTGGGAGAAGGGGCTCGTACGAGAGCAGGGAACAATTGCAAATGGAGAAATGATGTTTCTGCATGCGTGGCCTTTGCTTTGCGCTCGGCGGAGAAGACGGGGAGGAACCCCACAGACACACAGTGCTTTCGTTTCGCAGCCTAATTCCATCGCCTCTCGGTCGTCGTCGTCGTCTCGCGGTCGCGGGGGAGCCGAAAGGTCATCCAGCAGGCCCCAGTACGTGGACAATGTATTACATGTCTCGGTGATATATAGCATGCTGTCGTGTACATTCAATAAATCAATTTGCACGCAGAGTCACCAAACGAACAAACCGCCGGTGAAACTTCTTTTAATTCACTGCCGGATCGATCGGTTGGACCAGTTGTGATCTCCACCGCCAAATCATCATAAAGTGAACCATGGTGGTAGAAATTTTTTTCACCGCCGACTCTAACTGGTACTGCGGCCTTCCACCTTCAGATCAGATTTTCACCATCACCTCTCTACCTGCCGCTGGGGAGGGTATGGGGCATCCATATCCATTACTCAAATTCCCCATACCCACACAAAGCGCATAATCCCCGACGGGTTTTGAATATTCAACTGATGAGAAAAAAGAGCAGGGCATTAGCGTGGGGGAGCTTGAGCTGGCCAAGCAGCAGTTGCACGTACGTGAACATGCTAAACGGATAAGGTGGGTATTATCCTACCCACATCCAAATTAAAGTGGGTATTTTGCCTTTATTCATGCCCTCCCCAATTAACACGGGTGTGGATTTGTACATGGGTATTGAATATCAGTGGCAGGTAGAGAATCACCTCTAACTGGTAGTGCAGCCTTCCACCTTCAGATCGGCAGTGAAACTTTTTATCACCGCTGATTTGTAGGTGTGTCACGCATATTGGTTTACTAATCGGTGATGCTAACGATTTTCGCCGTCGCCTCTAACTGGTACTGATGCGGCCTTCCACCTTCAGATTGGCATAAAAACTTTTTATCACCGCCAACTAGTAAGTGTTGCGCATGCATTGGGTGAATAGGCAGTGCTAAATGTTTTCACCGTACGTTCGGCATACAGTATGATGATACGACGATGAAGACGGGTAAAGATTTCACCGCCATATATCATACATCGAACCGGCGATGTAAACATTCTTCACCGCCGGGAAGTCATCCATCTACACCTCCTGCTCCAGGTGTCAGTTTTTTTCTTTTTTTCCCCACTGGAAACCCTCCCTCCCTGTTCTCTCTCCTCTATCCTTTCCACTTCTCCCCAATCGTGCCCGCACTCCTCGTCATCACCGCCTGCTCCTTGTCGAGCGCGGCGGGCGGGCAGGCTCGGCCGGCGAGGGAGCGGCGGGAGGGCGCGTGACCTTCTTGAGATGACCGGAACGGCCGCCCACTTCGTCTCCGCCGAGCCGCCCTGCCCGGCCTCCCCCCCCCCCCCTCCTGCTCGCGATAAAATCCGAAAGCTCGCCGACGTCGTTTGCTCCGGCTGTCGGCATCCTCAATCTCGCGACACCCCTCCCCGGCGTCCTCAAGCTCGCGTCCTCTTCCCTCATCTCCGCGAGGTCGAGCTCGCGGCCTGGCGGCGAACGAAGCCCCCACGCCCGGCGAATCGATGTGGAGCTCGCTCGCCCGCAGCGGCCTGCAGGCGAGCTCCGGCTCGCGCTCGTCCGCGGCGGCGTGCCCGGAGGCCTGCTCCGTCCGCGGCGGCTGCTCGCCGGAGGAGGCGGAGGCGGGAAAGGGAGTAGGCGGGCGCGGGCCGTCGCTGCCGCGGGCCAAGGCCGCCGTGCGCGGATGGGGCACATCCGCCGCCGGTGAGGCCACGTGAGCGCGGGCCGCCTCCACCGCGGGCTGAGGCCGCGGTGCATGGACATGGCCCCTGCAGCACCGTCACGGCTCCTCCCGGGCTCCCCCTTCGTCGGGAGGTTGGGAACGCGAGCGAGCGTCCTCCGAGCGCACGCGAGTGAGTGGTAGGGCCGGCTCTGTGCATACTGGAAGCCCTGCATCCCACTAGGGCCTTGTTTAGATGCCTTTAAAGTTTTAAGTTTTTTTACTCTCTCCATCACATCAATATTTAACGACTTGTATGAAGCATTAAATGTAGGTAAAATAAATAAATAATTACATAGTTTAATTGTAAATTATGAGATAAATCTTTTAAGCCTAGTTAATCTATGATTAGATAATAACTACCAAGTACAAACGAAAGTGCTAAAGTATTCAGGATTGCAAAAATTTGCAATCTAAACCAGGACTAGATTTGCCGTGCGAGCAGCCCGTCCGAGACGATACCGGAGGTTTTACAGGGTCGCGGTGCTGCACTTTGGTCCGGTAAAGGCTGCTGCAGGATGCCTTCACGGGACCTAGTACAGGTAGTCTAATCGTGCTATTTTTTCAGCCTCGACGTTTGACGAATTTTTTTATTTTTAATTTTTTTAAAAGAAATTTACAAAATTAGTTTTCGGTTTCGAAATATGACAGAACTAGTCGTCCACAGTGGGCGTTTTTTAAAAAACGCCCACTGTGTGGGCGTTTTTTGTGACGTGGCACACAGCCGGCCGCCGCCGGTGCCGGCTCTTGCGGGTGGCCCACTTGCGCCTAAAAAACAACGCCCACTGTGTGGGCGTTTTTTGGTAGCCAGGGGGCCGCCTGCAAAAGTGCGCGCTGTTCTGCGGGCGGGCCTCGGAGCAGTAAAAAAAGCCCACTGTGTGGGCGTTTTTTGGGGTCCCCCTATATATACCCAGCCCCCTCTTCAGATTTTCATTATATTCACTAAATTTTCTAGAAAAAAAGAAAGAGGAGAGGAGGGAGGAGAAGGAAGTAAACGGCGAAGCCCTGTCAGTTTGAGACCTTGGCTTTTAGGTAAGTTTCTCATACATTATAAATCTGTTGCTATGCATTAGTAAAATATAATATGCACTAGAGTTGTTTAGTTTTTAGTTGACTCTGGGTAGATCCGTGAGTAGTATGTATATTAGATCTATAAATAATGATGTTAGAGCATTGCAGTTCATGTTAGAAATAATGATGTTTCTTCTATGCTTTAAACAATGGATTGCATGATTTAAAATGTGATGAATATCGTATTTTCTCTGAATAGATATATTTAGGTTTTAGGAATAATGATGCTTATGCTATGCTTTAAACAATGGATTGCATTATTTGAAATATGACGAATATCGTATTTTCTCTGAATAGATATGCAAAACTTGTGGCGAACGGAGTTTTGGAAGAAACGAGGTCGCCCTAGAGAATTGTATCCCGACGTGTCTAGCAAGGATGCTCCTGTTCCTCCTGCAGTCCCTGTCCCAAATTGTGACTGTGGAGAACCGGGTGATATTGGCAAATCTCGCCATGAGGACACAGCTGCCCGTTGCTACTACACATGCGGTGGATTCAATGTAAGTAATTGCACCTCTGTCACTGCGCCTTTATTCATTGCTAGTAATTGCAGCTCTTGCATCTCTAACAATGTCGTTAGCAATCATGTTTTGTAGGCCCATGAGCGGTGCTTTTTCTTTCAGTGGATTGACGGTCCAGACAAATTCGACCCAAGGTATCTCTAGTTTGACGAATGGTGGAAAGGAAAGCATAATCCACCCGATCAATTCGAGCGGTGGGTGGCACCTCCCCCTGACCCCCCCCAATGACAGACGAGGAGAAGAAAATAGCCCAATTGAGACGGCTTGAATCTCCGCCTCATTGCAAATACGGAGATTATTCTGTAATAAGTTCAGATAGGCCTAATGAGTTCGAATGTCCTAACCCCGCCGGAGTAAGTGCAAATTGTATGCGGTCATGGCTTTCTTAGTATTTGTGCATGTACTAACATTTTACATTGTAGGGTGGGTATACCTTGTTGCGGAAGTGTAACTTCAGGGAGTGGCTGTGGGGTCCAAAGAACAAATGGCCGGAGCCGAAGGTGGACAAGAAGAGAAAAGTGGTTACCCCCAAGCCTCCAGTGTTGTGCAAATGTGGTGTCGAAGCGCAGTATGGCCTACTACCATCGGAGCTTGGAATAGGCTATTGGTGCGGCCATATGGTTGATTACGATGAGGTCCTTTTGTTCCACTTGTTGCTCACTTGATATCCAAACTTTTTGTATTCGCTGATTTTAAATTGTTCCGGTCGATCACAGAGCCTTAGGAAATGCAAGTGGGAGGTTTTTGCCCATGTTGAAGACCGCAGGGAATACATGGATACACTGAAGCAAAAGCAACTAATGGACCTGAAGTTCAGGTCTGGTACTCAGCTTGTGGACAACTACATTAAGATGCGGAAGCGAGCGCAGGTTGACTATGCCCGATGATTGTGTGTCCAAACCCCAAGTGCTGCTCGGTGGAAGAAAGACTGTGATGCATGGAAAAAGAAGAGAGAAGAGGAAGCATCCTTGCATGCGAGGGAGAAGATGGAGGAGGCCGAAAAGAGGAGTGCTGATGCGAAAATGAAGCAGAAGATGGTGGAGGCGGAGATGCCGATGAACGACGAGGACGAGGAGTATGATGAAGCGTTTTTTGGAGCCCTCGATGACTTGGAGGCCGCTTACTACAAAAAAAAAGGAAGAAGAGGAGTATGATGAAGCGTTCACCCAAGCCCTTGATGACTTGGAGGCCGCTTACTACAAAAAAAAGGAAGAAGAGGCCAACGCAGCTGAGCGTAGCCGTACCAATGCGTTTGTGGGAGAGGATAGTGGTTCTGAAGATGAAGACTTGCTTTCCGGTTATGTTTTGGATTATTAGGACCGTTTTGTTAGATGAATTCGGATTAGTAGCTCATCGCCCTACCGGACCTATAATTTAATTGTAATGAACTGTTTCCGTGACTTTTAACTGTGCTGTAATGGACTATTATAACGGATGTAATGCAAGCATGTAAGGGTTTAGGGTTTAGGGTATAGGGTTTAGGGTATAGGGTTTAGGGTTTAGGGTTTTTAGGGTTTAGGGATTAGGGTTTAGGGTTTAGGGTTTAGGGTTTTCAGGGATTAGGGTTTAGGGATTAGGGATTAGGGTTTAGGGTTTAAGGTTTTTAGGGTTTAGGGTTTTTAGGGTTTAGGGTTTAGGGTTTAGGGTAAATTTTCACAAAAGGATAGTGCGTATCATACATCAAGACAGTAATTACATCGTACGGGGTACTACTGTCCCCGAGCCTATCCCTGCCCTTGCCCCCTACCCCTCTTCGGCCTCCTCGGTCGCACGTGCCCCGACGAGTAGGTGTGGCGATCCGGTGGAACTCCTCAAGTCACGCGGACGTGCTGCACTGGAGTCATCTGTGATAACTCCTGCGTGTAGGGCGGAGTTGCTCCTGCAAGCTGTGAAGGGCCAATCTCGACCTCCTCGTCGCTGATCGATGCGTCAGTGGGGGGGTCATTAGGTAGTCGGTAGGTCCACGACGAGGTGCCGGCTCCCTGGCCCGACGTCGAAGCTGCTCCCTGCGCGGAGGTACCCACTCCATGGGGCGAAGGCAAGACTCCCCAGGCTGCTCCCTGAGAGGAGGTACCCACTCCATGGGGCGAACGCCAGGCTCCCCAGGCTGCTCCCTGAGAGGAGGAACCCTCACCATGGGCCGACGCGCTGGGTGGAGCATGAGTGAAGTGCCTGGATGCCTCTGCTCCGTGCACCGAGGACCCCGCTCCGGAGGAACGAAGGTACGGCGTAGAGAACGCTGTGAAAGGTGTCATCGTAAGTCACACAGTCATCCAGATTGCAAAAACATAGGTAGACGAGGTGCGGTACACGGAGTTACCTCTGTTCTGGGGTGCAGGAGGACGTGCTGCGGGTGCTGGTGCAGGAATTTGAGGCGCTGCGTCGGAGGTCCAACAAGTCAGAGCCCTCAGCACGGATCTAAGCGTCGTACGCATCCGCGTGTACGAGGTGCGCTGCTCGTCCACTGTCAACGCCAAGCCACCCTCCAAGCGGCGACACACGGAGTCAACCTCCGTGTAAAGTAGTTGCGTACCATTGACCTAATTTCAGTTTTAAGTAAGATGAAAGATATACGTAATGAACTACTGATATATATGAGAGATTCAAGTACTCACGGCGTGGAAGTATTCCTGATCACGGTGCGCAGGGTAAGCGTCACCCACGGCGGCGACGTGTGGCTGCTGCTCCGGAGGAACGAAGGTGACACGTGTGCGGGTACGAGGCTGGTACCACCGGAGGTACATCATGTACGAGTCCTCGGTGTGGGGGCGGTACTCATCAATGGCGTCCTCTGTGGCAAGCAACCAATCGTCCACGTATGGCTGCAGACGTGGAACCCATAAGTTGCTGCCGACCTGTCCCCTCCGAGTCAGCCTGAACACAAATTTGAGTAAGACATGTCTACTGCGATTAATTTTTCAAAGTCAGTTGTTAGTAGTACTTACCTATGAGCATCTGCAAGGACGGTACGGATGATAGGGACGGGGGACGGCTGCATGAGACCGAACTGGCGCAAAACACGCCCTGGGCAGTGCGGTTCGACGAATATGTCGAACACCACCGGTCGGAGCGTCAGCCAGAAGGCCTGGTCACGTGTGCACAACGTGGACAGCCCAAGGGGAGCTCGTGCGTGGATAGCCTCCTGGCTGTAAGGCTCCCAGATCACGTCGGTCGGCTGTATCCTGTCGAACTCCAGCATAAACTCGTTGTACGACCACGTGACCTGCATATGTGCCCATCGTCGCTGAAATATAACAATAAATGGGTTAGAAGGTACGATACGAATTAACTATATACGTCAGCTAGGAACACGAACCTGACGACGGCACCAGACTGTACCCATGGTGGGGAAGTCCTCGGGCGGATGCTGCAAGAACAGGTCCTCCTCGTAGGCGGTGTGATCCACCACAGGTCGACCAATCGCGAACCGTTCAGCTGCCCATAGCTGTAGAAGGAGGGGGCAACCAGTGAGCAAAGAACCTGTTTCTATCTTCGTACACGCTTCGCAAAGGCCCCTGTACGTTGCCGCCAGTACTGCAGATCCCCAGCTCCACTGTGGCACTGCTCCCTCGTCAGCATCAGCGATCGCGCGTGCGTAGGGGATCATGACCTTGTCGACGGCATGTCCCGCGCTGCTGGTGAACATGACCCAGCCAAAAAGCCACAACAAGTAGGCCTCCAAGCTCCATTGCACAGAGTACACGTTAGCCTCTGGGTGTAGCTGATCGGACTGAAAAAGATACAGTTAATAAAGTTGAGTACAACTGTAAATTGATAAAATTCTTTTAAAATAGGCCTTACGGTAAACTGCATGAGCCACTGCTGCGACGGGCCCATGGTCGTGTACGGAGGGAGGCTGCTCATAGCTAGAAGTGCAGGGTGACGCTGTACGTGGCCGAAGTGGGCCATCATGTCGTCTCGCCAATCATGAAGTCCGTCGACTGGCCCAACGGCATCGCCAACGAGGGGAAGCCCAAGCAAGAACGCAACGTCCTGAAGCGTCGGTGCGACCTCCCCGCACGGCAGGTGGAACGTGTGTGTCTCCGGCCTCCATCGGTCGACCAGGGCTGCTAGAAGAGACCTCTCGAAACTCCACCTCCTCGTCTCATCGGCCTCACCAGCTCGGGCCTCCATAAGACGACACAACGGGAGGAGGCCTGCCTCACGTAACCTGCACATAAAAATTTTATGTTATTAAGAAGCCATGTGTACTTAATTGGGAGACCTCAAAGAGTCAACGGATACCTGGAACAGAACCGAGGGTCCACTGAAAGTAGACGTCTGGACGGTCGCGGTCGAAGTACGGGCAGATTGGCGTTCTGCACCGCAATATGGTACGAGCGGTGCTGCAGATCGATCCCTCGATCTAGCAGCTCTGGTGTGTCGTCCGCCATCCCTGCATGACATTATCACAGTTAACACATATGACACATGCAAATAGAAAGTAAAAAAGTATACAATAATAAATTTAAGGTACAACAAGAAATGATCGAATTTGAAACATAAAGAATGCACATACAACATGTAACAGAAATATATTCAAATACAAGACTGAGATTATAAACATTACATCCGGAAGATAGGTTCAAACAACAAGTTTGTTCACTACAGTTACAATAAAGCAAAAACCGTACATTACATAATCTTAACCAAGCTTACTACACATCACTATATGACCGAACCACGAGGCACGCGTGCACGCCTTGGCCTGGTGGGCCTAGAAGTTGTCCCTTCTCCTGTTGGCGGGGTACCATCCAATCCGGATCCTGATGGCGGGGCTTCTGCTGTTGTCGGCATGTCTGAGTCCTTCGGGCACTTCTTGTAAGTATGTCCCTCCTTGTCGTATTTGCTACAACGTTTGTACCTTCCACCTGCTTCGGACTCATCCATGGCGTTTCGAATACGTCTTGTCTTCCGACGCCCAGCCTTATCTCTGATCTTACTTGGGTCTGGAATATAGGTAGGTTGCGGTACTGTACTTGTAAAATTTCCCGCTATGCCAAAACCATAAATTTCATGTGACCATGTATGCAATATGGCTTCCTTGGTGAAATAGGGAGATACAAAAGTACGATCAAGTATTCCACACTCCGAGCTCGCTGCAATAACATGGGAACATGGTTTGTGGTAGAGTCTTGGCTTGTGGCACGTGCATGCGCAATACCCATCCTCTTTAAGTATGCATTCTTGCACAACTCTTCTTCTATATATTCCACGCTTGGCCCTATCAGCACATAAGATTTCAAATCGGTGCTCTCTAGTATCGAGTTATAACTCTATGCTCCTTTGCCTTCTTACGTTTTTCCTCCAGATAATTTGTCAGCATATGTCCAAAGAAAACACCTCGCACTTGCATTGATAGGGCAGCGACTTGGTACCGGTCTCTGAAATATCTGCATGTTCCATGCAGGATGAACTCAACAATGGCAACCAAGGGAAGGTCTCTAGCATCATGCATCACCCAGTTGTAAACTTCAGCCAAATTAGTTGTCATAATACCAAACCGTGCTCCGCCGACATCATACAGCAAAGACCACTTCTCCTTAGGCTCATTCTCTATCCAGTGCAAAAATTTTCTCACAGCAGATGCCGATCTCCTTCTGATGTTTGGACCATCCTCACCAACAGGTGCTGATCGGCTTGAGTGCTCTTCCATTTGCTTCGTTGTGAGCTCGTCCAACCTCCTCCAAAGCTCATTGAATTTTTTCTCTTGATTCTGTCCGCACAGCCTCTTGAATAGATCCATCAAGCTCTTCCGCTTAAACTGCTTGTAAAAATTAGCACCCATGTGACGCATACACCACCGACTTTGAACATCTGGCCAATCTTTACCATATCCCATCTCTGCATCACCGTTCTTCCGATATTCAATTGCCCGAAGAAGGCCAGCATGACGGTCATGAATTAGGCATACACCAGGCCTCATACCAACAATGCTAACCTTCACCTGCTTCAGAAACCAGTACCAACTATTGGTATTCTCGCTCTCCACAAAAGCGAATACCAGTGGTAGAACTTGATTGTTCCCATCCACGGCAATTGCTGTTAGTATCTGACCTCTGTATTTACCTGTCAGAAATGTCCCGTCAATACAGAGTACTGGACGACAATGCACAAATGCCCTGATGCAAGCACCTAGTGCAAAGAAAGCTCATTGCAAGACCAATATTGCAAGGTCATTCTCCATGGTTGGGTATGTTATAAGATCTGTACATGTCCCTGGATTTCTGGCGGCTATGCATTGAAGAAGAGATGGTATTATCATATGAGGCTTTGAATGTGCCAAATCTCATCTCGATAATCTTCTGTTTTGCCCTCCACGCCTTAGCATATGAAATGGTGTATTTGAATTTATCTTCGATATGCCTTATTATTGACCTTGGCTTATATCCCAGATTATGCACAACATCTGAATATATCTCTGCAGCAATAAAAGCAGATGTCATGTTTCTGTGGTACTTCTGTACACCTTCCAAGTGACAGTTGTGCTGAGTGACTACTGACACTTTCCAATAATCCTTCCACTTTTCCTTGAATGCATGCACCCTCCACGGACAACCATCGCTGGATCTCATGCACTTAACTTCATATACAAACTTTGTGGACTTTGCTACCCAGAACTCCCTCTGCAGTGATACAACCCAAAGCTTGACTGCCTCCATCAATTCTTCCTTCTCTGCGTACATCGCTCCCTCGATTACCTCATTCTCCTTATACTCCCATGGAACATGGTATCCCTCTGAAATAGCAAGTCCAGAGAAGTCTTCATTAGACCATTGCCACGGATTCACATTGCATCCTTCCTCATCAGAAGATTCATCACCCTCCACTTCCTCATTCGTCGCATCTTCGTTTTGCATTTCCTGAACAATGGAGTTGATCCTCTCGCCCTCATCTGCCAAGCCTCTCGGCTCACTGGCTTCTCCTTCTCTTTCTGGTTCCTGCACATCATGTCCCTGTTCTCCTCCTTGCTGAGCACAGTCGTTTCCCTCTTCTATTTCAGCATCAGTCCTAACCATGCTTGTACCCTCCACATCTTGCAAGGTTGCATTGTCTTTATCGTGCACCTCCATGAAAATGCTGGGTTCCCAGCCCCACTGCAATGCATTTTCTACGTACCATTTTCATGTTTCGGTGAAATCTACCGACATTAATTCCCAGAAGCATTCTTCGTTGCCACGGTTGACTACTACATTTACTTTTATTGTGTTCACCTCTGGGTTGATATGAAATATCCTCATTAACCAGTTACACACTGACCGAAAATTTCTTTCCGCTGGCCTATCTATTCCCTTTAGTGTTGACCCAAATTCAGACAGGTCTATACCATACGGCCCATATCTGACAGTGCCACTACCATGGAACAACCGAAACATCACTTTGGTTGACATATCTATTCAGAGAAAATACGATATTCGTCACATTTCAAATCATGCAATCCATTGTTTAAAGCATAGAAGAAACATCATTATTTCTAACATGAACTGCAATGCTCTAACATCATTATTTATAGATCTAATATACATACTACTCACGGATCTACCTAGAGTTAACTAAAAACTAAACAACTCTAGTGCATATTATATTTTACTTATACATAGCAACAGACTTGTAATGTATGAGAAACTTACCTAAAAGCCGAGGTCTCAAACTGACAGGGCTTCGCCGTTTACTTCCTTCTCCTCCCTCCTCTCCTCTTTCTTTTTTTCTGAAAATTTTAGTGAATATAATGAAAATCTGAAGAGGGGGGCTGGGTATATATAGGTGGACGTCAAAAAACGCCCACTGTGTGGGCGTTTTTTGGCGGCGAGGGGGCCGCCTGCAAAAGTGCGCGGCCGGCCTCGCCTGTTTTGCAGGCGGCCCCCTGCAGCGTAAAAAACGCCCACTGGGCGTTTTTTTACTGCTCCGTGGCCCGCCCGTAAAATAGCGGGCGCTTTTGCAGGCGGCCCCCTCGCCAACAAAAAACGCCCACGCAGTGGGCGTTTTTTTACTGCTCCGAGGCCCGCCCGCAAAACAGCTCGCACTTTTGCAGGCGGCCCCCTCGCCAACAAAAAACGCCCACACAGTGGGCGTTTTTTGGCCGCCAGGTGGCCGCCCGCAAAAGCCGGCACCGGCGGCTGCCGGCTGTGTGCCACGTCACAAAAAACGCCAACACAGTGGGCGTTTTTTAAAAAACGCCCACTGTGGACGACTAGTTCTGTCATATTTCGAAACGGAAAATTAATTTTGTAAAATTTTTTTAAAAAAAAATTAAAAATAAAAAAAGTTCGACGTTTGATTGCTTAATGGAGAGGATTCCCCCCACAAAAGTCTAAAAGCAACACATACACAAATAAAGCCTATCTCAAACAAGCATAAGATTTCTTAGTTTCTCACGTGGTGTTGCCAAAGAGCCTCAAACAAGCACAAGCACAAGATTTTTTTTTTTAAACCCTACAGCCGAAAAACATTGTAATTTTGAGATGAGGAGTATTTACATTAAAAAATTTAAAATCTCTGCAACGATGCGCGAATTGAAGCCATGCGTGGTGAGAAGAGAGACAGATGTAGCCTGTAGCCAAGGGATGGAGTCGCCGGCCGGCTGCCCGGGATGGTCGGCCCACGAGCGACCTTTGTCGGCCCAGACGTTCGCCCGTTGAGGGCCCGTGGTCGGACACTCGGACTGTCGGAGGCGGAATCAACGAGCGGCTGAGACAATATTGTTGATACTTTCCTTGTTGTCTATGAAGATACTATTAAGTGGAAAGCTATTACAGAGTCTGAGGTGACCATCGCAGCTGATGTAAAATTATTGGAGAAATCAACTACAGTAAGCATGATTCTTTTTGAGGGAATCAGTGGGGGAAAATACAGTAAGCATGATTGGGTCGATGCTGCATATTAAGCCACTGATCTATGTCCCCAAGCTGTTGAAAGGTGCCACTGGATCGTCCTTCACTCGGATGAATATCACCAACAGGCCAACACATCTTTAGAGGAACCACCATGCACATGCATGGCGAAAAAGCAATCACATCGAGCTTCAGCAAAGGTGCAGTCTACTGAAATAATATCATTTATGCTTGATTTATTTTGTGACATGCTGATCTAATTCCGTATAAATGTTGTTAGTGTGAATTGAGGATAGCCATGAACTCTCTTTGTCATGTGAACAAATGTTGCAATTATATATAATATATCATTTATATTGATGATTTTTTCAAAAAAAAAATGTTCATCTTATTTAAGCTTGATCCATTAAGCAACAAAAAAGTATACAAAATGATATTCATTACTAAAAGCTTGTAAATCTTTTTAGAATCAATTAAAAGCTTGTAAATGACCTCTTGCTCATGGTATTCATGATTTAAAGCTTGTAAATGATATTCAGATTCCAGACTCCCCTGTGAGTTGTAATGCCCTCACGCAACATGCATGGTATACACCCCTCTCCTCCTAGCTAAGATGTCTCTCGGGCAGTCCTGCTCACCGGTGGCTTGCACTGTTTAATTTGCACACTTCAAAATTCTTATTTCCAGCAGTAAAATTAGCAATTTCACAAGAAGCCAATGCTGATCGATCAGGCTGTGCCAAATTTGCAGGGCCGCCTTTAGCCATCTATATTCGCAACGCATCATTTCAAATAAATTAGAGCTGATAAAGATTCATGGGTAGCATATGCAAGAAAGGCATCTCTTTAACTTAACCTTGCTGGTATGCCAAGAAACGTATACATAAAAAAGGGGCATGCATTCAGCCAGACTGCAGTATCTCTAAAGGACAGCCTCTTTAGTATCACTCTGCACTCGCAAGGAAGGAACATTAGCTCAATGTGTTGTTGGGGACGTCTATAAATTAAGACTAGTGTTCAGAAGCACCAGGAATTCCTTGTCCATTTCGATCAAACTAGAGAAAGCATTATTAATCATTATATTCTAAGGTAAGCACAGATATTTTTTTGGTCAATTTTACATATTTCAGATACTGGTGATTGTAATATATACATGAACTTCAGAATCACTTCTCTGATGCTTCCTTCCATCCGAAAAGAAATATTTTTTTACATAAGGCTACTTTATAATCATACAATAAAAGATGCTAAATGTTTACATGTCATATATTTTGTTCAATTCATATATGCTTCATTGCTATAATGGAAAGAAACCAAAAACAGATTGCTATATATACAGGAAAGAAAGCAATAACTATACATAGCACGGATCGATTGAGGATCGGAGTGTACTCATTTATGCTTGACGTACTCTTCTACAACCAAGAAGTAAGTGATGATTGAACTCCTAAAATACAAATCACTCCTATTTATAATTTTGACCCTTTTATGTTTCTTATAAATGTAAATAGGTCCTAAAGAACTAAGCATGCATAGGTCCAAATGTTATAGTTGTGTACGCTCATCGGCCGCCTAAATGAAGTAATAATATCTCAAAAAGTTGTTGTAATAAACAGATTAATTGATTTAATCATGCTACCCTATCATCCTTTGTTGATTAATCTATTTCCAATTAACAGTCGCAAAGCTAAAGCAAATTAGAGGGTGATGCATTTGTCTTATAGGTGATTTAGGCTAGAACCATGGTGAAATTTTGATTGTAGTATTGGTCTTTCAAAATTTTCTAGATGTATGTGCACCCGGCCAACCACAAGCTATAACGTGTAGCTTCGCCACTACCGATTAGAATGGTACTTCTGTTGGTTCCGTCACCTGCCTCCCTACCTTCGCCGGACAAACCGGAGGAGGAAGGACTAGGGTCTTACCACACAGGGAAAGGAGCGTAGCACGGGGGCGTGGTCAAGTTACGGTGGGGCCCACAATGGTTCGCGTTAATTGGCACTGAATAGGCACGGTGCTCTCCCCCTTACAAGGTGCCTCACCCTCAGTATTTATAAGGCATACCAAGGGTCAAGGGCTTTTTAAATTAAGATTTCACTCCATGTTACGCTGCAAGTGGGCCCAGCGCGGGGTTATTTTAGTACAAAGACTGCATCGTGTAGCTACTCCGTCGTCCTGTCCGTACGCCACGCGCCGGTCCCTTGTTGCGCCACGCGTCGACTTCTCAGCGCGCCACGCGTCGAACCACCGTGAGTCCACGTTGGGTGCCGATTCCTGCAGCCTCGTGCGCCGCTCGGACTTCTGGCTGGACCTCCAGTACCTGCAGAATTTGAGACCGAACACGAGCGCCCGCGACGGGGGCTGGCATGTTGTACATACATCCGTCGTGGAGAAGGGCACTGGCAGAGGTCAATAGCTTCGCTGTTGGAGCCCCGTCGGAGGTGGTCAATATCTCTGATAACGAGAGGCATGAATGGCGGGGGGTTTGTACCTTCGCTACTTCCTATACGCCGGGGGTCTTGGCCCTTGATTGGGCCGCGGAGCTGCATGGGGGCTCCTGGTGGAGGTTGCTCCCCCCAACAGTAGCCCCTCGATGATTCGTCCCAGCTAGTAGGGTCGAAGCAACGCCTTTGGAACAAGAAGGGGGCTCAGTCGCTGGGCATACTACGCCAGGCCGACCTCCGGCAACGACGCCCCGGTGTTGCTCGTGGCCCGCGAGAGTTGGGCCCTAGAGACAGTGAATTTGCTTGCTGGCCTTAGTGTGGGTCTGTGTACTATTGATTGATATGACCGTTAGGGTTTGTGCCGCTCACGGTTTGCTGTCGATCTGGACTTCCTCGAGATGCGGGTTGTGTTGTTAATGCGGTGAGCGGCCTTGGTCTATAAATAGGGGGGTAGGCGAAAAGGACTTCTATTGGCCTTTGCGCATTTGCCCTGGGAGAGCTGTTGCCCTAACTCTCTTGAGAGCAAAGGTTGTTGAATGTTGTGTGCAGAGGTTTGGCGGAGCTTGTTGGTTGGAGGTTGAGAGGCGATGGTTAAGGCGGCGATGGGTGCGGTGAGCACGGTCCCGGTGTACGAGTTTGGGGTGAGCCGTGTGAAGGACGGGGATTTGGATACCTTCGCTAATCGTGGCTGGCTGGATCGGAGCCGGGCGTGATCTTGAGAAGGTGAGGCGACGCCGGTTCCTCATGACGATGAGGTGGTGGTGCTCGAGGGTTTCTTTGAGGCGGGGCTACGGTTTCCCCCGTTTCCCTTGGTTGTGAATGTGTTGCGGAGGTTTGGCGTTCAGTTTCACCAACTGACGCAAAACAACTTTCTGAAGTTGTGCGTGTTTGTCTGGGGCTTTCACTCGCAAGGGGTGGAGCCAACGGTCGAAGGTTTTGTCAAGCTGCATCGGATGCACACCCAGAAGCGCATGAGGAAAGTGACTAGGGACCCAGGTGAAGTCATTGAGGAAGGCCAGTTTTGGGTTTACACCTTTTGCCGCTGGACTTCTGCGACGGTTCCTGTGCCAGCGCAGAAGAATAAATGGACGAGCGGCTGGCACGAACGCTGGTTTTACTACAAGCTGGCCGAAGGTGATGGTTTGGTGCGTGGATTGGCTCTGCTGGCGGAGGTGACTGTGGAGGCAGTGGAGGACGCCGGGTCGTGCCAGTGCAAAGATGCGATGCGGACCTTGTATCGCTGCATGACAGCTCAAGACTTGTTTGAGGAGTACCACTGTGCGAGATTGGTTCCCCTTTCGACTGGCCAGGCTTTTGGTCTATTGTAAAGGAGGGAGAAAATTCATACGGGGAGCGGGGGTACGGGGGGCTACAGACCCTGAATATTGATGTACGCACGGCCTGGGCGGAGGTGTTGGGTGCTGCACATACTGAAGCATAGGGCCTAAAGAAGATTTATGCTATTGTGATTGTGGAGGTGAACGAGCTAGTGGATAAGCTGGATGAGAAGGAGCTAGGAAAGATACGCGGGACGCTGTCTGATCGGGCCCGGGTGAACCGGGTGTTTGACATTCTTGGGGTGAAGTACAGAGTACACGCCGTAGAGAAAGAAGCTAGGAAGAGGAAGAGGCAACCGACGGAGGTGGTAACGAAGGAGACGTCGGCTGGGGAGGTTGCGAGTCATGGTCGTCACGGGGGACACGGAGGTCAATCGAAGGTGTCGGTGACCAAGCTTCGCAAGGTTGCTGGTGGGGGTTGTTGTGATGCTGATCTCGGAGCTATGGCCACTGCTGCCGTGTCGGCTCTTGTTGTGATGGTTTCTTCGGCGGCACCGGCAGTTCAAGCTTCGAGAGCAGGTCGACCTCCGCTGCCTATGGGAGGTGGGCTTGGTGATGGTTGAGGGGCCGCTGGCGGTCGCTCGGCTCCGATCCCGATGGCGAGCAAAGTGCAGCGAAAGCTGGTGCCTATCCCCCTGAGCGACGATGAGGACAAGTCGGGGGAGAGCAGTGACACGAGTTCGTTCGAGAGCTGGTCCCCGTCCGACGGTCGAGAGGTGGCGGAGGTTCACGCGGACGTGTCGTCGTGGGATGGCGCTGTAGTGCCCCATACTACGGCGACCTCTGGGACTTCCTCGCAGGTGAGTGCTCCGGTGGCGGAGCCGATGGCCCTCGGGAGGACGAAGCCGCCAGACTATGCTGGGCTTCATATTTGGGCCAGGGATGAAGAGATCCAACTAGACCCCGCCGCTGCTAGGGATGTGGGAGGAAAATGCCCTCTTGGTGAAGCTGCGTCGAGCGCGTTGCCGTATTATGCTTAGCGTGTTGGTGTTAAGGATCCAAAGGCGCACTTGTACACGAGTGCGGATCACAGAGCTATCAGCTGGCTGGCACCACGGAGGAGCGAAGGTTTCTAGTCCCAGTGTTTGAGCGGGTTAGCTTGCCCGAGATGGAGGTGTTCCTGGACAACCAACCATTGTGGGATAACATGCTCGACACGGAGGTGAAGTTGGTTGAAGCTCTGTTGCTGTCGCGCAACGTGCGCCATTAGAATGAAGCTTAGGATGACGAGTTCCGCAAAAAGCTGTCGGACCTTGAGGCCGAGAATCGGGAGCTGTCCTGAAAAACTCATGAACTCACAGCAAGCGAAGTCTGACTTGATGAAGCTTAGGGCGAACATCACGAAGGCGAATGACAATTTACATGATACCATGAATCGTAACGTGAATTTAGCGTAGTTGCTGAGGCATCAGAAGTTGGAGCTTGAGGAGATGATGAAGCGGGCGGATGATGCTGAAGGCCGTGAGGCCGAAATGAAGAGGAGGGCAGAAAGTGCTAAAAGTGGGGAGGCTAAGTTGTTCGCTTCACGGGCCAGCCAGATGGCAGAGGTGAAGGCCAGGCTTGGTAATGAGCTGGTAAAAGCCGGAGGTACTCCAGTGGTGATTTTCCTATGGAACCTTCGATTGGCAATTACCGAGGGTGGCTGCAAGAGGAGCTCAGCTTGTTGCCCCAGGACTTCGACGGCTTGACGGAGTACGGGGCTTATTGCATAGGTCTGGCGACTATGAGCGCACTTAAGACATTGCATTACAAGCATCTGAGGAAGCTCTCATCGGACGACTTCAAGTACCCCTCGGTTGAAGAGGTCTGGGCTTCGAAGAAGGACGCGGTCTATGGTAATATCACTGTATGCGTCCTGTCAAAGTTTTGGTACGAGGGTGGTAGTGTGCTGGCTTATGAAGAGGCGGTTGTGGCGACTGCCAGGGTGAGTGATACGGAGGTGCCGTGTTTGGGCTTTTTTGTCATGGTTTTTCCTATTTTTTACATTGGGGACTGACGAAGGTTCCTTGTTGTTGTTGAGTGCAACTTCACGTGGGTGTTCCTGCTGGGGAAGAGGTTGTGCCCGAGGACGATGCTACGAATGCAACGACAACCACCACGGCGATAGCGGGAGAGGAAGGGTTGGTTCCTAGGTCTGTTGGTGGGATGCGACCGCCGCTCCTGCAACGGCCGAAGCCCCTGCGCCGGTCGATGCTGGCGCCGTAGATGAACCTCCTGCGGCGAACGAAGGTCCAGCCGCTGTCGAGGAATGGGTTGGTGCGAGCGACGAGGCTGTTGGTGAAGTGGTTTGAATTGTTGAGTCACTGGTGAAAGATGCTTCGCTTGGTAGGGTGTAGAATGGATTTACTTTTGTTTGGAACAAATTTGAGTTGCGGATGATTGTAAGGTGTTTTAATGCTTTGGCGATGGTTTGGGTAGCCTAAACTTTTTGGGGGTTGCTATCATTTCTGCTGTAGCTTTTAATGCTTTCTTGGTGATCTCCTGGAGCATGGGAGTTTTTGTTGTTCTTGCTTGATCGAAGCTTTGTCTTTTTGTCGGAGCCTGACTGTATGCCTTTGCTGCGCAGGTCGATCTAGAGCCCGCGCACGAAGTGCTTAATGTTGTCCTGTTGATGATGAATCGGTAGGATTTTTTTGTGTCAGGGGAAAGCTGGGTTCGCTTTAGGCTTAAACATCTGTGCACGGGTTTTGACGATTTTTGGTGGTGGAAGCTTCAGAAGTATGATCGATCCAATCAGGCAGCTAAAGATTTTTGCAGTAGTACAGATTTGACCGACAGGAAAAGCATGCGCTGGCTATTTGGCTCTGCTAGCGGCGAGGTGCAGGATGACAGCGACATTGATGAGGACATGGCAATGGATTATCTTTTTGGCGAGGGTACTTCGGTGGTGGAAGAAGGTGGCAGGTTGAGGGTTCCAAAGCTGGAGCCAATGGATCTAGAGCCGAAGGATTTGCGTCGAAGCTTTTGCGCGAGGACGCTGGAGGGCAACCTCCCCTTGGTGTGCAAGAGTTGGCGGGGGTGCTGGGGGCCCACTGTTATTATTGATGATGATGATGTTGCTGGGCGGAGGTCTCGTGCTGCCTGTGAGGCTGTGGTGGCGAAGGTGGGGGAGTTTGTGGAGCTAATTGTTAATGAGCTGGTGGACGCTGTTCTTGGAGATAAAGTGTGGTCGGAGGCGATTGATGTGGCCCGACCTCGTTCGCGTTGGAAAGTTGGCAGAGGTTTCATGAAGCCCATTTAGTGGGCGAGTGGGTGTGTGATTGTAGGCCCATGTAATAGTTGTAACGAATGTGTCATGTTGCTAAGGTTGTTCATTGTGAGTGCTTTGAGTTGTTTTGTTGTGGCTGCCCTCCTTTTTTTGAGTGAAGCCTGTGATTTTGGTCGAGGGTATGGCGCGGCAGCGCCCGGTTTTCCTTAAGTGAGGCTCGTGGTTTTATTCGAAGGTAGAGCACAGCGATGCCCCGCTTTTCCTTAAGCGGGGCTCGTGTTTTTAATCAGAGGTTGAGTGCAGCGACACCCCTCTTATCCTTAAGCGAGGCTCGCGGTTTTAGTCGGAGGTAGAGCGCAGCGATGCCCCGCTTATCCTTAAGCGAGGCTCGCATTTTTAATCGGAGGTAGAGTGCAGTGACGCCCCGCTTATCCTTAAGCCAGGCTCGTGTTTTTAGTCGGAGGTTGAGCACAGTGACGCCCCGCTTATCCTTAAGCGAGGCTCGCGATTTTTAGTTGAAGGTAGAGCGCAGCGACGCCCGCTTATCCTTAAGCGAGGCTCGTGATTTTTATTCGGAGGTTGAGCGTAGCGATACCCCGCTTATCCTTAAGCGAGGCTTGCGCTTTTTAGTCGAGGGTAGAAATGCAGCGACGCCCCACTTTTCCATAAGCGAGGCTCGTGATTTTTAGTTGAAGGTAGAGCGCAGCGATGCCCCGCTTATCCTTAAGCGAGGCTCGCAATTTTTATTCGGAGGTTCAGCGCAGCGACGCCCCGCTTATCCTTAAGTGAGGCTCGTTATTCTTATTCGAAGGTGGAGCGCAGCGACGCCCCGCTTATCCTTAAGCGAGGCTCGTGATTTTTAGTCGACGGTAGAAATGCAGCGACGCCCCCCTTTTCCTTAAGAGAGGCTTGCGATTTTTAGTCAAAGGTAGAGCGCAGCGACACCTCATTTATCCTTAAGCGTGGCTAGCAGCTTTAGTCAGAGGTAAAGCACAGCGACTCCCCGCTTATCCTTAAGGGAGGCTCTCATTTTTAATCGGAGGTAGGGCACAGCGACGCCCGGCTTATCCTTAAGAGAGGCTCGTGTTTTAGTCGGAGGTTGAGCGCAGTGACGCCCCGCTTATCCTTAAGCGAGGCTCGCGATTTTTAGTCGAAGGTAGACCACAGCGACGCCTGGCTTATCCTTAAGCAAGGCTCGTGATTTTTATTCGGAGGTTGAGCGCAGCAACGCCCCGCTTATCCTTAAACGAGGCTCGCGATTTTTAGTCGAGGGTAGAAACATAGCGACGCCCCACTTTTCCTTAAGCGAGGCTCATGATTTTTAGTCGAAGGTAGAGCGCAGTGACGCCCCACTTATCCTTAAGCGAGGCTCACGATTTTTATTCGGAGGTTGAGCGCAGCGACGCCGCGCTTATCCTTAAGCGAGGCTCATGATTTTTAGTAGAGTAGAAACGCAGCGACGCCCCGCTTTTCCTTAAGCGAGGCTCGTGACTTTAGTTGAAGGTAGAGCGCAGCGACGCCCCGCTTATCCTTAAGCGAGGCTCGCGATTTTTAGTCGAGGATGATGCGTATGTGTGACCAGTGTGCGTTCCTGTGCGGGCCCTCGACGGCTACATGATGAACCCATCTGAAGTGCTCCTTTCGCTGCCTCTTATTGTCGTGGTCTTCGTTAGAGCCTCCAGAGATGGCCAAGATGACTCCATAGGTTGAAGTCGGATCATTGACCACCGTCAGGATTGCTTGGGCTTCTGCTTCGGCCTTGACCGGTTGTGGGGCCAGTAGGGTGGGTAGCGGGGGTGGTGGGCAGAGCCTGGGCTGGAGCTGGTTGCGGAGGTGTTGTAGGGTGGGCGACTGCATAGTGTTGCCGCTCCTGGCGGGGATAGCAGGCCTGAGCGTGCTGGGCTTGTCTGTATGGGTGGTGAGCGAAGGTTGGTTGGGGGTAGTAGAATGGCTGGTGATATGTTGGGGAGCTCGGTTGTTGGAATTGTGGCCCTGATGTCGATTCCGAGGGTTGGGGGGTCCTCTCTTGGTGTGGTTAACTGTGCCCATCGGAGGTGTGGCATTGGCTTGATTGTCCCTGTACTCGACCCCCTTGGCGAAGTAGGTGCATTGCTTGGTGTAATGGTCGCTTTTGGTGCCGTAGAAGTGACAGTAGTGCCCCTGCTGCTCCTGCTGCTTCTGAGGGTTAGGGTTCGTCGGCCTGCAGTCTGCGTGCGGTGCAGGTAATCTTGCCTGGCGTGGGTTTTGCCTCGCTTGCTGTGATGGCGCGTTGTCGATCGCATTGACGTTGCTGGGCCCCGCGCGAGGGTTGTCTTTGCGTTGGTTGTAGCCGCGGTCTCTTTGCTGACACTACGGTGGTTGGCGTGGAGCTTGGTACGACTGGGTCTTGACGCGGTCGTCGTTGTCTGCTCGGATCTGCTTTTCCATGATGTCGTACAACTCAGCAAGGGTCTTGGGCTCTCTGCTAAATAGCTTGGCTAAACATGGCCCCGGCTGGATGCAGCTGATGGCGACGATGATCATGATCTCGTCTCTGATGCTGGGGGTGCGGTTCTTGGTTTGGACAAACCTTCACCACCAGTCCTGTAACGGCTCATCGAATCCTTGCCTGCAGCTGAGGAGTGCCATAGCTTTGGTCGTGGACTTGTTGACCCCCTTGAAGTTCGTACACAATCTCTCGCGAAGGTCGTCCTAGCAGCGGATGGATCCTGGGCGAAGGTGGCTGTACCAGGACTGAGCGATATCTCTGGCTACGATGACGAAGGCTTTGGCCATGGTGTCCTCGTCTCCGTCAGCTGTAGAAACTGTGGTTTCATAACTCATGAGATACTGTCTCGGCTCAGTGTGTCCGTCGTACCGTGGCAGGTGCTGCAAATTGAACCCCGGTGGCCAGTCTGTTGTCTGGAGGTCATATGACAGGGGGGACTTAGAGTCATAGACTAGTGGGCGGTGGTTGGCTCTGAACCCCGGAGGTTGGTCGTGCTGAACTTGACCTGCGCCCGGGTACAACACATTGGCGCGAAGCTGCGGATCAGGGAGCGGTGGGTGGGGATCTCGACGCTGATGTTCATACTGTTGGACAAGCAGGGGTTGGATTGGTAGGGGCGGAGGTGGAGCTTGGAAACTCCTGTCACCGACATTTGGCTTCGGCTTCTGCCGCTGCGATGCTTTGCTCAATCTTGCGAAGCTCTGCTGTCGCCTGCTCAGTTCTGCGTCTGGTGGCCGCTATCCGATTCTGCCTGTTGATCTGGTCCAATTACCATTTGCTTGCTGCGATGGGCTGGCGTATCCGGCTAGGGACGGATTGGTCGAAGCCCTTGTCGCTTGGGACCTATCGCTGACGTTCGGGGCCATGGCTCTGGTTTCGTTCGATCCCCACGGACGGTGCCAACTGTTGGTTCCGTCACCTGCCTCCCTACCTTCGCCGGACAAGCCGGAGGAGGAAGGGCGAGGGTCTTACCACACAGGGAAAGGAGCGTAGCACGGGGGCGTGGTCAAGGTACGGTGGGGCCTACAGAACAGTTCGCATTAATTGGCACTGAATAGGCTCCCCTTATAAGGTGCCTCACCCTCAGTATTTATAAGGCATACCAAGGGTCAAGGGCTTTTTACATTAAGATTTCACTCCATGTTACACTGCAAGTGGGCCCAGCACGGGGTTATTTTGGTACAAAGACTGCATCGTGTAGCTACTCCGTCGTCCTACCCGTGCGCCACGCGTCGGTCCCTTGTTGAGCCACGCGTCAACTTCTAAACGTGCCACGCGTCGAACCACCGTGAGTCCACGTTGGGGGGCGATTCTCGCAGCCTCGCTGTGCCGCTCGGACTTCTGGCTGGACCTCCGGTACCTGCAGAATTTGAGACCGAACACGAGCGCCCGCGACGGGGGCTGGCATGCTGTACATACCTCCGCCGTGGCGAAGGGCACTGGCGGAGGTCAATAGCTCCGCTGTTGGAGCCCCGCCGGAGGTGGTCAATATCTCTGATAAGGAGAGGCGTGAATGGCGGGGGTTTGTACCTTCGCTACTTCCTGTGCGCCGGGGGTCTTGGCCTTTGACTGGGCCGCGGAGCTACATGGGGGCTCCTGGCGGAGGTTGCTCCACCCAACAACTTCTAAACCCTTCAGTTATGGCGTATGGTGTAAACATATATTGGTTAAATCCTTATCATCATTATTACAAACTAGGAGTTTTTCTTTAAAGCTGCCATTCTTTCGGGAGAAAAAAAAAACAGATGAGTTCTTGTTGTATGTGCATGGAGCTAAGATCATGTATTTCTATTGCAAAGAATTTTGATATTTATATTTAGTGTAGTGGAGCTATATCGATCTTATATATGTTGACACATATATACTAGTGTATATATATTTAAACAAGTTATTCGTGTAGGAAATCAATTAAGTTAATCATTATATATATTATTTTGAAAACAGGTGGTCGTAGCTAGACATATATATGTCGTGCAATATATATGATAATGGAGAACTTGGTGAAGCTCTTTTATGACTGGGAAATTCAGCTGCTAGTTGTTCTAAGTTTCGCAATACAAATATTCTTCTTCTTTACCGGTGGGCTACGCTCATTAGGCTGTCCATTTGGATAGCTTATTTGGGAGCAGACACTGTAGCAGTTTATGCCCTTGGCTACCTGTCAAGGCAAGAGGAGGATGCCCACAGTTTGGCTTTCTTGTGGGCACCCTTCCTCGTCCATCTTGGAGGACAGGACACCATCACCGCCTTTGCCCTGGAGGACAACAACCTCTGGCTGAGGCATCTGTTGAATCTGGTGGTTCAGGTTGTCCTTGTTGTGTATGTTTTCTGGAAGTCCATCGGAGGACACAGCATTGCGCTTCAAGTTTCAGGTGCACTTGTGTTTGTAGTGGGAGTAATCAAGTATGGAGAAAGGACATGATCTCTCAGGTGTGCCCAGTTTCAATCCTGGTAGACTCTTCTAGATATGAGTACGCGCCTAAGCGGGTACCGGATTTTTTAAAAAATTTAATCTTTTTTAATTAATATTTTAAAAAACCTTGTTCGAAATATATTTGCACGTTATAGCTATTTGGCGTGATAAAAGTACTATGTCACGTTAAATTATTTAGCATGACTATCTTTATATCGTGATAAAAGAGTTTGATCGGAGGCTCTAAGAGTGCCGCGCCATATTTATTGGTACGATAGCCTGTCGTGTCAACTTATTTGACGCGACTATACTCCACACGTTTCTAAGTTATTTGGCGCGCGACTGGTGCCCTTTAAAGCATGCAAGCTGTTGTTGCGTTCGTGGCCGATTGGAAAAATAAAAGAATTGCATGCGTGCTTCTCCACCACACATTTCATGGCAAGAGCTGCATGTCAGATTTGTATTCGTTTTGCCGCTGAATAATTATTGTCGTCTTGGATTTTGCCGCTGACTAATTATTGTCGTCTTGGATTCTACTCATACAGGGATACCAAGAGCATCTACAAAGTCTGCAGGAAACACAGTGCTCACATATCCCATCATATATACAGTGAGGAGGCCACCGCAGGAAACACTGTGCTCATATGTCCCATCGTTTATAGGC
This sequence comes from Bothriochloa decipiens, assembly GCA_023333625.1. Lineage (NCBI taxonomy): Eukaryota > Viridiplantae > Streptophyta > Magnoliopsida > Poales > Poaceae > Bothriochloa > Bothriochloa decipiens. Next base: position 28,034,183 of record CM041635.1, read on the forward strand.
CACCGCGAACGCGAAAAGCGAATGCTCATGTGTACGTACTGTATACAGAGCTCATTCACTCATTCACTCATGCAGCTCACTTTACTCATGCAGCTCACTTCTCTCTCTTCTCTGACCCCTTTTCCCGTTCACTCATGCAGCTCGCTTCAACCAAATCCTGAACCATAGCTGACTCTCCCGTGTCCTTTCCCTTCCTTAATCTCTCTATAATCCATTCCGCGCGCCGCCCTGATCGACTGTGCACTTTCCACCACCGGTCGCCGCTAGCCCCGCCGCTGCTCCCCGCCGCTGCTCGCTGCTGTAAGAGATATTGCAAATAGTGCGAAGAGCGTTCTGAAAAATATCACCCAAAAACTAAATAATGGGTGAAATAAATGAAAAAACAATGAGTATTAGTTTAATATAGGAACGGATTATTTTTGTTCTTTCATATAGTGTTTTGTTACAAGATGCTGTTTATAAGACAAGTCTAGACTATTTAGGCTTGAACCAGCATAGGAGTAGTGTGCATCTGGAAAACAATGCTGAAATGTTTTTATATGGATAAGCTATTAAAAAGACGTATTGAAAATGTTGTGCAATAAGCAGTTAAAATAACAAGAAAAGGAGTACGTCAAGTGAAAAGTACAAAATAGAATAAAAGAATAGTGTGCGATTGGTAATAAAAAAAATTTATACCTTTATTATGTGTAAACAGTTACCAAAGGATCACAGTAAAAAAAATTTGGAAAGTGCCCTTAAAAAGAGAGAGAGAGAGTGGTGTGATGTTGTGCGAGCAGTGAGCCAGTGACTGAAGTGTGCAGTAGCACATGGGTGTGGGCTAGCAGCATGGGAGGTGCAGGCAGCATACGTCGCTTGAAAAAGTGAAAATGTGAAATACAAGCACGATAGAGTGAATACGAGAGAAGTCTGCGCACACATCTCGAGAGCAGTTTTTGACAGTGTGAAAGACATATGCATGCTCGGATGTCTTTCGGTGGTACGGTAAAACAGTGACAGGTGCTAGAAGTTACTTTAAAAAAATATCATATCGTGTCATCTCAGTTTACTGTAGCATTTCGTTTTTATTTGATAAAAATTATCTAAACTTTGCATAACTAGACTTAAAATATTCGTTTAACAAAATTATGTAATTAGTTTTAATTTTATATACTTCATGCATATGCCGATATTTTGATGTGACAGGTGATAGAAATTCTGCAGAATTTTAAAGGGATTTTAGGAGATCTAAACACAGCCTCTACCGGTATAGTAAAAGTAGTGTACAGGTGCCACATGCTAGACCTATCTGTCCACGCGTTCCCATGTTCCCGCTCCGCCGGCCATGCTACAGACTTTCTTTCCCAGTGCCAAGTTATTCGCGTCAACGCATGTCACGTGATAGGATGGATACAGGTTAAATTTTTTTTTCACTGTATAAAAGTAATCACGATAAATTATTTGGCGTGATATAGTATTTTTATCGCGTCAAATAATTTGACGCGACAAAAAACTACGACGTGTAAATATGTTTAGAACAGATTTTTTTTAAATATTAATTAAGGGATTAAATTAAAAAAATCTGCACAGCTGCTGGTTCGTTCGATGATGGAGGCTGGAGAAGAGAGAACAGATGACTACTGCCGCACTGTTTTGCATGCTATATCTCATATGTCAACAGTCTTTTCCATTTTTGTCTCTCGTACATCACTAATATTTCAAGGAGGAGAAGATGAACCTTATTCGTCGTTTTTGGAGAAGGCACAGTGGCTCAAGTCACTGGAGATTTTTCTTGGCCTAATGTATGACGATCTCTACACCAAGGCTCTGGGCTTAGAACACTTAGAGGTGTTCTGCTTCGGTGCATCTCAGGTATGTGCATTGGTTGCTTTCATAGTGTTCGTCGCATGCGACAGGAAAAGAAGATATGGCAGAGTTGATACAGCAATCACCTACTCGTTGTTCATCGGATGCCTTCTGCTGGAAGTATGTGGCTTGGTTAGGCTCATGGCATCACCATTGACGTTGGTGTGGATATGGGCATGGCAGAAGGTTCTTAAGCTTCGCATCAAGCTCGACAAGTTTAGCTGGTTTCTTCTTTCCAGTGACCTCACTGGATGGTCGCAGAAAAGGTCATTATGGTCCAATGCAATGGGACAGTACAACTATTATAGTTGGTTGAAGAGCAGTGAACAAGAGCAACACAAACAACTAAGGTACTCTTTCAGCCAGCAATGCATGACCGTGGTAAGGAGGTTGGCAACATTACTTGGACTTGGAAAGAAGAAAATATTCTTTATAAGCAAGGTATTGGCGAGAGAGCATGTCAAGGTGGATGGGTTGCTAGAATGTCTGCTTGACGGGGTCGATGACTTTGCATCCGAATTTAGAAATATAATAAGCAGAGAATTTCCAAATCTTGGCACTATTTTAGGACACCCACACTTCTTGGGGCTCGGTTTTGGCAATACTATCGTCCGTTTGCATGTGCTGACGGAGCAAGTCCTGTGTAAATCAACCCAGCACCCGGACGTGGAGGCAAATGTAGATCTTTTGATGGAGGATTGCAGGAAATTGTCCCGCTACATGCTATACCTCATTGTTGCTTGCCCTTCCCGGCTGCCTCTTGAAGATAGCCCGGTAGCTTTGCTAGAACTGATGCAACAGCCTGATAAGCTTCGAGGTTCGCTCCTGGAACAGCCGGAAGAGAAATTTTCGGAGCAGGAATTGGTGCGCCCGCTCCGGCTAGACAAGGAAACACTAGAGGAGATCAAGGAGGTGTCGATACGGCTCATCATCTATGCCGCCAGCAAGTCGCGGCCTGAGCAGCATGCGGCGCAGCTGGCCAGAGGAGGAGAGCTCCTCACATTAGTCTGGCTGCATCTGCGCCTCCAGTTATTTAGGAAATCCCACAGGATAGAGCTGACGCACAAGCCTCCTTAATTACATTTATTTATAATACGGTCTACGCCCTGCATTTTAAACGAAGGTACGTACTACTCTTACGCTTATTTAAATCATCAACCAATTACTCTATTCTAATTAACGTCCTACATATCAAACTGATTAATTAGCTAGTTTCGGTGACTAAGGACGCACAATGGATGGAGAGCGGAGCGTGGGATCTGACTCCACGCAGCTTCATCCATTACACCATAACACACATTTACCTATAGTTATGTGTTGGCAAAAGATGATTTTTAACTACATATTATCTGTTGGCAAATGTGTTAATTTTTAACGTCAAGTTATGCGTCGACAATAAGGTCATAGGAGGACAGCTTATCTGTCGGGGTTTGTCTGCTGGCTGAAAAACTGTCGGCGAAAGTTCCTAGTATCGGCGTTGCCTCATGGGAACTACTGTACAAGTGTCGGCGAAGGAGTACCCTTCCTGCTACATAGTTGGACCCACGCTCGGGCACACATAAAAGAAAAAATCCCACCGGCCTGCAGTCCTTCCTGCACACCAAAAGAAAAAAAAAAATCCCCACGCTCGTGCCCCCAAATCCTCCGCCGCCCCCATGTCCGCCAACCCACGCCGCCGGCGCTGCCTCCTTTCGCCGCCCCAGAGCACCACCATCCCTACCGTCCGCTGCCCCCACCGTCCGCCGCTGGGGATGGTGGCCGGTGGCACCTGCCGTGTGGATGTCGCCTGCGCAGCAGCCTGCGCCAGATCTAGTAGCGCCTCCCTCAAAGTCGCCGTCTCGCGTGGTTGTGTCCGCCGGACGCTGCAGCCAACGACTCCCCACCATGTCATCACCGCCGGAGTTGCTCGTTCGGCTGCCGGCGCCAGATCTGGCCACACCTCCCTCGACCTGGATGAGAAGGTAGCCATAGCGAACGTGGGACCAAGAAGAGGGTCATCCACGTGAAGCAACGGTGAGGCTATCCCAGATCTGATTCCCCCTTGTGTTCTCATTAAACGTGATTCCAGGGAACAAATAGTCCGAGGCTTACTTGACACTAGGGTAATAAAACGTGCCTTTCTTTTCATATGTTAGGTTCATATATTTTTAGTTGTGATGTTCATGTATCATGAGTACACAACAGTGCTAAAACGTTCAGATTTGATTCTAGTTGGTAGGAAACTGAATGAAATTCATTATATGTGCCCTGCGAGCTGAATTTTTAGGGCTTCCAAACCACCTAGAAATTTGTTACAGATTCTATATTACTCTTTGGTGATATTGGAAAATTCTATACTGGCATGTAGCTCCTCAAGTATATTGAAGAAACAGTAATTTAGGAAGGCTTAGATTTTGGTTTATTGAACCAATTTTGAAATCGGAAGATTTGTGCATTAAAAATTTTAAATGGACAATGTACATAGTCAGCATGATAGTTTAGCTATGCAGGCATGCCATTGCAAACACATAATTCCAGTCAAACCACTTAGCACTTTTGCAATACTTTCCACGATGAAACAGAGCATCTTTCTGCATGACTTTTGCCTGAGTTTTGCTGGTTCTTGTGAGTTCATTTCATAGCAGGAAAATGCAGTACCGAGCCTTTTTTCAGTGTGGAAGGGGGCTCTTTCTTCAGCATTGTTTCTGTAAGTACTGTCCAGACATAGCCTAAGTAGCGTTTCTGAAAGGCTAATGGTTGCTGTTGCACTTTCCTAGTAGTAGTTACGTGCAACTATCACCATGCCCTGGTTAGAGTTGCTCAATGTTGTATGGTATTGGTAGGAGAAATTATTTTCAACTGTGTACATCTTGTTCTTTCTATTTCAGTGCATAGGATCACCATATAAGTTCAACTTTTCACTTGGAATAAAGGGATGACAATAGGAGGTTTAGCTTTGTCCTGTTTCCTCCTCCCATCTGTCCTACATGTATATATATTTCAGTTTTAGGTTCTTAATGGTTTATCTATGGCTGATTGACATGATTCTGTCTACTATTCCTTGAACTTGAGTCTCAGTACTTTTGCCTTTGTATTTGGGCTATTATTATACTCTAATATGCGCATTTCACTTCAGGATTGAAGCTGAAGCTATAGAATTGTGCAAGAGACTAGATAAGGAGGCATCACAAGTTCGACCTATATCTACTAATTGTTCTGTAAGTCTGTAACTGGAGGTAACTTAAAATCCAGCTCTAGAATAAGTGCTCCACATGTTGATATGCAGGCTACGAATGAACATCCTGACCTGCAATATGTATTTGTGTTCCTTCTGATGGGCCTATGTCACCAAATAGTTGATAGCATTACTGCCCATTGTAAAGTAATATTGTTTCACTATTTGCACCCAATAACAAACTAAGAGTTAATGATACAGAGCAGATTTCATTGATATTTCACATTTTTTTCATGTTAGGTACTATGTGGTGCTGCATGTAGTTTGGATTGGCAACCTTTTGAGATTTGATCAAAGAGTTGTGTTACTTGTTCTCTAGAGTGGCAACAACCATACGTGCACCAAGTTGGTGTTCAAGTATTTTGGAGTGGCAACAAGTGTAATTGTTGCAGGAAGACTTAAATTGTACTTTTGTTCTTTTGCTTGCACCTACTATCGTGTAGGCCAAAGGCATGGAAGTGCTGAATGCCACTTTTGTGCCCAAGTCATCTATTGATCTGTAGCTTTAGCCATAACCAGTTAGTAGTATATGTCTATGTCTCTAGTAACTAATCTATATCTTGTACGTACCTGTATATTTATGGCTCTATGTATATGTATGGAGGATCTAATTTTTATACTTTTAGAATTAAAAGAATTCGCTCAATGTGATGCCTTCTATATGAACAAAAGTGGATTTATCGAATTATTCAAATTCTATTTATTATATATATATCTCCACAACATAGTTTTGCCGACAGTTTTATTGTTGGACAGGGTATGGTTCACAAAATACCTTGGAAATGGTTTTGCCAACATAAAAATTGTCGGAAAAGGTTCTAACTGTCGGCGTAGGGTCAACTGTCGGCAAAGGTTTCAACTGCCGGCAAAAGTTTCAACTGTCGACAAAGGTGCACCGTTTGGCTACACAAAAAGTGTCGGGGATTCCATTAACTGTCAGAAAAAATTTCGCCGACGGCTTCTACCGCGACTGTTTATGTATTGTCGGCAAAGGGCACCTTAGCCAACAGTAGAAAGTGCCATGCCGGCAAAGCTATGTCGTGTTATAGTGATTTGACATGCATTGATCCTACAAATTAAATCAAAGAGTATGAAATGGGTCCTAATTTATTACTGTAATAGAAAGTACAATCCGTGTTGTCATTGTACATATGACGATATATGTGATTATGTAAGTAAAATTTGCTCTAGGATACTGAAAGTGATGTCGTGTGGTCAGCAGACACAGAATAAAGTTGGATTTGTGGTTTGTGACAAACTTACTGAAAGACACTGCATCACTAATTTATTCGATTCTTCTTAGGCTGCCCTTTTTTCTCTTCTCTTTATTTTGGCTGCACGCATTCCTTTGTGCCTCGCACCATGCAAGCTCGCCATGTCATCCGAACCATGGGGTTTATATATCCCGTGACAAACATGCATGTCTGTGCACCCAAATGGCAAATACACCTCATCTAATTTGCTCACAGCTTGTCTCTACGTTATGTGAGTGTGGCACGCCGCACGCCCACGTTGGGAATCATGGCCAACTCAAGCACACAGACGAGCTGCTAATTAACGGCACCGAGGGCAGCGCGGGGTCAGCAGTGGCGCGTCAACGCAAGCCCGGCCACAACTGACGAGTGACACGGACGCACAACGCCGCCCAGTAGGCAATAGCGACGAGCAGGAGTAGTGTGACGGCAGTGCATGAGTGCGGCGCGCGGTGGCATGTGATTTCTTAATAATCGCCTTTTACAACCGCATCGATTTCTAAGGCCAATTATAAATCCGTCCATCTATGAAAACAATGTATATATGTGGCGGTATTAACTCTATATCTATAGGTAAGAAAATTGAACTAGTAGATTTATTAGAAATCAATTGCAATGCATGAACCACCAGCCAGTGGACATAATATAACCACTCACTATTCATTATTCGCCAAAAAAAAGAAGAAAAAAAAGGCACGCACTATATTGATGTACAACTGGAAATCCAATCGTTTAATGAAATCATTTGAATGCAGTCTTCATTAATTGTATTGGATACTTCATTGTTTGTGAACAATCGCATTCACTAAGTTGTACTCTCTTCATTCCAAATTATAAGTCATTCAAGAATCTTGTAGAGTCAACGTGTTTTAAGTTTGACCAAAATTATAGAGACAATTACAAAGATTTGCGACAACAACTAGATATACTACGAAAATTTTTCTCAATCGCGCAAAAGATTTGTGCGTTTTTTTATTAAGAAAGGGAGTTGGTTACATGGTTCGAGGGGGTTTTACATGATTTGAATTTGAACTTGCCTATCCCCCTCCCCCCCCCCCATTGCTCTCTGTCTCTAGTGTACTACTCGCTGGATTAGATGACCTAGGTCCTTCGCCCCTGACTCGACCCACAGCTCCACCTGGCGTTGGATGGTCAGTTCGACGGCTTGAATTTGAGTTGCTGCACCGCGGAAGCAGCGGGCGTTGCGCTCTTTCCAAACCTTCTAGGCTATGATTGCAAACAGCGTGTCTGCACCTTTGGCCAGCTGTTGTGGCCACAACCCTCTCCAGGTCTACATCCACTCGTCGATGGCGCCTGCCGGCTACGGGGCGATTGCACCTAGCTTTGTTGCTGAGTCAAACTAGATTTGCCTTGTGAATGAGCATTCAACGATGATATGGCCAATTGACTCCGGCATTTGGTCGCACAAGAAGCAGTCGTCGTGCGCTAGCAGCCCGTGTCGACGTCGGCGATCGGCTGTCCAGTGGCGCCCTCGGATTGCAAGCCACAGGAACATCTTCACCTTGAGGGGCGCCCACATGTCCCATATCCGAACGCTATGTCATGTCCACCCTGATGGAGGGCGTGGTATGTCGAGCGCACGGTGAAGCCACCATCAGATGACCACCGCCAAACCAACCGATCCGGCTCCTCATTGAGTCAATGTTGTTGACGGCGTGCCAAACTTGAAGGTATTCCGCTGCTGCCGGCGCCGTGACCCCGCCAGTTCGTGCGAACCCGGTGCCTGTTGTTGAGGCCGTCCGCCACCGTGAGCCTGTCGCACACCCGCTTGGGGACGAACTGAAGCAGGGTAGGGGCCATGGCTCTACTGGAAGATCCATTCACCCGGCTGTCCTGCCAGAAGAGCGTCCCTCTTCCGTTGCCGATGACTGTAGGTGGATGCCCTAAAGAACGCCATCGCCTCGGCCGACTAGTGCAAGGGCAGGGATGCACATGCCTTTTCACTGTCGGCTTTCTGCAGCCATAACCACTTGGCTTCAAAGGCGGTGGCGACCAGCTTGATGTCTACAATTCCTAGGCCGCCAAGCTCCTTCGGTCGTGCGCAGGCCTCCCACGCCACTTGACATTTCCCACTTCGATCCCGATACTATGAAAATATAATTAACAAAAAATTCAATGATACTTAGTTGCCATCCTAAATGTTACAGGTAATTGTTTATTTGGCTCTGAAAAAAGTTCAATTACTTATTTGGTCTAATTTTTTTAAGTTGTCTATTTGGTCTCAAAATAAAATTTTATTACTTATTTGGCCTTCTGTTACTTTAGAGGGTTTAACGGTGTTAAGTGGCGTGTAAAAAGACCATTTTGCCCCTTGCTAAAAAATAATAAAAAAGAATCTTTCTTGTTTAATGTATACATGTTGAGTATATATATAAAAATTGCACCGGGTCTTTCACTGGTAATAAAAAAACTACTCATTAGTATTTTTAAGAATTACTTTTTATTCGCCATAATACACAATTAGTAATAAAATCACACTGGGTCTTGCAAGCGGATGAGTCGTAATTCGGAATCAAGCTTTTTACTGCAGTTTCTGAGCGAGAGTTCATGATGGCAAGAAATTCTCTGGAATCGAACAAATCACCAGCAGCAGATTCGTGAAAAAAAAAAGACAGCTGAAGATCCTCCCTTGGCCACCAGAGACCAAGAACGCTGGATCTCACCACCGGGTGGAGACCCAGGATGCCTTTCACAGCCGTTGTGGTGAAGGATGTCACTGCGTGGTAGAGAAGTAGCAGCAGCAGACGTGCGGTGGCCGGATCGGCCACCTCCTGCGTGGCGTCCTGGGGCGGGGACGCGAGACGTTGCCTCCGCTATGGTCCCGATGCGCCGCCGCCGGCAGATGGGCGAACGGAGCGCCCGGACGTGGAGGAGCCACGCTGCTGTCGGAGCAGGGTGGGGGAGGACTGCCGGCCGCCGCGGCTACCGTCAAGACGGAGAGGACCGCCACGCCATCGGGGTGGAGGACTGCCGGCCAGCAGCAGCACCTCCGTCCACCAGGTGCGGCAGATCGGCCCCCCCCGGGCTCTCGGGCCTGCTCGTGGGCCTGCTGGCGAGAAAGAAGGGGAAGAGGGCGACGGAGAGGAGGAGGCGCCGGTTGATCTGCACCTGGGGGCGGCTGCGCCGGCTCCTGCAGGTCGGCTGGAGCGGCGACGGCATGGCCATTCGCCATCGCCGATTGGAGTCGCGGCGGTTTTTTTTCTTTTGTCGCGACGAGAGCCGAGACAAGGCCGAGCGGACTGCTTGCGGCGGTGTGATGGATGGGTGAGGGGCAAGTTTGTCGTTTCGCGTGCGATACAGTAGCAAACCTAACGGGAAGAGCTTACGGAGCTGACGGAAGTGTAAATAAGCAATAAAATCGTTTTGAAATCAAATAGATAACTTTAAAAAAAATTAGGTTAAAATAGTAACCAAATTTTTTTAGAGCCACTTAATTATATAAATTTAGTCAAACTTAAGATATTTTGACTCTTCAAAATTCTTAAAATGACATAAGGGTATCTTAAGAGTTACTCAAATCACAACAAATGTGAAACTTTTCAATGCATCCACTGTGGTTCAAGTCGGCAATGGGAAATCAGCATTCTTCTAGACATCAAGCTGGATCAATGGTAAAACAGCAAAGAGTATAGCGCCCGGACTATTTTCAAAATGCAAAAGAAAAAAAATCAAAGTGGACAAGGCATTAAATAACAACAAATGGATAGAACACTTGCTCCCGATTAATGGCGCTGATGAACTCAGAGAATATGTTGAACTATGGGAGGCGATACAACAAATACCTAGAAATAGTGAGGTCGAAGATAATATTCGGTGGCGGTAGCAGCGCCTATATAGTATACAGTTTACGGGATCCTTTAGCAAATTTAGATTAACTCCAATTTGGAGAGCACAAACGGAACCCAACTGTTAGGTTCTTCGCCTGGACATTGCTACATCGAAAAATCCTAACTGCGAATAATCTAATCAAGAGGAACTGACCAAATGATCTGCTATGTAAGTTATGTGAAACGGAGCCAAAAACACCTCAGCACCTATGCATGAACTGCAGTTTCATAAAAGGAGATTTGGACAATTCTTCAAAGTTGGTGCGACATGACACACCTCAAGAATACAAACCAAGCTGCCTCTATCTAAA
>CM041635.1:28044663-28059451 GCA_023333625.1 Bothriochloa decipiens
TTCCAGCAAAATGAAGACTTGGTTGTCGACTTTGTCCACAGCATACGTGGAACTAGGCCCAGCAAGCGAAATATTTAGGGCGAACACGACGAAATGACTTGGTCCGGCCCATCCAGTACCAGTAGAAGAGGACGGTGGGAAAGAAGAGCAGAGCCGGTCCAAGAAGCCGGGCACGCCACCAAACGCACCATGGACCCTACCGGCGGCGACGGCGACGGCGACTCCGCGGCGACGAGAGGGAGCGGAATCGGAGGGGGAACGGGGGCCGGGCGGTGGGCGGTGGGCGCGGTGTGCGGCGGGTTGGTCTACTACCACTGCGCGGTGCGGCGAGCCAGCGCGGTGTCCCTCGCCGCCGACGTGCTCCTCGTCCTCCTCTGCTCGCTCTCCATCCTCGGCCTCCTCTTCCGCCACCTCCACATCTCGTGAGCCCCCTTTCTTTGTCCTCCGCTTCCTTCTGCTAGCTCCGCGCTCCAGTCGAAGCAATTCTGGCTTTCTTGTGTTACTGGTTCAGCTTGCTGGCTGTTTATGAACTTATGACGATTGTTAGGTGTGATGGTCTGTCCCCGCAGTAATCTTTGGCTCACTGTAGCAGGATAGTAGTAGATGATTCTTGTAGTTCTAGCTTATGGCCTGTAGATGATGCTACAAAAGGGGAAAGGAGGTGGGCAAATAAAGAGGGGCTATTCAACTATGCTTCCTCACTTTCAGGGATCATTCGGGAAAATGCTTATTTGGTATGAAGTAGGCCATACATGTCTATAATACCTGTGACTGATTTTCTTGGTTGTGAAACTGGAGTAAAATTGTATCGATTCTCTATTTTGTTGGTAAGTTTGATTTTGTTTTGTGTACAAACCTATAGCAGGTTGCTTTATTAGAGAACACACTTATAGCAAACATAAAGCGCATGATGATAACTAAAAGAGCAGGGGCTTTAGACGCTGGGTTGGAGTTAGGTTGCTTGCATTTTCATATCCATCCAAGATAAAAACACATTCGACCATTCCTTGGTGTGGCCGCACCACTTCTGAAGGATACTACTATTGCTTCCGGATGCTTTAGGATTGCTTACTGATTTGAATAGAATTCTTCAACTATCAACCTCAACCATCGCCACTCATCTGATTCACTTTTTCACGGTGTTTTGACCAACTAAACACTTCAAATTGATATATATATTTATTCCTGTTAATAGTGCAGCATTACTGGCTGTTGGTTTCTCTTTCCCTCCAGCACCAGTTTTCTACTACTACTAATGCTTTTACTGTATTCCCTGGAAAAAATTAGCACTAATCCTTAAGCTCCTGAACATCCTCAAAGGTTTCTTAATGCTAGTGTGGAATAAACAAACTCAGAAATTCTAGAGCTGCTCTCTCTGGCCTCTAGGAACTTCTGTGATGGCATCTAGCTTGGCTAGGATTCTTAATTTCTCTGTCCACGTAGGAGTACGTATGGTAGTGAGAGTATATAGTGAGAGTATATGCTGCTAGTGGCTAGTAGGCTGTTCAAAACTGGAGAAAAGCTAGAAATGGACAGGCAAGTAAGTGGAGCAAATCAATTATGGGTCCCCAGTTATAATATTTTTAGGCAAATGTCCATAGTTATGAGTATGAAAAGTCCTATATGAGTGTAAGATACTTGCAACCAGTTTGCTTGTTTTATAACTTTGATCAAATATACCATTTTGCTTGTTGTATGGTAAACTTGGTGTGCAACCCACTTTGCTGTTTACAAACCAGTATCATGGTAAATTGTAATGAAGAATGAACATGTTAGAGCACATGAAAAGTACTAGAAAGGTGAAGTGAAACACACAAATTTGCAAATTAGAAAGAAAAAAGGTTCAAAACTGAATAAGCCACCGGATTAGTTTGATTTGCCTTGAGTTTTGAAATAAGAAAATTCCATAATTTCTTCATTGTGGTGATAATGCCAAAACTATTCAGTGTATAAGGCAGCATTATTTTACTTACATTGTCATACCCTGGGAAGAATTATAATGAATTCTGAGTATTGGAACTGCAATACTTCTGCACCAGTTCTTAACTTTTGTAAATAAAACACTTCCAATATATTTGATCTTTTTATCAGATTGATTAGAAAAATTTGAATATGGAAACTGTCCACCACTACATGATCTGATTTGCTTTCTTTGGGAGCTTCTACCACCAAAATGTTGTGCTCAAACTTAGATGTATTCCCGCTAAATTTAATGATGTTACTTTGGTGCTTTCTTCCTGCTGATCTAATTTCTTAACAGTTATCCTCAAGTATTACTAGTAAATAAAACAGTATGCTTGTTTTCAAAAATAGGGCTGTGCTATGCCATATAATTTTGGATGGTATGTTATTGTTATTTTCCTTGAATAAAGTAGTTCTGATGTTGGCAACAATTGACAACTGGCAAAGTCATTGCCTCATTGGTCAATTAAAGAATGACAACCGCCATCACTTTAGTTAGACCTTTCTTACGAATTACCTGTGGTTTATGATTTATATAAATGGAAATTGGTATTGCAGTGCCTTATTTTGTCTTTAATGATTTTTTTATGCAGGGTACCTGTGGATCCTCTTGAATGGCAGATCTCTCAAGAGATGGCAAATAGCATAGTTGCATCCTTGGCTAACACAATAGGAGCTGCCGAGTCTGTATTAAGGGTGGCTGCAACTGGACATGACAAGAAGCTGTTTGTCAAGGTAGGCTCTCAAAACTTTGACTTTTATGTGTTTGTCCCTGAGGATCTGAGGCAAAAAAAAATGTTGAAATTATATTATATTTCTGTGTTACTAGTTCATGCTAATTGAACCTACAACTTTTTGGCATTTGAAGCATGTTAACTAGTGAGTTCTCATTTTGTCCGAGCTGTTCTGCGGCATGCAAATGGAGTAGAGAAAAGAAACAAAGCTCCTTGTGTCATTTTTAATGTGGGTTTAGTTGATCTGCTAATTACCAACTTCATGTTCTCTGGCTTCCACTGATCCACAACCATTTTGTACAAAAGAAAATAAGTTCAGTCCTCCTTCGTGCCGTGCTTACTTATTGTACCTTACACTGATCTACAACCTTTCCAGGTGGTTTTTACATTGTATTTTCTAGCAGCTTTGGGAAGGGTGGTGTCAGGGGCTGCGGTTGCTTATGCTGGTAATAACACAGCAAACTAACCCTTCTCCTGCTGTCCTGCTCTCTGTTTATTGTGTATATGCTCTGTTTAGAACCTTTTTCTATATGAGAAATTAAGCTCTAATAAGAATGATGGCTAATGACTCTGTTTTGTTGTTGTGCCCAGCCCTGTGCATCTTCTGCCTCTACATGTTTGCACAAAGCACCGATCTGTTTGATCAGCTCCCTTCTTGGGTCCCTGTGGGAAGGGATTCTTTGGGCGGTACCCAGGATACCTCGTGATTTTCCAAATGTACATGGATTGCAGAGTTTTTCTTTTCTTCCACTTTCTGTATATGGTTCTGCAGGCTAATAGCTTGAAATAGCATCTATGGCAGCTCTATGGTATCACAAGTGTACCTGGTGTTTAGCAATGATGGAGTAATGATCTTTGTATATATGACACATTTGCAACTTGGCAGATGCCAGTGATGCACCTTGTATGTTTTCGGAGCTCATTGCAGATGGTGTGTTTTGCTTCTGATGGTTACCACCTGTAACTGAACCTGCTATAGCAGCATGGGCTATGAGATTGCGTTGTCCGTTTTTTCAATATTCTAATTAAGATAGTGAGAAGTGTTTTGGTTGACTATGATGTTCATTTAAGCCTTGTGTATGAGATTTTTTTTTTTTATGCACATACGGCGCTGTTACATTTTCGTTTTCATGGGCATGACAGTAGCATCTGAGCTCAGGTTTGCAAAATAAGAAAAAAAGAAAGAAAAAACCTCCGGTTTAGCACACTAAAATACTGGTATTAGTAATAAGACTAGAATAGTAGGGACTTCAAGCTTGGGTGTTGATGTATTCGTACCTAGAGATAGTTGTGCTGCATGTATTTGAGCTGATGTGATGGCATATTGATATGTTTCTACCATGAATTGTTTTGTACTTCGGGATGGCGGCTAGTTATTAGGAGTTTGTGAAAATGCTGGGACTCAATCCACCGAGCATATCAGGATGGTAGGTCTATTTTGGTACAAGAGTTGCTCTTCAACAAGCGGCTGTGGCTCGCTCCTTGTATCATGAAGCACCTAGGGTCACGATTACTGAGGCTGAGCCAGCCAGCATCACTAATGGCTATACATGCGCCTTAGCTATGTGCATCAGGTGGAGATTAGATATGTTAATTTCTCCAAGTGCAACTCTTACGCCGTTAGGTAGTGAAACGGTGCAGTAGGGTAGAAAGAAATAGAGAAGCTGTGTACTGAGTTGCTACACACCATCTGTAACAGTGAGAATGAGGTGGAGTTCCTGCAATATCTCACCAAGAGGTTCTATCATCATATCCGCTGCCTCAATGAGCCCTTGTAGCCATGCATGAGGAAGGTGGTGAAAGCCTAGCTGCCTAGGTACTGGAAGCATTTTTTTTTTTGAGACAAGGTACTGGAAGCATTGATTAAGTCTTCAAAGCACCCTGTGAGTATAATCGACCGCGGAGTCTATGGTATTCGTATTTAGAAGTTTTAAAAAAATTTGAAACTTTATACACTAATAGTACATCACTAGATGGGCATTGAACCAAAATTTGAGATTCAAAACAACTTTTGCAAAAATTTATATGAAAAAAATAAATTTCGCCGATCCTGAATTTTGTCTTGTAGTGGCTGAAATTTGTTTTTTATATTCACAAAAGTTGTTTGAATCTAAAATTTTGGGACAATGTACATCTAGTTTGGTACTATTGGTGTGTAAAGTTTCAAATTTTTTTAAAGCTTTTATGTGCGAATATCTAAACTTTTAAAATAGACTCCGCGGTCGCTTATACTCACGGTATTTTCGTTCTGTTGATTAAGCTTGTATGGGGGTGTTTATATTACTTCCTTCTAGAGAAGAAATTAGTAAAGCCTTGTAGCATCACAATGCGGTGGAGTTGTTTCAACTGTTTTGAGAATAGGTGAAATACAGGACCTACTACGAGGAGGTTGTAGGATAGAGTAGCCAGAGCGAGGTGACTAGTCATAAGAGGTTTTATATCGTGATAGTTAGCACTTGGCGATGTAAGGCAGTCCTCGATTAATAAGTACGTGTTTGTTAAACCCTACTTTAGTGTAGTTTGTTGAGCTGATGTACTTCTCGAGTCTTCGGTATAAGAATAAGAGAAGTACTTGGTTGTGATGTTTGGGTATTTTGTTCTCAGTTTTTACATGTTTATCACTATCACAAGATTTGTTAAAAAACAACATTACGTTTCTATTACCATGCTACTCGTACGGCATAACCAGACTACCAACTAGTGTTTAAAGTTGCACTTCGCTCGAAGTATAAATTAAATCAATAAAAGGTTGTAGGGGTACGCATGGCAAATTATCCTTGACATGCATACATGATGCACCGCTCTAAGTTTTTTAAGCGTGTCAGCGCAGGCTTGACACTTGATTACACAAGAAATGTACTTGTGGAAAATCGACATCCCTAATCTCCGCTTGACATTCATGAGCTAAGGCACGATTGACCACGTGAGATATAGCTTGTTCTACAACAACAACAGTAGCCCAAGCTGCCTAATGATACATGATGTCGTACTTTGGACCAAGCGTCACTTTAACCCCCATAATAGTTGTACCATCATGTCCTTGATGACTGGTGAAGCTTCATAGATTTAGTCCCAATAGGTTATCAAAATCATCCAAAAAAAGCTTAGCAGGAACTTCTATGTAGCTAGAAGTCATCCTAAAAATTGCACAATATTCTTTCACATGAATCCATGCAAGGTCATTTCCAAGACTCATGTGCACATGCACTCTAGCCTAGTGGACAGCGATGAATATACTCGTGAATGTGTATTAGTATTTGTCCATTGTCCATGTCTCCTTCATACCAAATATAGACCTAATGTTTCTAGAATTATTTTGAGTGCCAAATTTCATTTAATATTCAACTACTAATGTTTAATTAATATATGTTTCCTCTCCTAAACTAGCTATGATACCACAAACCGGTCACAATCCCAAAAAAATAGAAATGTGATAGTGTTGTATGTGTATAAAAAATATCTTACACACAAATAAGGTTTAAGTGAACATCATATCGACCAAAAGACTTCTCACTTTATTCATGTATTACAAGTAGTACAACAATAATTCATCGGTTCTAGAGGTATGCATTTATTCTTGGTTCTAGAGGTATGCATTTATTCTAGGTGAGCCTAGGCACATATATCATCATCACATGTCCTGTCAATGACACTGTTACTCTCACCCTCCACTGTGCATATCAACAAATGCAAGAGCTACATGAGTATATATGTTTACACATAAATAATAACTTCTTTCTGAGGTATTTTCGTGAATCCCATAATGCCTAGTGTCCTCATGATTAAGGTATAATTTGGAGTGTAGGTAGTATTTAATTAATGTCACCTGACAATAAGAAATTATCTAGTGACCTCTAAGAAAAATTTCAAAAGAACCTAAAACATGGGTACATTAGAGCAGTCTTAATAATAAGGATGTCATAGGAGTTTCATGGGAAATAAATGAGATGACATGTCAATAGAAACCATAGGTTTGCATGTATCGAGGAAGAGAGAGTACCAGAGTTTCAAGGTGACAAAACGAGTCGGTGTTCGTTTTGCACCCGTTGGAAATTGAATGAAACGTGCACTGAGCGGATTCTTCCTTTTCATCCCCATGGAGAAATTTCAATATTTAATCCTCAGTGTGTATGCTGAAACAAATGCAAATATTTTTCTCTAATTGTGTTTTATCCTCCATTTGCATTTGTTTATGTCCCTTTAAATTTTGTCGATTGTGTGGTAAGAAAATTTGTTATTCAAAATAGTGTATATAGTTCACATGGTACAATTAATCATAACATCTTGCAAGATCAGATGTTGTAACTAGTCCATGATTTTTTTTTGAAAGTGTGCACTGAGAGAGTATGTTTTATTCACAACTGCCAATATTGTTATGTTTTGAAAACAATGATATAAAATCTGCTATTGAGACTGGTCTTTACTGTCCAAATGGTAATTTCTATCTAGCTTTACCTAATATCACTATAATGTACGCCCTCCGTTTAGGATTTGGAAGTCGTTTAGAACAGAGACATGGTCTCTAAAACATAACTTTGATCTCTTATTTTTATAAAAATATTTATAAAAAAATAATATATGTATACTTTTATTAAAGTATTTTTTAATACAAATCTATTCATATGATTTTTAAATTTGCAAACATAATTACTTAAAAGTTAATGATGATTTATATTCCTAATGTTTAACTTAAACCTTATATCCAAAATAACTTCTAAATCCTATAGACCGAGTATAGGATCAACCGAGTATAGGATCAAGAAATGATTCTGAAATCTTCGGAGGGATTTGTTGTCAAAAGATGCGGTTAGCTGGCCAAAAGCCAAGTGGAGTCCAAACCAAACCAAAACCAACAACCTGAAGAACGGAGTTCCCAAAGCAAAGCCCCCACAAAACCTCGGTCGCTCCCCTTGCCCCTCGCCATCCTCGTTTCTATCGCCATCCCCTCCTGCTCGCTTCCCCCGCGCATCGTGCCGTCCGCCACCGCGCCGCGCTAATGGAGACAGCCACCGTGCCCAGATCCGCCGCGGGCTGCCGAGCGGCGCCCCTGCTCCCGGCCGCCCGCGCCGCCCCGTGCCACCTGGCCCTGCCCCGGCGCGCGTTCTCCGCGTCCGTCGCGGCGGCACCGGCACCGGCACCGGTGGAGCACCGTCTGGCGGCTCGCCGCGCTGTGGATGGCGAAAGCGTGGAGACGGCGCCGGAGGCGGTCCCCATCGAGAAAAGTTGGCCCCTTTCCTTTCCTCATGCCTCCACCCGTCCTGTTTGTTCATTCTTGCTGATTGGGTTTCTCTAAGCTTATGCCGCTGCTTCATGGTTGGTTGTGTGCTGCAGGGTTCCCTCCCTTCCCGAGCGTCATGGACATCAACCAGATCCGCGAGATCCTCCCCCACAGGTGAGTGCCCGTCGCTTGCTTCCTTGCTCTTGCGGTTGCCCAGACATGTTTGGCATTGCAATCGCACGACAGGCTGGGGCAACACCTTGAAATAATTGAAATCTTGACCATGCATTGACCTACCAGAAGAGATGGTCCGTTCCTTTGCAAATATGAGCATACACTGCTTTTACTTTGCTGCTTCACACCTCTAGATCTCTGCATCTTGTAGACTAGAGGCCCATGTGCATATGGTATAGTTCTACGTTAATAGTGAAGCATTGAGATAATGAGGATAACTTAGCAGTTTGGTCTCCTTGTGAGCTGTAGAGTCAGTTTGTTTCTAACAATGGAAAAAAACAATCAGAAAATGTGAAACGTAGTGCAATTTCAGCCAAGTGCTTACTGAAAAGTACAACGTAGAATTTCGGCACAAAATACCAAAAGCTGCTGCAACTTCACTGCTGTCTTAGCTGTAGAGGCTGCTGTAGTCGCCACAATTCCATCTCCATATCGACCCCTGATACATACTACTACTTTAGCTACATTTCTTTATGGATTCCAGATATTTGATCTGTGTTATTGTGCTATATGTAACTGTACCCTGGATCTCATGCATATCTGCAACAAGTAAAAACTTGCTAGTTGCTACTGAAAAGGGTGTTGAAATGTTGAATATCCAAAATGGAAATCGAGTACTATGGCCCTTCGGTTTCATGACTTGTTGTGATTTAGAGATCTATATAAGCATTATCACTGAAATAACTATCACTTGTTTGGTGTGTATTGTTTTTGGTGTGTATTGTTTTTAAACTATCTAATAAATGCATGTGGGTATGCATGTTAGGTTCCCATTCCTTTTGGTTGATAGAGTAATTGAATACAAGGCTGGAGAATATGCAGTGGGGATCAAGAATGTTACAATAAATGATAACTTCTTTCCAGGGCATTTTCCTGAACGCCCCATAATGCCTGGTGTCCTCATGGTCGAGGTATGCCCCGATTCACTGTGTTGCTGATCATGTTTTGGCTCTGGATCTTACTGATCATTGATAATAATTGAATTCTTTCAACATCACCAGAGGGGATAACCAATTCTCAGTCCACTGAAGGATGGTTGTAGTATTTCATTCTGAGATTATGTTCATCTTGATTTCATTTTTGATATAGATAGCGTCAAAACATTTTGTTGGGATGTCCATGATCATAATTTGCTCATTTTCATTTTTTTTCTACTGTCTTTTAAAAGTTCCATAAATAAAAAATAACTTTAAGTTATTCATATTTTCATATAGGTGAGCTTTATGTCGAGTTCAATGGAAGTTTTTATTTTTCTCAGTTATTTTATGCTAATTATACACTGCCATATCTCCGTAAACAGCATGGTCTGTTTGGAATGCGGGAAAATTTATCTATTCCTGTGTTTTTCCTGTGAAATTGAAATGGTTCCTGTGAAATTCCTTCCTATTCCTGTGAAATTTCTGCGTTCCAAACAGGCTGCTGATAGGAATTGATCCCTTCATGAGTTTTCAAACATATACTGACTACGGTGAGCCATAACTACCCAAATATAGACATGTAGGAATTGATAGGTTAAGCAGTGTAAAGTTCCATTCTGGCTACACCATTTGATCTATATTACTGTTTTCTACCATGTAATGTGGTCTCAGTCAGAACATTCTATTAGATTACCCAACCAACTGATATGCTTACAGTCGCCTGCATTAGTAGTTTGTATCCTATTGACCGCATGCCTGGATTCAGTAACTCACATTAGAAACTATTTGTACTTTCATCCACAGGCTATGGCCCAGGTTGGGGGTCTGGTGATGCTGCAGCCTGAAGTTGGTGGATCTCGAGACAACTTCTTTTTCGCTGGGATTGACAAAGTTAGGTTCAGGAAGCCAGTAATTGCTGGGGATACATTGGTCATGAGGATGACACTGACAAAGTATCAGAAGAGGTTTGGACTCGCAAAGATGGACGGAAAAGCATATGTTGGTGGTGATCTAGTTTGTGAAGGGGAGTTCCTGCTGGTCAGCGCAACTGAGTAGTGCCAAGACACTTCGGTTCTCTGGGATGAATCATTGGTTAGAATCAGATATGGTTGGCCCTTTGAAAGAATCGAGTTTTGAGCTAATTACACAAGCGGCAGTTGAGGCAATCCTTTACCTGTTGTTGAGCATGCTGTTGAGTCAATGTGGTGATTTCTGTCGCCTACCAGGGCTGAGTTCAGCCCTGTTACTGCTGTAATAGAGAATTACAATATCTTGGGTAGTTGTTTGATGGAATAAACAATATTGATTCTGTAGTTGCATCTTGTTTCCAGAACCTTGTGACATACCAGTTGATTGAAAATGTTTTCGTGCTTCCTTGCATTTTCTTTGTTTGTTCATAGTACATCATTACTATACATGACGAGTTGGATATGACTGCATCTGCATGTAGTCCTGGTCATGGGTTTTGGACTTTTGGCCATCCGTTTTTCAATCTTATGCAGCTTTCAGAAATCGTCACCGGTGAATACTGACAAATAAAGTGTGTTGTTTCTGTTTGCTGAGCTGCGTATCACGTGGTAGGCTATTTTTTTTTCTAAAAAAAAATTAACAATACGATCAAGTGCAGAATCATCACTAGTGATTTTGTATGTTTGTCCTTAGCAGCCCTCCAGCTGACTGAAACCGTACATAAGGTTGGGGGAACAAAAATAAAAGAGCAATGAAGGTATGATGACCAACCAAAGGCAAGTATCACAGGTTCACAACAGGCAGAAAAAGTCAACTACAACCGGTTGACACCACAAAATCGTTAAATCCCCTCCCGAGTTTGCAAGGCACTATCCAGATCCAAGTCGTCTGGATTTGCTGGTCAACTCTTGCTCGATCGCCAGTAGACGGGTCGTTTAAGTTGGCCCAAACACCTCATTATATACCCAAATCAAGGTTCCTAGAATGGCAGCTTGAGCTTCTCTTAAAAGGTTGAAACCAAGGGGATTGGATAGTGTGTATTTTGAGTTGTTAGTGTTTGGACTTCTTGGGCGGATATGGCTAATCTTGTGGCCGTGAACATAAAGAGGAAGGATGCTGAGGTGGCCAGCCATGGATTCTCCATCTTCCTTGATCCCAAGAGGATCAAATTGCAGGTATGGCATATGGAACAGTTAAATTTTGGGGGTGTGATTTTCTTTCGTTGGTGAATTGAACTGTTTCTTGCGATTTTTTTTTTTGGAAAACTCATATGGAACGGATGTCGTAGAATGGCGTTGATACTTTGTACCGTATGCAGTATGCTAGTTGAGCAAGATGTTCACAGTCTGACTACAGAGACATGCTAGTTGATACTCTAAACAAAGCTCCTTATTTTCTCCTGGGTTTCCAAGTCTATGTTCAAGTACAACGTAGCATGTTCGCATGTGGTTTCTGAATCCTTACGGAATGGCATCCACATGGCAAGATACCGATATTCAGTTAAGGATTCTCATTGTTCTGCTGTCAAACGACGGATCGTGATGCCATCAACTTTGTGCACCTTAAACATTCGGATCATATGCTTATGGTTTCATGTTTGTGACCCTTGCTTGGTGTCATCAGGCTGAGGCAGAGATCCCGGAGATGATGGAAGAAGAGGAACCACTTTCAGAAGCAGACACCGGTGCAGCATCAGTTGTTGTGCAGGTGCAGCCAACCATGCTGATGCCGCCCTCACCGTCACTACCGCAGCAACCAGCTCAGGGCCAAGAGGCTGCTGTCCTTGTCCATGACAGCACCGTGAGCACTGAACCAGGGAGCAGATCTTCAGAACCAGCGTCGGCCGCCGAACAGGCGGCGCTGGCCATGGACATCGAAGAGGATAGCTGGCAATCCCAGCCGCAGCCGCAGCGGCAGCCAGGCCAGCATCCTCTATTTTTTTCAGGTTAGTATAGCAATTTTTGACATCCAAGCATTGATGTGAGCTCAGCTCTGCCCTTTATTTTTTTTAAAAGGACGGCAAAAGCTTTGCTGCTTTTGTCGTGATTTCTATTAGACAAATACAGAAAAAAAAGACAAGCGTCCGCCCAGTTTTTAAAGTGAAACTGGGCGAAAACCACACATACAATTGTGGAGGGTACCCTACTCTAATTGCACACCTAGGTACCAAGTCAACTCAACTCGCGCCACAAAGAGCGCCAACTCAACTCTACTGAACTCCACGCTTGGTCGGCCTGAGACATCGACACAAGCCTCTAACCACTAGA
The DNA here is from genome assembly GCA_023333625.1 of Bothriochloa decipiens. Classification (NCBI taxonomy): domain Eukaryota; kingdom Viridiplantae; phylum Streptophyta; class Magnoliopsida; order Poales; family Poaceae; genus Bothriochloa; species Bothriochloa decipiens. The sequence goes on from CM041635.1 coordinate 28,056,965, forward strand.
ACTCGGTCGGATTGGGTCGTCGACATGTGCCTCCACTTTAGACCACTAGGAGCTCCACCACTGACGCAATAAGCAACTAAAAACTAGGGACAAAAACCTAAAAAACTAAACAACTAAAAACAAAGGAACACCTACTCCATCACTGGCACCAACTACGAACACAATGGCGGAAATGACGAACTAGTGCTGCCCAAGGCAGCCCGACCAAGTCAAAACCCACAACGATGCCTTCAGAAAGGTTACGAAGCCCAAGCTCCGTCGTCATTCGTCCATGACAGGACTAAGTTTTCACCCGTGGAGAGTACTGGGGGCACGACGCCCTCAACAGGGGTAACGGCACCCGCAGGTGTCGCCGTCGCAAGGCTTTCGCCCAAAGAACCTCTAGCACGGACACCGATCGGGATGTCGGGTTCCCACCAGACACCAAGACGTCGCTGTCAGCCATCCAGAAGAAGCCATACCAGGGTCGACGCGCCGGCCACGCGAGCAGCTGCAAAGCTGCGCCAGCACCCCGCCAGACCGCCTGCCAAACACCAGCCTCCCGCCACCATGTAAGTCCACCAACCACCCTCCGTAGTCGTAGCCGCCGCCGGCCACCACCGCTGGCCAAGTTGCTTGGGCACCGTCCCTGCCCGGAAGGTACCGGACTGGGGCAGGACCCCAGACCAGCAACCCATAGACGCCAAGGCCTCATTCAAAACAAAGTCTGCCCCGCCGCGCCAGCCAGGGTCAAGGGGAGAAGAACGGCATAGACGAGGACCGCTCCCCCAACGCCAGCCTGAACCCAACCACCGCCACGAAGCGGCCACCGCCGAGAAGGAGGAGAAGGCTTGCAGCGAGGGAGGGAACCCCGCCGCAGCCCCCTGCGCCCCCACGGGCACCATCCTCACCCCGCCGGCGAGCCCTGACAGACAAAAACGATCTCCACCAGACCCGGCATTGCGAGTAGCGCCACCACGACACCAGTCCTACCACCGCCATGGCCGGTCGCGCCACCAAGACACCGCCGAAGGAGCCGCACCTACCGCTGATGTGGGGGGCCGCACCGGCTCCGACCCCGAGAAGGCCGGAATCGGCCTCCAAAGTGCCGGCCCACTCCCCAGCGCTGTCGTCCCCACACCGCGCCGCTGCCTGCCGCACCACCAACCACCGCTCCACCGCACCACCATCCACCCCCAGCCACCTCCCCCCAAACCCCCACCGCCCACAGGGACAGCCAGATCCGGCCTGTGGGAGGCCGAATCCGGCCACCAGGCCGCGGGATCTGGGGTCGGGGTCGCCACCGCCATAGAGGCCCGACGACGAGCTGAAGCCGCGGAACCGCGCAGCCGCCGCCGCGGCCCAGCGCCTCTGCAACCACACCACCACCTCCGCACCTGCGCCGAGGGGGAGCGCCGTCGGGCGCCACCCTGTGCCGCGCGCCGCCGCCATGACCGCCCCCCGCCTCCCAACTCAAGGATGGCCACGGTCCGGGAGAAAAAGCCCCGCCGCCACCATCCTAGGGGGCCGCACGGGCATCCCGGCGGCCTCCTCCGGCGGCGGCGAGGGAGGGGATGGCGGAGGAGGGGAGGAGTTGGCGGCGCTTAGGGTTTCGCCCCCGTGTCGCCAGCCAGCTCTGCCCTTTCAATGTGAGAAACTGGAAATGGTTTGTCAGGTGAACGATTATGGTAACTGATGTTGTTATCCTACCTACAAACTGCAGGTTTCTTTTGATGACGGGAACTCCTGTTATGAAACAAGTGCCGTGCCACTGTTTCCGTTCAGCCTTTGTTTGTCACCTGCTACTAGTTCTGTACATGTTGGATTGAATGTGCCGTTGCTATAATGTGTAGCTTCCTGCAATTGGTGCTGCTGCAGTAGTCTTCAGTTCTTCGGACATGTAGCTTCTCTGTCAAGGTATACTGATGTAGTAAGCATATGATGTTTTGAATAGTGTTAACTAAACCAGGACCTTCAGTTACTCTGTACATGATTTTGTATGGACACATCAAAGCAGAATTTTGTTGAGCAAACCTTGTTTTGTCTCTGCGCGCTCTTCCCCTTTCGTTTCCCGACCTCAAAATCCTAGAGATTGTTGATTTCAAACGAACGTATCCAGTCTCTGCCCCCAAGAAGTTCACTGCAACAACTGCAGATCCACGATTGGTGCTGCCTGCCATCAGGTCGCTGCCCAAGGATCAGCATGGGGGTTCTTTCTGTGTTGCCAAGCATCTGCATGTACCTTCCAGCTTCCACTTCCATTCCACCGCATGTAAACAAGGTTCGGATATGCAGAACTGACCCCCACACAGTATCAGTGGAATTCGGGCCTCCATTTCCAATCCCAGATCCTGGGCCTCAGTACAGACATCCAAACGGGGTATTAAACTATTTAGCCTTGGAGCTCAATCCAGTGTTGCTGATGTCAATTTCTTTGTTCTTTCAGTTACTTACTTGGTTCCTTTTCCTTTCGGTAGTAAGTTCCAAAAGCTTTCAGTAGAGTTGGTG
>CM041635.1:28059461-28090462 GCA_023333625.1 Bothriochloa decipiens
CTTTTCCTTTCGGTAGTAAGTTCCAAAAGCTTTCAGTAGAGTTGGTGTAGCTAGCTGTGCTAACCGAAAAAAATTTGCTCAATTCACATGATAATCGTTTTTCCTTCTTGTCTTTACAATTGTATTTGTCACTGGCATGATATGTTTGGGTTACTATTAAAGTAGACATATCAAGAGTCAGTGCAAAGGGGATCCAGTAATTGCCAACTCGCGCTTTCTTCCCCGCCATGTAAATGATCATTAGATTTTTTTTTTGAGAAACATGTATGGATCATTAGATAGAGAGCTGATATCAGCACTTCAGTGTTGAACTTATCGCCTTCTGCTTATTATTAGTGGGAGAGAAGCCACTCATTGACTTTCCAGTGTCACTAACTACATAGTTGTGCTTTTTCACGGGTTGATTTCGCAGCATTCATTGATTGATTTGCAGTGCGCCAGTTCTCCATGTTCATTCATCTCAGGCAGATCAAACTACAAGTAATGCATATGCCAAATCATGCCCTCCTAATTGTAAAATCAAGGGTACTACAAGAGCATTTTTTTTCTTTTTGAGGAACAGCAACATGCGGAACACAATCATGGTGGAATAGTTAAGAGTCATAGCAAACAAAAATAGGCCTCGCGTCAAATTCGCGCGGGCGGCTCGGGGCGAAACCCTAGCCGCCGCTGGAGTGTGCCACCGGGAGGCCCGGGCAGCAATCGAGGATGGTGGCGGCTGGGCCTTGGCGATGCCCTCTCCCCGGCGCGATAGAGGAGGGGCAAAGCTGGGCGCCCGGCGATGCGCTAGCCTGCGTGGGCGGCGGATCCGTCTGCAGTTCATCCGATTTGGCCTTCCGCGACCTAATCTGGTGGAGTCCGCAAAAATCGGGTCGGCCCCCGCGTCGTTTAGGGCAGCGTCTCGCCTGCCGCCGCAGAAGACAGGTGCGGCGGAGCTAGAGCCATCGCATGTCTGGGCATCGGCTACTTTACTTCAATGGTGGCAGTCGGCCTATGTGTGTAGATGATGGCCAGATCAAGACGAAGATGACAATCAATGACGTAACAGTTTGGCAATTGGTGGACAATGTAGTACTACCAAGTTTTGACAGCGGTGACGCCTGTGGGCGCCACTTTCCTTGCTAGAGGCGTCGTCTTGTCCTTCATAAGGATCTATCCGAGTGAAAACCCATCTCCAATTCTCTGGTGGCGATGATGACATATGTGGATGTTATTTTTCTCGTTGGAGACGTCGCTCTTGGAAGATCCCTTGGGTTGTCGGCTTTGGTTCCGACAACAAGACACCAGGTGCTTCGTGTTGTTGTCAGGATACAACTACCGGTGTCTTCAATGGTGGCCGCTGTCCAACGATCTTCAGTACCCTTACTAGATCTGGCACACGTGTTTTGACGGCATTGTCTTGATGTTGATGGTCATATTCTTATGGAGTTGACATCACGGAGCAAGTCAGTTGTCGCGTAGGACTACTCGAGTTTAGCGTTGGGGATGCATTTTCCTTTCATCAGTTTATTTTATTTTAGTTTTACCTATCGTAATAATTTGGCAAAATGCATTTTAAGCCGAAAATACAATTTCCTTTATCTAAAAAAAGGTAAGAGTCATAGCCCATGTTTCATAAGAGCATTTCTTCAGATAAAAATGTCCCCTCAAAAAAAATCAGACAAAAATGTGAAATGAGCTCAATAGCCCACACCCCGCGCAGCCCACCAATTTTCAACCCTAGCCCGGCCTCCCGCACTCCCGAGTCCCACGTCTGCGCCGTCTCTCCCTTTGCCGCCCTCTCGCCTTGCCAACTCCTGCGCGGCGCGCCGCGCGCCTGCGCCCCGTCGGCCGTCCGTCAGGGGAGCTGATCTCCAGCCGGTGGCCAAGGCTCCAAGTGGTGTGAATTCGAGAAGAATGGAGACATCAGACATGGATTTTTATTTTTATGGAAGGCCCTTTTATTTTGGTACTTTTCTATCCTCATTGTTCTATGTATCTTTGAGCAGTTTGAATCGATCTCAATCTTTGCTATATTGTACTGTGTAAAGCTAGTAAATTGTTTTTGCCCGCTATTATTTAGCCCCCTCCTTGGTCCGTTTCTTGATCCATCACTGTAGCAACCCCCTTGATTTGAACATGTGTTTTGGAAATGGAGTGTGATTCTATTTCTGCTCTTGCTTTACTGTCACTAGGATTACAAGATTCTAGAGATGATGTAAGAAGAGAAGACACTAGCGAGATAGACGCACCACCAGCTAATGTGCATGCTCACATGGTCACACTACTGCTACAAATTAAACCCAAAGTCAAGAGGCTGCAGGCCATGGTGGCACAGTGGGCACTGGGCACTGCCCCCCTGCTAACAAATTTTCAGAATAACCAAACCATTGGGTGCAGAGGCTGAGACAGAGAAGGCATCATCAGTAGACTTCAAAGGCACACAAGGAATGGATGCTCTTGTAGTTTGCTTGCTCCCAGACAGGGATTAATTCAGGGAATACGTGCTTACCATTCAAGTGGTATATATTATGTATATAGATTAATGATAAAGTAATGGGGTTGATCCCATCCTTTGCAAGCACAAGGAAGGAAGGTAATAACTAATAAGACTAAAGTAACATGACTAGCTTTCAATCGTCGTTGATGCGTGATCAAGGTTTCTGATCCATGAAGTCACCTCTCCTATTTATTCCCTCTGTCTATTGCTGCCTGCCCATATGCACTGCGATCACAGTATCACACATCTTTCGAATCGGCCGGCAGTATAGCAGCAGCAGCTTATAGTTGTGGGTTGCATTGTGAATTGAGATTGAATTCTCATTGCTTCTTTAGTTTTCCCTTGAGTAAGTACACTTGCATTGCAGCATGCAGTACCGTACTGGCAATGGCTAATAAGTTTCATTTCTATTGCCGGCGACATCTATTTGAGCATTTATTTTGGCTTTCCTCTTCCCCTCATGCAGCATTCTCAATCAAGGAGTGGTACGTGGAGGTGGAGGCATGGAGGCAGCCATCATCAACGCGGCGCTGTGGGTGGTGGGCAAGGCGTTGGACCCAGTCAAGGACGGCCTGCTGGAGGCATGGGCGGCCACCACTGAGCTCGCTTCCAACGTCCGCGAGCTCAAGCTGGAGCTGCTCTACGCGCAGGCGATGCTGGACAACTCCCGTGACAGGGATCCCCGCAGCCCCGCGCTGGTGATGCTGTTGCATGAGCTCCGCCACCTGGCGTACAGCGCCGCCGACGTGCTCGATGAGCTCGACTACTTCCGCATCCAGGACACGCTCGACGGCACCTACCATGCCGCCGACGTGCATCCTCGCGGCTGCATCCACGACCTTGTCCGTGATGCTTGCTACACGGCCAAAGCTGTCGGTAAACGACTCTCATCATGCTGCTCCTTTCCATGTGCTCGCAATGACCAATCTCACTCTCACTCTGTCCCATCAATGGAAAGGGAACCACCAAAATTAAAGTTTGATAGGGTGGAGATCTCTAAAAGGATGAAGGATATTATAGATAAGCCGAAGCCCCTCAGTGCCTGTTGGTGCTAAGCACCTACACCGACCACCACCGACCACCTGAGAAGGTGTCGACCAGTGGCACTGACGACCGGCAGCGTTGGCTGCCGACCAGGTTCGAGGCGAGCAGCACCTGCTCGACCTCCCCCTCGACTCCTCTCGAGGTCCTCGAGTGGAGAAGAGCTGAGCTCTGTCTTTCTACACACTCGCACACCCACAAGCACCAGTGTTGGTCAGCTGTCTGGACAAAATGTGAGGGGCAAGAGCTTCACTAAGCACAACAAACACACACGCACTCTACTCAAGGTTTCAGTTCCTGAAACCTGAGCCTCTCAGAATGATTTGGCCTGCTGAATTACATCTTCTATTGCCATAGATTGAATATATATACAAGTCATGCACCTACTACAAGGTACAGAGGACTGGCTGACCTCAGCCCTACCTACTGCTAGTACATGACGTAACCAGCCCACTACCTGCTGGTGTACTACTACCAACTACAAGGCATGCCCTAATGCTATGCTGCTACAGTGCCAAGGCATGGGCAGCCTGAGCTGTCCTTTTACCTGCCCCTCGACAGCCTGCAGGGAGAAAATTGAGGGGGAGCAGCAGATTAAGTCTAACATTCTTCCCCTAATCCTGTTGCTAACCTTAACCTCAACCATGCCAATCCTCTGCTTCGGTTCCTGAGATGCCCGAGTGACTTGGCATGCCGCGGTGGCTGCCGTGATGTACTCCGCCTCAAAGGTCGACAACGCCACTGTCTTCTGCTTCAGCGACTGCCAGGCGATTCGCGCCGCCGAGTACGCCCAAGGTACTCTGCCGCTCATCCACGTCGCCCGCCTTGTCCGCGTCGCCGAACGCCGTGAGCCCTTGCTCACCTTCACCAGACTTGAATGGCGCCTCGCTGAACGCCGTCAGCCGCTGCCCGCCGTGCTCGGGGAAGACGACTACCTGATCAAGTGTTGATGTAGTGCCACAGCCTCTTCACCGCCATCCGATGGTCCTGCCACAGATCCTCCGTGACCTGCTGTCCAATGAACAGCTTGATCTGCTCCTCCATCGTCGTCGGCATGGACTTACAGTCCGCCATGCCCGCCCGCTCCAGCAGCCTCTGCTGCCCCAGCGTGATGAAGTCCCTCCCCTGCTCCACCTCAATGCCGAGGTAGCAGGAGAGCGCGCCAAGATCACTCGTCTCGAAACGAGCTGCCATCTCGCGCTTGAACGCGGCGATGTCCACCGCCCGCGCCCCCGTGTCGTCGTACACCCCGACGATGTCCGGTTCCTTCCCCCGTCGTCGGGTGTACAAGGCGTGCTCTTCCAGCATCGCCTTCCGCCACTCCGTGTCGTGCTCCTCGACTGCGAACGTGGCTGGCTTCTCCACAGGTGTTCCTCGAGGTGGGGTCCTTCGAAGCGCAGAATCTCCGTCAGTCGAGGTCTCCTCGATAGCAGTCGAGGCCCTCTGCCTTGCGTTCGAGGCCTCCTGCTCTGCGATCATGGGCCCTGCCGTGGTCGAGGCCTCCCGGCCCGCACTTGATCCCCCAGTCCCGCGGACAGGGCTGCCCGACCCGCGGTCGAAGCCTGCCGTGCTTTGGTCGCGGTCGAGGCTTCCCGTCTCGCGGTCGAGGCCGCCCGACGCGCGGTCGTGGCCTCCCAACTCGCGGTCGGGACTCTGCCTCCCTGTCGCGCGGTCGAGGCTCCGCCCCCCTGTCGCGCGGTCGAGGCTCTGCCTCCAGCGGTCGCGCCCCTTGCCCCGTGCTCGAGGCCTGCTGGCCTGTGCTCGAGGTCTCCCGGCCCGCTGTGAAGGTCGCCTGACTCTTGGTCGAGCCGCTCCCGCCCGCGGTCGAGGCCTCCTGTCCCGCGGTCGGAATCTCCGGCCACGGGGTCGAAGCATCCCATCCCGGGATCGGTCCCTCCGCGAGCCTCCATCGCGGCCTCATAGATGCGAGAGCCCCCCGGCCCTCGGACAAAGCCGCGCGATCGCCGACCATGGCTCCATGTTCCGCGGTTGTGGCCTCCCGGCCCGGGATCGCGGCCTCCCGCCTGCGGTCGAGGCGGATCGCGGCTCCACGGCCCTCAAGGCCGCTCCGTCCTTCGGCCGAGACCGTGCGACCCTCGACGCCGGTCCGTCCCTCGTTTGAGGCCCAATGACCCTCGAGAGCGGACTCGCAAACTCGGTCGGGGCCTCGTGAACCTCGAGGCCGTCCCGGCCTTCGGACTCGGCCGTGGCCCCGCGAAACTCGGTTGTGGTCTCGGCCCCATGACCCTCGAGGTCACTTCGGCCTGCGGATGGAGCCCTGCGTCCCTCAAGGCCACCCCGCCCTGCGGACGAGGCCTAGCCACCCCTCGAGGTCGAGGCGTCCTCTCGGGGTGGGGTCGGACGAGGCGGAGCACGGTCGAGGATGGGGGTCCGTGGACTGGGCGGCTCCTCCACCCCAGTCACCGCAGAGTCCCCTGCTTCCCCCGCCACGAATTCCACCGCCATAGCTTCCCCTGCTGCCAGTGTTCCCCTGGCCTCGCCGCCACCAGAACCGGAGCAAAGAGCAGGCGAGCCTTCCGCGGCTGGGCTTGGCTCCTCCGCCTCTACAGCCGCAGGCTCGTTCTCCGCCACCAGCTCCTCCGTGGCCTCGCAGCCACTGAGAACAGAGGAGTGAGCAGGCGAGCCTTCCATGGCTGGGCTTGGCGGCTCCTCCGCCTCTGCAGCTGCAGGCTCTTCCCTCGCCCCTGGCCTGTCCCATGCCGCCTCGTCAGAGACGACTTCTCGGGACACCACCACCTGCTCTAGCACGTCGACTGCGCCAAGAAGGGCCCGCGCGCGCGACTCGTCGAGATGAACAGCCTGCGGCGTAGTCCCCTGCTCCGCCCCTGCCTTCTCTGCTTCGCCGTCCTCCAGCGCACAGCACACCCCCATCAACAGCGCGTGCTCGTCGTCGCTGTCGTCCTGAGCTAGGTGGGCCTCCTCCTTCTCCGGCTTCTTCTCCGGGCACTTCTCCGGGCACTCCCGTGCCCAATGCCCCACCTTCCCGCAACGCCGGCACGCGTTCGGGTCGGTGTTGCATTTCTTGCCTTGCGGCGCCTTCCCGCGCCGCATGTTGCCACGGTCACCACCGCGGCCAGAGGAGCCTTCCCCGGACCGCCGCTGCTTCATGCGCGCAGTCCACTCCTCCTTGGTCAGCAGCACTTCGCTGCTGTCCTCCCGCTCCGGCGCCGCCAAACCGTGAGCCTCCACCGCCCGCAGCCGCCCCGCCACATCCTCGAGCGTCAGCGTGGACAAGTCCAGCATCGTCTCGATGGACAGGGCAAGCTGGGTGTACTTGGGAGGCACCACGCACAGGAGCTTGCTGACGAGATTCTCGTCCTCCAGCGGCTTGCCGAAGGTGGCCAGCTGAGCGGCGAGCGACTGGATCCGTAGGGCGAAGTCCTCCACCGACTCCCCGGACTTGAACCGGATGTCGTTGAACTCCCGGCGTAGCTACTGAACCTTGGCCCTCTTGGCTCGATCCGAGCCAATGCAGAACGACTCCAGCATCTCCCACGCCTCCTTCGCCGTCTTCTTGGCCCCGAGTGCCTCGTGGAACTTGCTCGGAGTGGATGCCATGAGCGTCTCCATGACGCCCACCTCCGCATCCTCTCCGGCGTCGCCAGTCTCCACAGCCGCCCACCACCTTCGGGCGCGCAGCTTCCACTTCATCTGCATGGCCCACTCGCCGTAGTTGGTGCGGGTGAGCATCGGCCAGGAGTTGCTCCCGCCGTACTCCCTCACCACGTGCACCTCTACCGGCTGTGCCACTGGCTGGAGCTACCTCTCCGCATCTCCGCCGTTGCCCGGCAAAGCTCCAGTGGGATCCGCCATCGCCGGCTGCTAAGCCCGAACGATGTGTACGGCTCTGATACCACGTGTTGGTGCTAGCACCTACACCGACCATCGCCGACCACCTGAGAAGGTGCCGACCAGTGGCACTGATGACTGGCAGCGTTGGCTGCCGACCAGGTTCGAGGTGAGCAGCACCTGCTCGACCTCCCCCTCGACTCCTCTCGATGCCCTTGAGTGGAGAAGAGCTGAGCTCTGTCTTCCCACACACTCGCAGACCCACAAGCACTAGTGTTGGCCAGCTGCCTGGACAAAATGTGAGGGGCAAGAACTTCACTAAGCACAACAAACACACACGCACTCTACTCAAGGTTTCAGTTTCTGAAACCTGAGCCTCCCAGAATGGTTTGGCTTGCTGAACTACATCTTCCATTGCCATGGATTGAATATATATACAAGTCATGCACCTACTATAAGGTATAGAGGACGTGGCTGACCTCAGCCATACCTACTGCTAGTACATGATGTAACCAGCCCACTACTGCTGGTGTACTACTACCAACTATAAGGCATGGCTTAATGCCATGTTGCTACAGTGCCAAGGCATAGGCAGCCTGAGCTGTCCTTTTACCTGCCCCTCGACCGCCTGCAAGGAGAAAATCGAGGGAGAGCAGATTAAGTCTAACAGTGCCAAGGTCTCCCCTATGGTTACTACAGAGCTACAAGCCTCCAACAGTGCCACTATCCAACACAATGCTATGGATCGACCTAAAACAACTTCATACATCATAGAGCCTATATTATTTGGGAGGGATACTCAGAAAAAAAATACTGTAGAATGCATTGTCAATGGTGAATACTCTAAAAATAAGCTCACAGTGCTTCCTATTGTTGGCCCGGGGGGGGTATTGGAAAGACAACTTTCACACAACACATATACCAAGAGCTGAGGGGCCATTTTGATATCTTAGTTTGGATATGTGTTTCTCAAACCATCCGCGCCGCTAGCTTGGCACAGGAAGCTGTAACAAAAATACCTAAAACTGAAGAAGAAAAGGAAAATAGCAGTGACCAAGAACTAATTGAACAAAGAATAAAAGCTAAGCGTTTTTTTACTTGTGTTGGATGATATATGGACATATCACGAGGATGAGTGGAAAAAACTGGTAGCACCTTTTAGTAAAAGGGAGAAAAAAGGCAATATGGTTATAGTGACAACTCGAAGTTTTGAGGTGGCAAACATGGTTAAGACAATTGATTGTCCTATTGAAATGGGTCGATTGGAAGCTGCATATTTTATGAAATTATTTGAAGCATGTGTATTTGGTGATCATGAACAGCCATGGAAAGATCATCCAGAATTATTTGATGCTGGAAACAAAATAGTGACCAATCTGAAGGGGAACCCTCTTGCAGCAAAAACCGTTGGGAGATTACTAAGAAACCAACTTACTTTAGACCACTGGACAATAATTCTAGAAAGCAAAGAATGGGAGCTACAAACCAATGACAGTGACATTATGCCAGCTCTAAAGCTTAGCTATGATTATCTTCCTTTTAATCTGAAGCAATGTTTCTCATATTGTGCTTTGTTTCCTGAAGATCATGAATTTGGCAGCAGTGAGTTAATTCACTTTTGGCTAGGACTAGGTCTATTACAGTCATCATCAGATCATAACAAACGAATTGAAGATATTGGGCTGAGCTTTTTAAATGACTTGGTTAACCATGAATTTCTTAAAAAGAATGAGAAAGATGATGTTTGTCCTTATTATATTGTTCATGACCTACTACATGAGTTGGCAGTAATGGTTTCATCGTATGAATGCCTGATCATACGTAGTTCAAATGTGAGGTCCATACAAATATCCCCTAATATACGTCATGTGTCTGTCATTATTGATGACATAGCGATTGGTGATAGAATGACTTTTGAAGATTTTAAAAGGGATATGTTTGCATTAGGTAAAAGGCTAAAAGTTGAAAACATACTCTTCTATTGTTCGGAACATACCATGGTAGCTTTACCAAGACTTTTGGTGACTTGTTAAGGGAAGCTAGAGCCCTTCGCACTATTTATTTGTCTGGAGTGTCATATAATGTGGACAAGGATATGTTGCGCAACTTCTCAAAGCTTGTTCATCTTCGCTATCTAAGGATAAAGTCACCTTTGGCTGATTTTAATTATACTTACCTCTTTGGCTGATTTTAACTTATACTTACCTACTTCTTTGGTTAGACTTTATCATTTAGAGGTCCTAGATCTACCAGGATGGAGGGGTTCCTTTGATTTCAAAGGGCGTATAAGCAACCTTGTAAAACTGCGTCATTATCTTGTGCCAGTTGGTCACCATGACGCTATTATATCTATATTTGATGTGGGAAAACTAGAGTTCCTTCAGGAGCTAAGGGAATTTAATGTGGGATGTGTAAAGGGTTTTGAGCTGAGTCAACTAGGGAAGTTGACAGAGCTTGGAGGATCACTTAAAATAAGTTTTCTTCAAAACGTGCAAACAAAAGAGGAAGCTGTTGGAGCCAAACTGATACACAAAAGCCGCTTACATGAACTAAAATTAGAATGGAATTCTGATTGGGCCTGGGGCAAGAAGGACCCTATACATGAACAGGATGTTCTTGAAAGTCTCAGACCACATAGCAACCTTCGTCACCTATGCATAGAGGGCATGGAGGTATTAGTTGCCCAACATGGCTAGGTGCAAACCTCTGTGTTAAAAATTTGGAATCCCTTAAGCTTGATGATGTACCTTGGAAAGAGCTTCCACCATTGGGAGAGTTGTTTTTGGTTGATGACTCTGGTATAGAGCATATGGGTTGTATACAAAGCCAAATATTTCACAACTTGAAAAGACTAGAACTTACTAAGGTGAGAAGATTAAGAAAGTGGGTTGTGAGCTGCCCGCACAGTGTGAGCTATCCCACATCAAAGGTGGAAAGTAGTTGTGTTAGAAATGTGCCTTGCAATTTGTTCGTTCATTTGGAGGTGCTCATTATCAAGTATTGTCTTGAACTGTCTGTGGTCCCATTTTTTCACCCTAATTGCTGCCTACAAGAAGCTACCACCATGGCTTTGTTTCCTAGTCTAAGGGAACTTATCATTATTAGTTGTCCAAACCTTTTGTCCTTTACTCCTATTCCTTGGACTCGTGGCCCATGCTGTATTTTTATGCAAGATGTGGGCTCAGGTAATTTGGTCGGTTTGGAGTGGTTAAATTACAAAAATGATGAATCCAATGTGAGGTTGTCAATTCATGGTAGAGATACCTCAGATAGGGCATTCTGGAAGGTGCTGGATTTTAATAACCTAATAGGACTAAGAACAGTGGATGTTAATGGCTGCCCTCCTCTAACTTTGGATCACCTCGGGATGTTACTATCCCTGAAAAAACTGTGCATTCAGAGATGCGATAATTTATTGCCAGTAGGCGAGAGGCACGTCGGATATCAGTTCCCAGTTGAAGTTCTTTGGGTGGCCGACCTTGGTTGCAGTGGCAAGGAGCTGACAAGGCTACTATCTTGAGTGGGAAGGAGCTGACAAGGCTACTATCTTGCTTTCCCAAGCTAACAAAACTGGATATGTTTTCCTGTGGGAAACTGACAGGGTTCGGTGTGTTGGAGCAAAATGCTGCAGCAATATCCACATCACCATCTTTGGATGACAAGATGGATCTCGCAGGGAATGAAAAACTGCAAAGGGAGGTGGAACTGGAACTCTTGACAACAGAGGAGGAAGGACTAGTGCTCTTGCCACCCCAACTGCAGGAGCTGGTAATCTTTGAGTGCCCACATCTGAGGCTCCACCCCAACACAGTAGAGGAAGCTGGAGGATGGCTCCAAGGTCTGCGCTCCCTCCGTTCATTGGCAATAAATGATTGTGGCAAGTTCCTCTCCTATTATTCATCTTTCTCCTCTCTTGGTGGTTTCCCTTTCCCAGCCTCCCTGCGAAATCTCAGCCTTAGCATGGAGACACCAGTGCATCTCTCAAACCTCACTTCCCTTGAGAATTTAAATGTCCATGGATATAACCAAGGTCCGAGAGCTGAAAAAAATCAGCTTGTGGCCTTGCGAAGCTATCACTCTCGGGAAGAGCCATGTTCATCCTCAACCCGGACCCTGATGAGGCCTCGTGGTCTCATCATGGACAAGGGCTTCCACCAAGACTGGGGGAGGTTCGGACGAATGATGTCAGGGGAATTCTTGTTACGCACATCTGCAGTCTCCTCTCTTACTCCCTCACCAAACTAGTCTTTTCTTGGGATAACAAGGTGAAGAGCTTCACGGAGGAGCAAGAGAAAGCCATCCAGCTCCTCACCTCCCTCCAGTACCTCGAATTTCGGAATTGTCATGATCTTCAGTGTCTCCCTGCTGGGTTGCGTGCGCTTCCCGACCTCAAGATACTACCGATTGAGGACTGCAAAAGCATCCAGTCGCTGCCCCAAGACGGTCTCCCAAGGTCACTGCAAAAACTGAGCATCAGTGCATGTCCTGCCATCAGGTCACTGCCCCAAGACGGTCTCCCGAGGTCACTGCAAAAACTGAGCATCAGTGCATGTCCTGCCATCAGGTCGCTGCCCAAGGATTCGTTCCAATATTGAGAATCTGAAGGTACAGAACACTCTCCTGCTTACGCCCTGTGGGCTGTGGGCTGTGGGCTGTGGGCTGTGGGCTGTGGCTGTGCTCCTCCTGGTTCCTGCACTGCCTGCACACCAAATTTACCCATGATTTTTGAACCTCGTAAGTAAAACATCAGATCAAATATCTTTTTAACTTGTAGTTCGCCAAATTACTGTTGCGTAGGAGTAATTGGTCCACTTTATTTTAATCAACTGTGCAGGTCTGTCTCACCTTGGAATTACACATTCTTCGTTCTGGCATCACAGGATGCTCTCTGTATCCATGCATGGTTCTGAGTTGGCAAGCATCTGCATGTACCTTAACACGTATGTAAAACAGGTTCGTATATGCAGAATCACCCCAATACACAATCAGTTACATTATTTAGGAGCTCAATCCAATTGTTGATCTGAACATTATTTTTTGGGTTATTTGGTGCCTTTTCTCTTCAGTAGTTATTGCCAAAACTTATCAGTAGAGCTGGTGCATCTAGCTGTGTTAACCGAAAGAAGTTTGCTCAATTTACAGAATCCTTTTTTCCTTCATGTATTTATAATTGTTTTAGTCACTGGCGTCATATGTTTGGGTTACTATTATAGTAGCCATTTCAAGAGTCAGTGTAAAGGATCAGTAGAGAGATGATATCAGTACCTTAATGTTCAACTTATCACCTGCTTATTATTAGTGGGAGAAATCCACTTGTTGACTTTATATTGTTATATAGTTGTGCTTTTCATGGGTGCACCAGCATTCATTGATGTACAGTGAACTAGTTCTCCATGCTTGTTCATCCCAGGAGGATCAAACTACAAGAGGTAATGCAGATGGCAAGTGATGCCCTCCTAATTGTAAAATCAAGTCTACCTTTTATGGATCTGCTTACTACAGGAGCTGCATGTGCAACTGGTAAGAATAAGTCATTCCCCTTGATTTGAATGTGTGTGTTTTGGAGTGCGATTCCATCCTGCTCTTGCCTTGCTGTCACCAGGATACCAAGATTCCGGAGACGATGCAACAAGAGAAGCCACTAGCAACTAGCAACAGACACATCACCAGCTAATGTGCGTCCAGTGATCCAGATATGTTTATGATCACACTACTGTTGCCAACTTAAGGTCAGCACCAGGCTGCAGGTCATGGTGCAGACGCAGTTCCTGCAGGTCCTGTGGGCACTGCCTGTCTGCCCCCTGCTAGCAAATTTTCAGAATAACCATTTGGTGCAGACGCAGGCCAGGCGTCGCCAATAGACTTCAAAGCCGATGTCCGGCAATACCCGCCGCAGCAGGTAGCATCCTCCCTTCTGGTATGGTTAGTAAGTAATTCTGACTTGTAGCATTTAGCTTAGAACCAGAGCTAAAGCTATGCTCTTTAATTTCATAGTAGAAAACTGGGTAAAAAAATGTTTTGAAGTCAGAGGTTATGCTAAATGATGTTGTCCCTACAAACTGCAGGTACCATCTGATGATTATCCCCCATCTGCTGCTGCTGTTCAGTCTGAACACGGAGACTTCAAGACACGAACTCGGTTCCCAACCCATGAAGACATGCCTTTGCTCCCAATACTGAAGACGTGTCTCGTCTCCCGTATCCCGCCTCCCAGCTCTTACGGATCCAGGGGACTCGTGACTGACTCGGGGAAGGACATAGCACCTGCCTATTGTGGAGACGCAGAGTGAACCTGACAAAATAAAGAAACCAAAATGACCTACACTGATACTATGTGTACTCACATGTAACTCTCTCATTGAGGGACTCAAATCATAATATATACAGTACATTCACAAGGGCGACCCCTAGGAAGGTTCTCTTGCCTGGGGGCTCGTCGACTGGACGTAAGGTGCCTTATGGCCCTGAACCAGTATAAACTAGAAAGCCTAGGTGCGGCGTTGCCGCACCATCTTTGTGCAGGCCGGTGTTGATTCTAAAAAACTATGGAACATAATGGTGAAAAAAAATTATGATAACCATGGTATCATTGATAATGACCATGTTAGAGACAACATGACGAATTGTGTTGAGATTGCTGATGCAAGGGCTCAAATATGACAGTAATGGTGTGTTATCTCAGTTTAAACTAACCATTTGCTACTTGGGTGGAATAGCAAAAGGTAATGTATTGCAGTAAATGTTGCCAGTAAAACCCTATCAAGATAATAACAGAAGAAAAAAGAAAACAAACACCCATGACATATTTTGTATGAAAATATTAAAACTTTATTTGTATAAGATCAACACATGGTAGTTGTCTAAACATACAACATGATCAGGATATAAAACCTCAGTTTGACAGAATCTTTCACTCGGTCTGCATGGTGTGGTCACGGCGTTGCCGCACCATCGGATGCACCAGTACAATGGAATTACAGAAAAAATTAGTTGTTCTTCAACCACACAGGTAACAAGCATGGCAGCGACTAAGGAAAGTGTGTGTCACCCATCATGTAGCAAATCGTTTCTCTGTAAAGAATTTCACAACAACTGGGCTTGCAAACAAAGAATATTTAACAAATAGGAATTCCATCTTAATTTCACAAATTTTAGACAAGCAGTCATCAAGCGGTCTTTTATCACTGAAAAAAATATATATGATAACTAAAGGAAACATGCGTTGGTATCTTGTCATATCTAATCCTATTGATTTTTGTAATATTTTGGTAGATCAAAATTGACGTCTAGACTGAGGGCATACACACCATTATTATCCGAGTATATAATCTTGGATGGAAACAAACAAGGCCTAAGACATAATTGCATCTCTTTATCTTTAGAACTGTGACTGAAACTACATGAGATTTAGAATTCAGATAACTCCACCCACAAGCGAGCAAGGCTTGTTTTCCAAATCAAAACAGGGGTATATACTGCACTCAAACTCTATTTCAGCAAAGTAAAGAGAATCTGAAACTAAACTAAACTGAATCTGGGTAGTTGTATGAAAAGCATTAACTGAAACTTTTATGGAAAAAAGGCACTCCAAACTGTACCAAACCAATTGACTGAAACATTCAGTTAACTGAAATTTGTATCATGTGACTGTACTTAATCCAAGAAAAGTGCAGGAACTCTATTGTAGCTTACTGAATGATGTAGGGCATCACCTGATCCTTCGTTTCATCAGCAGCCCATGAAGCCATATGGTCACCATTTTCAGTGCCGTTTACCATGTTCTAACATGGTATCATCAGAACATTTGTTTGAGAAACCTAGATAATCAAAACATTTGTTCTAACCTGGTATCAGCCTGTAAACATTGACTTAAATGGTATTTATCTCAGTGAACTTGATTTCATTGACTGAAGAAGATAAAAAACTACAGCGAGAGTTAATTTTTCAGTCAACTTGATAACATTGTTTGGATCAAAGCAGCAGCTCAATGTTGACGACCATGAACTTTTGCTGCAGTGGCGCCAACGGCCAAAATCTGCACTTCTCAGCTGAGGAGGCACGCGTAGCAAGTGCCATGAGCCCATGAGCCCCTGCTTCTGGTGCTGTGTGAGGGCTGTTGTGTGAGAGTCTCTGCGCAGGCACAGGCACACAAGTGCCTAGTGGGACTCTGGCATCCATGGCTGTTGGCTCGTTGTGGCAAGGAAACTGAAAACAAGGCCCTGTCATCAGAATTTAATATCAAAATTAAACATTTTACTGTGTTAAATCTCAGGAAAAGATGGCTGTTACAACAATTTAAAGAATCTCACTGAGAATTATTGATATTGTGCAACTGCTTAGGTGTAAAAAAAATAACTTCAACTGTGATATTTGCGGTGATTTCACTGAATTTGAAAGAGTGATAGTCACATTGAAATGACCATACCGTTCTGGCAAGATAGGAGTACAAAGTACATTTTTGACAAAAAAGGAAATAGTACATACCTCTAATTGTGGAAACTAAAGATTTGGCTAATGGTATGCAAAATACATATATAGTTCTTTAGGGTCAAAAATTGAAAAAAAAAATTGTCTAAACCCTACTAAAACCTCTTTTTTGCCTTCAACATGTGGTGTAGCTCTTGCTTAACTCTAAAGGCAGTGAGCACATGCACACCTCTAAGATGAGAAAATACATTCGGCCTCTAGATTTTGAAATTGATTATCCAGATATAAAAAACCAATGGCAAAGAGTAAGTGATAGTTGAAACATGGGCATCCATTGTTGAGTGATGATTAGTGTATTTGTTTGGCAGCAACATTGTGGAAGTGCAAACAGAGGTAGATCAACTAAAAGAAATATGTAAACCATCACCATCTTCAAAACATGTCAAGCTTTGTTGATAGAGCAAGTTTCATTGATTCAGTTTGTTTCTTAAATAGAGTCCGAGGCTTCAAATTCATTCCACCAAGACATTTTCTCGAGCAATTAGAGTACAGAAAACATTTGCAAAAAGTAATCATGTGATAGCATTTATGTGTTTTCAGATGCTAAGGATACCTAGCAAGATAATTTCTATTGTACCAGTAGGAAGTTAACTGCAAACAAATGACAGGGGAGAAATGAGTATGAGAGATTTGTTCTCCCAGTTTACCTTATCCGTTTGTCCTGCTCCTTACGCACCTGGCAATCATCGTTGATTTCTCTACATTGTACCTTCATTAGCAGTAGGTGATGGTGCACGCGGGCGCCAAGTTCAAATAACTGGCAACCATTAAGAATTGTTAAATTCATTTATTATTATTTTGTAAAAGGAGCATCAGAACAGCAGACACATAAATATATATTATGTAATCAAAGTACTAATTAATTCAAAGTAGGCTACAAAACTGAAATCATGAAAAAGTCAAAATCGCCGATGAACAGTAGGTGAAGCAGTAGAATCCAGAGCACACTACGATCATAAGCAACATATGGGCATGACCATTCTTTGGTTGTAGGGGAAAAATCTGCCAAAAAAAAGGGAAAGGTCTCACAAAGTTCAGCAGATGTAGTGAGTTAATTGAGTGACTATGAGTGTTGTGTAGAGTTTTAGACAGGTTCAGAACTTATTTTGCATACAACCAAGAAGAATTATTCAATTAGCAGGGATGTCTGGTTGAATTAGGGAAGAAAATTGTATAGTTTGTATGGAGGCAATGATATCAAGAGTTTTTCCTGTACCGAAGCACAATGAACCTGGATGATGGTATACATCCGTTCACTGTGGTTGGGCACGGTTGTCATACCTGAGCTATCAATTACTCGAGTACCAATACTCTAGCAGGCATCTGAAGAATTGTTACTGAACAAAGATAAGCAGTTACCTGTTTAGTGTCAATAGAAATTGCATTCAGAGAAACGGAAAGAACCTAACTCACCATCATGCATATTTGTATGCCACAATCTTATCGGGTAAAATAATACTAAGAATCAATAATGATAGCATAAACATGAGTAGATGAAGCTGTACATATATTTAGACTTAATAAGAAACATGAGTACATTCGGCCTTACCCAAATCATGTAATCACCTAAATATGAAGGACGCGCATTCTTAACACCTTGAGAATATGGAAGCAGCTATACGTTTGGACGGCCCCCTGAAGTCAGAGTTTGCCGACGATCTTGGGTGCCGCTGGGAAGAAGCTCTATGACGGGATGCATCCACGGGTGAAATTAAGCCAAAATCCAATGTTTTTTTTTTACAGAAGGAATCTAAAGAAAGTAAAGATGAAAGGAAGGAAGGGGGCTTACAGTCTTGTCCAGGATTTAGGCCATCGAGATGTGCTCCTCCAGCAGCAAGGTCATCGACTGCACCGTATTATGCCGTGAGGCCGTCGAGGTAGTGCTTGGGATCAGGTGAGGGAGGGCGACGAACACGCCTGAGGTCCGGCGAGGCTGGAGGTAAGGGGCGAGCGGATGACGACGTGGTCATGGGAAGCGAGGGCAGGGCGAACGGCGGCTGCGAGCACGCGAAGCCGAGGCATGGTCACTGGCAGCAACGGCGCATACCAGGCTGCACCAACCTCTTCTTCCCCGTCGATTTTGCAGTGGCAGTCGTCCAGCTCGGTGGCAGCTCACGACGTCCCCTCTCCAGAGCTTCTTCCTGGCTTTCTGGACTGTGGCAGATGGCACGCAAGCCGAGCCCGGAGGGTGGCGGCGCTGCAGGGGGAAGAGGGGCGTCGCGAGGAGAACGGGACGAGCCGTCGGACGAGTGGACTGGATGTGGATGGTGGCGGCGCGGCGCCGGAGAGGCGGCCCCTGCCCGTGCCCACACCCGCCTGCGCCGGGTCGTCGCAGCCGCGGCCCCTACCGGCGATGGGATGGCCTGGACTGGATCTGTCGGGATCGCCAGGGCTGCTGGGGACCCCATCCGCGCCGGGACGGCGCCGGGGAGCCATGGCCGGTGAGGAAGGGCCGAAACCCTAGGTCGGGTTGCCACCGCCCGGGGGCCGGAGAGGCTGGCACGGTGATCGGCAGCGGCGACCTCGCCGCTGTGGACCGCAGCTTGGGCGAGGGCGAGGGGGCTGACACCACCAGCTCGCCGCCTGCGTCGGTGGCCGTCCGTGCCGGGCGCCGCCATGCGGGGGTGGAGGAAGGCGAGAGGTGAGGGAGGACGGAAGAGTGATTTTGCTAAAGTTCAAGGGCTTTTCCGCAAAATGGCCGGGCCTCGCCCGATCCGTACCGTCCACGCGCCCGATCGGATGGCCAAGAAAAGCGGGCGACGAGGCCACGCTCTCCGGCCCGAGCTTGAGCTCTGGATTCGATAGGTAAAGATCCCTGAGTCACTAATATCTGTTGGATGTTTTTGCGTGGCGCCATGACACCCCTCGAGTTTTTATCACGTGGACATACACATGTTTGTTTGCCTACAACGACCGTACATGTTTGTCTGAATCTGCTGGTGCGTTATGTAACCTTTCTAGCACCTACCTACCCGGGAGCAAGCATTGGCAACCAAACAGAAAGAAAACGATGCTGTACTCGATCATTGTTGTATATTACTTCACCGTGGAGTTAGCTAGTCTCTAACTGGCCAAAAAGACGGTACGTCAAGTTATCTGATTAACCCTTAGCAAACAAATTATACATTCAATTTTAGCTTTGCAGTACAAAGGAACAAATTTCATCTGCAGTACCATGACAAACACTGATGAACATTAGGGAGACTGTCAACAGATGCAATAAACATCTCATCATCACAAGGTCCTTTTTTTTTCCCAGCAATATAAACATTCAATATACCATGGTACGATCAGGGAGTAGAATGCTAATCACTACACGCACTGTTAAGTAATAACACACAAGTATACAGCAATGATTTGCTGAAGGCCTTCAGCTACAAATATATAATCCCCTACAGGCTCCTGGGGTAACAAAGTCAAAAAGAAGGGAAAAAAGAATCATATATGTGAACTCTTCATGTCATGTGAGCTTTCCTAAAAGGGCGACAGCAGAAGAATGTTGACAGTTTTTTTTCTCTTCCCTAGCTTGGTCCATCCAGCCATCCCCACCATTGCTTGGCTGACAAACTATCATTGCGACCTTTCTATTGCTGATTATCTGTTCCAGTCTCTGCTGTAGAATAACACCAATACAGGGTGGCCCATGCATTTCCTCAGACTGCTTGTAGAAATATACAGTCCTTGTGCAGCACTAGTCTCCGGAAACAAATTTCTTTTGTGTGTAGTACCGGTCTTCGCTAGCCTTCTTTTTCAAGTTCCTCTTCTGTTTATATAAGCCCCAAAAAATATGTTTAGCGCCAATAAAAAGAAACCAAACAAACCTACAAGCTATGACAATGCATACCTTGTAAGCTTCATGATTGTCAACTATTCTTGTCGCCACTGACAATGTTGTTATAGATTTTGGGCTCCTGATTGTCTGAAAAATGCTCATGCTCTTTGGGACAGCATAAGGATCAACTTCACCCTGTAGCACACACTCATCAAGTTTCAACATGAATTTCAGCAATTACAACAAGTTCTATCTTCGATACTAAGCACTTACAGCTGAATTGCCCTCCGCTACAGTCCCATGGACAACCAATGAAATGTTAAACGTAGTGATCTGTGATGGGGCATAAAAACAACTATGAGGGCATTCCTAAATTGTCATATAACAATCGCAGCATGCTCACAACATTGATAATTCAAGGATGACAAAATATATATACTAACGAACTCATGGAGACAAACATACCATGTCCTTAGAAACTTCCCATGGCGCACCAATAATGACTTCATCAACATAGCGGCAGGCAAGAACACTAAGGGTACGCTCATGGAGATGCATTATAGGGCGACAGCCTCTTCTATCCCTGGGCAAATTATAAATATAAGATTGGTATTTCAATTTGTAACAAGATGCTCTTTTCATACTTGATAATATATGCCATTTTGTAGTCAATAGTTTTCTTGTTAAATCTAAGTGAAGGACAGGAGTAAGACCTGATAGATTGGTCATCATAGATACCCACAAGAAGGAAGTCACCAAGCTGTCTAGCACTCCTGAGGAACTGCATTAAATAAATAAAAGGCATACTATTAATTTAAATTGCATATATGGACCAAATTAGTAAAAAAAACAGTAAGTTACAGTATGCTGATTTGCAGAGAATAAGAAAATGGCACCTCAACATGGCCAGCGTGGAAAAGATCAAATGTGCCATCTACATAGACAACACGAGCACCTGGCGAAGGAGCCTGAGTGCATATGAGCATATTGTTCAATAAAAGCAACATAAGGGCATTATGAAGATTTAAAGCAGAGGATTATATATGAAAAACTATTAATGAATCTAGATGTCAGGAAATCAGTAACAAACAACATTGAAAAGGCAGAAATAGCACACTAAGGATCAAGATTAAGGCATCACATGTTTGGTATATGTAAAATATTATTAACTTATTTAGTCTCCTATTTGTTTGAGCTAGAGGTTGTGGCATTAGTTTCTATAATCCCTAGCTGAAATAAATAACTAGCTTGTGGCCCCAAACCCACAATCTAGTTTGCCCAGATTTCACAATCCAGCAATCCACCCTCCACCAGCTTTTTCTAGATTAGAGCACACATATCTATCCACCATGTCACTACAAACATATGAGGTGGTAGGAAGATAAAGATGGCCATAAGCTTAGAATTCATACAGCTTCAGATTTGGACATTAGCTTTTCCACAACCCAGGTTGTACAAGCTGTTTTCTAGACAACCTAACTAAAACAAACAGTGCCTTAGTTAATTAGCTAAGAATACTATACCATGCCACTTCATGTAAATGCCCTAAAAGGATGGCCACGTTAGTCACTAAATGTTATTTGCATTTCCTTCATGGAAATCTGGGGGTGAATGTGGCCTCCATTCTTCTTAAAAGGTCACAAATATGTATCGGTGATAATACCAAGCGATCCTAACCATCAGAGCTCATACCTGCCCATTTGAAAACTGCATGATCCGGCGAGAAGTTGGAAGAAAATGAGATAGCTGACTTTTCAGCTCATCGTTTGATTTCTCTGCAGCCTTCTCAGCAACAGCAACATTTAAGTCAGTATCAGCATCTTTCTGCTTGAATGTTAGCAGTATCCTCCCTATGCACAAAAGGATATCATTTGCATGTAAGATTGCAAAAGACAATGTTTTGAATAAGTTTGAAAAAACTTTTCAAGTAATGCATTATTTCAGGAGAAACTATCATCCAAAACAACACTGAGGCTACTGAGCCTTACCAACTATATCAGTGCTCGAGACACCTTCTGTTCGCTTGATTTGCTTGTAACGCCCGACCTTCTTTGCTAACGCATATGCATCAGTGCCATCAGGTAGAAGACAAGGATCATCTCCATGAATAATGTAATCAATGTTGTACTTGTTGAAGAGAGTATTCATGAATTCTTCTGTTATCTCATATGGTGCATTTGGAATGACCTCATCAACCCACTTCAGACCACTAACAAGAGTCAGCCTAGAAATAGCAAAAATATAAAAACAGTTAATATGGTGCATGTTCACGTAATGAAAACCAAAAAGTTTAGATCATTATGAAAGTATACTTAAATTAAATGCATATGGGACCATATCAAAATATGTTGATGAACCAGCTGTTCAATCAGTTTGCTACGCTGTTCAATCAGTTTGCTACAGTACTGCTGATATGGACAGGATCTTTGGGAAAAGATAGTGTGTTTCAGAGAATAAAATAATCAAATTCTTCCACACCTCTCTTCCATGGAAAGGACAGGCGGACCTTTATTTGCCACAATCTCCTCATCACTGACAACTCCAACTACAAGCTGATCTCCCAGCAACTTAGCCTGCCGCAATGCATTTGCATGGCCGTAGTGCATGAGATCAAAGCATCCATCCATGTACACTCTGACAGGCCTTTCGCGTTCCCTCTTCTTTGGAACTTGTCCCAGATACGGCCAGAAATACGGAGCAAATGGAGCACCAATTCCCCCAAAGTAGCCCGTGGATAACATAAGAATGGTAAGAGTGATCAGAACTCCTCCAATTCCAAACAGCTGTGAATAGTATCCGCTGTTCCAGAGCCCCTGGTGGCTCTCAAACGCTAGTAATGCCATCATCATCTTCACGGTTGAAGTGTAAGTGTAAGCCTGGTAATGCTTCTGTAAAAAAAAAAAAAGTAGGATATCAAAATGAGAGTCCAACTCAGTTGACGCATTACGTGGCAAATGAAACCATTATATAATATGCAGCAAGGCAGTACAAAACATGTCATTTTCCATCATTTGGAGGAGCCAATAGCGTTTGCAGTTGGGTTACTGCCATTTTAAAACCTAGAAAGTGACTCGAAAAAGAAGGAAAAAAAGCGTGCCTTTCTGACTACTTACTCATATTAATTACAGATGGTTGGAAGGATCGCAGACATATAACCAGAAGAATTAGATGCATGTACCAAAACGTGTTTAACGATGACATCACGTTGACCAAAATCCTAAACACCAGACATTTCAGAAAGACAGATTTTTGTGCAAACTGGAGATCGCCGCGACTTTGGAAAATGGTCGGTCGAATTGCTTTTAGAAGAAGTCACGTAACGACTGACGGAGCTCTAGAGACATGCTGTTAGCATGAGATACAATTCCACCTTCTTTCTCATCAAGAAACACAGCTCATTTGTTCATTCCAAGGGGGCAAAACAAGAACGGGTCCGAATACGGTTGAGCAAGCTCTTCTAATTCGCAGCAGTGATAAACTGATAATTAAAACTAAAGAAATAAAATCACAAACGAATCCGTCCCCAGCATCCTGTCCTGTCTGTCAGCAACCAAAGAATCAAACATGCCCGGGAGAGAATCTGATTCCCACTGCAATTGGCAACCACCACGCCTCAAGTTGGAGCACTGCAGCCAGCTAAGCAGGCAGACAGGTGGAATCTGTAGAGATTCGACGTTCCAGCAGGCACAGGAGGACGGGAGGAAGGTTGGAGATTTTTCTTTTTTTTAAAAAAAAAAAAGCATCAGCTCGAATTCACACTCCAACAACCACCCGGAATCCCCGTTTTCAGACGCCGGCACGAGCAAATGCAATCTCCCGGCCGGCCAGCCGGCAGGCCGTGATCCCAATTCCACCGTCACTCACGTGAATCGCCACGCAAATGACACCGCGGGAAGAGGGGGGAAAAAGGAATTTTCTTTTCGTGAACGCCAAGCTGGCCGGCGGATCAAACAAAGGGGATCGCAACAAGAAGAACCAAAAGAAGAGGAGAAAAAACAGAGATCTTTCCGCACTGCATTTGACGAGCGCGATCGCACAACGCGCAACCTCAAGGCAGCGGGGGATCAGGGAGACGCACCGAGATGAAGGCGGCGAAAGGGCGAGCGGCGGCGCGTGGCGGAGGGGCGTCGACCCCCGGGGTGGCGGCGGCGGCGGAAGGCGGGCGCGGATCTCGCGTCGAAACCGGGGCTCTCGGCGCGAGATCTGCCGCGGGAGGCGGCGAAGAAGGTTCCACCCGCTCGTGGCGCGCGCGTGCAGCGTGTCACTGCTCTTTCTTGTTTTGGGAGGGAGGAGGTTGGGGTGCTGGCCGGACGGAGGAGGGGAGGGGGGAGGGAGAGGACAGAGGCGAGGTCTCGTGTGTGTGTCGCTCGCCCGCCGTCTGGCTCTGGTGCCCCTGTGGCCTCTTCCCGGCGCGTCGCCAATTTAATTGGGCTGGTGGAAGCGTGGGTGGGTTCACGTCCACCAAACTGCCCCGGGAGGGCCCACACGTCTTGAAGTACGGAGTACTGGCATTCGATGTTTTTTTGCACTGGAGTACCTCACGGATAGTAAAGTACGTAATAAGTTTGGGAAACTAACAATTCCATGGAGAAGAAAGAAGCGGCTACGCAATGCTTGGACTTTGGAGGGGGTCAATTTGCGAAAACGGCACGACAGAGGGCGAGCACGCGATTTTTGCGAGGCGCCGGCGGGGGTCCCGCGGCCAGACTTGTCGGTCGCGTACTTACGTGCGCCGCTGGCTGGCCCGTCGGACGCAGGGCACTGTCGCGTGGGCCCGACGGCACGCGCCCCAGGCTCCGGCAGTGGGCCCCTTCTCTGTCCCGTGGCCATTGCCTTTGACCGCCCGAGCGCGTAAAGCTATCCCGTCAGCAATCAGCAGCCTATTACTATTAGCATGTAATCATAGTATAAAATATTTCTTTATAAAATAATTATTATAATAGTTTATTCTCTCGTATACATATAAAATAATTACAGATTATCACATTTAATAATTATCTGTGATTTTTATGGCAATACGTGGACGGATCCTTGTGGTTCGTTTGCAGCGAAATGACGACGAGGAGCCGAAAGCGGACACAGATGACAGATCGTCCAGATGGCGTGACGAAACGCGCCCGACGGCGAGGGCGAGTCGACGAGGACTGTCTCGGATCGAGATGGAGATATTTGCTGATAAATTCAAGCGGCAGATCGTTTTCGAAAAGAAAAAAAGTGTAGGAGAATCTAGAACGCCCTGCGTTTGGAAAGAAAAAGATACGTAGCACGGACAACGGCACAGCGGAGCCAAATCAAAAGGTGCGCAAAGACTCTCGAGGTAGAGTAGTTACGTTGAACACTCGAACTTTGTTCGAGTCAGTAGTAGAGTGAACAAATGTATGGAATTGAACTGGAGATGTGTACTTGGTGAATCAAGCGCAGCTCGTTGCGTCATTTTGCTGAAGTATCTATTTATACATCTATAGTATCTCAAGTGTACGTTTTTCTAATAAATCATTATTTAGAGATTTATTCGAGTTCATTTTCTACACCTTTTATCTGGTGTGCACTTAAGAAAGTCATCCCCACTTTTCATCTCTGGCTTGCAAAAAATCAAGGATTTTTGAGATTCATTTAAAGAGATTCTGAAGAATATTTGTTTTCATCAAAATACCTTTTCAGTCCCAATCTTTTAGAAATGCCCTTAGATGTAGGTGTATCTTTGTGTTTATATCTTTCAAAAGTGGCAATAGAAGTAAGTTATTTTAGGATATGAGATGTGTCCAGTCTCAGTCTCAATCTTTTGGAAGTGCGCTTAGAAGTAAAGCGTATATCCACGTGATCTTTCGTAAGTACCTTTAAAAATAAGATATGATGTACTATGCAGTTTAAAAATATAAGGAACTTTAAAAATACTAGTTACCATGCACGTGCGACACGCACGTATGTAGAAGATATATCTTGTTTTTATTTTTTATTTTCTAGCATGATTGTCATTATATTCTTTTTTCTAATATTTGCACATTTTTATAATATTTTGTGTATGTTTTTTATTATTATTCATTTGATAAACAACGTCCTATTATAAGTAAAGAAAAGACTTTGTGATCTTAAGATACATAAATAAAAATCTAATTTGCAAATTGTCTTGTTTACAAGACATCCGGATTGTTTTTAATTTATTAGAAAGTCAAATAAAAAATAATTATTTTAAATAACAAGAGTGAGGGGAAAATCTACATTTAAAAATTAGTGTACAAGTATAACATCTCCTATCTTGATAGGATAAATTTTCATCCGGTCATTACTATATTCACATCAGGATTTAAATTCATATTCCACAACATTCTTATTAAAAATCAGCTTGAGATAGATGCAATAAATAACAGTTGACACCAAGTGCTGCCGTATCAAATAAAACTTTACTTTGACCTCTAATATGCACAAACCTACACTAAAAATAAATGGCTGCTTCTGTCTTCAACCTCCTTAAAATTATCTCGCAACATTCAAGTAAAAGTGATTCAGAACCAGGTATTACTGAAAGCAGAAGTTGGGTGCAGCACTGTTTCAGGAACCCCACTTGTTAGGACAGCTTGAAGTGACACTTACAATGAGCCAAGTTTGCAGGTTTGGCTCCCGATTCACTTCGCTAGTGCAATGTGCTTCTTTCTGGTCACTCTGGGCGTTCGGTTACCCGAAACCGATCGGTTCGGTTCCTCGGGTGATCGGGTAATTCGGTTACCTAGGAATTGGAACCGATCGGTTCCCATTACGGTTTCGGGTAATTCGGTTCGGTTCTCGGGTAATTCAGTTTGGTTTCAGGTACACCCGACAGGAACCAAAAAATGAGAAAAATGAAAAAACAGCTCATTCAAATGTAAATTTCAACAGCATTTCGCCACATAACAGAGAGAATTAGAGAGCAATGAAGTAGTTGTGGCTAGCCTCGATGGCTCCAGCCGATGCCCCCGTTCTCGTCCTGCGCCTTGGAAGTGAAGTAGGGAGGCAATTGCGGTTGCAGTCGTTAACCGCTGCTGCTGGAGCAACATCGTGGCGACCGGAGGGCGGAGATCGGGGGGGGGGGGGGGGGGGGGGGGGCCCGGCGGCGGGGCAGATGGCGATGGCTGGCAGGGGAGATAGCGACGGCGTGGAGGACGGGCCGGCGTGGAGGTCGGGCCGGCGCGTCGGTGCTGCTACCGTGCTGCGGCGCGTCGGACGCTGCGACCTGCGGAGCGTCGGGCGTGGAGGGCGGGCGCGGCGGGCGCGGCGTGACTGGGGGCGGCGGCGCGTGGAACTCGGGGTCGGGATGGGATGGATAGGGTTGAGGGACTCATTGAGTCTGAGTGGAGCGAGTGAAATAACCCTATTGGGCTTCATGGGCTGGGCTATTTTTATTTTTTCATCATAGGCCTTAGACAATTTCGGGTAATTCGGGCTATTCGGTTACCTGAGGCCTGGAACTGAATTAGTAACCGAAACCGATTGGTTCGGTTAGTTCGGTTCGGTTCTCAGGTATTTTATTTCGGTTCTTGGGTATCGGTTTTTCGTGCCCAGATTGACTTCCTGGCAGTGGTCTCCCTCCATAACTTCTAATTTAGCATCTTGCTCTGCACCATGCACAAGGGGTCTCGCTTTATACCATACACACACATCTACAAGTATATTTTCAATGACTTAGTTACTAATTGAATGGGAAGACAAAGGCGTGCCTTTCATGACCTTCCTCTCCAATTTTACGATCTTATGGTTCTCCATGTTGACAATTAGACCAAACAAAGGTTTTTCATCATCATGTTGTATCTTCTATTCATAGCTCCCAAAAAATAACTCTAATTGATATTTAAAATAGAAGATTTAAGGGCCTATACAAGGCAACACAAATATGAACGCCGGCAACACGCTGTCCCAGATAGCATACATCGTGCGCAATTATGACCTCCTTGACCTGAACATATGAAACCATAAGGATGGAAAAGTAATGTTAAGCTTGAAATTCCAAAGTCCTCTATCCTGCTTTTGTAGATGTTTTGCAATGTGAAGCTTCATCACCAAATAGTTATTGTTTACTTTTATTCTGTAAATGGTACTTGCGCTTGTTGGCATCAACAAACTCTCAGTTCTATATGACCCAACATAAATAACAGAAAGTCATACTCAGAACATAAAAATAGGAAGTGCATTGGTTAACTGAATAATGTGCATTCAGTTTAAATCTGCATGGGCTAAGTGAATAATGCACATTAACCAAGAAGTAAATATTCCAAAATAGCTTACATGACAGTATGTAATTTGCATGCAAACAAAAAAAAATATGCAGATACAAAAGTTATCTTCATCAAATCAAAGCTTATTATGGGTGACCTTTTAAATTTAATTTTTTTTAGATCTAAACAAATAAGTATTGGAATTATTTTTTTTAAAAAAATACTGGATACTTCCACGTCAACTGCCTTGATTTCTCACTTGCGAACTTGACGTTGCAGTGCAATCGATAATTAAGTTAGGTTGAGGTCTTAACAAGGCAAAGATGTGAGCAAGGCTGGCTGACCTAGAACCTTCCTAATCTTCACACGCATGCAGCAGCCACATCCGGCGCTCGGCAACTGGTCTTCTTCTTGCAATCATGTGTGTGCGTCCGATGATGCAAATAATAAGCGAGGAAAGAAAGGGATCAACCTGCTTTGCGCCGATGATGAGAGGCATGGCGGCTTCTTCGATCAGCTCCGGTCCGGCACGCTCCTTCCTCGGCAGTGACAACAGATCGGTGCCCTTGCAGAAAAAGGCCTCGCCGACAAGGGTTACGTGGGCGGTATGTGGAAGGTCACGCTGTTATCAATCGGGAGATCGGTCCCGATCGGATGATATGGAGACGTGGGTGACAGGCGGAGCAGGAGGTGTGCAGGCGGGTATAGAGTAAATTTTTCTCGGTGAAAAGAAAAACAATGCACGGGACGGGGTTTGTAACATAAGAATCTTACGTCTCGTAGGATGTGGCCCAACTATCAGAAGGTAACGGTGTTTATTATTCGTTAGATTTAGATTTTAAGTTAATTTTATAGCTGGATATAAATTTTTAGGTATTTATCAATTTTTTTACTTTTTTATAGTATAAATAGATAGATATACGAGATGAGTGCGTAAGTAATCATTCATATTTATAAAATATAAGAGATGAGTGCGCACATATATACGAGCGAGCATCATATAAAAAAAAGAAAACAAATAAAAAGGAGGTGGGAAGTGGGAACTTCACGGCTTGTGACACCGATAAAAAGGTTTGGCCAACTCTGCAAATTATTTGTTGACAATTTTTTTACTAAAATTATCAGATTTTCATAAGTTTGACTGTGCCCGCTACAACTATATGCTAAATCGTATTTATAAAATCAAATCTATTAGACAGATACTTAGATATTTCTCGTTTTGCGAACTCTATTCACGTCCGTCGGGCTCGAATTTGTTCCTTTTTTTTTATTCTTGACGAGCTTGCATCGCATCCCAGACAGGCTGTTAACGTGGGCCACGCATCACATCATGGATCATATTCAGGGCTCATATTCGAGAGCAACATAAATGAGACTACAAAACTGCACGTGTCGCACATGGCAACCACACCAATGCAGCACAGCTAAAGAATACCATCCCCCAACGAAATGGTAGGGACTTCTTGATTCCCTTCAGTGGCGCAAATCCAGCAGAAAATTCAGACAGCAATATATATATTCTTCACACGATAAATGCTTGAGGAAAGTATGTGCAAGTTAAATAAATGAATTAGTGATACGCCCAAGTACATCCTGATCCAACAATACGAAGTTACTACAGACAACCCAACCCAATACATCCTGATCCAAGGATCATTAACCTCTATTCAGTGTACTCAAAAGCCGGAGGTGGCTGGGGCTCATCGTCAACAGCCATGGCGGCCGGCTCGCTGGATGCCGGGGCGTTGGTCGCGGCGGTTGACGGCGCGTCAGTTAGGGCGAGCTCTTCGGCCTCTGTGGGCTTGAGGTCCTGCAGGAGGACAAATCCCGAAGGCGCAGCCTTCACCGGCTTGTACCTGCTCTCTTCCAGGAACTTTATGAACTTCTCCTGGGCTGGAACGACCCGGGCTGGGTTCGTCAGAATCTGGAACGTAGGCTCAGGTTCAGGGGCCTTCTTCTCTGCAGCAGCACCATCGACCTGATGTCACAAAAAACAATTGCCAGTGTACCAATCAGTTTGATGCAAATCAAAGCAAGCAGTTTATTCAACTTGGGACATGAATCAAAGCAACCAGTTAACAAAACTCTGTAAACTAATGATCGGTCCTACAACGCTTACCTGCATCGAAGTAGAAGCATTGGAAGTGTCCTCTGCTTTCTCCTTGGCCTTGCTCTCTACTTCCTTCTTTGCCCTAGACTTTGACTTGGCATACGTCGACAAGATGGCTGCAGGCACCTTGACTGATGTGGTCGCAGTCTGCTGAGTCACTGGCTTGGGGTAATCAAACAGCGATGGCTTCGTGTTCGACAGGAACTCAAACTTTGGCACTTTCAGGTCAGAGTTGAGGCCGATGAGGGCTGTTGGAGAGAAGGCAAGGCTTATAAAGTAGGTGAGCGGGTACCAGTACCAGAACTGGGTGAAAACAGCTAGTCCAACAACGGCAGTGAGCCTGTCATGCTTTGACCTTGACTTGAGCTTGATGGTGACATTCCTGCCCCCGGCATCGAGAATGCCAGAAGCCAGTATGGCGCCCATTTTGCTCATGGTATCCTCGTGCTTGTCAAGGATTATCTTTTCCAACTGGCGCCTGAATGCTCCAGCACGTGAATCATAAGATTCGTTGGTCTGGATCATCACCATCGCCATGGCAATGAGAGCACCCTGGCGTACAAAGTCAACGACGTCTGATGTCAGAGGCTCCAGTAAGGAGATGGCTTCACTTAATCCTGTTCCAGCACAGGAGATTCCAACAGCTAGAGCTGCACCATAACGGACATGTGGATTGTATGATTCTGATAGTAGGGACACAATTCTGGGTGTCTGTTCAGGCTCGTTGTACAGGACAAAGCCAAGAGCCAACACTGCAGTCCTCCGCACATCATCACTCACATCCGACACAGCAAAATGCAGAAGCTGGTGGATAGCTTTGTTATTTGCAGTCCCTCTATATGCTAGAGCCAATGCATACATACCACCATAACGAAGTATGGGATCTTGATCTCTAGTCATTTGTTCAATCAAGGTGTCAGCTTCTTCTTCCCTGCCATACACCGTCAATGCAATTCCAAGTGACAAGCCCCTGGAGATAGGAAAGGAGTCAGAATAGAAACAGCTTTACTGTCTTTACCAAGAGAAAATCGTGTTTGTGGTAGTAGATTACATTAAGAACTTTTTTTTGTCAAAAGGCATCCTACTGCATACCTGATAATTTTCTCATGTTGTGTA
>CM041635.1:28090472-28113276 GCA_023333625.1 Bothriochloa decipiens
TCAAAAGGCATCCTACTGCATACCTGATAATTTTCTCATGTTGTGTATCATGAGCATAGGCAAGCATCTCTGTAGCCTTCTCACTGGCTGTGCCAACCATGAGCAAACCCATGCCAATACCAGCTGCTTCACCAGCCACAGCACTATCCGTGTACAGGATATTCTTGATGTCCTCGCATATTTCCTCGTCTGATGTACCTAATGCTGCAAGCCCAAGTCCCAGGCAAGCTCCATGCTGGACCACCTACATGTATTGTTCAAAGTTAGCATGCAATTGTGTCAAAGAAAGGAAACATGCATGTACGGTGGCTACAGTACATATATCACAAACAAAACAATTCAAACTTTCCCACTGCCAACATTTTCCTCATTCCAACATTTCCCCACCTGAAGGCTACTATAAGATTGCAGCAATATATTGTACTCATGAACAGAAACTACATCGAGATGCGTACTCATGAAAGGATTGTTACAAAACAAAGATTTGGGAATGTGGCCCTGGAATAATACCTCAGAAGTGGCGTTACGGAGACTCTCACGAAGAAACTCTTTGATTCCTTCACCATGGTTGGCATGAATCAAACCAAGAGCATAGAAGGCACCTCCTTCCGAGTATGGGCTACCACTGCCACCAGCACCATTCTGAGGCAGATAGGGGGCCATCAATGCACGGCCTTGTTGAAGATGGCCTCTATGAATGACGCCTAATCCAGCAGTTGCACTGAACTTGGCCCAGTTGGTTGCCCTACCTAGCCATTCCTGTAATAAACGGACCAATATATGATAATAAGTATACCAACCATAGCAGCAAACAATAAAAATTGAAGATGCTAACATCAAGCACACTGAAAAAAATCATACCAAGTTTTCTCTGAGGAAGGTATCGACAGTTGTCCCTGCATGCATGATTGCATTGGAGCATATTGTTGCACTGTGGCAGACACTGTTCCTCATTTCCACAGCTTGCTTTATAGTCTTCAAATTTTGAAGATCAGACCTGTTAAAAGAACAATAATAATTTAAGAAGCAAACTAAAAGAACAGTCAGTTGTTACAATTCAGTCAGATAATTTCACATAACCTGTTATGGCTGTATAGGAACTGCAATGTCAACTGAATAGATGTCTCTCCCGATAGTATACCCTTGATTTTTGTCAGCCTATCAGCATGTGTTGCTGCATTTGGATCCACAGTGGTAGCACTGCCATTAGGCATGTTTGTGTCATCTCTCATCTGGACATCCCCAGATGGTTCTGTCGCAGCATTAGTTTGATTACTTGGTACAGCCGGTCCACTAACAGGGTCCACATGGGCAGAAGTATGTGAACTCAATGCATCAAGGTGATTCCGCACATTCAGGAGGAAAGCCTGATTTTCATTTTCAGCAAGATCGAAAGCAGTTTGGTATGCAAGCAGAGCATCATCCTGGCAAATGAACTTAGGTTAAGTTTCAAAAACAAAGGCAATTAGCGAACTGAGAAACTGTCTTGTTTGGCGAAGGGAAAAAAGGGCATACCTCACTTCCAGAAATCAGCTTCCCCAAGATGCTTGCAACACTTTGAGGCTCACCCAAGAACATAAGACACTGGCAAATGCTTAAATAATCTGGATTTGGCAATGTCTGATATATTTTGACAAGACACTGTAGAATCTGGAAATACAGAAACAAAATGTTAGACAACAAGATGATTTTCTAACATTTTGTACACAGTAGTTGGGTGCCAATCACAAGAGGTTGAATCAATTAGCAGGATTTATAGTATCAATCATCCATAGAACGCCTACCTCCAATCGATATTCGCGGTGACTAACATATTGGTGAGACAGATTGATGCAATATGAAAGAGCTCCATGAAGATTATCACATCGGGAAATTGCTGCCTCCAGTTTATCCAGTCTCCGGCACTCAACAGACATACCCATGGCCTGCTGATATTTTCCATCAAGAATGCACCTGAAATGCAACCGTGCGTATGTGAGCTCAGAGCTGCATTTTTTAACAAACCAAAGAAGCAATGGACCATGAGGAAACTATCATACTTGTCCAGCATCCTTTCCACAATGGCCTCCAGCCTAGGGTCCATCGTTTTTTCTTCCCCAGCAGGCTTTGATTGGATGGCAGCATATTCATCCAACGCCTTTGCTGAAAAAAGAAACAGGCCAAAGGAGGTAATGTCAACACAGTACTTTTAGTGCTGGTAACTGGTCATAATGCAGGCGCCAGGCAGTTCCTCACCTAACAGTGTTTGAGCGTAATCAGAGTCGTCTGATACATCAAACAAGGGTCCAGCGCCAAGCGCATACGACAGAGCATCATTTAGCTCACCCAAGTAGAAAAACACCTTAGAGGCAACTAGTGCTGCAAGCTGCCTCTGGACAAACTCCTCGTCTTCATACAAACTCTCACTGCAAGCAGCGGGAAACAAATTGTGAGAAATACAAAGCACAGAGGAAAGCACACTTTTTTATTACAGGATAAGGAGACAAAATATTTTGGCCCATGCACTTGCAGCAGCCATGAATAATCTTGGTATTCATACAGATCCTTCTAAAATGAATGTAATTCCCAGGAAATAAACACCAATTCTCATATAGCATTTACTCGTTTCTAAACTATGACTAGATAGCTGCTATTGAACTGAGGAGCAACCAATAAGCTAAGGGTAGTCCGCCCACATTAAACAGTATAAACACATAGATCAGTATTACTTTGTGACACAGGTGTTTACTTTTAAGAACAAAGTCACCACATTTGATTCATATCCTATCATGATGGCCACAATCTAAAAGTTTGGGATTTGTTGTGGTAACAATCTAGAAACCTAGTGAGAAAGTTCAGTTTTTCAGAAACCTAGTGAGAAAGTTCAGTTTTTTCAGCTCCAAATTTTAAAAATTCTAGGTTTCCAGTAACCGACGGCAGCACATTAATCCTCCCAAAACCTCCATCCGAACAGATCGAACCCGGTCCGAATCCAACTCGACGCGCCGCCGCCGACGCCATCTAGCCCGACGGACCTCTCGAGGCGAGCCCGAATCGAACCTTACCCTAACCGAAACTCGCCGAAACTAAACGAAACGCGCGGCGACGGGGCGCCGCCGCCGGCCGTGGGCAGAACGGGCAAATCGATGGGAGACAGGAGCGGAGCGCGCGGCTGGCTGGGGGAGCGAGCAAGGGCGCGAGGAGGAGGAGGTGGGGACTCACATGGAGGAGACGCTGGTGGAGATCTCGTGCCAGAAGGCGTGGACGAGGGAGTTGAGGCTGGCGAGCGCGTGGAGCTTGAGCTCCGGCGCCGGCTCCTGGAGCATCGCCAGCAGGGAGCCCGCCGAGCTCACCATCACCGCCGCCGCAGCCATGTCCGAGTACCGATCCGCCGCCGATGGGTTCGCGACGCCCTGCTGCTGCTACTCGCAGTTCGTCGAGGTCGTCTGGGTGCGGGTGAGGCTTTGCTACCTTCTTGCTTGGAGCAGAAGAAGAACGCGGACTCGCCGATTCGATTCTAGGAGAAAGGGGCTCGGGGACCGGGCCGTAAATATAAGGGTTTTAGGAGGGCGATGCGGATATGTGTTTTTTTGTTTTTTTTTGTTTTTGCTTCGGAGACGTATTTCTCCTGTAGATGTAGTGTTGGTTTTAAATTTAATTTAATTTATCTATACCTATCTATAAAGAGGCAAAAAAAATTCATCTTTTTTTTCTTTCACCTCTCCGTGTCTTATATGTTTACGGTTAGAAAACCATAATAATAATAAAACGTCAAAATTTTCACCTAATAATCTGTCCGCTCTATGATTTAGAAAAATTCTGTCCGCCCCTTCAGCCGCTCCACCCCGTCACCTCTCCGACTTCAACTCCAGTATGATAGTGCTATAGAGATTATATTGGGAATAGAAAAAAATAATATAAGGTTTCAAATGAAAACAATACAAGAAAGAGAAAAAAGGTGGAAGGGCTTTAATAATTTTTGAAATAGGCCAGGGTTTCGGATGCAAAATGTTAAAATATTATAAAATTCACCAAAAAATGACAAAAAAATGTCAAACCAAGGATTATAAAATTCGCCGAGGATTATTAAGGGGTTTTCTCCCTCGCCGATGGTTTTGAGACCAAACCACCAAACTATCGTCGATGGTTTTAGGGCAAACCACCAAACCGTTCACGAGTAGCGTAGCCCGTATGCGTCCCCCGCCGTGTACACTTGCGCTTGTCGATGTCCCAAGTGTCAGCCACCGCGGCTGGCCACCTGGCCGTTTGGTCCGTCAGTCCAAGCCTAGCGTCCGCCCTTCACCGCAACCGATCTGTCAGCACGGCACGCTCTACTTGACCTTCTCCCGACCGCTACCACCGTATCCGGACTCCACACCTGCACATCACAAGCCAAGAGACACTGTTTTGACACATAACCCTATGTCAGGGGATCAATAGAACTACCAAACCAACCACACACCAAGTGTTGGCATGTTGACAATCGCTCATCACAACCACAAGGGTGTTCCACAATGGTTATGTAAAAACCATGTGTTCACAATCTCCCCCCTTGATGAGTGTATTGTCAACACCAACACAAAGCCAGAGAAAACCCCCTCAAGTGACCAAAAGCCAAAGGAAAGCTCGAAACAGGTCACTTGCAATGAGCAAAGCAAAACCGACAACTTGGTCCCCAAAGACATGGGCAACGGCTCAACGCAACCAAGCAAAACAAGCTCAAAGCACCTGAAAGCAGCTAGACCCTCAAGACAGAGGCAAACAGCTCGACACGTCTAGCAAAACAAATGTGCAACTCCCCCTTAACAAGTGCATCAACCTCACAAATGCATATGAATACACACTCTGGATTTATGGAATCATTCTCCCCTTGTTGGCAAATGCACTTATCAAGCTCTCACAAAAGAAGCTCCCCCTCAAATCATGCTATGAGATGCACAATGCGAATATACAAAGCTTCAGGAGTATAGCAAGTGGATTAAAAACATGCTCAAGTTGGTATGGTATATGTATTACAATAGGCGTAAGACAAGGCCAATGCTCAAACTGATCAAATAAAACGAAATATGAATTATAAGGATTTTGACCAATTTTAAGCATATCTTATAAAAGGTGTTCACCAAAGAGGATAGCACATAGCACATATAAGCAGGAAATTAAACTAGTGCTAGCACATATATACAAAAGTGAACTACCCCATATAACGATCATACATCATGTCTCAAGGAAGCACTTAACACTTGTAGCTTCAACAATGATCGGAGTTTTACAACGGATTACAAGGTTATTGTTAGACATATGTATATGAGAGGATCAAAATTGTCTGCCAAAAATTATGTTATTTTTATCATGTTTTGCAACCACGCCGAGTTCATCCCTATGTGTAAGTGGGAAGCTGTCTCATCACGAGTGGGTTGAGGACTAGCACTACAATGTCCAAGTTCATCTCACTCGGAAGAATGAGAAACAATCTCATGACATTGCCATAGGACAGTAAATATCCAACTCTAAACCATTTTCATCATAACTTAGCTTAGACATCAAGTTTAAGTATAAAGATATCAAGGATCCGAGCTAAGTGTATGATTCAAGAAATATGAGGCATAGCAACTAAAGCATACATATGAAAGCACATGGATTTCAACATACCCTACACATGCTAGTTGCCATCTCAAGGGTGAATAGTTTTCCAAGTTTCATCAAGTATTAAGCATGTTCACATTTTAGAAACAGGCTTAGCTCATAACATGTATCAAGATGACTAAAAAGAGCCTAAGCTGCTATATAGCCATCATGTATCCATAAACCATATCAACAAAAGCATAATATTAATCAACAAGCTATACAAGTGAAGCTAAGCACATGATATATGATGATATGCAATGCAATATGATACAAAAGCAAAAACAAAAGCAAAAAGAAAAGAAGCCAAAGACTAGTGTACAAGAACAAAACCACCCTCATCTAAAAAGAGTAGCACACTCCCAACTCCCTTCGCAAGCGTACAAACTGGTTTTGATCAAGGGGTTTGGTGAAGATGTTGGCTTTCTGGTTCTCGGTGCTGATGTGTATCAAGTCTATGGTGCCTTCTCATAGTTGTCTCTCAGGAAGTGGTACCTCACCTCTATGTGCTTGGTTTTGGAATGAAGCATTGGGTTTTTTGCTACACTTATGGCACTGGTGCTGTAACAGAAAAGAGGCACTCGAGTGAACTCTAAGCCAAAGTCTCTCAAGGTAGCAACTATCCAAAGCAGCTGAGAACAGAAAGCAGCAGCAGCAACATACTCAGCCTCACATGTGGATTGGGCAACAGAAGACTACTTTCGAGAGGACCAAGAGACCAGAGAAGAACCCAAAAACTGACAAGTACTAGAAGTAGATTTTCGCTCAGTACGACAACCAGCATAATCAGCATCTGAATAACCCGAGAGAGAAAGAGTGGAAGCGGTCGAGTACCAAAGGCCGAACTCAAGAGTGAAGTGGAGGTACCTCATGATCCGCTTGACGGCTTGACGATGAGAGGTGCGTGCCAAAGACTGAAAGCGCGCACAAAGACAGACCGCGCACTGAATGTTCGGTCTCATCGGTGTCAGGTATAGCAGCGACCCAATCATGCTGCGGTACTCCTTCTGGTCCACGGCTTCTCCCTCCAAGTCTTCATCCAAGGCAATGGTAGTCACCATGGGCGTCGAAAGAGGCTTGGCCTCGCCCATGTCGAACTTCTTCAGTAGGTCCTTGGTGTACTTGCCTTGGTGTACAAATGTCCCTTCCCGAGTTTGCTTGATTTGCAACCTGAGAAAGAATGTCAACTCATCCATCATACTCATCTCGAACTCCCTGCTCATCAAATCAGAAAACCTTGCCACAAGGGCATGTGAAGAGCCACCAAAGATTATATCATCCATGTATATCTGAACAATGACAATGTCTTTGCCTTGCTTGAGGAGAAACAAAGTCTTATCAACAGAGCCCATGGTAAAACCCTTCCCAAGCAAAAATGATTTCAACCTAGCATACCATGCTCTTGGGGATTGTTTGAGACCATACAAGGCTTTGTGGAGTTTGTAGACATAGTTTGGGTGCTTGTGATTTTCAAAGCCAGGGGGTTGTCTCACATACACTTCCTCCTCTATGTACCCATTGAGAAAAGCACTCTTGACATTCATCTGATACAACTTGAACCCTTTCAAAGCTGCAAAGGCTAAAAGGATTCTAATGGCTTCTAAACAGGCAACAGGAGCAAAGGTTTTCTCAAAGTCTATCCCCTCTTTCTGGCAAAACCCCTGAGCAACCAACCTAGCCTTATTCCTAACTATCACCCCATCCTCACTCTGCTTGTTCTTAAACACCCACTTGGTATCTATGGGATGATATTGTGGAGGTGGAGGAACTAGGACCCAAACTTGGTTTCTCTCAAAGTTCTCTAACTCCTCATGCATAGCATTGACCCAATCAGCGTTAGATAAAGTGTGTCCAATATCTTCGGGCTTAAAATCGGCAACAAAAGCAGAATGTGCAAAATGAGAGATTTCATAGGACTTGTTGCGAGTGACACACTGGTTGAGGTTACCGATCATGGTCTCAGGAGGATGGCGATGCTGAATGTGTACAGGCGCCATCCTTGATGAAGTAGCCTCCCCCTCAACCGCAGCTGGAGCTCCCTCAAGTGCAAGAGAGGGATACTGGTCGTTCGGCCCCCATGAAGTCGAAGAAGAAGGATCAGGGCCACGAACAGACATAGTCGTCACAGGGTCGACAGGGGCAGCCGGTGGAGTCGGCTCAAGAGCACCCCAATCGGCATTGTCCTGCTCCTCCTCCACAAAGATGCTTTCACCCATCTCCTGGTCACTTGCACGCTCAAAGACAGGAGAGGAACAAGGTGTGGTTTCATCGAAGGTAACTTCACAAGTCTCCATGATGCGGTTAGTCTCAAGATTAAGTACTCTATATGCACGAGAGTGAGTAGCATAACCGAGAAAAATGCCGTTAGAAGACCAAGATTCAAACTTATCGAGATTACCTTACTTGAGAATGAAGCACCGACACCTAAAGACTCTAAAGTAGCTCACCTTAGGAAGATGACCAAACCGCAGCTCATAAGAAGTTTTCTTTGTAAAAGCTTGAAGGAAGATGCAATTTGAAACATAGCACGCTGTGTTGATTGCTTCAACCCAAAAGCGTTTAGGAGTCCTATGCTCATCGAGCATCGTCCTGGCCATTTCCACAAGGGTCCAATTCTTGTGTTCAACAATCCCATTCTGCTAAGGCACATATGGTGAAGAAAATCGATGTTCAATACCCAAAGACTTGCAAAAGGCTTCAAAATGAGAGTTCTTGAATTCAGTGCCATTGTCACTGCGTATAGCTCTTATGGCATTCTTGGGAAATTCATTTTGCAGCCTAAGAACCAAATCCCGCACATGGAAAAATGACTCATCCTTGGACTCCATGAAAAAGACCCAAGAATAGCGAGAAAAGTCGTTCACGATCACAAGAACGTACCACTTCCCACCATCCGAATGAACCCGAGCTAGA
Source organism: Bothriochloa decipiens (assembly GCA_023333625.1). Lineage (NCBI taxonomy): Eukaryota > Viridiplantae > Streptophyta > Magnoliopsida > Poales > Poaceae > Bothriochloa > Bothriochloa decipiens. The sequence goes on from CM041635.1 coordinate 28,098,987, forward strand.
CCTACAGTGTCCACATGAAGAAGCTCGCCAGGTTGTTTGGTCATCACTTGGTTCACAGGGGAATGAGAAGCGGCTACCATATTCACGTGACGACACGGGTAACAGACCAAGTCCTTCTCGAACTTTAGCTTAGGCAATCCTCGGATTAGATCAAAAGAGCTCGACCTTGCAAGCAAGTCGAAGCTCAAATGACCAAGCCTCCTATGCCACTTCCAAAGCTCAGAAGAAGTGCCTGCCACCAAACACCGAGAGACGCCGAAAGAGCAAGAAATATCAGCACAAAAGACAAGCCCAAAAGGTACAATCGAACACACAAGATCACCACGCGAATCAAGTATGCGAGAAAGACCCGGCTTAAAACACACTTCAAAACCATCTCTAAGGAGTTGCGAAACCGAAAGGAGATTGAAATGCAAACTCGAAACCAAAGCAACATCCTTGAGCACAAAGTTCTCATTGAGCCTTATCGACCCATGAGAAAGGACCTTACCCTTACCATTGTCCCCAAATGTGATGTACACCTTGGAAGTCATGGGACTGAGGCTGGAGAACCAATTTGAATTTCTGGTCATGTGACACGAACACCCGGAATCAACAAGCCATATGTTCTCCAAGCCTCCATGCTGCATCAATAGAAAGACATGGGATGAGCAAACGATCCAACACTGGGGTTCGTAAACTGAGGAGAAAACCAGTGCTGGGTCATTTGCCCTAGAAAAGTGTTAGAAAAAACACCATACATGCCATGTCCCATGGGAGAGTAGCGATCACCACGAGAGAGAAAATATGGTCCGCTAGAAGTCTAGGACTGAGAGCCACTGCCATGGGACCGAGAGTCGTATTGAGAATGATTTGGACCCTGCCGGGCACAACCATCACGTGGTCTCACAAACTGAGGCCTAGCACCCTGAGGTCTTGCACCTCTAGGTCTAGCATTGCTCCTCTGAGCAGGTGAGGCATGCATGGCATGAAATGGGCGATGCATGTTCTGGTGTGAAAGCTCAAACTTACGCCTCTCATCTCTCTTCCTCCTAAAGCAGAACTCAAACAAGTGACCATCCCTCTTACAATACTCACAGTGGTACACTTCTCTCTTGGGTTGTGGGTGACTCACTCTGTTGTGGACATGGTTCACTCTTGGAGGTAGTTTAGCCTTAGGAAGGGGCTTATCAGAGATGTTTGGAAAAGTGTCAAGTGGGTTCCTGAGGTAATTAGGTTTTGGAATCCACACTTATTTCTGAGGTGGAGCTTTGGGATTCTTATCAATCACTCCATCCCTCACAATGGGCTTGGTAGGCTCAGAGGGCTTAGATGGGTTTATCTTGATGAGCTTAGGAGGATTGTTGGGTTTCTCACTCATGCTCAAACCACTATGTTCACCAACCTTGCTAAAAACATTGTCACCCTTCCCACTTGAAGCAAAGCCTAAACTCGTTGTGTCAATACCCCTCTTGTACTGACTCATCATCATGCCTAACTGTGGCTCACTGCAAGAAAGCCAACTCAACATGTGCCGAAGGAATGTGTTTTCCTCTTTGGTCTTTTTCTTGTCATGCCTACAGTTAGCTAGCTCTAGCTCCAAAGCCTCATAGCAAGCACACTTAGCTCTAGCACCACCACTTGTACTAGACTGCTCAAGCAAAGCTATAACAGCAACCTTCTCAGAGAGCTCATTGTGCAACTCAACACAAGACTTGCAAGCCCCCAAAATGACTGGCTTGGATCTAACCTCATCAAACTCATCGAGAAAAGCAGAGTACTTGGACTGCAAAGAAACGAGACTAGACATATGAACAGCGCATTCATCGCATTCAGTCTCATCGGACACAACAGCCCTATCCATCTTAGCACGCTCAAGCTCATCTGACGCTGTAAGATACTTAGCCTTGAAACCATTGCATTCTTGAGCAGCACGAATAAGCAAAGCATCTTGCTTGAGCATAGTGTCAGTCACAGAATCAAGCTCAGTGAGAAGGGATTCGACTATGTGTTCTACCTCAGGGTTGGTGTCGACTCTTCTTTATCGCCGGTGGTGGTGTTGTTGTCGTGCGCCATGGTGCAATAACCTCCTCGGCGCTCGTTGGCATAGAAGCTCAAGCCGTTGAACTTGTTCTTCACCTTCTTCTCGGCCTCATCATCACTTGGTGGAGAATCACTGTCAGAGTTGATGTCGCTGAAGTTCACGACCAGAGCGTGCTGCTTCGCTTGCAAGGCCTTGAAGTACTTCTTGTTCATGCGCTTGGGGTCGAAATCCTTCTTGGACTTGTACTTGTGGGAGGACGACTCATGCTTGTCCTTGTGCTTGGTGTAGTTGTTCTTGCTGGAGTAGCTCTTGTTGGGGCAGCTGGCAACGTAGTGGTCGAGCTTTCCACACTCAAAGCAACCTTGCTTGTTGCGACCACGTCTATGGTTCAAGCGGTTGTTGTGAAACCGCGAGAACTTGCTGATTACTAGCGCCAGCTCATCATCCCCAAGTGCTTCCATCTGCTCCTCTGTTGCAGACACAAGAGAAGACAAGGCAAGCAAAAGTTGTGATGGGTTAGCCAAAGAAGAACTTGAACTTGAGTTACCTGACACCAAAGCCATGGTAGGAGCAGATGGATTCTTGATCCTCGCCTGTGTCTGGAGGTCGATCTCGGTGGACTTGAGCTTGCTGAACAGCTCATCCACGGTGAGAGTATCGTAGTTGGCCGATTCGATGATCGCCTGCACCTTGACCTCCCAAACCCTCTGATCTAGAGCATATAGAAGCTTGAGTGATCTCTGATGATCGTCATAGGGCATAGCTGTATTGTTAGCCCGTATGTTGTTCGCAATGGTGGTAAAGCGAGAAAACATCGAATCAATGGACTCCCCATCAACTTGGGTGAAGTTCTCATACTCCCGCTCGTACGTCTCATAGAGTCTGGTTTTGACATGGGCTGTACCCTCATGGAAGCTTTGAAGCCTCCTCCAGATCTCTCGAGTGGTACGACAATCTGAAACACGATCAAACTTAGAAATCGACAAAGCAGCGTAAAGCTCAGCACGGGCAATGTTGTTAGCATTGTGTTGGTCGATCAGCTCTTGATTGACACGTGCATCAAGCACCTGGTAGTCATCATTCTCAATGATCTCCCAAACATGCCAATCGATCTCTTATAAATGCGCTTGCATTCGGATCTTCCAGTACGAGTAGTTCTCCCCATTGAATTAGGGTGGCTTGCCCAGACGGTGATTCAAACCCATGTCTCCTTCTTCGGATCACGGACCGATTAAGGTGGAAGTGATCCTTAACTGGCTTTGATACCAATTGAAGGACCGGATAGGCGACCAGAGGGGGATGAATGGGAGCCTCAAAATTTCTTTCGAAACTTTAGGTCCTCGGCTCGGCAAACAACCCCAAGAGCAAAACTTTACAAGATGCGAGTGATACACGTGCTAATGGGTAGCAAGATATCCCACGTGAAGTCTTAGGCATAAAGGGAACCCCACGAAAGAAGATGGAAGCAAGAGCCGATCAAAACAAGCAAAAACAACCTTTCTAGCACAGGGGTGGACTGTCCGGACCTCCTAGTGCGGACTGTCCGCAGGTCAGAAGGAGTGGACCAAACTTCAGACCCAGAATGAGCGAAATCAGCCTTTTCGGCACAAGGGCAGACTGTCCGGGCCCCCAAGTGCGGACCTCCACCAGGGTTTTGAGGCCCAAACCCACGAAACCTGCCGCCAATGGTTTTGAGGACAAACCACCAAACCGCTCGCGAGTATCGTACCGCGTACGCATCCCCCGTCGATGGTTTTGAGGCCAAACCACCAAACTGTCGCCGATGGTTTTTAGGGCAAACCACCAAACCGTTCGCGAGTAGCACAGCCCGTACGCAGCCCCCGCCGTGTACACTTGCGCTTGTCGATGTCCCAAGTGTCAGCCACCACGGCTGGCCACCCGGCCGTCTGGTCCATCAGTCCAAGCCTAGTGTCCGCCCTTCACCACAATCGGTCCGTCAGCACGGCATGCTCTACTTGACCTTCTCCCGACCGCTGCCACCGCATCCGGACTCTACACTTGCACATCACGAGCCAAGAGACACCGTTTTGACACATAACCCTGTACCAGGGGATCAATAGAACCACTGAACCAACCACACACCAAAGTATTGGCATGTTGACAATCGCTCATCACAACCACAAGGGTGCTCCACAATGGTTATGTAAAAACCATGTGTTCGTAGTTCTTTCAGGCTGCTGCTGCACTGGGTTACAATGGGAAGCAGCTTGTTCAAAAACCCGACTATCGTAATTTTTGTGACTACCTGATAAGTGTGATCTCAGTCTTGATTGCCATGTATGCCTTTTTAATATATAATATATACAATTGATGTTGTAAAAATGGTGGGCTTGATCAGATTTTGGCTTTGGCATTGCTTTCGGTTAATCAAGGTGCAGGCCTACTGAATTTACTATTGATGTTTTGGATGGATTTACCTGGTGTATATTTGCGCTACAATTTATTGATGTTTGTGTCTTCACATTTTTATGGCTAAACCACATGATTACTTTTTATGTGCATTCCTGAAATTAACCCGTGGCATTAGCACGGGAATTATACTAGTAAAACTAATACACCTTTACTAACATGGAAGAGTTTAGACGTAGAAAAAATGACCTGACCACTGGACAATCTGACACTAGTTGGTGCTAGAGAAGATCTGTTAAGATTTTTAGAACTAAATTTGTTAATACTCAGCAATCAGATAACTAACTATTAATCATGTGGGTTATATGATAGAAGATTGACAGTTAATTGTAAATGGATGTGAGTGAAATATGCATTTGATCTGACAATTGACAGTTCATTATAAGCTGAATCAGGCTGATGATTACATCATTACATGGAATGATACATGGAAACAAATGATACTAGAAATCAGGCTGATCGATTTTAAAGAGTAAGGTATCCTCCCAATTTCAACACGTTGGTTTGGTGTACTTAGTGAGTATTTTTAAAACCCTGCTTTATCGAGTGTTTTTGATTTTTGAATGACATTATGGAGTTCAAATTCTTGGATGAGAGTCTCTTATGAGAAAATGGTTGTATGGCTTAGCTATGAGAACTTAATTGTGTGATGCACATGTAGGCACTCTTCAATTTGAATTTTTAGGAATCTACGATGCAATGCGATCGTGCAACAGTATAGATTTTCCCTTAGTTGCGATATTTAATTTAAAAGAACATTGACTGTGGCCAGCACGCAAGCTGAGGCCGTCCACGATATCAAATTGAACGCTGGCCATCTAGTTCGTGATGGCCGGTTCCTGTTGCGCTGACTGATGGGAGCAATCCGTTATTCAGAGAGCCGGCGTGAAGGTCAGCGCCCAGTTCATTGTCGTCCCTAGATTGGTTAGCTCAGGACGTTGTTGTCTGCTAATTGGCTAGAAGGCGCTGGGACCATCTGTCGGTCACAACACGCGCGCTGCCGCTGTAGAGTGCAGAGCCTGCTACGCTGCAGGTGGGCCCCCACGGCATGGCGTGTGCATGCTGCAATTTCCTGTCCTCGTCTGCTCATTCGCTCAGCATGCGAACGCGCTGACCAGTATCGGGCATGGTGCTCCTCGTTGTCGAGCCGGGATTGGAGGGGTTGGGGGGCTGTGAGAGCGGTGAAAACGGCCTCGGGGCAGGCAACGTGTGTGGGGCACAGCTTTCTTCCTACCACTTTTCTCCGTTCCCGCCCGCTACCGCTGCGGTACAGCCAGCCCAAGCCTGTGCCACATTTGATTGCCGTAGGACACAGTGGGCCCCACGAGGGAGAAATAACTGGCCAGCCAACTCCGACCTCCTCTTTATGCTCCCTCATTTTCTTCTCTCCCCAGGCGGCAGCTCCAAGTGCACCGCTCCCTGCTAAGGATGGCAACGGGTCGGATCGGGTGGAGTCTCCGTGCACCCGAACCCAAAACCCGAAGTCAAAACCCGAACCCGAAACCGATTCAGGTGGAATTTCATAACCAAACCCAAACCCGCATATACCCAAAACCCGAATGGATACCCGAAACTCAAATAAATACCCGAAACCCGCGGATATATATACACATATTTCCATATATATACATATATTCACATATTCATATATATACACACACATATTTACATGTATATATACACATATTCACATATATATACATATTTCGGATATCCATTGGATATCCACGGGTGAAAAACCGAACCCGAATCCGAACCCGATAGATTTCGGGTACCCGAACCCAAAAACCGTGGTGAAAAACCAGCCCCAAACCCGAACCCGCAGGACCCGAAACCCGCGGATACCCGCCCCAAACCCGACCCGCTACCATCCTTACAGGTCCCTGCTGCGGTGGCGGCCCGAACGCGGGCATGCACGGCCCCAGAGACCACCCGAACGACGGCACGCGTGCTCCCTGAGGGCGACCAGAGCACGGCTTGAGCACCCCCAACGGCGGCCTGAACGTCAACTCGCGCAGGCTCGGCGTCAGGCGTAGTGCACTCCCGCGCTTCGTCCCTATCCAGTAGGAGCGACAACGGCATGGATCCAGCGGCGAGGTGCCCCCGGCGCGGTGGCCTTGGCGCAGGAGGGCTCAGCGCGGCGGCGGTGACGCGGATGCAGCAAAGCGTCATCCCCCGACGACGACCCCAGCATGGCTCGTGGCCTGAGCGCCTGCTCGCGCGGCCCCGACGGTGGCATGAATCCCGGCTCCCGCAGGCTCGGCAGCAGGCGTAGCGCACTGCCGCGCTTCGTCCTCGTCTAGCTGGAGTGGCCACGGAATGGATCCAACAGCGCGGCACCCCAACGAGGGTCCCCCCTGGCGCGCTGTCCCTGGGACCGAAGGGCCCTAGCACGGCGACGGCGGCGCGGATGCAGCGGAGCGTCATCGCTATCGTGTTCTTGCTTGGCCTCAGACTCCGTTTGCGTAGGTGCATCTGCCAAACCCATTTTGCTCCTCTGCTGCTTCCTTGTTGTTCGCTCAATCTCTCTCCTGGTCTTTCTTCTCCATAGACGGCTAGATCATCTACAACATTGCGGAGGAGAGCAGCAACTATGACGCCGCAAGAAAGTCGGCACGCCTCCTCCGATGCGACATGAACTGGTGTCACGGTGACGTGAAGATGATTCCAGTGACTCCATGGCCAGAACTGGTGTCTTGGTGGCCAGATCCGTTCGTCCCACACTCCGGGGGCGCAAGTAATGACGTGGAGATGACTCCAGCTTGGACAAGGAGCTCACTAAACAGTTTGTTTGTCAAGAAATTTTATAGTGTGGTCTAACACAAAAATTCTTCGTTCATTACTAACATGGTATGTTCATTTCATAGTAGTGTTGCTACCCAAACTACTTTTAGTTAAACTCCTGTTGCTACCCAAACTACTTTCAGTTAAACTCAGCAGATGACACATCAATTTCTATCATTGCAGGGGTTGCTAGAATGGTCAGTAGTTTAGCCAATCCACAAGAATTGGTTGTGCAGTCTGATCAACTTGCTTGATGAGATAAGTTTCCTTGCTGACATTCTTGTTCGATATCATGTTGCTCATCAAAGTAGGTGATGACTGATGAGATTATGTGCTCCCTTTGGTTTCAGGAATTTGTTGTCTTTGTTCTTCAGAGTAGAGACAGAATGATTCATGTAAGATTCTATTTTTTTCTCTATCTTGATAAGAAAGTATGAAGAAAAAATAATATTGGCCCCTTTATCAAAATATGCCTCCTTAAGTCCATGCAGTATCAAGAAATCTAGAAAAAAAAATGTTCTGTTCATGTTTCCACCGAATGAATTCAGTATACCTGCATTTTCTGCTTTGTTTTGTACATTTTACTATTCATTTCGGGTTTCCAGCATCATGCCCCATCTTGAACTCACCTACATTTCATTATTGCCATCAGTTGTGATGAGCCATGTCTGGCTTCCACGCTGCACAGGTAGCTCATTCCATGGCAGCCAGGGCTACTATAATAGCAAATTTGGTTATATCAAATGTGTGCTAGCATAGAATGTTTTCCCAAATGTAGCATCGCAAATTATATGACAAAATCAGCTATACTTAAATAGCTTTGAGTCTGATTTTTTGTTGTGTAATTAACTAATGCTTAAATCTGGATAGGTTCTTAGTTCAAACATTCCTATTTGCTTTTCAGTAAATAATTAGGCCTTACATCTTACATATTAGCTTATCACCTTGCTTTAAAGAAACAAGACCTCATATTCTGCTACTTAATTTCTTTAGTTGCTGGTGCGTGTAATTTCATTCTACAGATCTAAAAAAGAAGCCATTGTTTTTGGAAAATACATAACTCTTCCCAGTCAGCCAGTGCCTGCTAATTCTTTTCCATGGATATGAAAAAAATTTGTTTCCTAAAATCAGAACAATGTATTAGCAAAATAGCTCTAAAAGAATTATTGTACCAATTTATAGTTTTGGTTAGGCTGATAGGTTCTTCCTTCCATGAAGCAATTTCTGAAAGTAACATCATTACATATTAGCTTATCACCTTGCTGTGAAGGAATAGGACCTCCTTATATTCTGCTACTTTCTTTAGTTGCTGACCTGTGTAATTTCATTCTACTAATCTCAAAAAGGAAGCCATTTCCTTTTTCGAGAATACATAACTCTTCCCACTGATCTAAAAGCATTATTATACCAATTTACAGGGTTGGTTGGGAATTCTTCACCTCTTCTTTACCTGTTAGATATTTTCTTCCTTCCAGCAAGCAATTGCTGAAAGTAGCAGCATTTATAGCAGTTTCAGAATAAGCTTTTCCATATTGCTGTTAAAGTTTTTCATAGTGGTTAGCAAAATGCAGATGAAACCGTTGGGATTTGTGAACAATCTGATGTGGATGGAGGATCAGGTAAACTCTGAAGCAATGGCTCACCTACGTTATATCAAGAAAAAGGTGCATTTTGGTTTTGTTTTTCTTCATGCTAATTTTCCCCTGTTATCTGAAAGTTCTTTTTCCAACTTTTGAGATATTTGTATATAAAGAAGGTTCTGTAGTGGTGTAGATCTATATGCTAATTTTCCAATGCAGGTGCAAGTTAAGTGTCTTCGCACTTAACATGGCCTCCATCCCACCTTTTGGTGAGGTGGGATTACAATACCCCACTGTCAATGGAGTCTGCAATGTGTCCTTCCCTGTGACAATGACCACATATCCCTATCTGGAGGCACCACCATTCCCAGGAAACAATCTCTACGGTGTTACAGAGAATGTGAATCCAACTCGCTTCACTGTGACCTTGGACACAGGTAATGTATACAGAGTTATGACTTCATCCTTGGTCACATATATCCTGCCCACGATTTGATTAGTTAGTGCTTGCTTACATTTATTCTATGTGATCCATACTATGACAGATGGAGCAGAAGGATACGAAACTGACGTGGTTCAAGAGGCATTTCAGTGGCAGATTGAGGGTAATATTATATAATGACTGTGGCTTCTCGTGATAAATGAATGATTATTAACTTTCTGCCACTGCTAAACAGCGGAAAGGGAGCTCAATGGCATTCGGCAGCCAGTGAGCGACTCAGATAGCGACTACGACTCTGAGGGCAATTTCTGGCGTCGCCAAGGTATATCAATCAATGCTAAGAAGCACCTGATGTGTTATCTTCTGCCTACACTATCTCTAACACAAGTATCAACATGCAGACTCTTGTTTCAGCATTGAGTCCGACAGGAGCGGCCATTGGTACTAACTTCGTCGATGCTGTCGCAGCTCCAGCGCCTCAGGAACTGTCGTTCCTTTCCTGCCAACCATTGGCCAGTGATCTCCTTACGTGTCTTCAGCTGCGTGGATCCCTGGAATCATTAATATTGTGTGTAATATTATGTCCCTTGAACAATTTCACCTGAGTACATCATTATGTGATTTAGCTACCAGCTGGTATTTCAACAGCCATGTGTGCTGTTACGAGTGTTATGGACATGTTTTAGATAATTAATCGTTTAGTATTATTTGTGGTTTGAACAAGAATGCAAGACTACTATTTAGTTCTGAGTCTGGACATATGTTATCTATGTCGTATCCGTGTATGAACATCTAGTATTGTAATCATTAGCTAAAAATCCGATATCTAGATATCGACTATATGCATTGCATATTCTTTACAAATATTGCTTGGCCAATCCTCGCGGGCATGGGCGGCGCAAATCACTAGTAGATATATAAGTGTTGGTAGTAAACTATAATGCATTTGATTTGTTTCTACCCTCTAATATTGAAGATGGAGGACATGTGGCATAGGCAGAAGTGGCGAAAGAATGGTCGTCCCAAAGGCCAAAGGTTTATACCCGGATGTGTCTTATGAAGATACACATGTCCATCCTAAGTATGCTTGCGATAAGCGAGCCCATGTGTTCAAATCGAGGCATCCGGATACTTACTGCACGGCCCTACTACACATGTGGCGATTGTTATGTAGGTAATCCCTTGTAAATAGTTAATGTTGTTTCTTTGTAAATAGTTAAGTACGATGTTTTTTCCCCTCAGTCAAATTCTTCAAGATGCCCTATAGACAAATTTCCAGCATGCATTATGCTATCATCATATCACACCCAACGATGCCACCAAGCCGCGATCGATCTGGGAAAACAAGTCTATTGAAAACGAAAATACTTTTTCGCTAGTTTCGAACACGTTCATGAGACACTTTTCCAGTTAAGGTTTGTACTGGCCACTCCATTGCTGCTCCCTTGGCCGTGCAACCTTGATCCTACTCAATCCTCTCTTCTCTCCACACACGGCAAGAATTTGATTTGATAGGATATATATGGGTTTAAAAATTTTGTAAAGCCAGACGGCCAGGTAGATAGATACTTGAGCTCCCTGCCACTCCAGAATCTGATCTCTTTCCCCCTCTGGATGTTCCTTCCTCCTGCCAGCTTCACGCGTGCCTCTGCATCTCCGATCCCACACATATTTATCGCCTGTGTGCATATAGATTCTTTTAGTTTCTTCAGATTTTATTTATTAATTTCCGGCCTCTGTTGATTGGATCCTAGATTTCATGAATTTACAGAAGCAGGAGAGAAAAGCAGCACGAATGGTGCGCAAAACCTTTGGAAAACAAAAGAGATGACAGTAGTAATTGAAAAAAAAAAGAAAAGCAAAAGCGGCTGATCATCTATTAGCTCCGCTCCCATTCACAACTTTTTTCTTCTGTCTTAATTATAGTCGCATTATTAGTTTGAATGAATGAACTTTGGATGATACGAGAAAACAAAAGTAAGGGAGACGATCCATGGAAACGTATCCAGCCAGTCCTTTGTTCTCGCCGTCCATTTGTTTGTTCTTGATTCTTTTTGTTCCTCTGGGAATTATTAAGGGTTAATAAGGAAATAGTATATATAGCTTCCAAAATTTTCATGCGCACACCAACAAAGTTGAGGAACATGATTTTTGATAAATAAAGAATTAAAGATGATGACGCGATAAGTCTGTCACCTTTCCTTTTCACTTCCACAATGCCTTGTCAATCGTCTTTCCGGTCCCAGGACGAGATCTCCTTTGCCAACACCGTAACCGTTGTTGATGCACCTTTGGTTTTGGCGTTTTGCTTCTGGTCATGGTGACCACAGCCACAGCCTTTTCCGTTTTTTTTTTCCTGCACCTGGCACTGGCACTGGCACTGGCACTGGCACTGGCACGGCCAGCGTGATTCCCCTGTTCTCCTCCCGGTTTTGCTCACCCCCTTCCTCTTCCGTCGCCCGTTGCTTGCTCCAGCGATCTTCCATCCCCTACCATTCATACACACACACCCTAGCTACAAGCCCTAGCGAGAGCATCAAACACCTTGTTTGCGCTGTTCTTCCAGATTTGTTTAGTCCTCTGCTTCCTCTTTCTGGGGTTCTTGCTTGAAACGCAGACATACCCGGCGACCTATTAATCCCTCCGATCCCTCCTCCCCCGCTCTTTCATGCTCGTGCTCTTGGGACACTACTTCACCCTTGCCGCCGGCCTTGTTCTCTTTCTCCTCCTGTAAAAGCAGCTTCTTTTTCCGTGTCCGGCTATACTTCCAGGAGTTCTTGCCTGCGAAGCTTGCTCTGTTCTTTCGCCGGCCTTCTAGCCCTCACTGACCGTGATTGATTCTTGACCCCCCAAAACATCTTCTAGTTCAAGCTTCAACATAGTTTCTGCTTCATCCCACAATTTTCTACTGACAATTCACAGTACCCTGGCGATCAGACACTTGCCGATCGCCCGCCACCCCGATCGGCCAGCCGGTTCACGGTCACCAGAAAGGGACCCGCCGTCCATGGCGCGCGCCAGGCGCTCCCTGCCCTTGCGTGTGACGGTGTTCGTGCTGGCAGTGGCGCTGCTGTGCTTGGCGGCCCGGCGGACGAGCGCGATCGGCGTGAACTGGGGCACGCAGCTGAGCCACCAGCTGCCGGCGAGCACGGTGGTGCGCCTGCTGCAGGACAACGGCTTCGACAAGGTCAAGCTGTTCGACGCCGAGGACGCCATCCTCGGCACGCTCAAGGGGTCCGGCATCCAGGTCATGGTGGGCATCCCCAACGACCTGCTCGCCGACCTCGCAGCCGGCGGCAAGGCCGCCGACGACTGGGTCGCCAGGAACGTCTCCGGACACGTCCGCGACGGCGTCGACATAAGGTCCGTCCGTCCGTCAGTTGTCGCTACCTCTGCTTCCGAAACGCATCCTGCTACTACTACTTTGCGAAGCTTTGATCACAAATACTAATGCACTAACACAAATATTAATGGGCATTTCAGGCTTGTCACTACTCAAAATAACATTTTTATTTTACCTGCGTTGCAAACATGTCTTCTCTTCAAATTTCAATACTATAATACAAAGAGCTACACAAAACAATGGTAAAATGTGTCAAATGTACTGTTTTGGACATCATGGTTATGTCAAGGAAAAAAGCATGAAAATGTTACTAGATTGTTTCTTTTTTTACTGTTTTTTAGTAGTAGGTATAGCAAAGCAAAGGGAGGCTAGATAGGTTCCCTAGTTCTCTTTAGGGGAAGCCCACAGGTGTAAGCAATCTAAAATTCTGTCTCAACCATTTCCCAATCAAAAGCGGTTATGGATGGACCCCGGCTTTTTCAGCCTTTTTGGCCAGTGCTCCTTCTCACCCAGCATAGCTTTCCTTTGAGAGTGAGTACCAGAAAATCTATGGGTGTTGTTGGTGCTGCCACTTACTGTGTGGCTTTGGTTCCCCATTTGTGACATCTTGATTGGGACATGTATGCATTATATTGGCACTGCTTGCTACTAGTAGTAGTAGTAGAAAGCCAAAAAGCCCAATCACTCACTCTTGAGCTTGACACGTTTAGCATCAGGCTCCGTGTCTTTTCTAGACCATGCTTCCTGATCATATAATATATCAGGAAGACCGTCCATCCAGAAAGATCATGCACCGTCACGTCTCCATGGATCATGCGTTGTGGGATGGATGATGAATATATTCCATCTCCAACCTTCTCCCGGTATCCATCGGGTCCTAGCTAGCTCTGGAATTTGTTTGGAATGTAGTAGGATTCTTGTTCCTGATTCATTTAGAATTTAGCTGACTACTTTAGGACACTGGATTCTTGGTCGTGTCACAGGAAATTGAGAATTCTAAGGTGATTGTCTGCTGATTGAGTAGAAAGGTGTAGAGACCCTAATATGTGAATTTCTTGCCTTCACTATTTCTTTAAACTTCTATCTTCTTAATACAATGATATGCAATAATACAATGATACGCGGGAAAAAAAAAACAGAAATGTGGTGCTAGTCAAGGTCGTAGGCACGCTTGTTTCAGGATTACGGGAACCTGATGGGGACCATACTTAAATGCGAAGAAGATCGCATAAACACAGACACAGGATGATACCCGCTCGAGTTCAACATCATGATTTTGGTGAGGCAAATTCTTGTCTCCGCCAAGATTTCCAGTGTATCATCTTCAATCATGCTTCCCTGTATGATGTGTGTATCTAACCGTATTGCAATGGTCCTCTACTCCTTTCACGTCATTGATCTGCCTCTAGGATTTGTTTTTCGTCTTAGCAACAATTATTTTTGTTAAGAGAAATCTCCTCCTTTTCAAATTTGACTGTTTCTACCTCTGTCTACTAGAATAGTGAGTACCAAAACTTAATCTGAACATATGTCTTTTGTTTCTCTGACGTCACGAACGGACAAGGACATGACATGGGCAGGTACGTGGCGGTGGGCAACGAGCCGTTCCTGGAGACGTTCAACGGCACCTACCTGAACACGACGTTCCCGGCGATGCAGAACATCCAGGCGGCGCTGGTGAAGGCCGG
>CM041635.1:28113286-28260713 GCA_023333625.1 Bothriochloa decipiens
CTCGCCGACAAGGTGAAGGTGACGGTGCCGCTGAACGCGGACGTGTACCAGTCGCCGACGGGGAAGCCTTCGGACGGCGACTTCCGCGCCGACATCCACGGCCTCATGCTCACCATCGTGCAGTTCCTGGCCTCCACGGGGGCGCCCTTCGTGGCCAACGTGTACCCGTTCATCTCGCTCTACGCCGACCCCAACTTCCCGCTCGACTACGCCTTCTTCCAGGGCTCCTCGTCGCCGGTGGTCGACGGCGGCGTCACGTACCAGAACACCTTCGACGCCAACCACGACACGCTCGTGGCGGCGCTGCGCCGGAACGGGTTTGGGAATGTCTCCGTCGTCGTCGGCGAGGTCGGATGGCCCACCGACGGCGACGCCAGCGCCAACCTCGACTACGCGCGCCGGTTCAACCAGGGGTTCCTGACGCACATCGCCGGCGGCCAGGGCACGCCGCTAAGGCCGGGCCCCGTCGACGCCTACCTCTTCAGCCTCATCGACGAGGACCGCAAGAGCATCCAGCCGGGCAACTTCGAGCGCCACTGGGGCATCTTCTACTACGACGGCACGCCCAAGTACCCGCTCAGCCTCGCCGGCGGCAACGGCTCCACGCTCAAGCCGGCGAGGGGCGTCAAGTACCTGGAGAAGAAGTGGTGCGTGCTCAAGCCGTCGGCGAACCTCGCGGACCAGAAGGTGGGCGACAGCGTCAGCTACGCGTGCGGCCTCGCCGACTGCACCAGCCTCGGGTACAAGACCTCGTGCTCTGGCCTCGACGCCAAGGGCAACGTCTCCTACGCCTACAACATCTACTACCAGACCATGGACCAGGACGACCGCGCCTGCGACTTCAACGGCCTCGCCACCACCACCTCCGTCGACCCGTCCGCCGGCACGTGCCGCTTCATCATCGAGATCGACGTCGGCGCTGCCGCGCCCAGCTCTGCCATGGGCGTCGCCGCTGGGTCGGCAGCTGCCGTGCTCGTGGCCTTCGTGCTGTCTGTGTTGTTGTGAAACTGAATGCTAGTTTTCCCTCGCTCGTCGCATCGATCGTCGTCTTTTGTCTGAAGCTCGAATCGCTTGTGGCCTTGACAAGAGAATTACTACTATTGACAAGTACTACTAGTACGTATCAGCTGTTCATCTTAATCGCCCCTGTTTCTTTGGGTTTTGGATAGATATATCTTTCTTTGATCGATTTCAAAATGTATGTGTTATTGCTAACTTTTTTTTTTAATATAAGACGCTTTACACTGACACGACGATGGAGACTCATATTCAGTCTTCATGTCGATATAGTAGTGTGCATGTGTTGATTTATGTCCTTTTTGCTTTTGAGAATTCGCCCGGATTTCATTGATAGTGGCTCTAAGTCGCCATGAGTTTACAAGACTTGTTAATAGAAATACATGTCGTAGATGTTTTTACATTGCACTAGCTATTATGAGACACCATTTTTCGGTGATCAATCTATCATCCCTGGGCAGGCGCACACTCCATATATAGGCGCACTTCTGATTTGCTAGCAAATATGTTCTTTGTGATCTGAACGTTCCTCCTCTTTTAAATACGCCAACAACACAGAAGAAGAAAAGTGTTGAAGGAAAGAGAGGTTCTTTTAGGGTCCTAAATTATTGTTTTAAGTTCATAGGTTTTAAAATTTAAAATTATCAAACAATGTTGGATGTTGGCATGGTCAATATAGAAGTTATGTTTATCAATATAGTCAACAACTTTGTTTTTGAAAAGTTTTTTATTTGGAACCGTTTAGTCCTAAATATGTATTCTAAGTTTATATTTTTTTAAAATTCAAATTTAGAACTCGGAAACAATCTTAAATATTCTTTTTAGGGTTTACTAATTAAACGTCCTTCTACGGGTTGCGGCAGAGGAAGACTCGGCATGAAGGCCAACCGCCCGGTGGTGTGGTACGCAGTGGTAATAGTACGCGCCCCGCTCTGAAACGGAGTGAAGATGGAGTAAGGGGATCACCGTGGGTTTAAGCGCCATAGGTTCAATCTATACTGGCGCGAGTCTTTCCTCTTATAATACAAAGCATGAGCACGTTGCATGACTTATATGCCAGCTTTTTTTTCTAATTCTTTATTTTTTTATAGCTCAGTTACTTCTTCAGGAAGAGCATTTGGACCAGGTGATTAGGAGAATTCCTAGATTTGCAACTCAACGCTTCCGACCAGGCAAGCCCCAGTTCAAAGGTCAATCAAGTGTAAGCAAGGTATTTCGCGAGCCTTACACTCAGACGTAGATCTCCGAACACATAAATAAAACCAAAGTCGTAGTGGCCAACATAAGATACATGGTTTTTGTTGACAATTTATTTATTTAAAGTCGATTTGAATCTCAAATATTTTTTTAAAAAGTAATTACATAGTTTGATAAACATTTTTTTTATTTTTTCAAACAATATCAGATAGAGATCTATCTTATATAAAAGTTGTAGTGCTTCACAAGATTTTAAAGTTTGTATTAACCATTTTAATTTAAGTTTATTTAGTAGCCAAAATATTTAATAAATTGTGAAATACATATATAAAAAATAGAATATTATGTATGTCATAAATAAGCGTGTTGCGTGGTGCTAGAAAAGTGCAATTCTCATTTGCTCGCTGATTATT
The DNA here is from genome assembly GCA_023333625.1 of Bothriochloa decipiens. Classification (NCBI taxonomy): domain Eukaryota; kingdom Viridiplantae; phylum Streptophyta; class Magnoliopsida; order Poales; family Poaceae; genus Bothriochloa; species Bothriochloa decipiens. The sequence continues at coordinate 28,115,914 of CM041635.1, forward strand.
GTTTTTAACTAAGTTACCCCGATACGTCAAGGTAGGCACGTATCCCGTATTGATAGCGTATCGGATACAGATACGCGTCAGATATACGCTCGATACGTATCCCCCGAGTATCTGATTTTTAATTATTTTTATAAATTTCATATATGTTTCCCTGATACGTATCAGGTGTGTGGACACATGTATCATCGCTTTGGATACGCGTATCCTTGGTTCCCGTCACCCGACTGGACCGAAGCCGCACTCGCGCCCCTGCTCCTCGTGCCATATCTTCGCGAAGGGTGAAGCCGTGACGGCGCGGCTCCCGCTGGCCACCGACGACGAGCCTCCGCTCGCTGGCGACGACGTCCCTGCTCAGCCGCGCCGGTACGTGGAGTTCCACGCCCTTGCTCCTCTCGATCTCCTCTTCTTCTTCAATTCGCAGCCAGCGGAGGTGGTGTGCCATGGAGGTGAGGGCGGACGGGGATGCGGGCGGTGGAGTAGGGGATGGGGTGCTGGCGGTGGAAGCTGCTGTGCGGGAGTAGATGAGCTGGTCGACGGCGGCTAGCAGGGGTGGGAGAATGAGAATGGGGCTAGGGTTTCAGATTCAGCCGATTATATATACATACGCACGTTATATTGGGCCTGGGCCTTACAACGTGTTTGTTGGGCCAATTTTGATATTAGCTAGAGCTGAATTTGAGTAGACAATAGTGACCAGCATTATTATTATTTTTATTTTATTTTTAAATAGTAAATGTATCCGCGTATCGGGTTTTTTAGAAAATTGCCGTATCCGCGTATCCGTATCCTTCCGATACCGATACACGTATCCGTATCCGTGCAACTTAGGTTTTTAACAATGTTTAGAGAGAAGACAGGTTGCTGCATTGTTCTCAAACAAAATTTTGGCACCTACTCTGTCTCTCTGTCCATTTAAGCGTTGCTATGGTATTCGTGTTGGTTAAACATTTTTAAGTTTGACTATATTTATATCTCTAAATATGTTTACTATAAAAATAGACTCAATAATCTATCTAGCGATACTAATTATGAAGCATAAATTTTAATACTTTTTATATGTTTAATCAAAGTTAAGTATATTTGATTTTTTTCCAAAAGTGAGAACAACCGTAATTATATACTCCGATGTTTTTTTTAAGGAAAAACCGTAAGTGTAGACGGCCTAAGCTCCATCATTTCGGCCTGACCCAAGCACGACACAGCCGAACGGTCACGCCGCTCATCGCCCGTCCCCATCCTGCTCTCCGATCCCTCACCCATGTCTGCGCAGTATTGACAAACCACGGGACACCACGATCTTCGGATCCCCACCTCCATGGCGGATGGCTCGGACGCCCGCGGAGACAGAGAGAGCACGAGCGACGCGGATGCGCTAGGCGGCCTCCAATGGCAACAACCGCGAGCAGGAGCTGAAGGACAGCTTTCCTCATCATCGGACCTCAGCCGCCGCCTCGCCGTCGACACCCCTCCGCTCCGCCGCCCCAGACTGCCAGAGGTGAGCACTCCGCCCCCTCTCGATCCGCACAAAACCCTAGCTCAGGCCCGACTCTCGGGTTGATCTCGATTCGGTTCTCGTTCAGCCCAATACCCCCACTTGATTTTGGCTGGCTCCCTCTGCACCGTCCCGCGTCAGCGGCTCGGCGCCGTCGGCCCTGGCCATCTCGGCGGCTCCCGTTGCCGCATTCACTGAAATTTCGATCCCCACTACGCAGATCAGTCTCGGTGGCATGGAATGCTCCAAGAACAAGGGCGCGGTGGCCACCTTCCCCGACGACCCCCTGGTGGAGATCCTCTCCCGCGTCCCCGCTAAGTCCATCTGCCGGTTCAAGTGCGTCTCCAAGGCCTGGCGCGCCCTCATTGCCGACCCTCAGCACCGGAAGAAGCTCTGCCAAGCTATGCAAGGGCTCTTCTTCATGGTGCCCGAGGACAGTTTCAACGTCAGTTTCGGTTTCATTGATCTGCTGACAGCGAGGTCCGTGCCTCTGGACATCGACCCTGCCTTCTCCTTCCTGGCGGAGCGGCCTGGGTTTCAGTTCCACAACCTCGGCTTGCTGGATTCCTGCAACGGTCTTGTCCTCTTCAAGAACTACCAGGAGCCGCCGAATGCTGACGAAGTGGACTATGTCGTGTGCAATCCGACCACAAAGAGATGGGCAGCCGTGCCCGCTAGTGGCTCTCTGGGTCTGAAAACCTGCACCTATTCGGCTTTTGATCAGGCCATATCCTCTCACTTCCACTTGCTTGAGTTCCAGATATCCATCGACGAGGAGATGCTGGTGTCGCTGCATGAAACTGGGACATGGGGTCACGACCAAATTGACTCTCAAGAAAATCAAGGACCATTGGCAGAGTGGTATCATGGGGACATAATATGTCGTAGGGACCCTGATAGTGTCTTTGTTAATGGCTTTCTGCATTTCATAGTTGGGGACTTGGATCAACCTAAGATAGCTGTCTTAGATGTACAAGGAAAGACAAGAAGGGTGATCACAGTGCCAGGTGTGGCTGAGGGGATGTCCTGGTATTCTTATTTAGGGCAGTCCCAAGGGTGCCTGCATTACATGGTTCAGAAAATGTTTGGTGATAATGAAGATATGTACAAACTGTCTATTTGGGTTCTTGAGGATTATGATACACAACAATGGGTGAGCTCTCTGGAGATCTTCGGACACTTGTCTAGCAACATTTTGCACTTCATCGTTGGCATCCATCAAGATTGTAATGTGGTCTTCTTTTCAAAGCCATGCAGTTGTGATTTGATAGCATATGACATGGACCATAAGAAAGTGAGTGTTATTGCCACTTTCAAAGTTCTGAAAAAGCCGCTTGGTTTTGCTCATTATGTTCCTTGTTTCTCGGAATCCTCGGCTCTCACAGATTAGCAATGGGAATATGTCTCTATGTATGAGTTATTATTGTTACTAGCAACTTGGTTAAATCTTAGTAGACTCAGGTTAAATGTTCTGCCTGCACTAGGATGTAGGATGTATTCTTTAACATGCTTTTGGTCTAATTGGTATTGCAAACCTATTGAGACATTTATGAAGTGTACCTTTATGGATGCTAGTTGTGTCCAAGTTGAACAATGTGGACTTATGGCAGAAGTTTTATGATTCTCATGATTTTTTTTCGTGACTCTACTAATGAGCAATTATTTACTTTGATTTTAGTTTCTTTGGTCGTGTATTTATTTCTGCCAAGCAAGTAAAACAATCTTACATATGTTGCAACTTTTAAATGGTGCATGTATGAATCGCTTTCAAATGGAAGGCTTGCAGTAACATCAAAGGTTATTAGAACCAAAAAGTCTTATGATTCTCTGTATAAAACTTAGTTTCAGATGTACATAGAATTACTTTCCTTTGGACATACCACATCTTATCTTCCTATAATACAACGCCAATTGTGCTGGTGCTTGAAGCATGTTTGCAAGGGTCAGCAACTCAGTTTTTCCACAACGGTATGCAGATGCTCACCCTATCCTGTGGCTGTTGCTTCTTGGAGATCCGTAATTGTCAAAACAACAACAACGTGCATTGTTTACTGAGTATGGTTGGGAATGGGATTAGAAGGAATATTTAGTACAGATTCTACTAGACATGTTAATACAATGGCCTGTGGGAAATGATGCTCTCCATCTAGTCCAGGGCGCTAGGCATCCTCTTTTCCACAGCTGTAACGTCTGGTTCTCTCACTTCCCCCAACTTTCCCTCTCATCCGCCATCTCTGTCTTCCACAAGCTCCTCTTTCCATGGATGAAAATGATAATGGTCTGCCGGATGACGCGATCCTGGAACGTAATTCTTCTACAACGCTGTTCTGCAAATTTTCCAGGTAAAATGAGTTGTTCTAAATTTTAGATCTACTGCTATTTCATTCTGCTTTTATCTAGTTCATACGTCTTGTGATTTTGATTAGGTTTTAGATCTGGTCTATCATTGTTTTAGTCCAATGTGATTATGTGATTGATGGAGACAGACAGACAGTAGGCCTTCTGTTAGTTCATATGTCTGCTTAGTTTTAGATAAGCACCGAAGGATCTTATGTGTGCTGTGTCGTTTTTGGTTTTCTTATTAATTAGATTATTACTGTAAGATTTAAGGTTCCTATAAAGAGTGCATGAATAGATGACCCATAAGTTCCCGATGTCAGACTAGATACCCTGATAGTGCTTTTCAGGCATTCAGCTACTATCAGGGCAGGTTACTACTACGTATCCAGCTTGACAGGAACATAGCTTATTTTTTCCTTTTGCTGCTGAGGTGTTGCGAACACAATCTCATTCAGTCATTCTATTATTACTTTCAAAAGAAACTAGTTGGCTGGAGGAGGCATTTTTTTTTTTTTTGACAAGGGTGTACTTCTTATGAAGTCTAACCATGCCATGTAGCTGTTCCTACTTACTTTTTTTGAAAGAGTGGCAAGAGCATTGCTGCATATGTTGTTAGAAGAAAAGAATTGCCACCAATTTTTATGGTGAAACCAGGCCTGTAAACGAAGCAGCCCCTCGTGTCAAGAAAGCTGGCAAGACCCACTACTAGAGGAGCACTCCATACTACTAAGAAAACTACAAAAAGCTGGCTAAGAAAGCAACTACGACAACCACTAACAAAAGAGGGCGATCACACCAATGACAAACCACTAACAACTATGAACAGCTGACCACATGCATCATTGTCAACTTAGAAGAACTACTGGGTAATTTATGGATTTATTTAATCTTCTTTCTTTTCCCTGTGAACAAATCCATTGATACCTCAATGCACAGAATATCCCTTTGGACTGTGTTTCTCATCAATGTTTGCGTAAACAGCTTCAAGTCAAGCACTTAGGTACCAGAACCTTGCTAAGACAGAGTCGCGCACTCGCGCTACCGCAGAACTGGCTTCGTTGGTCTTGTTGAATCTAAGTTGGTGTGGCATATGCGATGAAGGCTGTGAGAACTTGCAAGGTAAACATGATGCAGATTACAGATCTTGTTGAATATAAGTCTGTTATAGGAGATTTGTTCCTTTTTTTTTGTCTAGATTAATAGTCAGACATAATTGCTGCAAAGCTGGCTGGCTGTCTGGCTGCCACTAAATTCCATATCTTTCACGACTACAAATTTCGTTTAGTTCATTAACTGGCACTGCCTTGCAGGTCATTATATTGAAGGCTCTAAATTTAGGGTTCAACCACATTACAGATGCATGTTTAATTCATTTAAAAGGTAAGTTTTATCCATTCATCATCTTTACATTGGTTCACCATAGGATTTATTATCTAAGAAACAACTATGTTGCATATTTTGTTGGAAAACATTTTGATGTAGTTTTCCGCAGAAGACACTATGTCTAAGAAAAATAATCTGACCTTTTCCCAGTGGCTCATCTCCTTGTCTTTCCTCCAGCTAGGCCTGCTAATGGGTGGGATTCCATCCCGTACCCACCCCATTCCATTTCTAATTAATTAGTTTTTATTTCCACCCCACCCCATTCCAAATTAGCTTAGACCCAACCCAACCCGACCCATACTGTCATGGGTTTCCAAGGTTCTGCATTGGCATAATATTCCATAGCCTTGCTCGCATGGCAGGCAGCAAGGAACGGCTTTCGCTGCCTCCTTCATTATCGTCCCCGTCACCCCTCTCAGGCTCCTGCTACCCGTAGACAAAATCGGCTTGTCGTGTGTGCGAGTGCAGGTTTGCGTCCGTGCGACAAGAGCTGCCGGCTGCGGTGGCTGAACTACCTCCAGCCGAACATCAAGCGCGGCAACATCTCCTACAACGAGGATCTCATCATCCGCATCCACAGGGCACAGGCTACTGCTTTTTGCGGCACTGGCTGGCTGGTTGGTTGATGAAAGTGGCGACGGGCGCGGGGGGAATGCAGGTGCAGCCCGAGGTAACGGCGACGTCAGCTGTGGCCGCACGGACGGGACGGGAAGACCGGCGCCGATTGCACGCGGTGGCGGGTCTGCCGGCTGGGGCAGGAGAAGCGAGGAGGTTGGCTGGGGCGCCGCGTGCAGGCTGTCGCCGACGTGCCCGTGCAGTGCCTCTGCCAACTATGTCGTGCAGGCCGCCGCCGCCGCTGGGCAGGACGCATTGGACTGAACACACCCACGGGTTAAACCCATATGAATCCGAAAAATATTGACCCATTCAACCTATTCCAACCCGATTTGCTGGCAAACCCAACCCGTCCCAACCCGTCTGAGCTCTAAACCCATTGGCACCCATCCAAACGGTTCCACAGCACAACCCAACCCAAAAACTCCAATTACAACCCGACCCATTAGCAGGCCTACCTCCAGCGCCCTGGCCCCTCTTCTCCTTCTCCCTCGCCTCCCTTCTTGCTCTCCATGGTGCTCCAGCAGGTGGGATGGGGACTTGGGCCTCCCTACTGGATCAGCCCATGTCTTCTGCTAACAAATAGGTACTGTTTCTTTCATGATACAATCCTGGAATGGTGTCATCATGGAGGGTATTGCACTCTGTGTCCTAAAATTGTGTGCAGCACTATAGCCTATAGGTACCACATTTACTGGAACCGTGGAAACCCACACTTCTTGTATTGATCCTTCTACAAGTGCATCATAATTGTGGTGTCCCTTTTTTTGGTTCGTGCGTAATGAGAAAATTTCTTTTTAGTTCTTTTCTGATGCCCTATGTTCCTTTCAGATTTGATCAGCTTGGAGTGCTTGAACTTGGACTCATGTAAGATTGTGATGAGGGTCTATTTCACCTGAAAGGTGAGGCTTAATGCATTGGTAAATTCTAGATTACAGTGGCAATTATCATTTTGTCCTTGTTTGCCTGGTGCTTTGTTAAGGAAAAAAAGTTAAGACAAAAACCACTGAATAAACTGTTGCTGTTTAACTCTCTTTTGTGCTTGTTTAACCATTTCTCTCTGCTGAATCCTTCTCACTATTAGATAGTATAATCTGTTTTTTTCCTGCATCATGCAGATAAAGCCTGGATCTTTCAGACACTGAAGTTGGGAGCATTGGACTTCATCATCTCTCTGATTTGTTTAAAATGCCTACACAAATGATACTATTATTGGCAATTGATTTTTTTCTTGTTAATCCATACTGTTGGACCAGTTTAAAATGTGTAACCGCTTGTTAATTTAGTGTGTGTTTGGTTTGAGGAATGGATGGGTCTGTCATTTTCTTCCTCACTTTTTTGTTTGGTTTCTGGAATATAATATGTTGATTCTCCACCACCTCATCCCTCAAACTAATAGTTTGTATAAGCACGAGGAATGGGATTCCACTAAAATTTATAAACTCATGATGCGCCAGCTCATAGAGTATGATGGCTGCCAAACTAAACACCTCCCTGGCATTGTTGCTACAGCCTGCCATGAAATCATCATGTGCTCTCAATAGATGTTCCTTATTCATACACTTATTACCAATTCTCTATTTTAAATTGTTACTACATTAGGGTGCACCATAATACTAGGATGCTTTTAACTTGCTAAAAATATACCGTAGTTCATATTGTCTTCAAGAAAGTTTAATATTTCTATTTCTGTCGCTCTATGTAATTTACAGAGCATCAATCTCTTAATTGGTCACTGTCATTGGTTTGAAGATCTCTGGCTTGAGCTCAATGAAGCCTCTGGCTTGAGCTCAACAAAGCCTCTTAATCTTGACAAGCTAAATCACGGATACTGGTTTAGCATCTCTTGCAAGCATGCTTCTCATATTTAGTTGGATATGTTCTGACTGTTTTTGTTTAAACACAAGCATATTATCACTTAAAATTTTATGTTTGTGTCATTTCTCTGATGAGCTTATTGTCACTTCTGAAATTTTGTTTCACGTGTAAATTATATTGTAGTAGGGTTGTCAATAGGCAATGTTTTGCACAGTAAGTTATATCATGGTATTAATTAAGATCATTTGGTCAGTGTGGGTCTCACTGGATTGACACACCATGACCTATTTGGAGCTCGCATAATTGATTCTGGCATGAACTGCTTCAGTATGCATACTCAAAAAACTATCCTATCCAAGAAGACTACTATGCTATAGCAATGCAGCAGCTTCTCTTGGCGCATACTACCTTGATGGAATGCATCTGAATTCTGTTATCATCTTGTAGAAGCATTGCCCTTATTCATATCAGTGAATTTCTTTCCATTTGTAAATAAGGAACCTCACTGCATCTTAAGGATTGCACCGCTGCTTCAGTTTTCAAGAATCTTCAGTCCCTGGAGGTCTGCTGTGGATTGACTACGGATTCTGGTGTGAAGAACATCTAGGACTTGAAAGCTCTGACTTACCCAACCTATCTCAAAATGGCAACCTCACGGACAAGACCCGAGAGCTGATCTCTGGTACATCTTCGTTGTTCTCTCCATGTGCATTTATCCGGAATTGTTCTTGTTTCAATAGCTACAACTGTGCTTGTTTCCATAGTTGCATCTGTCGACAAGCCTGACCGTGCTGGTGTCGTCGAAAATGTCCAACTCCACTACTCCAGGGTGTCCAACTCGGGCTCCGCTACCTGAAGCTACTGCAGGACCTGCGCTCCCTATCCTGGGAGTCCTGCAGGGTGATGGCAAACGAGATTGATAAGCTCCTGCTGGTCGCTCTTCCCATCCTGATCAGTGTGCGGCCAGAGTGATGCGGCCAGCACTCCACAGCGATCTGTAACTGTAAAGCAAGTGGTGCCTGACTAGAGCAGGCCGCCTTGTACTTGCTTTTGCTAGAACAAGATGCCTGTACATATTGTTCTCTGTGTCGTGTCAATGTGCATGATGGCAACAGACTAACACTGATCCTGTGATGGGAAGGAACCATTTTAAATATGTCCTGCTTCCTCTCCATGTTGTTTAGCTTCATGAGCATTATGGCAGAAGGATGTTGAGTTTCCATCAGTTATAACCACCGTTGTGATAGCTCGGTATATTGGTAGCACTGGTCTCAGGATGTCCCAGTGGTTTCCATGCAGGTTTCCAGGTGATAGGCTATGCAAGCATTCTGTTGGACCCATCGCCCCCACGAAGAGGGAGTGTTAGTGCAATTTGTCGATCATCTTGAGTAGCAGGAAGTGTTCAGAATTCCCAGATGACGCAGACCTAGGCCACCTACTTCCTTTGTATCACAGACATGTGTGGACGCAACCATGCTCCTACTCCCAGTGTTGGTGTCCGAAGCAGACAGGAGGAAGGATCTCCGTCTCCTGTCAACTTGGTCAATGATGCCTGGTGGTATCTCCAAGGCCACCATTGCATATATCAGCTGATTGACTAGGACTGAATTCATCAAAGTTGCACGCCCCATCTGGTTTGGTTTAGCAGATATGCTTGCCAACCAGCCAGATATTCATCACACTTGGCAATGTTTGGAGCGAATTCTGATGAAAGGCGAAGCTTATTGTTTGACAGTGGCAAACCAAGGTACGTTTGGGGGGAACCCTACTGCATCCCAAGGTGGAGACGCAATCCAGAACGGTGTCCTTTTGGTGTAGTTGATTTGCAGACCGTCTGCACTTGCAAATTGATCCAGAATGTTTCTGAGGTTCTGAGTGTCAGCAAGTTCACCTCTGATCAGCAAAACAGCGTCATCTCCGTATTGCAACACTGGACAGGCTGTGTTTTCCACTATCGGGTGTCTTATGAGGCCTGATTTCCTGAGACCTGAGTATAATCCGCAACAAATCCGCCACCAAAATGAATAGGTATGGTGAAATTGGATACCTCTGTTTAAGTCCCCGCCTACATTGTATCCAAGGTCCATGGCAGCCGTTTACTATGACAGTGGTGCGGGACGACTGGAGTATATGTTGTGAGTCAAAGGCTTTTGCAAAGTCGAGCTTGATCACCAGTGTTGGAATTTTTTGCTTCTGGCAGCACTGCATCATTTCCATTGCGTACACAAAGTTTTCAGTAATTGACCTCCCTCTGGTGAATCCTGTTTGGTCCAAGTCGATTAGATTATCTGAATTTGTAGCCTTAACTTGGATAGGATTTTGACACAGCAATTCTGCAGGCATATTGGTCTAAATGCGTCTACTGTTTGTGCGTCTGGTTTCTTGAGGATCAGAAACAAACATGACCTGTTGAATCTATCAAAGAAACAAACATGACCTGTCGAATCTATCAAGTTGTACTGACTTATCATGAAAAGCATAGAGGAGGAGCATGACGTCTGCTTTGCTCGTCGGCCAGGAGACTTGTAGAAACCAGGGCCGAAGCCATCAGGCCCTGGTGCACTGGATCGGTTCATTGATTTGACTGCTTGTAGTGCTTCTTCACTGAAAGGAGCTGTGACTGAGTCGTTGGCTCTAGGCAGATTTTGATACAGCTCGTTGCAATCGAAGTACCATCTGGTTTACCCTTGGCTTCCCAGGATGGATTTGAAATGTTCAGTTAGAACCTGAACTTCTGCATTGTTGGTTGGACACTCGCACTCCACTAACATTGATGCTTTTGATTTGGTCTCTGTGCATTGTAGCGTGCGCATGGAACTCATTGTCTATTTGAAAGTCATTCATGCGAATAGGGTGGGAAAGGCTAGGGCAGCTCGGCCATGGGAGCATGTGCAGATGGCGACCACCATGTCGCCGGTACTGGGTGACCGCGCACACAGCACGAACATCCCTCTGTTTTCCATAATAGTTTTTGTGTTTTCTACAGTCGTATATAACAGATTCTAACCAACACACAAGATCCGAGCAGGAGAGCTACAAATTTTGTTAATGGCTTACACTGTTTCGATCAACAGGGAGGGAGATACAAGGGCACCAAGTTGGGTCTGTCAGGCTGTGCACCAGGTCCATGGACTAAGCAGGAACAGCACGTTTTAGAAACCTGTACGTACGTGAGCATGGTTTTAGGAAGGTAATGGCTGTTCTCAGGTTCTATCCAACAGGTTCACACGTCAAAACAAAGCAAGATTTAAAACCAAGTGGAAACCAAAGTAGGCGAACGCAGCTTGCCAAAGCTGGAGTGTTGCAAATCAGTTCAGACTTTGATTTTTATTTTGAAAGGGTTCGACCTTTTATATAGGTTTGCTTAATAAAAGGTCTAAAATAAACTATCACGGTATAAATCCACATTTCCATGCATGGAAGTTGCATTTGTGAGCAATTTCACAAAGGGGCATCAACATAGGCCATAATAAAATTGCTAGCTTTCCTTTAGGAATTATTTGTTTATAAATCACCGTGCAAACAAACAGATCTTTAATTTACAAGCTATTTAGTATTAACAACATATTAGTTTCCATTCTTACACCAGTCCGGTGTGGTACATGTAACATTGGACACGTGCCCCAAAGCGCACAAGGACCGTACCCAGCTACACAACTCTATAGTGTCTCACATGTCCTGTGCACCAGGTCCGGTGCACACCGGACACTGATGTGTCGGCCCTGACTTTCAATAGAAAACCAGGCACTATGCAAGTCCGGTGCATGAAAAAAACCACCAACTCATCCATTTCAAATACTCTTTGGGTCCGTTTGGCCTTTTAGAATTGAAATAACTAAATGCATTGTTATTTAGGCGTATATTTGAGCTAACTATATACTCAGGAATGAAATGAAATTGGAGAGTGCAAATATAGCATGGTTAATAATAATGATCTATAAAATTCATTTCTCATTTTACACCGTACGAATTTTATAGATAGGCTTAAAAGTGAATTTCAGAGGCGGAAATCTCAGATTATTCCTTCCACAACTATAATTTATGCTCTGAATTCAATTTCGAAAATTCCGGAGATCTAAACGGGCCCTTTGGCTTTTTTTTCTTACAACAAAATACTCTTTGAGTTGAGTTGTAATTCCAATCCATCTTGGGCTTCATCTAAGTTACTTAGTGCCTGGTTTTAGTAGCTATCCGTTCATACCCTTTATAGTATGTCCAAAGAAAAAAGAAAAAAATCACTAATTACTCTAATATAAGTTCCCCTCAACACCGTTGACACTTTAAACTAATCGATTGATTGATTCTTAATCTAAGCGCTCACCCTCTGGAAGCCAAAACGAAAACCGCCAATAATGTCTCATGCGAGTATACGAAGTCAATTAAAGAGAAAGACACACGGAGCCACTGAGGGCAACTCCGTATACAAGCAAAGCAAAGCAAAGTGCCGTGGCGTGTGTCAGTGTGTGCACCTGAACCCCAAAACCGCACGTGCCGATCCTGACCGGCTGGATCCGGAACCGCATCGGATCTGAGTACCGAAGTACTCCATCCGTTCTAAAATAAATGTTATTTTTATTTTCTGAGAAGTCAACGTTTTAAACTATAGATAATTATATATTAAAATATATAAATATATATAAATATTTATACTAAGTAATTAGTATCATTAGAAAAAATTTTAAATCTAGTTTTTTAATAAATTTATTTAAAAACATAAATATTATATATATTTTATATAAATCTAGTTAAAATTAAAAAAAATTTGACCCATAACATTATATTTTTGGACTGAGGAAGTACGGTAATACTGTCACCCCCACCGACGCAACCGGGTCCCCAGACCACCCGATCAGACCCGTTAAGACCGAACCCGGGTCGCCTGCTGCCGCTCGCTCGCTGCTGTATAAAATCATCGGTTGGCAGAGGCGCTCGTGGTTTCTTTTCTTTCCCCCTCCCTCTCCTCTCGTCCAATAAAAAGGGGGGAAAACTTTTTTTTTCTATTTTTTTTTGTTTTGCTCCCCTCCCCCTCGCTTCCCCCGAATTTGATGCAAGGGCGGACTCCAATCCCGACGCCGGGAGGAGCAGCAGGACGGACTCCAATCCCGACGCGGCCCCCGCCACCTACCGCCGCTGCGCCCGGATCTCCGCCGTCGCCATGGCCGCCGCTCCGCCGCACCAGTCCGCCCAGGGCGCCGCACCAGGTGAGAGACCCGCTGTTGCTTGATTGGATTGGGGTTTGACTTTGTGATTTGATTCCCCTCGACGCTGGGACGCTGGGTCGTGACTGGCGCGGTGCCGCTGCTCGAATTCTCTCGCTCCGAGGGCTCCGCGCGCTGGATTCGGCCGGAATTCGAGCCGGGGCTGCGATCTCGGCGCCGGCCCTGCTGCCGGGGGTCGCGCTACGGCCTCTGTTGGGGCTCCTAGGTTAAGATTGGTCCCCGCCCTGCGGTTCCTTTCTTTGCTCTGCGAAATCCCCCTCCTAGCTGCCTGCGATTTTGCCCCGTCGGGGATGCGTCCTCGCACCCAGCCGTGGAGGAAAGATGCGCGGAGCGGGGCGGCGGGGATTTGTGCTGATTATACGTTCCCTCACGTCCTCGGGGCGAGGGCAATAGCGTCTTTTCTGCTTTCCCCCCCTTTCGCTGGGGGTATGTCCGCCTAAGGACGGATTGCTAGCCGTAGCCGTTTTACACGAGCGAGCTAAGCACCGCAAAGTTGCTGACAGTACGAGTACCATCTTAGGTATTCAAGTAAGCTACTGTACAGCATGACATGGCTTGCTGCTGTCCTGATCATGGTACCACCTGCAATTTTCCTGTGCATAAGCGTCTGTAGTAGCTTCCAGATGCTTGTAATTGGGGAGTTGTACAACTTGCCAGATCTTGTCTTAAGTTTTTGGCCATTTTGCACCATAACAAAGGTAACTTCCCATGCTGCCAACTTATCTATATTTATATGTTTTGTAGATAGCGTGATTCCGCTGCAGTCGGAATCTGTACTTGAGAATAATGCCTCCAAGAGTGCAAACGCCAAGGACCAGGTAATTTTGCTTCCTGTCTCTAGAGCTCAGTTCCTTCTCATCTATGCATTGAAATGTTGCTCATGAATATGTTGCTGTTGCAACAGATTCTCTCTGGTACAGAGAATGTGTCTGCAGGCAATGCACGCGGCGCTAGCTCTTTGAAATCTCCGAAAGGCCCGCCAGAGAAGCCTAGCTCTGTTGGAAAAGCTGGAGAGCAACCTTTTCTCTACCAGCAAAATGTGTATGCACCGCAGCCACAACCACTCTATCCTGGAGGTTAGGGTACATTCATTTTGCCTTTTTAATTAATCTTAGCACGCGTTCTGCAATTCCGTTGCATAAAGCACCGGACAAAAATATAACCGTAGCTTCTAGACAAGACAATCATGTTTCTATTGTTCCCAGCTAAATTTATCTTATCACTGGTTTGTACAGTTGATAATAGTTTTTCAGTAATCTCCTTTGTTCGCTTCTATTTGAATTCATTGCGGAAGCATCAACCTTGTCCTGATGAGGGCACCGAGTGTATTATTCAATTCCAGACTTAGGCTCTTTATTTATCAAGGCAGCAACTTTCACTTTTCATGTAGTGCTGTTTTAAACTTGATGTTCTTTTTCTCCCCCTTGCTATAGGATACATGAACTCTTCAGGACAATGGGAGGAATATCCCCATTATGTGAATATGGAGGGGCTCCATTCCGTATCTCCCGTAAGTAGCTGGAATTGCTGTGCTTCTTTGTGTTCTCTTGATAATTTCTTTTTTCTAAATATTTTTTCTTGAAGGGAATCTACAATGACAACCAGTCCCTCATGCTATCTCCTGGATATGCAAACAACCCCCAAATGATGTATGGAGCATATTCTCCTGTTTCCACTGTTGGAGATGGCCAACAATACTTCCCTGTGCACTATCCCTTCTCAAGTCCTTACTATCAACCACCAGCTTCTCCTAGCATGGGATATTCAAGCTCTGCGACTGGAATATCCCAAGGAGGAGACCCTATGCTGCAGCAAGAGTACTTCCTTCCTGATGGCCTTCTATACTCACCCACACCAGGGTATCATCATCCATTCAGCTCATACGACAGAGGTAGCATTTCTCCTCTAAAGTTTCTTGTTTTGCTGCAGGAAAATTTTTTATGACTGCAAAAAGCATGTGTTATAATATATTGCTTAGAGCCATGCCTAACTATGGTTTGACCTTTTGCAGCACCTACAACACCAAATAATGCTCCTGGGTTGTTTGGTCAAGGGAATCTACCACTGGCTTCTGGCATGGTATGCTGTCATGCAATTGGATTCTGAGACATGGGTTTAGATTGCTTGTTATGGGGATTCAAGAGGGGTTTAATATTTGGAAGCAGTATTTGGTTTACCATGCAGTAGCTATTTGTGGAAGTCAAAATGACTTGTTTATGTTAAGGAACCACTTATTGTCCAATGCTGATAATGTATGTTGTTGCAGCATCATGGATCGATGTATGGTCCTGGATCCTACAAGGGACGCCAGCAAGGTAGCAAATTTGGTGGCACTACTCCAAGTTGGGGTTCTACTGGCCGTAGATTTGGTACTTTTGACTTGAGTGGCAATCAACAAAGGGGGAGCATGGCATTTGGTAGTCACAATGGCTCTCTGGAGTTTATGAATGAGCAAAACCGTGGGCCACGTGCTACGAAACCGAAGATACAAGACACAGAGAACTCCTCAGGAGATGAGAAAAACGAGAAAACTGTTCCTCTGATTGATAGTGAACTGTACAATCGCTCTGATTTTATCACTGAGTACAAGGATGCCAAATTCTTTGTAATAAAGTCCTACACCGAGGACCATGTACATAGGAGCATTAAGTATAATGTTTGGGCCAGCACAGCCAGCGGGAACAGGAAGCTGGATTCTGCTTACCGTGCGACCAAAGAGAAAGAAGCGCATTGCCCTATTTTCTTGTTTTTCTCGGTAAGAACAGCTCATCTCCTTTGGTTTTTTGTTTTTCCCTTCATGGAAAAAAAAGGAGCAGCAGTACATAGGTGTTTGATCCTTTATTAGCATGCAATTTTGGTAATTCTTTTATGCATAATTGTACCTTTTATTTTATTTATAGGTTAATGGAAGTGGCCAATTCTGTGGCGTGGCTGAGATGATTGGACCTGTCGATTTCGACAGGAGTGTTGATTACTGGCAGCAGGATAAGTGGAGTGGCCAGTTCCCTGTGAAGTGGCACATAATAAAGGATGTGCCGAACAACCTTCTGCGGCACATCATTCTTGAGAACAATGACAATAAACCTGTTACAAATAGCAGGGACACCCAGGAGGTAAAATTTACATAATTTTTTGCTGAATGTTAAGCTGCTGGTATCAATGCCATTTCTGAATAAATTCACCAACTCTTATAACATACAGGTGAAGCTGGAACAGGGCCTCCAGATGCTAACAATCTTCAAGAGCCATGAGGCTGAGACAACAATCCTGGAAGATTTCGACTTCTATGAGCAGCGGGAGAAAGCCTTGCAGGAGAACAGACGTCAACAGCAGCCTGCCAGCACTGATCCTCAGAAGCTGGTGGATACCAAGGCTCAAGGTCCTGTGGCCGATATATCAGATGCATTTGCTAAGGCCGTCCAGTTGAAGGATACTGAGAACAGTGGGACAACCCCAAAAGCTGACGGTGCCTCAGCTGAAAACGGATCCGCTGCCACAGCCAAAGTTGAAGGAAATGCAAACCTGAGCGCAGGCCCTGTTGAGGAAAGCAGTTGATTCGTTTCCCTTCTGTCTGCTAATTTGGAGCAGCAGATGAATAGAGTGCTGCAATGTGAAGGTCGGAAAGGGGAAAGTGCAGGTTGATTGTGTTACATATGGTCGTGCCCGCGTCAGTTGTACGACATCATAGGCTTTGTTTTATCTCCATTTAGGTTCTATAATTTCAATATCATAGTTCCAAAATTATTATTCCCAGTTGTCTTCGTTCCTGTTTTATTTTACTTCTGTCATCCATGTTCCTCATGTCGTGTCGCACCAGGAATGATTGTTCAATTTTAGCGGGTTTAGGCATAAGAAGCTGCAGAATTATGCTACTCTAAAGTTGCATTTTTCTGCAGTTGAATGTCATATTGTCGAGTCTTCCACTGTCTCCATCCTTATGTAATTTCAGAGATCCTTTCTCATAGTGTATCTTCGTCTTATTCTCTCAACATGTACAGTTCTGCGTGACCATCCAAATCCTAAACTCTTGCATATTATACATAAAATGGAGAACTCAATAACACCTTCAGGTAAAGCCGTTATAGCAGCAAACCTAAAAGCATTTGCCACTGTTACATATGCAGTGGCTTTGCAAAATAGACCAAAACCTTTTAAAGCAAAAATCAATAGCAATCATGACCTGCTACAGGTTTGCTGATGCTGACCAAGGCGAAGACATGATTATGTTAGCATCGAATTTCAAGACTACAATGCAGGAGCAAATCCATGCTAGTTACTTAATGATACATATTATATATACCATGAAGCATCAAAGCTTCCACATGTTGCCGCATGATGATAAGCACAAATAGCGAGCAGCAAGAACATGCACTTGTTACAACGGAAGGGTATTTAGTCAAGCATAAAGCTACCTCTATTACAACCACTGTGGTGACGACAACTAGGTGTACTCTACGATAACATGTCAGACAGAAGGCAGACCGAGGAATCAGCTTTCTGCTTCTGAAGAACAAGTCTATTAATATCATAAATACATAGGATTAAACCTCTCTCCAGGTTCTTTCCCTGGATTGTGGATGACTCAGTCCAGCGTCATCGGTTGGGCGACGCAACAGCGGAACC
Source organism: Bothriochloa decipiens (assembly GCA_023333625.1). Taxonomy (NCBI): domain Eukaryota; kingdom Viridiplantae; phylum Streptophyta; class Magnoliopsida; order Poales; family Poaceae; genus Bothriochloa; species Bothriochloa decipiens. The sequence continues at coordinate 28,133,404 of CM041635.1, forward strand.
GAGCTTTACGGACAGTGGTAAGAACCTCCATCTCCACCTGTTCCAGCATCCTCACAATCTCGGTGAATGGGGGACGGACCTCAGGGTTTGCGTCCCAGCACCTGGTCATGATCTCCGCAAGGGCAGGGAGGCAGTCGTGGGGTATGGCTGGTCGGACGCCCTTATTTACAACAGCAAATGCAGCTTGCACTGCAGTCATGTTTGCAAAAGGGAGATTCCCAGTGACCAACTCCCAGAGGACAATGGCAAAACTGTAGACGTCAACTTTCTGGTTGTATGGCCTATGCTGGATCATTTCTCTGCAAGTGGAAAAATAACAAGTTATCACATTGGAAACAAACAAAACAGAACTTGATAATTGTAAGCAGTAGCTAACTGTAAAAAGACATTTGGGAGGGGAGGGGCATAGTTTTTTTTAGCAGAAAAACATCCAGAACAGAATAGTACATACCACCTACAAACAATAAACACATATTACAAACCAAGGAACTAAAAGACAACCAAGCTCACACGCCTTTCAAAAATAAAGTGAGGTTGTTCACCAGTGATCATGTGGCTCACTAAGTTAGCACTCGGCAAAATCTAATATGATATCAAGCAAGCTGAACACAAGATTTTTTTTCCCCTTCCCCCCAATACCTTATAAAACACTTTAAAAATGCTATCAATAGACAATAAAGTAGTCAAAGAGGAAAAGGAGTTTATATGAAACGGAAAAAACATGAAAAAGGAATATAATAATGTGAGGATTCTTAGCATTATTGACTAGAGCATCAGCATCACCAAAATCAGGATGAATTTGAACATAAAACTAGGGACCCTATATTTGAATCTTTAGTGGATAACATTTACATTACGCATGCATGCAGATATACTACAAGTCAACTGGCAAATGAGAACATTTGAACATGTCGACCAACTGGCAAATGAGAACATTTGAACATGTCAGAATCTTATGTTCCTACTCAAAATATACTTTATTAGTGTGGGCTCTGGTCATTTCACACCATCCAACAATGCTATATAACATATATGGCAGAAACGGTGTCTTACTATTCAATCCATACTGAAATTTCTATAACGGTTTTTGGCAATTAATCATCATTTGCATATCTCCAAGAGCCAAATCCATGGGCACTAGGCTTTACACTAACATATGGAAGAGAAAAGGGTTGGATTTAGGCCATGTTACCCAGGTTGTTTGTGGGCTTTGAAGTTACATCAAGACAAAGGAATAAGCAAAACAGCAACCAGTCTCAGGTCTCACCTACCTCCCATCTTCAACATGGACATTTGGATCCTACACAAGTTTTACCTGGCTGGTCAAGACTAAACTTGCCAAGTTAGGATAGTGGACACAATATGTTTGTGCGGTAAGCTAGGTAAGTTTTTTCGCCATTGATTCATATAACAGAAAAGGTAAGAGGACAATGCTTAGTGACAAGAACAATGTTATCCCGACAGGCATCTTAGAGAAACAAGATCATTAGTTGAGTTGCTTAACCCTAAATAGATATTACGAATTAGGGGCCACAACAAACTCAAACCATAGAACTAAATAAATGGCTAGCTGCATAAATAACTACTATGGTTTCTCCAAAAAAAATAATAAATAGTCAGTTATTTTTAGAATGATAAGAACAACTAGCATAGGTGATGTATCTAGCTAGCCAATGGACTAAATGATGATTTGACAACAAATGCTCATCTACCAAGGGTGTCATTTAATTGCCATGGAAGGTACAATTGACTTGATATTTACTAAGGTAGTGTTTGTTTCCATCTCTGCAAACACTAATGGTGATGCTAACGGTATCATATCGTAGAGGGAATGTGAAAAGTACGAGTCAAAACGAGATTTGTTCGCTTTAGACATGTAATGTATTTGTTACCAGTAGTCCATCTTTGCCGAGATCATCATTTGCTAACAAGATGATGGAAAGGCCCTTCGAACATGAACAAGGACAAATAGTGTGGGACGGCCTCAGTCCCTTGGTCTTCGGAAGCAAAGCTACCCTGACCAAGGGCATAGGTCACTGACCATCGATGAATATGCCACTTAGGCTAACCGCTAGCTAGTGAGGCATCAATAAATGGTTGTGAGGCCACCATGGAAGCTTTAGCATGCGGATGGTAAATAGGGAAGATGCATTATCGAAAGCACCGATGCAGTCGAGAGGAGAAAGGAAAAGTAGCTTGCAATCGCAATTTGATGATGCCAGGATGGGAGGATGGGAGGGCTAACAGGTAGCGGAATCTGATTATGAGGGAAGCGATACTGGGTGGCATCATAACCAACAAGGTTTAACGGAATCGACTAACAACACTATCCGTTTACGTTATAAATGCCCTAACCAAACACTACTTTACTAGCCAAGTGGACCTTAGGAGTCTTGTTTGAATATCAATTCAAAATTCAAGTGGATAGTGTTCCTATTGATGAAGTAGATAGAACATGTGAAACAAATAGCTCCTAGGTTGGCCTTCAACTAATTTGATATGACTGAAGACATTTGGATAACTTGTTGGTTGCATGAACGGCAATATCATGTTGCGCATCAAGTCGCACCTCTAGCTAACATGCCATTTAGTAGAGGAGCAAGTTACAAATGTGACTTGTTGATTGTAGTCATTTCCTTTGTTGTTAGCGAGCTTTCCTACCATAGAGAGCCAAGTTGGGACTGTTTAAAACCGGATTTGCGGTTATCCCATCACGAGAATGAAGGAAAACCTGCTAGACGCCTTGCAAGAATCGATGATTCTTTCCACTGCTAGAGACACGACAACCATGAGATTGAACTACCTATCGCTTTTCTATGCCACGGGGTTGAGGCTGCATTCGCCATATCGCACCACGTAGTCGCCATACCGCACCACGTAGTGGCCACGTCATGGTCCCAAAAACGGCCGATGATTCCACTTCTGAGGTAAGTCTTGCAAGCAAAGAATGGAATAGTCAATATTGCATAATGACTTTTTGCTCATTCATGAGTGTGGCAAAGCACCTAGGTTTGTTTTCAAGTTGGAAAGTCAAGCCATGTCACCTGGGCATCGACTAGTCGTTCAAATGTCCAATCATGATTAGTCAATGACTAGCCATGATTTACTCATGAGTATAAATATGGAGATCACATCTCTTCTCATCTTTCGCATTCAGAGAAAGATTACTTGGAGATAGTAGTGAAGCATTGCCACTAGCAACAATTATGGCCCGTGACTTAAAGATTGGGAAAGAGAGAAACTTTGACGCTAAGTCATTGCAGGGAGATTCTATTGAGCCAAACTGTCACCCAATGCCTAATTGAGACCGGATGACAATTAAGAATCTAGCTTGGTTCTAGCCCTCTCTAGGTCAAGTTATTAAGTTGATTCACAATGCTTTTTTTGACATCTAATCGCGAACAAATCATCAATTAGAAGAGGAATCGGTATCATATTGCTTCTTTTGAATAGCCATCTAAAAACCAATCAAGCTACAAGGAACCAAGAGGCTCAAGACAACATTGGAGGTGCATTCGCGACTCGTCCGACCCGTTAGCCTAACGAAGTAACCGAGTATAGACAAAAATACATAGATCCTAATGGTATGGTTGCTTGGAGGGAATAGGAGTTAAGAAATACGAATTTAGAAATCTCGTTTATTTTGTGGCATGGGAGGGTCAATTAGGGCACGTACGACGTTGTGGTTTTGTTATCTATTTAGGTTAATTAACCACAGTTAGCTCGCCACCTCGCTAACCAAGAGAACACTTCTCGTCATCTCACGAGGCAATGAACCTGACTTGTGCTTCCAGAGTAGGCAACGAGTTCCTCTAACGTTATGCAACTGTCATCTACACAGAATCAAGTGTAGGCGCAAGAATGGTGGAAAATCGTTTTTCATCACGAGTAGAAGCTTCCAGTAGACGCATGCTTCGCCAACGGCAACCCTTGTCAACACAAAAGGGCAGAGTTTGTCGCAAGCAGATAGGGCGACGCGAATGCGACTAGGTATATAGGCACGAGGCGACATATACGCCCTTTGTGTTCGAAACAGGGTCATATGCATCCACGTCTTCAATCGTGATTAGATACATGCCCCACCCATCGAGTGCTAAATGCACCATATGGCTCCCCAGTACCAATTATTATGTTTGGCTACACAGGAACTACAGAATAGTAACCACATGAAAATTCTAGATCATGTTTGATTACAAAAGGAATGGAAGTTGCCATATCAACCCGGCTTATCAGTCATGGTACAATGTTTTTCTCTCACAACAAAACAGCACCAGCCGAACAGACCCCACCTGCAAGCGATATGTCCATCTTTCGTTCGGCTTCTCCTTTCCCGCCATCGTTGCCGTCACCATGCCAAGGACCATGGTTATTGTTTGGGTCCTAATTCATGGAACCAGGACCAAAGCTTCCTTCATCCGATATTGCTCCACCTCGACTCAGCAACCCCTTCGCCATTGCTTCTCCCGTCACTTCTCAACTATGAGAACGAAGATAATGATATCGATGAGAAAGATGATGCTGGTAAAGGATCTCCACTATCAAACTTGCCACCACAATGCTTGACATCACCATCTCATGGATAGGACAACTATTACAGGATCTCTCACACATAGGCAACAATGAGGATGCCAACCATGACAATGCCCAACGAGGCGAGAGGGTGTCAATGAGGCACAAATGTTTGCCATGCTAGCGCCAATGAGGAGCACCATGACCATATCTAGGAGGCCAATTTTGATGGTGACCATCAAAATTATGGCCTACCTATTTCAATTTCAATCCAACTTAACAACCAAACACTCGACATGAACTAGGCCCACTTCCATTCCACAAAGTTGGGCCCAATTCATGGAACCAGATGGGACCAAAGCTTCCTTCATCCCATATTGCTTCACCACTTAGTTTTGCATTGCCAACCCTTCACTCTAGTACCCCTTCGCCTCTAAATAAGAGTGCATGATGGATCTCACGGGAAAGTTGACGCCAACAAAGGATCTCAGCACCACGAATTTGGCCACCACAATGCTTGACGTCACATCCCATGGATGAAGACGACAACTAAAACAAGATCTCTCCGCACAAGCAATAGTGAGGATGCTAGCCATGGAGATGTCCAAGGAGGAGATAGGGGTGTCAACAAGGAGGCGCAAACATTGTTGGTGTGGCAGCAACGGTGATCACCAAAAAGTGAAGAGCAAGGGTCAGAATGTCGTCGCCACTGAAGACGAGAACCATGTCTAAGTTGAACAATTCAAACAGTGGCCCTAACAAAATTATGGCCTACCTATTTTAGTTATCCACAATTCAAACACATTTCAAGTCGGGCCCAACTTAACAAGCAAATACCCAAAATGAACTAGATCCATTTCAATTCTGCAAGGTTGGGCCCAATTTGAACCAAATGGGACCAAAGCTTCCTTCGTCCCATATTGCCCCATCTCTTCTTGGTGTTGCATTGCCAACCCTTAACTCCACTACCCCTTCGCCTTTGCCTTTGCCACCAATTAAACCTAGAACAACTGATCGTAGGATGACAAATTCTGCAAAGGTAGCATAATTTGGCTAATAAGAGGCTTCAATTGGCAACATGGAGGCATCAATTCCCACTAACCTAGGTGAATAAACTGCAATTGCCAACCCCAATACTACCAATTACTTTGTATTTTGCCTAATGCCTAATGTTCTAAGTGAGAAAAAATGCTAGAAAACATATTCTGACATGTAATTAAATTAGCTTTAACTAGAAGAGATGTTACCATGCATCACATAATAATTACTTATTTATGCTTCATATACTAACCAAGTCATATTAATGTTGTAAGTAAAATACTTGTATAAAACATTGAACTAAACCACCTCACATATTCTGGAGTTCAGGGAAACCAAATTTCCTTGGCCAACAGGTAGCAGCTAACATTACTTGAGGATATAACTATGTTGGATCTGTAGTATATTTACAAATGCTCCTAAAAAGACATACTTTATGGACCTCTAAAACACTACAACCAAAAGGTGAAGGAACATACAGATTTCTAGAATAGAACCGCTACTTTACTGTATCTAAGTATTAAGCAATATCTAGATCCATGTGGCTATGTCCTACAATTTTAGAACTTAGACATACAAATGTACGATCTGCCAAGGTAGCTTTAGCATTGGATAAGATTTTATCCAAAAAAGAAAGCAGCCATAAAGAGTTAGTTCTGGAGAGGAGCAGCATGTATATTGCGCATGCAAAAACACATTCTTGCACAATCACCTATTCAAAGCATGCCATGCAATAAGAAATAACTTTTGGAGAAACAACCCCATATAAAAAACAAAAACAAAAAAACAGTCAATACATACCAAAAGTACATGTAACTATTAGGTATAATATAGGAACAACGAATATAACTAGCAGAAGTTTTTTGCTTTCGCAGCACCAATCATTAACATGCTACAGGTAAACAATATAACAGAGTGTAAGCAACCACATAAACTGCATATTCTTGCAATAGAAGAAAGGTACTGCTTGATACAAAGTTCCACATTACGATCCATAGTAATATCAATGCAAAAGATCAAAACAGATTTGACTTTTTTAAATAGAATAATGACCGAATGAAGCAAACAGGAGAAAGAGCATGTTTGATCAACTTACGGTGCCATCCAGCGGTATGTTCCAGTTTCAGGTGTCATCCCCTCAGTCTTGACTTCAATCCTGGCCACTCCGAAGTCAGCAATCTTAATGGACTTATCACCAGAAATCAGGAGGTTGTCTGACTTAAGGTCTCTGTGAATGAACCCAAGGCCATGGACATAGGCCATGCCACGTGCAACATCCAATGCCTGTTTCACTGCCAACTTCAGTGGAACAGACCTGTTCTGCCTCTTGCTCAAGAAATTCTTAAGCGATCCACCCTTTGCATACTCAGTGACAATGCACCATACCAATGGCTTCCTGCAGGCACCAATGAATTTGACAATATTCGGGTGCCTCAGTGTTGCAAGCATCATGACTTCTTGGACAAACTGCTGCTCCATCAGTTGAGCTTTCTCAGGGTCAGCCTCAGGTCGCTCCAAAAGCTTAATAGCAACATCCATCCCATTGTATGTTCCCCTGTAGAGCTTGCCAAAGGCACCTTGTGCAAAGGCCATTCCCATGTTCAGCTTCCCCAGATCAATAGTCCACTCCTCATAATCCTTGAGTGTTTCAGTTGGGAACCTTGTGTCCATCAGAGCATGTGCCAGCGCATCTTCACTCAATGCATGGGACACCCGGCCAGGGCGGAAGATGCTGTGCCCGACGGAGTAGCTTCCCACAATGACAGGCCCCTTGAGACCAGGATGGCCAAGCATGCCAGTGCGGGAGTCACTGTTAGAGGCAACGCTGCTGGCGATGGATCCGCCGTGCATGCTGGTCTGCATGCTGTTGAGGCTATCAATAGACATGTTAGAGCCCTCCCCTAGCTTCTGGTAGAAGGCCATGTCACAGAAGTTCCCGCCAAAGTTTGCGCCGTTGTCATGGCCACCAACGGCGCCGATGAAGCCAGGGAAGTTGGCGCCATGTGCCATCACACAGCTCCCAAAAGCCTGGCGATTGATTGCCTGCAATCACGGAATAAAACTGAGATCAGAAACAAGGGGCAAATTAGTCCTCTACTATATACAGGACGAGCAGAGACAGAAGATACAAGGTTCCATTCTTACTAGACACAAAGGTTTCCATGGCCATCAAGATTGAACCATAATACATAAAACCATCCATCCATCCAAGAATTACTACTTACGGAAGGAACCCAGCCCAACAACAAAGACTAGAAACGAATATATACCACCTCAATTCCAAATTACAAGACATTTTCACTTTTCTAGATGCTAGATACATTGCTTTTGCATGTACCTAGACATAGTGTATAGCAAAATTTATGTATCCAGAAAAGTTAAAACCTCTTGTAAATTGGATGGAATGGAGGCGGTACAATATAGCGCGTACATACAATCATTCAGAAACTCTACTAGAAATATAAAGTACTCTAGGGGACACAGACCAGTTTTGCATTAAATACTTTGCATCCATGAACCAATCACCACCATTAATCATGCTGTAGATACCCTCCGATCAGGAAATAAAGTGGGGGCACATGTGACTTTAGTGTCCTCTCTGAACATGTCCTGAAATTTCAAACTACACTGACAGATAGATAAAGATACTAGTACTGTATCTCTCCGTAGCTACTAGAGCCTGCAAGAGCTAGAATCCCCTCAGAGCCACCGGCAACGTGCAAGCACATACACAAGGGAATCGGAAACCTATATCAGCAACTCCAGAAGCAGAAAAAAATTCGGCGGCGTCGAAAAAGAGGTATATAAGCTCCAAATCCCTAACGAATTACCCCCTGAAATGGCAATCTGGGCACCGAGCACGCGGCTGCAGACCCCCTTTCGGACGCAAATCGAACCCACAGACAGGTAGCTGAAACCGCCCCGACTCCCAAGATAGTATGAACGAGCGCCCAAATCAAAGCGAACCCCCAACATCCCCGGACAGTAGGGCACGGATGGCACTAAATCGACGTCGCCAACCCGCAGCACTAGGCCGTGGACCGCCAGGACTATGAGGACGAAATGAAGGAAGGAAGGAAGGAAGGAAGGAAGGCAGCCCGCAGACAGCCCTGTGCGGAGTCCCTTAGGAGGGAGAGCACTCACTCACCCTTTGGAGAGGTGGCCGGGAAGACGCCGCCGCCGCTGCCGATGCCAGTCGATGCAGGACCACGAGGACGAGGTCGGAGCCGCCGCGCGCGAAGGTGCCGGTGCGATCGAGGTCGAGGGAGCACGGACGACCGTACGGTGGGAGCAGGCGGCGGTGTGATGCGGTTGCGGCGTCGGGACGGAGACGGAGACGGACCTCCTCGCCGCTGGAGTGGACCGAGGAGGAGGAGGCCGGGGCAACGGACGGGTCCGGGGCGGTGACCGGTGGGTGGGGGAGAAGAGGAAGGCGAGGGGAATATGTTGCGGGGGGAAAAGATCAACAAAGGCCAAAGAGAGCGAGAGTGGGGGGAGTAAAGCTATGTAGCCAGGGGGTCATTAGTCAGGAGCTTAGCCACGTGGCCGGGCTGATAGCGGATCAGCCTGCTGCGGCGCGGGGGAGATGGTGGGCGCGTGATTAGTGAGTTGGCCAGGGGCCTCTGCGCAGATCGGCGGGCAGGCCAGACGGCACGGCGGTGGTGGACTGGTGGCACGCAACGGGCCGAAACGGCTGCGCGTCGCGTGGCGGGGACCCGGGCCCGGGCCGCCCGCCTGCCCGAGGTGAGGCCGGGGAGGCGTTTCACCTATCCGCAGTGACGGCATGGCATGTCGGGCTTGCGTGCCGGGGGCTATTTTGCCGTTGTTTACGGATAGATAGATAGATATAGATAAGTAAGGAGACATAAAAATAGTATAATATATGCTTGTATCTATATTTTAGATATAATAATATAATATATAATACAATATAAGATATGCTTGTACTGATTTTTTTAGATATATAATATAATATAGTATATAAAATAAGATATGCTTGTACTGATACGGCACGCATCCATCTCTACGCATGATCGACGGTGGGCGACACGACATTGATGAGCCGTGGCCTCCATCTCTAGACTACTGTACTTTTTAGTATCAATCCATCTCTAATTGCCCAGGGAAGGACTAATTAGTTTCAATTAATTAATTCCCTCCCGCAAACGCCATGGTCATGGTTGGTGCCGCGACGGTGCAAGGGGCTTGCACGGCGGTGGCACCAGTACCCTCGTATTCTCCCATATTTTTCAGGAAGGGACAAAATAGCGCCGCGGCGCTATATTACATTACAGGCGCACGTCCCAACGCCCGGACCTCCCCGTGCCCACGGATGCCTCATCTGGCGCTCCCTTCTCCATGACCCTTGCAACAACATCATATGCAACATCCATATGCAATTTCCAAATCAAGCACTTGCAACAACATATGCAACATCCATATGAAAATACTTGTAACATACCTCTGAAATATTTGAAGCATACGGTCGCGTCATCTCCTTGCTGCTTGGGAGAATGGGAGCTCGTCGGCGTGTGGAGTTCGTCGGAGCCAGCAGCTCGGCGACGCTTGTAGGCAGCGAGCCGGTGACGCGATGACACGGAAGCAAAGGCGGCCCGCCCCTGCCGAGGCCAGCGGCCGAGCCCCGCGACCCGCGGGCGATTGCCCGCCGCGCCTCGCAAGACCGGCAGCCGCACCTCGCAGGTGACCGTACGCTGAAACTAGGAAAGGGCAGCCGCGCGCCGCTATGCGTAGGCGATTGGTCGTCGCACTTGGCAGGGTCGGTAGCCGCGCGCCGCTAGACGGCCACACACCGAGATTGGGAGAGGGCAGCCCCGCATCGCGTCCGTTATATAGGGCTAGTAGTCAACGAGCGAGGCGTGCGGTCACATCATCACCACCGTCTTTCCCTACTCCCTAATGTGGTAACAAGATTGTTAAGGTGGAAGAAGGTTGACCGACGGGTACGACAACACCTGAATAGGTCAACAATCACCAGGGCAACTGCCTCGATTTGAAGAGTAGGGTCTATTCTTCTTTCGGTCAATCCATGTAAGATATTAGCCCATGTGTATATAAAAAGTGTACCGGTTTTATAGTATTAAATTAAGAAAATATATCAAGTATTGTAAATATTCTTAGTTTACAAAGTTTACCAAACTTAAAGCGGTTTGATTCGGTACTGGAAAAAGTAGACACCCCCCCAAACTATGGGGCAGTGTCCACTTAACCCGCGAACTATGTAACCGGTTATTTTATCATCTGAACTATCCAAAACCGTTTAAATCACCTTCTAGAGCAGTTTTAGACGGTAGTTTGGCTACAGTAACAACTGTTTTGCTACAGTAGCTGCGGTTTTGCCTTTTTCCTTTTCTATTTATTTTCGCTGAATCTTTGAAAAATTATAATAAATTACAGAAAAATCATAAAATAAAAAATCTAATTTTGTTGGACTCCACATGAGTAGATCTACACAACGAATATATAATATGGTATACTTTAGTACAATTTTTTGTAGCTTTAAATTATTTAGAAAATCAAATTTTATCTGTAATTAATTAGAATAATTTATAGTTGCAGCTTCTATAATCCAATTATGGTGAAATTTTTATGCTGGGGTTATTATTATATGCTTGAAATATAGTAAAAAATTTATACTCATTGGATCATGTATAACTTAGTTATAGATTTATTTAGGTTTATGCTTGTTAAAGATAAATAAATCTATAACTAAGTTATACATGATTCAACTAGTATGTAATTTTTACTACAATTTAAACATATAATAATAAGGTTACCATAAAAATTTCACCTCAATTGGACCATAAAAGCAGCAGCTATGAATTATTTCAATTAATTACAGATAAATTTGATTTTCTAAATAATTTAAAGCTATAGAAAAAAAATTATACTAAAGTATATCATATTATATATTCATTGTGTAGATCTACTCATGTGGAGTCCAACAAAATTATATTTTTTATTTTATAATTTTTTTATGATTTACTATAATTTTTTAAATATTTAGCAAAAATAAATAGAAAAATAAAAAAAAGCAAAACTGCGGTTACCGTAGCGAACAACTGTTACTGTAGTAAAACCGAATCAAAACCGCTCTAAGGGGTGATTTGAATGGTTTTGGATAGTTCAGGGAATAAATAATCGGTTTTATAGTTTCGGGGTTAAGTGGACACCGCCCGATAATTCGGGGGGTGATGTAGACTTTTTCCATTGGGTACTACGCTGTGACTATTTTTTTTTTCAGATCACAAAGGGAGCACACGTGAGTAAGTGCATGTTCATGTAAGCACTGCTGTATGACTGATCAGGCCAAGCAATATATACAGAGTATACACAGGGAAAAAAGAGAGAATAGTATTAGGAGGTTAGCCACGTGGCCGGTCTGATAGAGGATCAACGTAAGGCCTGCACGGCGCGAGGGCCGAGGGGGGGATAGATGGTGGCTGGTGGGTGCGTGATTTGGAAGTTGGCGAGGGTCCTCAGTGCATATCGGTCGCGGCGGTGGCCAAAGTACACCTCACGTCGTGCGGCGCTGCTGCTGACGAGAGGGAGAGAGTCGGAGGGGCGTCGTGAGTCGGAGGGGCGTCGTCGACCTATCTATCTATCCGCAGTGATGCCATGGCATCGGACGGGACTGCAGCTGCGCCCGCGTCATGATGGGCTTGGGTGCCGGGGCACGTATTTTGCCGTTATTGTGGGTAGATACTTTTGAGAGAAAAAAAAATAAGATATGCTTGTATTGATTTTTTTATAGATATATATGTATAGAATATAATATGTAAAATAAGATATGGTTGTATTGATACAGCACGCAACCATCTCCAGGCATGATCGACGGCGGGCGACATGACATTGATGAGCGCCGTTGCCTGCGCGCCTTTATTAGCGTATCCATCTCAAGACTGCCCACGAACTAATTAATTTCAATTAATTAATCCCCTCTCGCAAAGGTGTACTACTTCACGCAAATGGGTCATGGAGTCGTGGTTGCCACGCACGGCGCAAGAGGCTCGTGCTCTCCATGCACGGCAGTATATGCCACGCTACTCTTTTCACTAGTGCTAGCGCTTCTAGTGGTAATAAAACGACCGCGTCAGGTCAGGGTGACCGACGGTACGGCAACATTTGACTAGGTCAGCACTCAACAGAGGCAAGACAACTGCGTCGATCAACATGGGGCTCGTGCTCTCTACTGCTCCCGTCTTTTTTACTTTTCGGCTTTTTTCTTAAGCATTCTTACGAATAGTCTCTCGGTGGTTCCTTTATGAAAAATGGACCTTGTACCTTAACGTTAAAGACACTGGCGTCAATGTTATACGTCATTGGCGTCAAACTAGGGGGCATGCTATTAACCACTTTAACGCCCCTGCCCACGTGGTCAGAGGCTTGGCGCCAAGATATATAACCTTGGCGCCATTGACGTTAAGGTACGTGGTTTATTTTTCACAAACAAACCACTAGAAGTCTATTTTTGAAATTTTTTATAGAAAATACCAAAAACTAAAAAGGACGGCTTAATTCACGCAGAACGCCACCACTAATAAAGTATACAAAATTTAGCCCATACAAAAGTGTATTGATCTCAATATATAACATTATAAATAAATGTATTATGAAAATTACATTTCATATTTAAAGTATTAATACTTTTTAAATTTTTTTATCAAACTTAAGACGGTTTGATTCGGTGCTACGTCATGTTTACTCCTTTTCCGATTATTAAAGGGACTACACATGAGGACGTGCATCCTCATGTAATATCTTTTCCTTGGACGGCCAACAATAGAATGCTAAGGGATGCATGTCTTTTATCAAACTCTGTATATATTTTCTTACAGTTGTTTAGGAGGTCTACGCTGTGTATGAAAGAACACATGGCCTTATCAAAAAATTTATAGGTGTTGAAATTTAAATAAAAAAGTCTAGATGTTATGAAACTAATCTATCTATCTATACTATAAAAAACCAAAGAAATTGAGAAATATCTATTACTCAAAAGTTTCCTACCCAGCTGTATCTGGACCGTTGGATTGCTAAATATCTTTAAATCTAACGGTATACATTAGTCGAGCTATGGGTCATCAACCTCTGTAAGATTTTCTTACGCGTTCCTGCCTTTCAAAAACACCAAAGCCAGGCCTTGTTTAGTTCACTCTAAAAGTTACAATTTTTTCACTCTCTCTTCATTACATTAATATTTAGCTGCTTATATAGAGCATTAAATGTAGGTAAAAAAATAACTAATTACACAGTTTAGTTGAAAATCATGAGATGAATTTTTTAAGCCTAGTTGGTCTACGATCGGATAATATTTATCAAATAAGACGAAAGTGATACTGTTTATCAGATTTATTTTTTTTTTAATCTAAACAAGGCCCGAGACTAATTTTTTTCACCACCTCCCCACGTACCCGCCCGCCTGTACCCACGCCCTTCCGTTCACGTGCCCGTCTATATTCCTGACCTCGATTACGGCACCCATGTTTAATCAATTTCCTTCTTTGACAGGCGATTAGATCTGAGGCTGTGATATTGCCCCGGGGCATTCCACCCAGACTCACAAAGTTCCCAGTTCGTAAGATACGAGGAACGTGGTACCTGGTGCATGGATCAATAATTTTAAATTCTCAGTTCATAAGGGGATATATCTCTTTAGGATAATTGGTTTAAGAATGGGATCGTGATCCCAAAATAATTGGGAGTGTACCCTGAACGTAGCTAGAGAACCAATATAATAAGGATTTTTTAGTACATAATTATATTATATAAGTCTAAATTTGACAAGCATAAATATAAAATTTATATGCAAATTAAAGAGAGAAGCTTCACACTGGGCTGAGGCCCATTTAAGACGTGTTTGGTTCCCTTTTCAGCCTAGCCTTGCCAGCTCCAGCCAGCCATGTTTTATTTGGCCAGGCTGAATGCATGCAATGCTGTCTGTTTGGTTGTGTGCATGCGTTTAACCAGGCTGGGCTGAGAAGCTGTTTAGTTGCTTGCATGTTCTTCAACATTTGAATTCATAGATGCAGCCTTGTTTGTTTGGTTGCTTGCATACAACAAGTTTTACCATCTCAAGGTTGTGCATGCCATATGCTACTACATCCATTTTCAAATCAGAAAAACAACTAACAAGGTGAGAACTACCACTATTATAAGTTTAAATGCAATCTGCCACAAAGGAAAATGCTCATTTTCACCAGCTACGAGCACTGGTAGGTTGAGCTGATGGAGCAAAGGTGGATCCTCAGGTAGATGACCATTGAAAGCAAACCAAGCTTCATTTCTTGTGTTGTATTTTTTTTATAGCAGTTTCCCTTGAAACCATCTATCTGAGCATGTGCTTCTGCCCAGCTAGAGTAGACACCAGGTACCTTGCCAACATGAACTACATACCAAGCCATATCTGTTCAAAAATGAAGAGTAGGGAAAAAATAAAGACAGACATGTGCTCAGATATCTGGAAAACACTTCATAGGTAATGAACTTTTGCTCAGATTAGTGAAAAAGCATCACAGGCAATGGACATGTGCTCAAATCAAGCATAAAGCATCACAGGCAATAGACATGTGCTCAAATCAAGTATAAAGCATCACAAACAATGGACATGTGCTCAAATCAAGCATAAAGCATCACATGTAATGAACAGGTCCATTGCCTCAGCACAAGTGTAGTATCACAGAAAAAACATCATTGCACATGTCCATTGCCTCAGCACAAGTGAAGTATCACAGAAAAATTATCATCATTGCACAAGTCCATTGCCTCAGCACAAGTGTAGTATAACAAAAAAATATCATCATTGCACAAGTCCTTTGCCTCAGAACAAATGCAGCATAACAACAAGTACTTCATCATTTCACATGCCCAAACAAGTGAAGGTTAACAGAAAAATTATTCATCATTGGCCACAAAAACTAGATCTTTGGAAATGAAACAAGGCCCAACACTACAACCTTCATACATTTCTATGAGGATAGCATTGTTAGGCTCAATTTTATTTCAAAAGGTCAATCAAGTTATTGTCATTGCCTTAGAATGTAACATCCCTGGTGTTAAGCTTTCTTTAATCATGCATTAACACTTGCATTCATTAGCATAAGCATTGTTATGCATGAGCATTAGCATAAATCATGTCATGAATGTTTGTGATGCTAAATTTAGTAAGGTAATTGCTTTTATTTTGTGAAAACATGATAAGAATGCTCAAGTGGTTGATGGTTGTTCACTAAAATAATTTAGATATACTTAGAGCACAAAATAAACCTATGTTTATGTTAATTACATTGGCTAATTATGCTTGCATGGTTAGTTTGACTGAATTTGACCTTTGGAATGATCTAGTTTGACCTGCTTTGAATATCTAGTTAGAGTTAATGCATGTGTGTGCACCCTTAAACAATCTTATACATAATTTTATAATGAACAAAAGTTGTTTTGGGCACAACTCCTGAAAATGTGCCTAACATGTTCAAAAAGTATGAAAAAAATAAAATTAGGGGTTGTTTGGAGACTTGGAAATTTTCCAAGTCTAAAACTGGTTTTTTAGTTTCGAGGTACCCTACTTTGGGACCTTGTACTTTCCAAACCAGGCCGAATTAGCTCCTACTTCTGTGGAACCGAATGATCCACACATGAAGCTCTTCAAAACTTGTTTTAAAAGTTTTTGCTAAAACTCGACGGTTTAGGATCTGTAGCGTTGCAAAGATCGATTGTCAGGCTATCGTGGTTTGGACTGAATCGAGTTCAAACTGAAAGTTTCAGTTCGTGTCCTGGCCAACCGGTTCAGAGGCCACGCGCCACGTGGAGGCCGTACCCCCGCGTCCGGCCGCTCGTCCAGGCCAGCGAGGGGTTAAGGCGCTCGCCTACCTCCTCCCCACTCCCATTCACTCACTTCACTCTCCACTCTTTGTCTTGCCTCGTTCTTCTTCCTCCCGCACAGAGCACCGGCGAACAGCACCACCGGCAGCTTGCGCCGCCGCCATGCTCCACCACCGCGTCACTTTCTCCTTAGCTCGCGCGCAGAGCATCGCCTTGATCCGCTCTAACTTAATGACCGAGCAGCAGCCGCCGTCGAGCCTAAGGTAAGGCCCAATCGGGCGTTTTTCCGTCTGCCACCATGGCCGGAGCTCGAGCAGAGCTCGCAGTCCGCCATGGACATGTCCCTCTGCCCCCATCATTTTTCTTTCTCTCTCCCTCTCACGTCACTAGGATTAGGGTTCAGAGGAGCAGCCATCAGGACGGTCGATTAGGGGCTTACAGACGTGTAGCACGGCCTCACCGTCGTGATTTCCACCGCCACGAAGCCATGCATGCGGCCGGACCACTTCGATCCATCAATCCTCCCAAAAAATCCTGCCTAGGGTTTTGTCTTGCGTCCGCGGAGCTCACATGCTCCTTCCCTCGCTTCGTCGTGGCCGGAGAAGACGGCAGCACCGCCGCCGTCCGGCCGCCATAGGTTTCTGGTGCCGCCGTGTGCATAGATGTTGAAACATTTTCTGGTGACCTATCCTGATAGATGCATCTTGACGAGACGAGTCCGATGGTGTTGGTCTCATCGCCGAAAAGTTCGCCGCCGGCGAACTACGGCCAGTCAAAGGCAGCCCCTGCTCTGTGGGCATGACGTGTGGGGTCAGTTTGACCCCAGGACCCAGCTACCAGCGCCTCTAGGTGTGCAGATCTGGGTACCCATAGCGGTTTAGGTTTGTCTTTTTAAAAAAATGATTTCCAGATTTGAGTTAAATGTTGTAAAATGCATATCTTGACGAATATTTGTCCAAATGATGTCATTCAAGTTTCAGTATTTTTTTCTTGCTCAGGTCTATTCATGAAAAATATGGGATGTAACTTTTGTCATACTTTTCTATGTAGATTTCTTTATTCCTACTAAATGATTATATCTTTAGAAATGCATAAGTAATTCTATGTTTGTCAAAAAAATATGGTTCTAGTTTTGTTAGTCTTTTGATGAAATGCTTAATCTATAAAAAATACTTTAGCTATTGCTTTGTTTAGTTATGGCTCTATTTATAGTAACATGTTTAGAAATTCATAGTAAATAAAATATGTGTAATAGATGTTTGGTAATTTTTGTAGATTGATCTTGTGCTTAGAAGTAGCTAAATATGTTTTGAGATCTATTGTTTCACACCTTTTTCTGTACAAAGTATTTTAGGCCCTTTCAAATGTGTTGTCTTGTAATTTTTGTGTAGGCTTAAATACTTATTGTTTTTATCTGAAATTTTTATAGTAGATTCCTTTAGTCATGCTTACGCTTCTGTAATTTTTGTAGAATTTTCTGTGCAGTATAAATAAGTGATGCAATTCTATCCTTACTTCAATATGTGTTTATTAATGCTTTGCGTTATCATTCCATGCTAGCTAATATGCTTTTCTATGATTTTATTAAATATATAATCTGCTGGTGTGCTTGCTGTAGTTCAGTTTTAGTATCTGTTTATGCAGCATCTAATTATTAGTGTATGTATATTCATATTGCTTCTATGTATGATTGCATGCTTTGCTTGATGATGGTTAGTTGTATAGAATAGAGATATGCACCTACTCACTAAAATAAAGTAACATATTTTAATACATCATGTGTAACATGTTCATTCATGAAAAGCATTCATGAGTCATCATACCTGTCCATCTCCACATGCATTCATTTTGTTTACATACGCATATGCATCATACATGATTGTAGAAGGAAGCACAAGACGCGAAACTCGAGGAGTACGAGAAGGAACTCCAGTAGGAGCTGTCCGCATAGGAGGTGCCAAGAGACGAGGAGCCAGACATGGATCTGCCTGAAGATCCCGATCTTCGAACTAACTCGTCGAGAGAAAGGCAAGCCCCGGAGCATTCGCTCCATGTGGTTTGCAAAATCTCACTTGAGTCCTTTTATATATGTTTGATGCATTAAGTTTAGGAGTTGCTTGAAACCCTTGATGCATTACTTATATTCCTTGTCTACCTTGATATATTTTTTAGGTGCAGGATCGATACACATGCTTAGCCATGCTTAATTAGATAGTTAGAAGTGGGTGATTTCCGGTCAGCTACACCTTAGGTTAATAAAGAAGTTTGACAAGATAATGATGATCATGGATAAATAACCAAAGATGTTGGATAAATGGATCAGGGACCCGTTGTACATCCTCAAGTCATATTGAACGCATGCCCCACATTTAGCTGGAAGGATAAGTCGTTCCGACCATGAAGCCTAGTAGCTCTGTTTGCGCCGGTGACCGAAATGTAATCATAACACCAAATGGAGGCGAGGTGGTCGGAGGCCCGGGTTGACCATGGGCAAGCATGCTCTGATACCCCGACATGTTACTATGGGCAGGCATGTCTTGAGCTACCTGGCACCGGATAACCTCTGGGTGTAGAATGGTCCATAGCGGTCCTGCAACTTTGACCGAATGGTACCAACGGTGACTAAGGCTGCCCTTGCAAAGCATGCCTAGTTTGCGTGGGGAATAAATCGTCAGCTGGTTAGTAATCGATTCAAATCGCCATCGTTCCTGGACAATGAACGCTTGACTTGAGCAGCGGCTTCGTAGTAATTCTTTTATGAAACACATGAATGGTTATATGGATGATGTTGAAAGAAATGCCAACCTTGAGATAGATACATATACTATTGATTGTTTAATAACCTAATGATTGCTGCTAGTGTAGGTGCTAATCTAGCTTAAATAGGTTATACTTATAATCTGTTGCTAAGAGATTAAAAATGATTCATCTTAAGAGGTATATAATTTGATACCTATGCTTTTCTGCAAATGAGTCAAGCCAACCCACTACAAAGGCCTTGCATACTCCTCGGTGTCTATTTCTTTTTGATTTATGACGAATAAGTCTAGCTGAGTACATTCTCGTACTCGGAGTTTTATTCCCACTTGTTGCAGATCATAAGGTTGTTTTTGTTGTGACGACAAGGTGGACTTGTATCCCACTACGGGAGGAGTAGACCATGGGCAAGGTCATTCTTTATATCTTGTCTTAGATGCTTTTGTTGGATTGACTATGAGCTGGCACCGTATTTAAACAAAATATGAGTGTGAGTGTTTCAAAGTTTTTTGTTTCTGCTATTTTTTATTCAAAGGTGTTGTAATAATATTTTATAAACTCCGATGTATTTGAACTTTATGTAATATGTGGACTAGGGTTACTGAACCATGTACGATCTTGGTTGTAAGTTGGTTGGAATCCTTCGTGATTTCATGGACTACCGGGTTTATATGGGCTTATGTGCAACTTAAGATGTCCTGGCAGGTTAATTTGGACTTAAGATTATATAAATTGGGCGGTTCTGTTACATAGAACTGGAGTAGTATCATAAAAACAACAACATCATTGCACATGCATTGCCTCAGAACAACTGTAGTATCATAGAATAAAATAACATCATTGCAATTGCCATTGCCTCAGAACAAAAGTACTATCATATAAAATGAATCATCATTGCTAGTGACCAAAACAGATAAGATTCAATGAACTTAATGACAAATAAAACATGTGTCCACAAATAACATCATAGCAATTGTCCTTAAACAACAACAGAACAAGTGTTCAAAATAAAATAAATTACACACCTTCCAAATGATACAAGAATAACCAGATTCTAGACAGACCCCTATTGGCCAACATGTGGTTAGCCCATTCATCCCTCTGTAATAACCAGGCAGCATTGTCATCCATATGCTCAGGGTGGGGCTGGTTGTTGATAGCATTTGGGACCCAAGAAAACTCTTCAGGTACAACCTCATCAACCTCAAAACTAAGGATCTGCAATATACAACATGCAATAACTAGCTTGACTTGTGTCCTGAACCGATGGAAAGGTTTATTGGTGTCGATGATGAGAAAACGGTTCTTCAGATCCCTAAAAGCCTTTTCAATAGTGACTCTCAAACTGCAGTGCCTCAAATTAAACAGCTCTTTGGGGTTGGTTGGGAAGTTCCTATTAGCATATTCTTTTAGATGGTACCTAACACCCCGGTATGGAGGAAGAAACCCAGGCCGACAAGCATATTCAACATCTACTAACAAAAACTTGCCTAAAAAAAATGTAGAGTTCAATTAACTTCATCATGTATTTATTTATATGCATTTGTTATGTGCACATATGATCTAATTACCTGGTGGAACCCTTAACCCATCCTCTCTCTGCAATGCATCAGCAAGAATAGTGGCATCATGAGCTGATCCCTCCCAACCAGCTAGGACATAGGTAAATTTCAAGTCAAAGCTAACAGCAGCTAGGACATTCTGTGTAGGGGCATTCTTTCTACCCCTAAATGCAGCCTGCATCTTCAATAGAATTTTGACAAAGACATGAGTCACATCCATTGCCCCAACACAATCCTACATGACATCCAACAATGCATAGTAAGACATAAGCTAATGCAATAATATCCTATCAGCTATATGATAGGTTTATTACCTTCCAATAAGGATACCATCTATGGCTGTTGCTAATCTTTTCTGGTGTCTTAGTGCTTGGAGGCCTAATCATTTCTTGTCTAAGTTCACCAACAGCATACAAAACATCTTTGAAGTGGCGGTGGACTTTCTCTATAGACCTTCTCCAGTTTTGCTTTACAACTCTAAATCATTGGTTATGACCAACAATATGTAAAAACATTATAACTTGCTCTTCAACACAAGATTTATGTTGTCTGCAAGTAGCTTTCTGTACCTAAGCAGGTTGCACAAACTGAAAAAAGATACCCTTCTCATTCTAAGCATGTTGATACACTCTATGTCATTGTAGTTGTAAATTAAGTTCAGGTTCTTTTGGTGCTCCTTATCCCTAATGCACATTGGACTAAAACTGATCTGAGGCCGTTCAGACTCAAGCATTCTAAGCCTAGCCATCAGCAGGGAGTACATAGCAGTGATGAGAGCACCACACGAGCAATAATCATGTGTCTCTTCTGTTGCAAGTACATCTAGAAAATGTAGTATTTTAAGGCCATTGTTACTACCAGCAATCAAAGAACAATAATGGGCAAAAGCTCAGAGAATAAAGCATCATCATAGGCAATGGTAATAGCTCAGGAAAAAAACCAAAGTTCATCACAAGCAATGGCAATAGCTCAGTAATATATCCAACATCATCACAGGCAATGGAAATAGCTCAGTAAAATATCCAACATCATCACAGGCAAAGGCATGTGCTCAGTAAAATAAGCATCATCAGCATAGCCTCAGGCTACTAGTCTCACGGTAAACCATAAAATATCCATCATCATGATAACCTCTAGCTCATAGTCAATCAAAGAACCGCACAATCAACTACCGCAGCCTATAGAATCAGGGAGGGAGGAGAGGGGGAAAAGATGCACAAAATACCCACGTCAACGAGCTTGAGCAGTAGCAAAAGTCCAACAGTAGGTGAGGGTGGTTAGATCTGTAAGAACACAAACAAGACAACGAGGATTAGCACACAAAAGCTTGGATTTGTAGTCCTAAATAAAGAAAAAAATTACAGGAGAGTGAAGAACATGGATACTTACCGAAATAACAGCCAAGAACACGGATCTGGTGTCCCTGCATCGAGATCAGACACAAATGTGACCAAATGTTCTCTAGGGTTTCCAAATCGGAAGAAAAAAGGAGAAATATTTGAGGAAAAGCTCACCTGAATCAAGAACCGTCGGATCCACGACACCTTCAATAAATCGAGAGAGAGAAGCATGAGCACGGCACAAATCAAGAAAATGGACGGCGGATTAGAGGAAGAAGAGAAGGAGAGCCCACCGGTGGCACAGATGGGAAGCGACAAGAAGAAGAAGAGAGGGAGGAGGCGGGAGGCAGCATATATAGGCGGTGAATGGCGGGAACCAGGGAGGTAACCCTAGTAGCTTCCCGCCATCTCCCCGCGCACGGAATCGCCAGGCGCGCGCGCGAGCACCAGCATCGAGCGAGCCAGGCTGAAGAGGAACAAAAAAAATCTAGCGTTGTTTCTCAGCCAGGCCCGGAGGGGTGTTTTGCACGAAGTCAGCCAGGCTGTGGGGGGAGACCAGGGAACCAAACACGCGAAGGTTGCATCCCGGAATGCATGTATGCCCCGGTGCGAGCAACCAAACACGCCCTTACGTTTTGTGGGTATGAACCGTGAAGTTCGCTCAGTGGCTCCATGCGCTCGACCCCAGCACCACCGCCGTCATCCGAGTTCGACACCGCGCCGCTAGATTGAACCCAGCGCTCGACCCCAACGAACCCAGCCCCAGCGCCACCGCCCCGTCATGGAGAGGCTTTGCCTCCGCCGTCCGTTGTGGAGAGCCCGCGCCACTGCCGTGGTCCGTCGTGGCGAGGCTGCGTCGCTCGACCCCAGCGCCGCCGTCCGATGTGGGCAGACCACTCCGCCACCGCCGTCTGACGCTGCTGCTGATACACCGCTCCTTCTCTTGATCTGGTTCATTTTGGTACACCGTCCCCAATCGCGACCTAAGCATGTTCCTGCAACTGTACCGTGCCGTCCCCGTTCCGCGATCCAGAACGAAAGTTCCAGGAACGTGGAACACGGCACTGTACCGCGTTCCGTGTGACTGGGATCCCACCACGCCCGGAGCGCCACCGTGCAGAGGGCGATGCCAAGGGTCCACGCCGCCACCTCCTACCACCCGTTCCCTCCGCCATCTGGGGCCACCTCCATCCGCGCCACAGCCCAACGCCGACCGGCGAGCGTGCGCATGGAGGCATCGAAGAATAGGATCACCCGCTCCTCTTTTCCTTCGCCAGGAACTCTTGCGCCTGCGGGCTCATTGGCAGCCATTCTAAGGATCAGCTTCTGGTCGCCTACAAGGCAGCGTACAAGTGGACCGAGAAAGATTTGAGTTTGATTTTTTGGTTTAATATTCGTTGTCTCACGAGTGGACTAAAAAAACGAAAGTTACCCGTGCTACTTTTGCTTAGCGTCTGGTCACGGAGGATGCATAACAAGCTTGGCCTTCACACGGACCGAGGAAGCAAACTGTTGTGCCGTGCATTGGTCTTGCACGTCATGCATATCAAGGAAGTAAGATTGGCCATGCCGTAATGATAGGCATGTAGGATGTATGCATTGACTGAAGGTCGGTAGCTGCCGAGAACGCAAGTGCAAGACACTGATTTTCTTTATTTCTTCAAGAAAGATGATTTGCAAGGCCTATCAACGATTGGTAACACTTTTTCTCACAACAGTTATTTCTTTAAATTTATGCATCTTGTATCAATCCCTACTACTATAAATCTCTAGAGTTCTTTTGAATGCACAAATTTCGAGAGTTTATCTAAAATCAAACCACCTTGTTACTTTTTACCCGTGAAATCTGCTTATTCATCGTATAATCCCTCTCTAAAATCGAGAAGTTCTTTTCTTTATAGCATTCCATTTTGTGCCTCCATGTTTCATTCCCCTAATTTCTTTATTATAATGGAATTTGTTAATAGAAACCTCGCTTATGGTAATGATCCACATTGACCCCATCCTATCAGTGAAGGAAGGGTTTGTGAAAAAAGAGCTATTTCTTTAGCCCATATGAATAAGCATCATCTATGAGCACCATTTACATATTGTACATATTGTCTGAGTACCTTGCATTGGTTTAATCTTCGGTGCTATTTTGACTAAGAAAACCATCATATGATGTCTCATAAATAAATTTAGAAATAATAATTGGACGTTGCCTAAACCAGCATAACATACACTAAAATGTTTAGTGCTCTGCTAAAAATGAGTCTAGATGAGCTTCATTTGCCACTAAAACTGATTATGCCTGACAAACATCAAAAAACAAAATGTTGATTTGATCAACTGTGGCTATAAAATTGTAGGTGTTGCTTTCACCCATTGAAGCAAAAATTATTTATGTAAACTTAGAAATTCACCTAAATAATAATCAAATTTATGCTATTGGGTGATCAACGTGTATTCCCGTACGATGATGTAAGTCCCAGCACATATGTGACTTCTTAGGAGTTCTATCCAGCCTTCTAGCTTTATTGCCCTGTTTGTTTGTCGTTTTTGGCTGACTGATGCTGGTTTCTTATGAGAGAAAAATATTACTGAATTGCTGTCTGATCGAGCTCTTGAGTTTTCTTTTTAAGGTCACTGGGTGAGATTAATTAACATAATACGTAACAAACAAATGGCAACCCGGAAGTTGACTGCATGCATGGCGGGCAGTAGCAAAGCAACAATGGCCCAGCAGTATGTAAGAATTAGCATCACCTCCTTATGGTGGTCTCGATGTTTTGCATTGAAGGTTTTCATGCAAAGGTAAGCCCGTTGATGTGGTAAGACCGTCGATGTGTATATGAAGGTTTTTTTTGCGTCTTCCTATTTTAATTTTTTGGGGTCTCGGGCGGAGTTGAGGTGTCGCGGCGACCGTTGCTATGATCGAAGGCGACTATTGCTGTGATCATCTCGACTGGTGCAGCAACTCAGAATAAATATGGATGTAGACGCCGGCTCAGACAAGTAAGAACGGCTCGATTCACAACGGACAACAACAACATGAAACAATTCGATGCACAAATGAGGTTATACAACATGACTAAATGTTCGCTCGCTTACAGGTATCTCCAGCGTCATTGCTGACCATTATTCTACAACAAAAGAATATGTTTTGGAGGCACGCGCGTGTCGCACGTGCATCTCTACTAGTTCATAATAAACCTATTAAATATTATCATGTCTTGTTAATAATTTATTACTTTCTATGTTCCAAATTATAAATCGCTTTAACCTTTTGTACTTCCATTTTTAATGCATCTAGATATAATAATATTTCTAAATAAATAGTAAAATAAATAAATAAATAAATAAGTTAAAATGACTTATAATTTAAAATAAAGAGAGTATATTGTTGTAACCAAAATTTCAAAAATTTGACTGACTAGGACCCTATATCGACTTAGATTTTTATATTTTAGGGCAATGAATACAAAGTCATATATCTTATCTACAAACCTACAAAACTGTCCTGCTTACAAAACCATCTCGGACAATTTAGGCTACCATATTTCTATTTTCTAGATGAAAATGACTAGAGTGCTAGGAGTGCTAAACATTATTGTTTTAGTTTAGGTCTGTAGAGCGAAGCTTTAACACTTTCTCTTCATGTCGCACTACCCATGTAGTACTTAGAACACTAGCCTAGCCAAGCTAGAAACTGAAGTTGGCAAGATGTTTGATTCTGTAGTTAGTTGACATTGATTCCGGTATGGGCAAGATTTTCCTTGTTGGCTGAGGTGAGCCAAGGCAAGCTTGCCCACAACCAAGCACGCCTTCCTTAGCTCTCCGTTGTTATTAGCAAGCTGAAACATTGAGAGATTCTCTAGCCAAACATCCAAATGCAGCAGCAGCATCAAATCCTTGCTCAGCAAGGTAGGCAAGGTTTGGGTGATCAACCAAAGACACCGCTAGTCGCTTGCTTGGTCAAACAGAAAAGCTCATGGGCGACAAATTGGCTCGTAGTCTGATATATTTTTCTAGAATTTTCTTAAAGGATTTTTTAACGTTATGCGTTAAGTGGTAAGCGACGTTTTCATTTAAAAAGGCACCAGTGATGACTTTAGAAATGTCAAGATCTACCAGATGCTCGTTCTTTCGGAGGTGCTCGTAGCAGTAGCACGTGTGTTTATAGAAAAACATGCGATGTTACGGGTTTCTGAGTTATACCGTGTAATTAAAAAAAAAAGAGACTCATGGGCAGGCCACGAGGCGATCCAGCGCCCCCATGTCGCCCCAATGTTTCTTGTCGTTTTGATTTGCAGCGATGGTCAATGTCGCGCCGGGCGTGCGGATTCCGTCCGAAATCTATCCAACACTGTAGTAGTAGTGTACTGTATTACTCCCATTTCTGCCGCTCGCCTGACAGATTGCGTGCCGGAGCCCGGAGGCTGGGAAATAATATGGCTGGTGGCGCCGGCGGGTCCATCGCCGATCAGCGGGGCGGCGGCGAAGGTACGAATCCTAACTCATTGAATTGGAGTTCTTTTCCACAGGGCACATCAGAGATCGAAGGTCTTTCGTCCGTAGTTCGAAAGAAACCACTTTTAGATGACGAGCCGCCGTTTGCAAGGTACTCTACCACGTGGAGAGATGGTGGACGAAAAAATCCTGAAGCCGTTCGAAGGAAAGGAAGGCGATACTCAGCGCAAGGAAGACTGCCAAATTCGTGGATCTGCCTGTCTCCAAGGGGAGATCTGCGGTGTGGTGTGTCTCCTGAACCCCACCCCAACTAAAGAGTTACATTTCAGTGTTGTTTGCGGAATTATATTGCTGGGGAATCCATTAGACAAATACCAGCGGTGACTGCAGCGTTTATGAGTTGCGTGTTGAGATTAAGATGCTGATTAAGGCTGTGAAGAATACCATTTACCAAGAATATGTAGTAAGGGTCTTTCTTTTTTTTTTTAAAAAAAAAATCTATAGTAAGCAATTTCTGTGATGTGGAGAGGTTTGCTGAGGTAAACTTTCCAACATGATGCACTTGGTTGGATGAGCTAATCTACAATTTAACCAACAATAACTTCCTTACTATGACCCAGTACATGCTTAGTACCATCAGTGCTTAACCGTTAATAGCTGTCATTAATTTGTAGGTCACTTTGGTATAAGAAATGATGTTACCCTTTGCATTCATCTTGCATATACGATCTGAAGAATGTGGGTCTCTTACAATGGTAAAGAATAACCCAACAAATTATGGGTGTAGAATTTTGTTCTAGAACTTTAGATATTCACACCACCATGATTACACTGTACTATTTGCACTATTGTTTTACTCGAAGGCATATGACACCTTCCAATTCTTTTCGACAAATCAAGATGGCACCACAGCTACCAAATTAGGCAAAGTAGCTCTGCCAGCAGACGTAATTGTATTTGCTAGCTTTTGGCTAGAAGGTTGGCCGTTGGAGGTCACAGTGGAGGACTAATTTTTGATACTCGCCAAGTGCCCATATAGGAAATATGTTGCGATAAGCCATGTAGCACAAGGGACCATTTTTCAAGAAACTTCCAATCATTTCCTACAGAACAATAAAGAAACTGTTAGTAGCAACAATATATCTTTGGATGATATTTACATGCTTATTACTTACTAGAAATTGGGAAATTCCTAGAATGGTAAAAAGAGAAAATAACATAACAGTTCAAGTCATCTTGTTTCAAACCGGTAAGGGAGCTGCCCATCTTTAAATTAATAAGCACAACATTTTGAAGGTATCCTGTGAATACTTTCCAATAGTTATGAAGAAATAACTCAGGTTTTCCAGTTTCCACAGTCCAAAACCATTCAGAGAGGGTATTCTTCTATCTACATTCCTGGTGGGTACTTTGAAGATCAAAACCTTTTGTTGTTATCAAGAAAGGTGTGTTAAAGGAACATCCTAATTGCTTCATTATGCTTAACGTCATTATAACAGGGAATGATAAGTTTAAGAAGTGAATTGTATAATACAGAGCACACTTAGCAGTCACCTCCTGTGGGAAGTCACCATTGCCGAGCTGCATACTCATGATAAGTCTTGCAGCTTTGTGCAGTGGAGTGGGATCTCTTTCCACCTGAACTTAGAAGAAAAGTTTGAAATTACTCCAATACTTCAAAAATGAAATAGATCTAAACCTTTAAGCAGGTAGTTGATTATTCTGATGTTAAATATGCTCTGCTCCAATTGCCTGTTAAATATTTTGTAGTGTTATAAACAAAGTAATCACCTGTCCAGCTTTCATGAGCGCCAACATTGCCCATGCAGTGTTCACTATGTGTGACTTCTCCCTATCCAGATTTGTGTATGCCTGTTTATAATTTGAATATCTGCTCAGTCTCATGGATTGAAAATGCAGCAAGGCAAGACAAATTCTGAAGACAAAAATCTTCAGCATAATACAGATGTGCTGTAAACTTTGTGAAAGCAAAATCTGCATAATGTTTCCAACTAGCAAATGTTCAGCTTGCATTTTCCATTATTGAGGTACATATGGAATTATTGGAACGACATATTACAACTCATGCTGTTGTTGCCATGCAATTGCAACTTTTTTAACATAAAGTCCATCTACTCTATTTCTTGTTTATTTTCTCTAATATGGCTGAACCAGGTTACTTGCTTCCTCTCAACGCTTCATGTTCCTAATAAATTACTATCTGGTTATGAATTCATACAGATTGCTGTACATTTTGTCTATAATTTGCTGGAAGTTAAACAGAAACAGGATCAAAGCATATTTTCATTGTCTGAATGTGTTGTTTATACTCTTAAACATTCTTTAGCTTGGTTCTTGATGAAATATGCAGTCCATCTACGTTGCAAAAGCATACCAGAAATGGTTACCTTGGTTCTTGATGAAAGATGACTCTCACCCCATCCACCATTCTTTAGCTGTTTTGTTAAGAGAAACTTACAGGCCTTCCGGATACAAGTGCTGTTACCATAATTCTGTCCAACAGCTGATAGACCCTCAATAGCAAACCATGTGCCATATGTGAAACAAATACCCCAAGATCCAAACCTGTAGAACAATTTATTGATCATTGATTATCTTTTTTTTTCAATGTTCTATGAATTTTGGGCTATGTTTTAATATCTACTTCACTGCATGTCGCTGGTTCTGTTTAACTATGAACTTGTCTAGTTTTTTATTTTCTGTATTAAAGGTTGCACCTTTTGATATTCTGGTTAGCAATCTATGCTATATGTCTTTTGCTGCAGTAGGAAAGTATTTGACTTCCTTTGTTCTATTCTGGATATTTTGAAGTCTGCATATCGTGGTAAGTTGATAACATAGTTATTATCTCATTGAACATATTAACTGTATTCTTTGGGACTATGTATTTCAGTTCTGCTGAGCTATCCTGGGAATTATTCTGTAGATTTAGGTTTAATAGTGTCAAAACTTCAAGCAACCCAATAAGGACTAATGTTCAAAATTTAAACCTTTCTATGGTCATGTATAAAGTACTGACCATGAGCCATCATCATTCTGTAATTTCTCAATGAATTCAGTAGCTCCCGTAATGCATTGATCTATTTCATCTTTTCGATGCCAAGGGTACTTCTCCCGAAACAATGCTAATGCTTGAATGACTGATGAGGTACACTCAACGTACCTGCAGTATGTATGCATGTTATGTGTTTTTCCATAATAGATGTATTGCTAAGAATGTTGTAAAATTCTTACTGATGTTCCACCATGATGTCTGCGTATATCTCTGTCATGTTGAAAATCTGCCAGAAAAAAGATCCAAAGCCCCAATTTTCAGTGCTCTATATGTCCACATGTAGATATCATGCTCTACAATAATAGTTCCCTAAAGACAATACTTAGTTTTCTTTTTTATATAACTATGTCAGGTAATTTGGCTCAACAATGATCTCTTTTACATAAATACATAACAGAACTTTCTGGGATTTCAGGTTCAGACTAGAAGTGCTGGCCATTTAACTCCATATTACCAGTGTATTCGTGCCTCCTTTCTTTCTTACCCAATTTTTTAGACACATCTTGGCTCCTATTTATATAACTTAACTTGAATCTGCAAGTAATGTTTTTAAAGCTGAAAAATAAATTTACATGCTTGCCCTCAGTATCATGTCCTTCCTAAGCGCATTTTGCCATAAGTGAAGAAACATCAAAAGTAGCTATAATTCACCTACTATATGCCCAAAGTAAGAAACTCTGAGCAGACATAATTGCTTCCAAATATCTTGCGATCATTGTTTCATGAAATGCTGATTTTCATTCTGAAATTACGTAAAGCATAAAGGGCTGAACCTATTGTCCAAAACCATGTATATATGCTATTATTATAATGCAATCGTAATGCATGGTTTAGCTAAATAACAAAGCAGGAACTGGAAGCATACCTCCATCCATGGATATGTGCGAGCTAGCTCCCAAGTTCCATAGCCACCGTTTGGGTTCTGCATCCTATTCAGGGTTAGTAGATAGCTACTATCTTCTTTTATTTACATTTTATTTTTCAACCAAAATGCTGTTAGTTAACTCGTCATCTATACTTATGCTAAAACTGATAGCTATTCATTTCTCATTTGGTATGTCTGGAAATTAAGCTTTTACTCTTGTTTTAGTTCCTGTACAGTATTCTGTTAATTTATTCAAACTTTTCATCTTTGGAGACCATAATCATTTTCTAAAGAGGGGGTGTGCATCACTGCATTTGCATAGTATATTAGTCTCTAATTGTTACTTAGGATTAATGCTACTAGCAGCATATAGATTTTTTTTTTCATTCTGCCAAGATGTTGGTGAAATAATATTTGTTCAACTACCTTGACCCTTTCTAATGGTAGACCTAGATATCTAATGCAAAGTAAAGTAGTTCCATGCCTGTAAGGATAATAATACATTCACTGCATCATATAGGTGGCATTTTTCCATCTGATCACTTCCAATGTCTGATGAAAATTTGGACAGCATTAACAAAACCTGAAAACAGAAAAAACATCATATGTTATTTCAATGGTTTTGATGTGTTGTTTTTAGTCTGGTAATGGTCTGGCGAAAGAAGGTGTTGAACCTTAAGGGCTTCTGCTGTGCAATCTGAAACCTGCCACCCCTGATCTGCAACCTGGAAGCCCCACCCTCCTTTAGATATGTGACGGTACTTTCTGCTGAAGTCACCAGAAGGATTGTCCATGATCTTAAAATTTAAGTTAGTAGAGTTAAGAAGATAAGTTAAGAGAAACATAGTTAATATAACTTCAATCTTAGGCAATAATACCTGGGAGGCTTTTATGAAATCATGTGCTTTTTTGAGGGTACTTCTATATTCTTCTGCAATATTACATGCTAATATTGCTTGGACTGCAAAAGCAACATCCCATAGTTGACCAGCACATACCTTTGTAAAGCAATGATACATAATTATCAGCACACAAGGTGTTGCAGCTTGGCAGTGCCTTGTACAAAGAGGGGTCCTAAAGTAATGTTTAATTTACCCGCACTTTCATGCCATCTTCACCAATCCATAGGAAGTCAGCAACTCTAGCCAAATGGCGCTTGAATGCATCTGAGTTGGATTTTTCGATCCAACAGCACAACATGGACAATGCCTGCATTGTTTACTCTTTGTAAGGACGTTTATCATGTTCATTAGTTTTGACTAATCGAAGTGTTCATAAATACAAATATTTCCTAAATTGTTACTGTACACATCTTTCCTATCATGTATTGTCAAGAGGTGAATGATTGACTAGTACAAAAAAGTGAAAAAGTCCTCCCATAAATTATTTTTGTGGACCTATTTTTTATTTTAAAAAGAAACACAGACCAGATAAAGTGCACACATTAATTATAATATGGAAGTAATATGAGTGTGAGCTTGGACTCATGTCTCATGACCTCAACCATGCAAAGTTCTCAGCCTCTTCCTCTACCTTAGGCCACATTTGTGTCCCCTGTTTTTTCTACTCCGCATAAGAAAAATGCTTAAGTCCTGGACATATATTTCCGGAGTTGCTTGTCAGAATTAATCCATTATGATTTAATGATCAAGAATCCTGGAAACCCTTGAAATTCACGAATTTTGGATTCCAAAATTTCTTCGATTGGGTTTTACTCCCTTTCATTTGTGCCGTAACACTACACTACATAGACTGGTAGACATTGGTCCATGGTGATGCTTATGAAACAAGTGTAATCAATGACTTAATGCAGTTTTCGCTGCGCCATCAGAACATTTTTTGTTCACTTCATGTAAGCAGGTATTTCAGTTTCTTAAAAAACTAAAAATAACAAATTGTCCATCAGTTATACTATTCAATGTGAACTTGTTTCTGCTGCGATGTTCAAAATTTGTCAGTTGTTTTGAGAAGACAATCCTACCTTCTGTGCAGCACCAATGCAGATGTATTGAGAATTCTCATCTTCGTATTTCAAGAATTCAGCGACTTGTTGTAGAGCTTTCTTTCTCATGTACGAAATGGGCCAACGTGTGAGTAAAGGTTCACCAAAACTGTAAAGGCAGTCAGATAGACACTCCTGTAGCCATGTATGTGGATTATACACATCTTCCTGCAATTGAATTTTTCATGTATTTCACCAATTCTGAAACATAAACATATGACATATGCTGACATGCTTGTGGGTTCAAATGGCAGGACTTGATGTCTCTGATATCATTGTTTACATTATGATATAGGGAATAACATGGCATACAGAAAGCATGTATTTGCAACGTACACAAATGCCTTACCAATCTAAATCTCTACACACAAAACAATGTGATATAACTTCATTTGTATTTATCTGAATACCTATAACATACACTATGGAATCATATATAATCCTTTCAGATGTCTGCTAGATGCTTAACAGACTAACCTTTGCACATAATTTACGAGCTTGGTTCCAGTCAATCTTTTTATAGGGATGAATATGTAGCTCTTCCCTTAGTGACATAACCAATTTCGTAATGGGTCCGACAAATTTCTTGCCATATAAATAGGACATGGGAATGAATGCCATTCTGAAGTGACTCCACAGTCGTCCTGCATTTGGAAAGAAACATAAAAATATGATTTATTTTGTCTTACTTTACATAACTATTACATATCTAAGTAATATAATAACACTTTATTGACAACAATGGGTGTTGCAGAATAATTATTGTAATACTAAATTGTAAAATTTACTTAATAATAATCTATGTCAGGTTGTTGGCAGTGATGGTGATTATGTATATCACCTGTATGATGTTTACATTATCTTAGGAAATATCAGTATACAAAGAACTTTGAGTTCTAGCCACTGGCAGAGCTTGGTTGAGACGAACCAATTACAAATATGCATGCAGTAATATATCCAGAGGCTATGGCTCCCCTGACATGTTGGTCAAGCTCTGCCACTGCTTCTAGCTGACATGGTTGATGGAATGATGGTTCATGCACAATTGGTCTGATAATTAGGTTGCTCAAGAACCAAGTTGCTGTGGCTGTGCTAATACCAGTAAATCTACACATGCACGAAGAAAAATCTACCTGGTTGAATAGGAACCCATGATGGAAGAAGAAACAATTCTGGAGGGATGGGATTTACACCTGACCATTCAAAAACTCCAAGCACCTGCATTATCAGGTACGCAATTACAACAAAGGTCCTGTTGAATAAATGGTTGTCGTTATTACAGTTGATTATTGTATTGGATTTCATGAGTTCTGCAATTATTTAGTCCTTTCCAAAGTTTCTGTCCCATGTCACAATGCTTTGAATAACTCAACCAACTACACTGTTGAACGTTTGATGATGTGTGCCATTAAAAGATTAGTAATTGCAAGCCCCCAATTCACATGAGATAGGTTTGCAATATTTTATAAACCAAGGTAAATTAATTAAATTACTTCTGCAAAAAAAGTGAGTATGAGGATGATAATTCAACTGCAAGGATGGTTACCGAGAGCCACACTTTCCCCAAGATTGGTATCATTGTTGCACCACCATGATCATGTATCCATTTTCTTGCTTTAAGCATAGACATATCTGGTCCATCATCGATATTCTCACCAAGTAGCCTTAGAGCAGTATAGTTGAGAGCTGTGCTAAGCATGGAGCTTTCACCTTCTGCATGTAGCCCCCATCCTCCGTCCATGTTCTGTTTCACATGATCATTAAACACTTGTTGACATATTTTTGGAAGTTATAGGCGTTTCCTTAAATTATTCATAATTCCCCTGCAAATGTCCAGCTTACCTGACGGTTGTACAGGTAACGACAAATCTCCTTGCAGTGTTCTGACAATAGTGTACTACTTAATGACTCCGTGACGTATAGAACTATAATCTGTTGTAGAAAACAAGGAAACTTAAGAGATAATTTAATACTAGAAGTTGAAAGTAATAAAGAAGACATAATCAACTAAATGGTAATACTGATACAGAAAATAACAATTTTGCTGTATCATAATTCTTACCATGGTTGCTGTGGTAAACAATGGCCCTGGAAAATCTCCTGGCCAGTGCCCATCATGTGCCTGTATCGCTGAGAAGTAATTGAGTGCCTTTCTCAGTATCTCCAACACTGTGCTGGAGTTTATAACCAAAGGAGATTCATCTTTTGTATTCTGTAGATCAAAACTGAAACCGTTCTCCTTTGCTAACTGCAAAAAAGTAGTTCAGGTTACATTTGAAGATGCTAATTTGTGATCATATTTGCAACTAATTTTAGTGGTAGTACTTCACTTTGTTATTAGGATCCATATCATGGTTAATTACGCAGGAAATTTTCAAATGTATAAAGATGTAGCCTACATATAAGGCCTTGGAAAGATAAGTGTGTTTCACTTTAAGTTCCATATATTCTGTGGGGATCTGATACTATGCCATATGAAGTTTTGTGCAACAGCCATATAATTCAACATGTTACCTGCTTGCGGGCCAAAATATCAGAGCTGTGTCTCATTTGGAACCTGTTCTTCTTGAATTCTTCCTGTGCAGAGTCAACAGCTTCCCTCTCTTCTTTTGATCCAAAATCTTGATCGAACTCCCATGTTTCTCTTCCAATGTGACTGTTGCCACTCTTGAGCCATGGTCCACCCTTGGCAATCTTGAGCCTCCACATATTCTACAGCTGAAAATATATACTTTCTTTCTGCTTCTACTCAGAGTTACCTGCTGCCAAAAAAAAAAGGTTTTAAGATTAGCTGTCTGTTCAGAGAGAACATAATATATTTTTTTTGAACATAAAATACAGCAGGGGAGGCCCCCACTGTAGAGATTAAATTAAAAAGAAACAAAGACTGTACAAAGAAGCCTCAGAAGAGAGGCAAAAAAACACCAAAAAACAAGGCCAAGATAAAAAAAAGAAAAAAACTATACTAAGGCATCTAGTGAACATAATATTCCCTTAGAAGTTTCAGAAGGATGTCCGTGTGTTGAGGTAATATTGTCTACTACGATTTTACTCTGAGTTTTTGCTAGTTCCTTCCTGCAGTGCCGCCACTCAGTTTTACAAGGCTGTCTGGTTGCAGTGGAAATGCAGTGTGCCAACTCTTATTTGACATAGCTGACTATTTTCTGATCTCTGGAGTATTTGAGCTTGCTTTGATATACATTGTCAGATGCAATTTGTTCTCCTACAAACCTAAAATGTTGATACTTCTTGATTGTATCATGCATGTAAATGGATGCACAGATAAAATTAGGAGCCACACTTACAGGATTTTTATCGTTCCTTGTTTGCAGGTGCAATCATAGCCCAATGTGGGATCAAGCAGAGCAGCAGCTACAGCTGAAGAGAGCCAGGTGACGTGCACTGCCAATCAGGATTCAGGCTATTGAGCCCCTCCCTATTTATCGCCTGGGAGATCACGTGGAACCCATGAGCCAAAGGTCAGAGTTACCAAGGAATGTACG
The DNA here is from genome assembly GCA_023333625.1 of Bothriochloa decipiens. Taxonomy (NCBI): domain Eukaryota; kingdom Viridiplantae; phylum Streptophyta; class Magnoliopsida; order Poales; family Poaceae; genus Bothriochloa; species Bothriochloa decipiens. The sequence continues at coordinate 28,169,344 of CM041635.1, forward strand.
CGTCCCCTCTCCTCTCCTCCTGCACAACCCAACCGTGGAGCCGTCCAGGAGGGAGCTTGCTTGGCAGCTGAGAACCCGGGGAAATGGCTTCTGTGTGCGCGGGCGCCTGGCCCTGGTCATGCGAAGCCACAGCTTCAGTTCCTGGAGAGGTCGTCCATGCATGTGCTGTCGTGCTTCGTTCATCACATGAACTGCGTGCATTGTCTTCCAACTTTGGTTTCGAACTGCCCATCTAGCTGTATACGTGTTAAACAATGTTTTCACTTTTCAGAGACGGTGACCTGTTGTTAGAACACTGGCGTTACGCAAATTTCTGATTTAACTGAATCCAAAACTTGCTGCACTTGTGTAGTCATCCGGTGGTACTGAGTCGATTGTCAGTGGGAAGGTTCAGCACCTCTATGGTGGGCCTTTGCAGCCTAAAAAGCACTTGAGCTTAGTGTACGAGAGGATAGGGAAGGACGAAAGACTTCTCAGTTGAGCTAAGTGAGCAAAAGCATAATTACAAAGATTGATCCTACGGATAATAGCAACATAAATAAATATGACCATATTGAAAGTATGTGCATGATCAAATTCTTATTAGTAATAAAATATTAATGGTATATTAATTGTTATAGTAAGCTACTCCCTCCGTCCCAAAGAGGATGACGTCAAGAGAAGCGTGCTGGTCAAATTTTTTCAATTTTGATCAGGTTTGTACAAAATACATGCAACATTTATATCTCTAAATAAATTTATTAAAAAACTAGACTTAAAGATCTTTCCGATGATACGTATTACTTAGCATAAATATTTATATATTTTAATATATAATTGTTGACAATTTAAAAATATTGACTTCTCGAAAAGCGAGAGTGACATCTATTTTGGAACAGAGGGAGTAGAAAGGAAATTAACATTAGACACGATTAGAGAGTCCAGTTAGATGCCTTGTGGTATGGGCGTCCATTTTCCCTTCCTTTCCGTACGCATGTGCTGTAGCAGCAGAGACATTGGAGGGTACCAATTCCATATTAGGTCTTGTTTAGATTTCAGATTTCACCCTCAAATTTCACTATGTAAAAAGAAGATTCCTCGTCACATCAAAATACCGGCACATGTATGGAATACTAAATATAGATGAAATAAAAAACTAATTACACAGTTTTGTTGTACTTTGCCAGACGAACATTTTAAGCCTAATTAATCAATGTTTGGATAATTATTACCAAATAAAAACAAAATTACTACAGTGTTTAACAGAATTTACTATGCAAAGTTGGTGCACCAACTTTGGTATCCAAACAAGGCCTTAGCTATGCGTACTTTAGTAAGAAAGAAATTGGAGCTTGGTACAAGTTCCACGCCTATGGCTCTATATATAGGAAACGACGCAAACTGAAACATGTTCCCAAAAAAATCCAGCAAATCTTGGAACTCTTAGCAAACTATCTTGTACACTGAGATGAAATAACATCTTCCTCCATAGCATCCTAGATGTGGAATCTTCAATAGTCGATTAGGGTGTATTTTGCTTTGGTACAGGAATGAGTTAGACCTATCATAGCATAAAGGGTTGGATTGGGCACATCTCATATTTTAGTACGAGGGATGGAGCTCCTTCGCGTGATGCCACAATGGTCAGTACGGCATGCCCATCGTCTACGGAGCTCTGGACGGTTCCGTTGATCTCACAAAGGACGTGATTTCTACCGTGTAGTTGTAGGTCTATAGACGTGCATAGTGGTGTGCGTGGTGTGCGTGTGGTGTGAGTGTGTGAGTATGTACGCTGAACAGATACTACAGCTGTATCAGTAAGAGGCAGTAAAAAAAAAACTTCTTTTATTTGGTGTGAGAGATAGAGTGGGTTGGGATGGGTGTCATTTTAAACACGGTTAGCTGCTATTTACATGGACTCGGTTGTCTACATGCTATTTACACGGGACTCAGTTGTAGGCCACTTTTCTACCTTCTTCTAGCTCTCCCATTGTCAAGCAGAGCACCACACTGTGCTGGCCAGCCACGAGGGCAACCTGCACCGCACCACCCAACTTGGTGGACTGGTGTTCTTGTTACATAAATTTCTTATCGTTGACATCCAAAATTGTCCGAAAAGTGTAATAGACCTTATCATCATGTTTCTGTATCAAAAAATCAGAGAGCATACTAAGATCATCACATTTAGTGCTTGTACGAAGAAACCACTTTTCAGGTGTTGGATTAGCTGATCGAAAAACATTTATGATCCGCCTCATTTGAAGTCCGAATATATTAATTATGAATTTCAGAAAATTTCACCCCGGAATTTCTGGTTGCCGGCCGACTTGGCCTGTTTTCAGCCTAAAACAGCTCCTCAGGCCTGAGGAAGTCGGTTTAGCCGACTTGGACCTGTTTTTCATGCCGGTTTGGTTTCTAAGTTGGTTTTGGACTTATTTTAGACATGACAAACTTGGATATCGCGTATGGGATGTGTTAGTACATATCAACTTTTGCCGTCAACACTTATTTAATTGGATCCAAAACTTGCGGCTGTCAATGGTGCCGAGTCCATGTCATCAATGGGAAAGTTCAGCACCTCTATGTTGGGTCTTTAATTGCAGCGTAATCGTAATTAGCTCCCATGTGCTGTGTGTGTCCATTTTCCCTTCCTCGCTCGTACACGTGCACCAAATTGAGAGATTGGTACCGATTCCATAGTTAGTCTTAGGCTCTTGGTACAAAAAGAAAAAAAGCAGATCGAAACACGTTTTTTATTCAATAATTTCACGGCTAGTGAAACTCTCTAAGAAGCAGTAAGATCTAAGGCAAGTCTCTTTGGAACTCTTAGCAAACTACTCTGGTCCAGAGGTTCAAAACATTAGGCTCGGATATGATTGAAGTTTGCAGCAACTAAATACTTTCTTCGATTTTGTTCCGAAGGCGTCATAACATTTGTTTAATTGTTTGATTTATTTAGGCGCAAATGTGTTTTGAGGCTTGTATGCCATTCCTATTTGTAAGGCGTTGTAGCATTTCTTTAAAGGCCTAATTTATTAGGTGTCAATGTATTTTGAGGCTTGCAATAACATATACTCCCTCTAGTCTGGTTTTAATGCATCCTATATTTCTCTAAAGGTTTGATTCATTAGGCATGGACTTGTTTTGAGACTTGCAGCAACTAAATACCACCTCGGTCTGGTTTCTAAAGTGTCATTGCATTTCTCTAAAGGACTGATTCGTTAGACACATACGTGTTTTGAGGCTTGTAGCAACTAAAGACTTAGGTGTTGGCCAATCACACATGAGGGTTTTATTAAGTGAAAGATAGCATATACACGAATATTGAATCTTATTATCATATCTCTTAAGGTCCAAATTCATTAGGCATAGACACGTTTTAAGGCTTGCAACAAATAAATACCCTCCAGCCCAGTTTCTAAAACGTTGTACAATTTTTCTAAAGATCCGACTCATTAGACACAAACCTGTTTCGAGGTTTGAAGCAACTAAATACTTAGGTGCTGGCCAATCATGCACGAGGGCATTATTATATAAACGATAGGATAAACAAAAATATATTGGAGCTTAGGCATCCATGAAGACTATTGCTGGACTCATGAACCATGCGCGAGGGCATTTAACATTTTAGCTTAGTATCCCACGGTCCAGTTAATTCTCCATCTGTTCATTGTTGACATCTAAAATACTACTCGTGCCTAAGAAACCAGACCAGAGTATGTACCTAGGTGTTGACCAATCATGTAAAGGGTTTTATTAAGTAAATGATATCATGTACGTGAATACTAGAACTTAGGCATCTATGCAAACCGTTGCTTGTCAATCCTGAGTGAGCTTAGAGCAAGTATAATAATACAACCGGCTCATGGGCTGCAAGGTTTCTTATAGCCTTCTCTTAGCCTACCCATCTGGAATATTACTCCTCATACCTAAGAAATCAGATCGGAGGGATACTTAGGTGATGGTGAGTCATGCATGAAGGTGTTATTATTAAGTAAACTATAGTGCATATTACCTCCGCTAAAAGTCGTTTAGGAAGTGACACGATCTCCAAAATATATATTTTTGTAAAAATACTCATCACAAACTGATATATTTATATTTTTATGAAAGTACTTTTCAAGACAAATTTATTCATATGGTTTTTACATCTCCAAACTCAACAATTTAAAAATTATTCATAATTTATTTCCCTTTGACCCAAGAAAACAACTTCTTTTTCTATAAAGAGGGAGTACGTGAGTATTGTAGCTTGGACATCTATTTAGACTATTGTTGATAATCAATAAATGCGAACTCAGGAGGGTGTTTGGCATTCCAGCCCATATCCTGCGGCTGAGCTAATTATCTATCTATTAATCTTGGTGTGTGGAATACTGTTTAGGCCTCCTTCCAAATGCGGGAATTTTCCATTTCCTGCGTTTTTCAGTAAAAATAAACTAATTCCTATGAAGTTCGTGCGAAATTTCTGCATTCCAAAGAGGTCAGACCAGAGGGAATCTTCAATAGTTCAATTAGATTTGGTTTAAGAACATGCTACCCACGTTTTTTTAAGACGGAAGAAGAGAAGCTGGGGAGTTACAGCTAGCAAGGCCATGGGCAACCTTCTTCAAAATGCCTCGTACGAGTGTGTTATTGTGGCCAATACAATACAATAAACCCTTCTAGTGTCATAATACAACACTGCAGGTCCAGTGATTCATCGCCCAAATTCAGAACGACATGCCACATAACATCACATCGCATGCAAGATCAGGGAGCGGCAGCGTAATTGAAACCACATCGTGTTCCTCCGTGTCATCATCCCAGTGGATGCACACTAGTATTTCCCAATGGCTCGGTAAAACTCACAGAAGCTTGGTAGTGTAAGATTTCACGTTGAATTCAACTGTGGGCGCATTTGGAATGCAGTCCAAACATGTCTAGAGATATGAACAATTCAATTCTCAAAAAAAAAAAAAAAGAGAGATGAACAATTCGATCATGACATGATCAGGAGATATGAACAATTTGTGCGCTTTGTGCAACTAAAGGTGTTCTGATCAGGAGATATGAACAATTCGATCATGACATGATCAGTAGACTTCAAATTTTGTAACTTCCCAAATCGTTCAATCATGACATGATCAGGAGGTATGAAAAATCCATGGGCTTTATGTGCAGTATCTCCTGACAAGTTTTCTGCTTGTGGTCATGCGAGCTCCCGTCCCTTCTCCGGATGGTCTGCTAAGCACATATGGACTGCAACTGGAATGACCGGCGGGAACCAAATGGCGCCATTTGTGCCAAATGAAAATACGGCAGGTGTGTCTACAACCACTACCTGCACTAGAAAAGGAACTGATTGTTCACTAGTGCCCTTGCTCTCCAGGCCAACAATTCAGCTTCATCATGGTCATAACAAAATGAGGATGGTGAAGGACACTGACATCTCTCAACACTGGGTTATGATCAATCAGCTTGGCAAACAATTTAGAGTTCCCAAATAAGGGACTGAGTGAACAAAAGGGCAACAGATCAACCATGTACTTGCATGACTTGTTCCCACAAAAAAAAATGCACAAAAGATTACTTCATTGGTTTTCTTTTTTGGCAGAAGATTTTCAACATTGACCTGATCATGATTTCAGAATAACAGGAAAATAAACATGACCTATCCATTATTCTTTGCCTGCCCAGAAAAAAATAAAGAGTAGACTCCTAGGCTGCAGACTTCCCAATTCGTTATTCTGTCTGCTGTCATTATCTATGCTTCCAGTTGTGGAGCAGCATCCTTCTCATCAGAGAAGTAATCTTGCCTGTAAAGGAGATTGATAAGTAAACCATGTTCTTCACTCAACATATCAACAACAACATGACACTTGCTGACTAGGCTTTGGGACAAACCTTATCTTCCGTGAAAGCTGATACAGGCCTGTACCTGCCATTGCAACATTAACACTGAAAAGGTTCCAGTTTCTCTGCAACAAGATAACATTCCATGCCAATCAGGTAAGCACCAATTAGCATACCAAGGTAGTATCTCAGCAATTAACACATCAGGCAATCAAATGGGAAAACCAGATGTAAGGACATCAATACTATCTCAACTATGAAAAACACAATGCATGCATAATTTTGCTGTGAAACTACGAGCTCATTTCAAAGTCAAATAAATAATCAGTAAGTGAAAAAAGTTTTGATTGTCTATTAAGAGTTTAAACTCCTAAGAACATGAAATTTATATAGATAATCAGTACGGTTAAAATATTTTGTTGTATTTTGAGTCCAAACACATCAGAACAAGAAATTGTTGTTCTCTGAGATGACAAAGTCTAGTGGAATATGTGTGAAGGAGAAGACAGAAGTATCACAGCATAAACTATACAAGCACATGAATATCAACACTTATTAAAAAATACACCATAAGAAGATTAATAGAAGAACCAATATATTTATTTGCATCAAGAAGGTCAAGTTTTGTGAGATCAAATATAGCTCATATCACCTTGTATGTTTCAGTGGACAACTATAAAACCATTGACAGTATCGCAAACTGATGGCTTACCGGTGTGATAACCAAGCTGTACCTTGACCAAATGAGTCCAGTGCATGCAACGGCTGATCATCATGCAAAAGCGTAAGCATACCAGAATTATACAATATTGCACTTTAACTGAAGTCCATGTTATCTGAAACACATGGATATAACTTAGAGTGATTGGGTAGCTTAGCCGTACCAACTTGCTGAGGGTAAGATATCTTTTCAGGCGGCTTAGCAAAGTCGGCTATGTTAGCAATGCTAATACCCCATTTGAATGTTGGCGCCCAGAAATGGACTGCAATGAAGGTCAGCTTTGAAGTTAGAGGTTTGGGGGATAATTTGTTAAGTGTGCACCATGCATCACATTATTGACAAATGAACGCAAATAGGTTTCGACATTTTTATTGGAGCATTCTTTGCATTTCTGCAGTACAAAGCAAAGTTACATTTCCCATCTAGAGGACAGTGTGACAAGAATTGCTACCAGGATGCAGATCATGCATAATTTGATATATTGAAATAAGACATCACTGTGCTAGATGGTGATGGCCATTGCCGGTCTATAAAGCTTGTCACTGAGCAAGATGGTGACAGCCATTGCCAGTCTTATACAGCTTGCCACTGCACAAGATGGTGATGGCCATGACCAGCAATGACATATGTTCACTTTTAACGAAAAAAGTAGAGAAAGATTAAAGTCCAGAAAACAACTAACTGGTTTTGGGACCAGCAGGGTGGTTCCAAAAGGCCTGAAGCTTTGTTGCAGCCATTCAAACTAGCCCACTACTCCCTGCCCCTTTTGAGTGAGTTCACCCAGCCAATGCTTCTGTGGTCCTCCTACAAGCAAGAAAACCAAATGATGTCTGTGAGCCATCCATTCATCATTCAACAAAAAAAGTAGAGAAGCCACCGAAGGGACCAATAATCGTAGTAACCCACATATACAAAACATGATAGTGCAACAGTTTTGCAGTCATAAAAACCGGTTATAGATACAGGGAGGTGAAATCCACCAATTTTAATGGCAGCATCCAATACCGAAATATCAGGATACAAGAGCCCATAACTTAGCCCAATGTTATCATGTCAAATACCCATCCACACCCCACCTACAGTGACAAGAACCAAAGATGTCCATGTTTTCACACCTTTTGACATTGCTTACTTTTTCAGCGAAGCAAGTATAAACTTCGTATGAAATATGTCTCGAACAAGCACGGCCCACAGAGTAATACTAACACACTGAAACATAGATTGATGACTCCATATCAATCGAGAAGGAAACTAGTAAGGCTAGCCATCCAAGCTCAACCAAAATCCTGCAAACCAGTCAGGATCAGGTGCTGCAGCACAGCAGTCAAACCAGAAATGTTTGTTGGGGGAAAAACAAAGCTGCTGCTACCCGCAACAACCGGACCACAATTCCACCTCCCCGGGCTGGGAGCGCTCGGAACCCCCACCCCACCGCAGCCCGCCCAGCCCAGCGGGAGCTAGGATTAGGGCTCGGTCGCCGCCGCTCTCTCAGAGGAACAACCGAAGCCACAGACACAAACACACCGCCGCCGGAACGATCGGCGCCGGCGGCGGCGCCCTGTTCCCCGCGCCCAACCCGATACAGAACAAAACAGCGCGTGGGGAAGGAGAGGAGGATAGGAGAGGAGGAGGATGGTGGCTTGCTTTACACTTGCTTCGCCTCCGGCGACGGCGGAGAAGCCGAGTCAGCGAGGAGGAGGGGGGTCTGGTGGCTGGTGCGGCGGCGCACGTCTCCCTCGGGAATCGATCTGCTCTGCGAGCCGCGGGGATGGACCGGTGGGGTTGGTGAGGGTGAGAGGCAGTGGGGCCCACCTGTATATCTAATAAAATTCTTTTTACATATATATTTCTATAAATATAAATATATATGCCGTGGCCCCTCCTTTTACGCTGGTGCTAAAGGACAGACGAGATGGGTCCCGGTGGGCCAGTGACGGAAAGGTTTTGTTTGGCTTTTTGAATTGACCAACAGGGACCAGTAGTACAGGAGTACAAATTTAGCTCAATTTGATTTGATTAGCTTTTCTTTTCCTGAATTGTCTGCATGGGTTTAAACCTTAGGCTTAATATAACTGTTTGTGTTTTTTTGGGTTTAGTTCAGCAAAAACAATGTGTTTATTTCATCAAAAAATTGACGATATCGGTTAGTAGAAGAAGATGTGTGTATTTACATAATTTCAAATACCTATTGGTTCCTCCAAGGGGATTCTAGCCACCTACTGCTACTAAAGATATAACTAACCAAAAATAGACCAGAGCACATGTTCCAAGTTATTAGAGTACTATAAATTTGTATTCATATGCCATCAGCTGTGCACTTGCTTATTACTTTATTAATCAGGAGTGGCCTAAGCAGGTGATTATGCAAAGGAGCTAGTAGGTTACTGGTGGCTAAGACAGTAGCGCCATAGTTTGTTTAGCACAAAGATAAGCCACCGCATTAGAATTGGTCGTCGGCCCATGGCCCACCGAGCATACCGGATAATAAAGCGATAATAGAAAAGTATCTCCAAGAAATTCTTCTGTACTTCTATATCTAAATATTCAAGTGTCAAAATTTCTTCTTCCATCTCTCCCTCTCATCGTTTCTTACTCTTTTATACCATACCGTCGTGTACCCAAATAAGGGGTACCCTAGACCTCGACTTAGAAAAAATAATGCCAGACAATTAGCGTAAAAACCCCGAGAAAACTCCCCACGAATCGAGCCCGGCTCTTCAAAGAAACAAAGCCCGACACCCATGGATCAAGCCGCACTGGGCCGACCCATGAATGGGACGGGCCGATCCCAATGCATCCTCACTCGACGGGACCCTCGATCGACGAATGGCAGCACAGGCGGTTGACCCCCCGTCGAGAGATGGAACTCCGCGCGGGCGGATGACCCCCCGTTGACTGCTGCTCCCCCTCCGACTCACCTACTCGTACGGACCAGGGCATTTAATGCGCTCACCAACTTCTGCCTAACCTCATGGCTATAGCAGGGTTACAGTGACCAAGTACAATAGTCAAATCCTCCTTTTACCTCCCATACCCGTAGAATCAGTGGTTCGTACCACACTACTACGCCATGCCGAACACTGTGCCCCGTCAGGCACCCCCTCGAGACGCGATTGTCAGCACCCGTACTGTATTTCCTGGGGCACGGTCTTATCCATTCAGGCCTCGATCACCCCTCAACTCGGACCTCGACGCCTCCGGTCAGCGCTCCAACAACTCCCGATACGATGTCAATAGGGATTCGCACGCCCCCGCATGGGCACGGGTCTTTCACCGACCACCTACGGGCATCATCGTGACACGCATGAAGGACAACCATCGACTCCAAGCACGTCGCTACAGGGCAAGCCATGCCTGGTGCACGCTTCTATAGCGGCTACGACATGAACGGCATCAACCCCTCGACGTCATCACCTATGACAGCCCTAGGGTTCCTGTACACCCGAGCCTCCCCTTGGCTTATAAAAGGGGACGCCAGGGGCTAGTTTTAGCATCCGAACAACATTCCAACAAGCATCGGATGACACTTAGAGAAATCCGAGCACCCCAGTTGCAAGGCATAGGCTTAGCGCTCCTAGGCTTAGGCATTGCTCTACACCCCCGGTCCCTATTCGCTCGCTTGTATTCCCCCTGTACAAGCACTTCGGTGCAAGATAATACAAACTCTCTCCTCCGGTTGGACGTAGGGCCTTCTCTTGCCTGAACCAGGATAAAAATCGTGTGTTCTTCTTGCATCACCATCCGAATTAGGGAGCATGCAACACAAATTCACTCGTTGATGCTTGGCCCCCGGGTCAGGACACCGACAGTTGGCGCGCCAGGTAGGGGCATCTGCATGTCACGACCGTTTCCCGCCATTTCTTCCGGATGGCAGACCCCGTTTCACCACTTCCGTTCGCCACGGTGATCTGGTTCGGGAGCCTGGAGTTCATGTCGCTCGGTCGCGGCTAGGAGATGATCTTGCTTTGGCCCAGGGATCTGGAGGACAGCGATAACGAGCCTCCCAGGAGTGAGAGGATCGCACGTCGGTCCCGCTGCTCTCGCCGTGTGTGTGCGGCTAAGAGACGGCGCGATCGGCGCAAGCACCGTCGCCTGCTCGTGGGTGAAGCGGCGTCCACCATGGCCACCGCACCTCCGACTAGTGATGCGGGACTCCTCGTTGGGGGCCTGTCTGACCTGTCTTTGGGTGCAAAGGGTGAGCCAGGAGGATCCCGTGAGGACCCGGACTTCAGCTTCGCCATACGTTCGCCGAAGGGACCAGGTGCAGTCTCTCCGGCGGGCGTCGCCTTAGTACCACCCAACTTGCTCCCACACGGGCTGTACGAGTCTGGTCGACCATTCCTGTTCGACCTCAACAACGTCACCAAGTCGTACTCCTCCTCGATGAGCACCAACATGAGCGTGTATGAGGGCCTCCCGAGGCACCTCCTCCGCGCCACCGTGGACTTGGTGACTTCTACGCCGGCCTCTGAGTACCCAAAGTCTTTAGAGACTCCCGGTCCCAAGCACTACAAGCTTGGTACACTTCGGCGCCAGATGGAGGAGGAGCGGCGCAGCAAGGGGTACTTTCCCAACAACTACTTTGGCTACCCTGACTCTGATTCCGCCGACGACAGCTACGACTCCATGCGGGAGTGCTTCCATATCGATGGGACCGTCACGTCAAGCGACGAAACCGATAACACCGTAGCAGCGGCGACGGCTGCAGACGGGGTCGATCTTGTACCTGGTCGGGAGGCGCCTCCAGCGGTGCCGAACGATGTACAGATACCCCAGGACGCCCAACTCGTACAAGTTCAAGAGATGCGAGCCAAGCTTGACGAAGATCGAGAGCGCCTGTGTCAGCTTGAGCGGACCCTCGAGTAGGAACGCGGGCGCGGCCGAGGTGTAGGAGCTTGAGCCAGGGCTTGGGACGTCAACAGGTAGATCATTGAGGAGGGAGCAAATGCACGCCCCATCTTCAACCATGGCAGCCAGATCATCATTGCCGCAACCATGCTTCTCCGCAACATGCTGGCCCCACGAACCCCGAGGCCTATCGTGTCCGGCAGGAGGTCCAGGGACTTCTCAAGGTTACGGCCACGCAGCAGGCTGAGAGCTCAGCCTCGGGACGCCGAGGGGTCGCCTCGGAGCGATCCGCCAAGCCTTCCCGACATGAGAGGGAGGGCTCAGTTCATCAGGAGGCCGCCCCGCCACCGAAGAAGGCAACACCCGTTCAAAACTGCATCATCAACAACCGCGAGCCTCAGGACGCACGCCATGACATCAACGGGAATCGCAGACGTAATAGCGAGACACCGAGGGGAGAGGTTACAGAGCACGCAGGGGCGGACGGTACGACAGCAGCGAGGACCTACACCGGTCTCCTGAGCCGCCGAGCCCTCGAGTCTTCAGCAGGACGATTCGGAGGACGTCATTGCCGAATCTCTTTTGTCCCCCCACGAGCCTCATCAAGTACAATGGCGAGAGCCACTAGCCGACTTCTGGTTGGCATGCTAGTTGGGCAGAGCATGCAATGACCACGCCATCATCCATCAGCTCCCCCTGTTCCTATCGGACACTGCTCGAAGGTGGCTCGAGGAACTTCTCCCCGACCAGATCCAGGACTGGACCAACCTCGTCAGGGTGTTCGAGGGGAATTCAAGCGAACCTACATGCACCTCGGTAACTCCTGGGACCTTCATAGCTACAAGCAGAAGTCTAGGGTGTCTCCAAGCGATGCACCGAGCTCCCCCATATCTTCGACCATGATGTTATCTTAGCATTCATCTCAGGCACCACCTGCAAGGAGTTGGTCCGGGAGCTGGGGTGTAATCCCTCCAAGACCGCCGACGAGCTGATGGACATTGTCGCCATTTACGTGGCCGGCGAGGAGGCGATGGGCGTTTTCTTTGGCGACGGCCAAGGGAGGGTGCAAGAAGGCGACCCCGAGAGCTCGAGCAAGGGGGCTAAGAAGAACAGCAAGAAGAAGAAGAACCAGAGGGCAAGTGTGAGGCGGTGGTCCACGATCTCGTCGCCACTGTCGAGCGCAAGAAGCCTCGAGGCCCCCCGAATGGGGTATCTTTGACAAGATGCTGAAGGAGCCCTGCCCTTACCACAAGGAAGGGGCGAATCACAACCTCAAGGACTGCCGGATGCTCAAGAAGTACTTTGATAGCCTGTGCCTCAAGAAAGACGACAAGAAGGAGGATCCAAAGGACAAGGGCGGTGACAAGGAAGACGACTTCCCTGACTTCCTCGATTGCTACATGATCTACGGGGGCCCCTCGTGTGGCAGATCCTCCTAAATCATATGGCCCACATGCATTATTATTGTCTAAACAGACTCCAAATAACCATGAATGTGTTCCATATGACTTATAAGATCTGTCGGGTAAATGCCGAATCATCCACGATTCTCCGAGCAGGATCAATCATTACAAAGAGACATTGCAGTATTACAACAGTTTTATACAGATAAGATATTATCAGAGTAAAATAGCTGAAGGATTACAATAACATACGTTTATAAACCATTTAGTTTTAACTTACAAACCATTTGTTTTTAATTATTACAACCATAAGAGCAGTGGAGTAGCAACATAACTTATTACAAAACCTTGGAGACATGCTCTGCCCAAGAGCCAGACATCCTACTCGTCGTCACTCTCCACAACAACTATCATGCAGTAGGATGCAAAGCACTCCTGCCCATGAGGCTCACCTGCAACAAGGGTTCAACAAACCCCTGAGTACAAAAGTACTCAACAAGACTGACCCAATGAAAAAGAGGGGTGAAGACTTAGGAAATGCAGGCTAGAGGGATAAGCTAAGGCTTGCAAAGTTAAGGATTTTTGCAGAAAAGCTTTGACAAAAAGCAAAGTTATCTTGCTCTAGCTTGATATTACCAACCAACTTCATTCTTAAGCTTAAACATCATTCAAGTTGTTACTACGACGATGAACAACGATTGAGTCTTCTTCTCCGAGAAGCAATGGCGATTCGAATCCATTTTCATACCCAGCTGGGACCTAGATCATTGGGATACCGGAGACTTTAACTCTGATGCATACCAGATCACAGATATACCAGGATAACAACTGCAGCCATATATCACCACATGATACACGTGGGCACTAGGACCCAGTGTACCGATATACGTGGGAACTTAAACCCACAGCATACCATACTGTGACATATGTGGGGACTCTGGCCCACTATATATCACTCCATGACATACGTGGGGACTCTGGCCCACTGTATATCACATCATGCATGTGGATTTCTAGTTTCTCGATATCACCAGTTCACCATCGACACTGGACCTAGGGCATCAACAGACAAAAACACTACAGAGGGACTCCATTCCCAATGCAAGTTAGCCGTCCGAACTCGATTTATTAACTATCATCATGTTTTCATAGATAAAGCCATCCTCATCTTTTTTATTCTTTTACTTTTTGATAACCTAACTTATTAAGCGAGGCTAAGCATTACTACGTATTTTCCATAAACAGGTAACAAGGAATAAGGAAATAAGACAGGTAATGCAATTGGTGGGTTATTACTCAACTCCTATTACTAATGCAACATTTCATAACTGAAGAGATTAAACTTCCATAAAATCAAGGAAGGGTTTGAATGCATCCGGGGTTTGCCTTGGTATTCGGGGTAGATGGTCTCGATCCCTAGATCAACTCCCAACTCCTGAGTCTGCTCTTCCTTGGAATCTGGTGCGATAACGTTAAATTCTCCGTTAACGGAAACTATACGATAAATGATATGCTTCAACATGATGGAATAGTAAACATGATGCTCGATGGATGCATGACCAGATTAAGGACTTAAGTACAACTTTCCTTCACGATAAAGTTGCAAGCCAACAAAAACTTACTTACTAAGTTCATTAGGGTTAACTACGTTATTAAAGAAGTTCATTATACACATAAAATAACATTGATTAAACCCTAATGGCATGGTTAAGTTAAGCACAAATAATTAATTAAAGTGCCAAAGGTCATTAGAGTTAATGACCCAAGGTCATCAATCAATCCCAAAGTCAAACAAATCTTATAATGATTAAACTTAATTAAAAGGGATTAATTATTTATTTAAAAACATAAATTAAAGGTAGAAAATAAAATTTGTCTAATTAAGCTCAAAATTTTATTTTGAAAAGCTCTTGGCCTAATTAGATGGCAAAATAAATTTCAGAAATAAAAGCTAATTATTTTATTTATTAAAAATCATAGAAGATGAATTTTTTAATTAAAAGTGCTAATTTTAACTTATGCAGAATATATTCAAATTTCACACTTCATATTTTTCCTAGGTAGAGGACATCATAAAGAACATACACAAAAATTTTCAAAAGTTTTAGAGCTATACATGAATTACTATAATTTTTCAAAGAAAATAGCATTTAAATTATTTTCTAGAAAAAGAAAAAGAAAATCCTTTTTCTCTCCCCGCGTTGACCCGACGGCGACGGCGCTTGACCGACAGCTATCTCGCCGGCGGTGAGGTCTCCGGCGACGGGGTTTGGTCCTACGTGCTCAGCTCGACACCGCGAACAAGATTAGCTAGCTAATGAAGCGGTGGAGTAGGGGCAGCAGGCTCGCCGGCGGCCATGGCGGCACGGCGGAGCTCGGGCGCGGCGGCCAAGCTCACCGGACCTATTTTTGGCGATGGCGAGTTCACGGATATGTGCAAGACAACAACGCAAACACGCTAGGACAGAAAATGAAGCTATCCCTGGCCTCTAGCTCAGACGGCTACGCGCGCGGTGGCGCTGGCAAGGTTGCGCCGACGGCGAGCTACGGTGACCGGTGATTACGGCGTGGTATAGAAGAAATTGAAGGCACCAACAGATGTAGGAGCTCACCATGGTCACAGTGCGCTTGAAGATGAAGGCTCGGAGTGGCTGAGTCGAGCTGCGGACGGCGACGCTGATGGCGGCGGTGTCGCTCCGGTGGCAAGAACGGCGTTACAGCATGTCCTGTGCACCAGAGAGTGAACCACGGTGTGCATGAGGAGTTGGAGAAGATGGCAGACATGATAGGAGGGTAAATGGAAATATGTTTTCAACCTAGGCGATGGTGGACGGCGAGAAAGCTCGCGGCGGCACGGTTGCCGTCCGCGAGGAAGACGACGTCGCACGAGCGGCTCGGGCGGAGAGAGCGAGCACAAACTAGCTCAAACTGAGTGCAAGGATGTGGTGAAGCTTTTGGCAAGAGCAAGCAGGCATAGATGGAGTGACGGTGGCGAATTCGAGCGGCGGAGGACAGTCGGCGGTGGTGGCGGCAGGGAAGAAAGGAAGAAGAAAAGAGGCGGCGGCCGACCTATTTATATGCCAAAGGCGACGCATTGATGGACGACACGACGACGACAAAGTTACGAGCATCCTGGGGTGAGCTGGTGACCATGGCAGGGCGACAGTGGACTGCGGCGCGGCTTGAGAAGCCGGCAATGGCGGCCATTCATAGGTTTTGATACTGTTCTTGATAATTATAGAAATGCCATTCATCAAAAATAACAAATTACTCCAAAATTTATATAGGAACTTTTGATTTTTCAAGGGCTACACTTTTCATTTAACTGGCATTTTTAAATTCTATCTAGATTTTGAAAAATGAATTCAAAATCAAAAGGGGAATAAAACCCTAGAAACAAATATTTGAAATTACTTTTGATTTTTTAATAAAACTTGAAAATCTCCAAAACTATGAAATTCTCAACTTGTCAAACAAAATATTTTTTATATACAAAGCTTTCTCAAATTATGCATAATTTTTGAATTATGGTTTTAAAATCAAAATTGGACAAATGTTGAAAAACTGTATTTTCAAATTAATTTGAAATTCTTTTTGGAAACTTGTAAAACTTTAAATACCAACTTTGTAGCTCTTGTCAAGATATACAAACTATATTTTTAGAGTATCCCCACATTCCTTATAGATTTTGAATTATAGAAATGGGGATAAAATCAGGTTTTGAAATAAAGGGTTTTTGCAACCGAACTCAAACTCGATTTGATTTCTAAATTAATTGTTTGGTTATTAGTGATCACAAATATCATCCAAGGACATTTTTAGGTCAATGACCCAATGACACCCTTGGTTGACCAAGTTGACTTTTGAAAAACATTTTATAGCTTTCCAATTTAAATTTATATTTGAATTACAAAACTTAGGAATAAGCTTTGAAATCCAAATTCAATCTCAAATATGGAAATCATTTTTAAGGGTTGGACTTAGATTTATACACTATGCTTGACACTAGTATAAACACGGTTTACACCTCAAGTACATAGAATATAAACCAAGTATTTTAGATTACATTCGAAAGTAGGATTTTATGATTTCATGTGACAAAATATTCCAGAAACACAGTCAACCTATGAAATGTAAACTTGTTTTAATTGATGCACATTAAGGTTGACTTAAACATGAATGCTTTGCAATGCATATGATGACATGGCTTGTTTTAGTTAATATAACACCAGAGGTGTTACACCTCGGCTCACCTCACACCGCGTCAGCGCAAGAGGGAGCGTCGAGAGGTCTTCTCTGTGCGGGTCGCGACCCCTCGCTACCTCGATTGGTCCGATACGGCCATCACGTTCGACCGTGATGACCACCCAGACTATGTTCCCAGACCAGGGGCAGACCCGCTCATCGTCGACCCCATCATCGTCAACACCCACCTCACCAAGGTACTCATGGACGGAGGAAGCAACCTCAACATCATCTACGCTGAGACCCTCAACCTCCTGGGGATCCCGAGGTGTTGACGATCCAGCGGTGGGGGCTTCCACAGAGTCGTGCCGGGGAAGAAGGCCTTTCCCATTGGCCGCATCAACCTCCCTGTTTGTTTCAACACCCCCATGAACTTCAGGGAGGAGACGCTCACCTTTGAGGTGGTCGGGTTCCACGGCACGTACCATGCCATCATCGGTCGGCCCGGCTATGCCAAGTTCATGGCGATCCCCAACTACATCTACCTCAAGCTCAAGATGCCAGGACCCAAGGGCGTCATCACCGTCGGCCCCTCCCACGAGCACGCTTACAACTGTGACATCGAGTGCGTTGAGAATGGGGAGGTGGTCGAAGTGTCTGCGATGCTGTCGGCGACCCTCGAAGGCCTTGCCACCGAGGTCCCTGATCCCAAGCGCCATGTCGACAACTTTGAGCCCACAGAAGACACGTAGAAGATCCTTCTCAACCCCAACAGCACCGACGGGAGGGTGCTGACCATCAGCGCCTCTCTCAACGACAAATAGGAAGCAGTGCTCATCGACTTCCTCCGCACGAACACTGACATGTTTGCATGGAGTCCCTCGGACATGTTACGCATACCGAGGGAAGTCATCGAGCACGCCTTGGAGATCCAAGCTGGGTCCAAATTCGGTGAAGCAATGCTTACGCCGCTTTGACAAGGAGAAGCGCAAGATCATCGGGGAGGAGGTCCACAAGCTTTTGGAGGACGAATTCATCAAGGAGGTTCATCATCCCGAGTGGTTAGCTAATCCTGTACTAGTTAAGAAAAAAGAGTGGGAAATATAGGATGTGTGTAGATTACACTAGTTTGAATAAAGCATGTTCGAAAGTTCCCTTCCCTTTACCACTCATTGATCAAATCGTTGATTCTACCGTGGGATGTGAAACTCTCTCTTTTCTCGATGCCTATTCCGGTTAGTACCAAATAAAGATAAAGGAGTCCCACCAGCTCATGACTTCTTTTATCACCCCTTTTGGCATGTACTGCTACGTTACCATGCCCTTCGGCCTTCGAAATGCCAGGGTGATGTATCAGCAGTGCATGCTCCATCCAAGATCTCAAGGGCATTCAGAAGGTCACGAGCTGCCTCGCACCCCTCAGTCGCTTTATCTCACATCTCGAAGAAAAAGCACTGCCTCTATACCGTCTCATGAAGAAGTCAGAAGGCTTTATGTGGACCCTCGAGGCAGAGAAGGCCCTCGCTAAGCTCAAAGCTATGTTGGCCTCTCCTCCAATTCTCGTACCTCCGAATTCAGCCGAGCCACTCTTGCTCTATGTCACCGCAACCACCCAGGTGGTCAGCGCAACCATAATTGTTGAGAGGGAAGAAGAAAGGCATGCCTTGCTCGTCCAGCGGCCTGTCTATTTCATCAGCGAGGTACTCTTAGAGACGAAGGTTCGCTATAGATAGATTCAGAAGCTGCTCTACGCCATCATAATCATACGGTGCAAGCTCCAGCACTACTTCCTTAGCCACCCAATGACTGTGGTCTCGTCTTTCCCCCTCGAGAAAATAATCCAAAACTGGGAGGCCTCGAGGAGGATTGCAAAGTGGGCGGTCGAGCTCACGGGCGAGACCCTCTCCTTCGCGCCACGCAAAGACATCAAGTCCCAAGTGCTGGCGGATTTTATTGCAGAATGGACCAACACTCAGCTACCTCCCGCTCAGATCTAGGCGGAGCTATGGACGATGTACTTCGATGGGTCCTTGATGAAAACAGGAGCTGGTGCGGGCCTGCTCTTCATCTCGCCCCTCGAAGTCCACATGCGATACGCCATACGACTCCACTTCGCCGCCCCCAACAACGTCGTTTAGTATGAGGCCCTCGTCAATGGCTTACGCATCGCCATCAAGCTCGGGGTTCGACGCCTCAATGTTCGTGGCGACTCACAGCTCATAATCGATCAAGTCATAAAGGCCTCGATATAACACCCTGATTTTTGAACTTTAAATCTTAAATGAATTTGATTTTAATTTGGCATAGATGCTTTACATTCATAGGACAATTATAAATATTTTATGAATTACATTAGAATGAGTAGCACGTTAGAAACCCTGCATTGTTGTATTCATGCTGCTGCATAAGTTTTTGGTTGATTTGCTTGAGCTTGTTGCTTAATTCTTGTTTTGCCCTCTAGCTTCTAACATACTCTAACTTGTTCCCTCTAACCCCTAGACTATCTAACCTAGTATAACTAGCCTAGCTCAGTCCCTAGTGGACCCTGGCCAACCCCAGCCTCTCCTGGCCAAGCATGGCTAGCCATAGTCGGCCGTGGCCAATCTTGGCCAGCCATGGCCAAAGCAGCAGTAGCATGGCCGACCAGCAGCGGCCACGGCCGGCCACGGCCAGCCAGGCCGGCCAGCATCGCAGCCCAACCACGCGCCAGGCCACGTTCGCCCGCATGGGCGGAGCCCAGCTGCGGCCCAGTCGCTCTGCCGTCGCGCCGCGTCCCTTGATGGGCCGAGCGGCCCAACAGGCCGCCGCGGGTCGCCCGCGTCGCACCGCGCCCGCCTGCGTCAGCCCCGCGTCACCCGCTGGCGTTAGCACCGCGTCGTCACCCACCGGCACTGACGGGTGTGGCCCACCCAAATAGGGCCCACCACTACAGTGTCGTCTCCCTCACAGAGACGACACTGAGCCAGTGTCCGCGCGCCACCCGAGTCGGCCGCCCGCAAGCGACCCAAGGATCCCCGCCGCAATAAAGGGCGTCCGCTGCCTTCCCACACCGCCTTTCTAACCCTAACCGCCACCCGGTGCCCTCGCCCTCGCGAAACCCTAGCCGCCGCCATCGAGCTTCGCGCCGCCGTCGTCGATCTCCGTCACCGGCCCGTCCCCGCCGGCAAGAGCACCACCACGAGCAGCGCAGTGAGGTGAGCCGCCGCCGGTGCCCTTGGCGCATCTCTCCATGCCCCGCATCACCTCCAGGCCAAGCTTCTCATCCCTGGTCATGGCACCGCCGCATGGGTAACTGCCTCTAGCCATTTTTCACCGCCACTGACCCCGCAGCCGAGCCCGCGAAGGCGAGCTTGTCCCTCCCGTACCCTCCGCGTCGTCAGCCGTGCCTCGGAGTGCTGTTCCGGCTAGCTCCGGCAAGCACGCTGCCGTCTCGGCCACCGCTCCGGCCACCCGTTCCGCCGGACGTCCGCCAGCCCTCGGATCTAAGCCGAGCGGCTCAGGTCGACTGTTGACCCTGGTCAACCATGGGTCAATAGGGACTCGCGCCAGCTAACGTGGCAGCCATGTGGGTGCCATGTAGGCGCCACGTAAGCACCCACCACGTGTGTGCTGACCGCGTCAGCGCGGTCAGACCGCCGACAGCCTTGGCACTTTTGCAGAAAAGCCCCTGTGATTTTCTTAATTTAAATCTAGTCCTGCGCAGTTCAAAAGTATTTAGGTTTTAGTCCTATTTTTTGCAGATTAGCCCCTAGTCTTGTATAGGCCATAACTTTCATGTTTTAACTCCATACTTTTTGGAATCGTCTCAACGAGTAAAATAGTTATATGCTATTGTTTGCTACTGTTGAGATGTTTTGGTGTATTGCACTAGTTAAAGTATGTTTGCTTGCATGTATTGTGCGTGTGTGATGATTGTGGCGTATAGAGAACGAGACGTGGGTGAACGAGGACCAGCAGAACCCAGAGGACTACGTGCAGCAGGACAACAACCAAGGCAAGTGCAGGCATTCTTTTGAACATATTGCGCCTATTCACTTTTAATTAAATACATTGCATGTGTCTTAAATCGGCAAACCATTGGACTTACTAGCCACTTTACCCAAAGATATGTTATGAGGGTATTAGTTGTTAGGTTTTAGGTTGCTAGTGCTCTACCTTACCTTTCACCTGCCTAATGAAGATAAAACTTGCTTCTTAAAATATGTTGGAGCCGTGGGCTCTTGGCTTTGGCCGTTGGAGAAGTTGATGCTGATCCGTATCGTTGGTTGGCAGTGAAAGATGGGGGAAATGGATGCTAGTGGGACACATGTTGACGAGGGTACCCGTATCTCCTCCCCCTTGTGGTCCTTTCATGGAGCGGCAACCTGGGACTTCCGTACATCTCGAGTCTAATGGGCTCTGGCTTGGTCTATTAGCAGGATCATCATAGGCAGGAGGGTAGCTTACCAACAGGTAGCATAGCAATGGCGTGAAGGGTGTTACAAGGTCTAGCATGGGAGTTCTGGTTGATCCATAGACCAGGGCGGCGGCTATGAGTACGTCTCTCATGTGCTTGGGACATCACGGATCGGGTTACCACTGCCTATGACCCTGTGAAGGGCCTCGTTGTGACCTTTGCCAGCCTATCTCGGCAATGGGCTAAGAGGCTGATCACCTCGGGCACCAGGAGTAATCACAATCTAGAGTGAAAGTGTACACCTCTGCGTAGAGTTAAAATCGATATATCGTCCGTGCTCACAGTCACGAGCGGCCTAGGTCCTCGCATGATTAGCCAAATGGAATAAATTGTTAAATCATGGCGATGTTGTTGAGGAGGTGGCATACCTCTATTTCTGAACAGGATGGCAGTCCTGTGTTGCTTGAGATGGCAGTCTCAAGGTTCATGTTTTAATGGATATATGGTTATATCTGAGATGTTAAATGACACATTAATTGCTACTTGAACCTTAATAAAGGGTTGAGTGTTTCAACCAAGTTGATTAGAGAATAGGTTGCAATAAGTTAAATCTTAATTGTTTAACTTTAAAATGCTATCGTAGTCTACCTTTCAACTTTACCTTGTACTAGCCTTGCATGTCTTTACATTCCATCTGTACTTGCTGAGTTTCTACATGGAACTAACCCTTGCTATTTCCCAACCAAAGGATGCTCAAGTGATGACTCGGATGGTGACTTTCCTGAGAACTATCCGGGATACTAGGCGTCGTGATGCTGCGGTCGACCTTCCTGTGGCGAGATGGAGTTGCTACGTCTACATCGTTTAGTTGCTTTTCGCTTTGGATGATGTTATTTATATTCTTCTTTACTCTGATGACAGTTATGTAATAACGGTACGATGTAATCGTTATACTTTGTTTTATTTGAACACTGTGCTTTTGGACCAGGTAATTTGTCGTTCATGTGTGTAAATTGTTCCTGGCGCACATGAGCTTTTGCCTTTGTTTCATTCCTTCAAAATTAGGGTGTGACACTCGAGCTGCCATGACCCCAAGTGGAAGCCTACTGCATGGAGGTCCACAAATTGGAGGACAAGTTCTACGGCCTTGAGCTCAACCATATCGCCCATAGATACAATGAGGCCACAGACGAATTAGCCAAGATTGCATTGACTCAAGGTACTATCCCGCCTAATGTTTTCTCGAAGGACTTGTACAAGCTCTCCGTCAATCTAGGTGCAGGGGAAGGAGTCGCAACGTGGGAAGTCGACCCCCACCCTCGACCGAGGCCCCCTCGATCGGGGCCGAGGCCATGGAGATCGAGGGGTCGCCTCCTCCACCAACCCCCAAGCCAGACTGGCGCACTCCCTTCCTCGACTGCCTTATTAGAGGGGAGATGTCAGAAGATCAAACCGAGGCCCGCCACATCACTCGACGAGTGAAAACCTACATCCTCTACGGTGACGACAAGGAGCTCTATCGACAGAGCCCCACCGGGTCCTCCAGCGCTGCATCACCATTGAGAAGGGGAGAAAGTTGCTCAAGGATCTACACTCGAGGTCTTGCGGCCATCATGCTGCTCCAAGGACCTTTGTCAGAAATGCTTTCTGGCAAGGCTTCTACTGGCCGACCGCAGTCTCCGATGCCATCAACCTCGTTCGCTCATGCGAAGGGTGCCAATTCTACGCCAAGCAGACCCACCTCCCAACTCATGCTCTACAGACGATCCTCATTACATGGTCATTCATGGTTTGGGGGCTCGATCTCGTGGGGCTATTGAAGAAAACAACCGGGGGCTACACCCATCTGCTTGTAGCCGTCGACAAGTTTACCAAGTGGATTAAGGCTCGGCCCATCACCAACATCTGGTCCGAGCAGGTAGTATTGTTCTTCACCAACATCATCCATCGCTTTCTTCACCAACATATGTTCCCCAACGTCATCATCAATGACAATGGCACGCAGTTCACCGGCAAGAAGTTCTTGGATTTTTGCGACCACCATCACATCCGTGTGAACTGGTCCGCCGTCTCTCATCCTAGAACTAATGGCCAGGTCGAGCGTGCCAATGGCATGATTCTACAAGGCCTCAAGCCTCGGATCTTCAATCGGCTGAACAATCATGGCAAGAAGTGGGCCGCCAAGCTGCCTTCAGTCCTATGGAGCTTAAGGACGATGCCGAGTTGAGCCACAGGGTTCACCCCGTTCTTTATGGTCTAGGTCTAAGGCCGTCCACCCCACCGATCTCGAGTACGGGTCCCCTCGACTGAAGGCCTACAACAAATAGAAGAACAAAGAAGCACTCGCAAACACCGTCGACCAACTTGAGGAGGCTCGAGACATGGTTGTCCTCAATTCTGCGAGGTACCAGCAGAAGCTCTGACGCTACCACAACAAACACGTGCGGAAGAGGGATCTCCAAGTCGGCGACCTCATCCTCCATCGATGGCAGAGCAACAAGGGTCGCCACAAGCTGACTCCACCATGAGAGGGCCCCTTCATCGCAGAAGTCTCGAAGCCCGGAACCTAAAAGCTATCCAACGGGAAGGGCAAAACGTTCACCAATACATGAAACATTGAACAGCTACGTCGCTTTCACCCCTCGGGCCTCGAGGCTTTGTACATTTTTCATACCATGAATGAATAAGAAGTACTTTTGTTTATAAGTTCAAATTTTTGTTCATATGCTTAAGGTAGCCTCGACTTTGCTTCATCAGAGCCGAGCCTCCCTTGCAGGCTTCAAAACTCGAGCGTCCTATTCTTCCTATGCCTCGATGCTTGCTGACACTTGGTCCAAAATGTAATGTCCCATCTCCTTGAGGCCGGGCCCGCTTACATCCGGCCGCTTATCTAGGACATAGACTGGCCTCACAGACCAACACTAGTCTTTTCTGCGCACTTTGTCCTCACTCATGCGCACCCGGGAAGACTTCCTGGTTGGTCACCCATCTCTAAATTGCTCCAGGCCAAGCACGCTTAACCTCAAAGTTCTTTAGTGATGAGCTTCCGGAAAAAAGTTACAACTTATTGGTATGTGTATTCTATCAATCCTATTAAACCCTGGGCCGGGGTGTTACAGAAAACGCCATGCAACGCCCCCAGAGGTCGAGGGGCGTTGAGCCACGAGACCACCCACGCCCCTGAGCTATGGTACCTCCACTCATTCCCCCCTCAAAAACCTTGTGAAAGGCCAACTGAAGCAAAGCAAGAAATAAAACATTGAGAATAAAACATATGCAAAATAAAATATGTACATGCATAATGTTTCCAAGGCCCCCAGGGCCACACCATCATAGTTCACAAAATACTAACTATTACATGGGCCACTTGCCCAGATTTGGTTCATAGGCCCTCTTCCTCGTCAGCGCCGGGAGGGACGACCTTGGGCTTGAAGAGCTTCGCCAACTCACCAACCGGCACCTCCGCCGCCTCAACCAAGGCCTGATGCGTCTCATGATTCTCATCCTCAGTCTTGTTGGGGTTGAAGATGAAACCATGGGAGACAATCGTCATGTCATATGTGAAGCCAGAGCAGATGACCACCATCGCCATCTTCATGCCATGATGGACCGCGTCGCGGATATGCTCCCGCACCGCACGGTCGAGGGCGTACATTCGCCGGAGACATGGTTCCCCATGCATGTCACCCTCGACCTCCTCCTCAGGGCCAACCCCCAGACCATCGCAAACCGAGTCAATGGTGCCTTGGAGCTTATCGGTCAGTGTCGCCTCCGCCCAGTAGAGATCTTGGAGCACCTTGGTGTGTTTTCGGGCCTGGAGCCTCTGTTCGTCGAGGTCTGAAACACAGGACAAGGTCAATCACGGCAGACAAGGCATTCAGACCAAAAAGCTAAAGGCAAAAACAACAAGCCTATCATTGGTGTGGGTCTCGAGGGTCATGTATCCATCTCGCAGCTCAGCGAACACCTTCTTGGCCTCCGCCAAGGCCTTGGTCGCGTCCATCTTCTCCGCCTGCAGCTCCTCGATCACCTTACCGATGCCCTCGAGGGCGCTCTCCTTCTCATGGAGGGCTCCCTTCAGCATCGAGACCTCATCGGCCAGGGTCTGGACGTGGCACTTCTCCTCCTCGACCAAGACATTCAGCACATCGCGATCATGGGAAGCCAGGGCGAGGCTCTCCTCGAGTTTCTTGATGCGTGCTGTGGACCGCTCGAGCTCCCCCTCGAGCATCTTAACACACCCTCCCGCCAAGGAGAGGTCCTCATGGGCCTTCTGCGCCTCCTCTTGGGTCTTGGTGGCATTGTCCTTGGCCTTGGTCTCTGCTTTCTTGGCTTAGGTCACCTCCCCTCGAGCCAGATGGTGTCCTCCTCACCCTTCGTTGCCTCCTCCTTGGCCTTGGCCGCGTCCTCCTTCGCCTTCGTCGCCTCGGCCTGGGCAGCCTCGACCGCCGCTTGCAACACAGGGACCTGCTCCTATCCACCCCTTGTCAGGTGGATGAATTGAGATTTGGTCTAGGAGCGTCCCTCAGATCCTGGAAATAAGAACATGAGAAAGAGTGTCAGATAAGAAAGCAAGTCAATCCCTTGTATCCTGGGGAGAA
Organism: Bothriochloa decipiens; assembly: GCA_023333625.1. Taxonomy (NCBI): domain Eukaryota; kingdom Viridiplantae; phylum Streptophyta; class Magnoliopsida; order Poales; family Poaceae; genus Bothriochloa; species Bothriochloa decipiens. The sequence continues at coordinate 28,195,312 of CM041635.1, forward strand.
ATCACATACCTTGAAGGCTCTTGCCAAGTCCTCAATGGCGATGTCGACCGCCAGTCGTAGGGCGTGCTGTATCCAGACCCAGAACTCCTTGACGTGCTCCCAGCGCTCGACCTTCACCGAATTATTCACCTAGAACATGGGCGCGTTGGGTTTCGTTGGGTCGAAGAGCTTCACGGCCCCAGTAAGGGAGGTCCATATCGATCCGCTCCTGCACAGTCGCTACAATGTCGTCCCCCATCTGGACTGAACCGTCGTGACGGAGCACTTGGTCAGCCAGCATGGGGAATGGCTACTCTGCTTCTTCCTCAACCCTCAATGACCCAGCCTCCCCTACCTTTTGCTTCCCTTTGGCGAGGAGGTCGGGAGCATACAGGTCGGGGCCGTGCAAGGACCCCCGACCGGCCGATGCCCCAGCCAATGGCGGGTGAGGCATCAGTGCCATCGCAACCACCTCGGCCTCCAATGGCTCTGCCAGGACCGCCTGCGCGATCAGCTATTCGACCCTCCCCCACGCCGAAATGTCCACGGTCGCCAGCTCCTCCAGACAGCTCGAGGCCGGCGACTCCGGCCACTTGGTTTCCTGGCCCACATTCAGCGGAGCCTCTTCCGGCTAGCTCAAAGCCCAGTGGCTCCAGCCATCCACCATCCTACCCCGTGGCCGACAGGGCTGTCTCCTTCGGCTGCGGCAGGTCAGAGGCCGTCTCCACCGGCTGCTGCCGTTGCGGAAGACTCAAAGATGACGGCTCCTCCTGCCGCCGCAGTTGCTGCTACTACTGCTGTTGCTGTAGCTGTTGTTGTTGTTGCTACGGTGGGCTCGAGGGCTGTCGCCCGTCCTCCTGCTGCTTCTGCAGCTGCTCCTGCTTCTATCGATCCTCCCACTCGTGCAGCCCTAGTGGCCACGGTGACCACGGCTGCTGCTGTTGAGGGAGCTCCACCATTTCCTCCACATCACGAGCAGAGGAATCCACCCCTTCATCCTCGATGGTGATCGAGGCTTTCTCCGTCGACCCCGGCACCTGACCGCTGGCGATGCCCTCGAGCTTGGTGGCGCTGGGTGGCACCTCGGTTCGCTCCCGGTCCTGGACGACACCACCACCTGCCGTGTTCCTCGAGGTGCCCAAGCCTACAATGGAAGCAGCGCCCATCAGCCTACCCCGAGCCATCACAGCACGGGCCTTCACAAGCCAAGCGGCCACCGCCACCGATCAAGACCCCGAAGTGGCACCTGGTGCTGACGCTGCCATCTTCGCGGCTGCATCGATCTCGAGCCGCTTGGTATAGAGGGAGTTGCCACCTTTGTTGGACGCTTGAGCCTAAATACACATGAGCAAAGGATGCTAAACATCCTATAAATGACAAAAAGGGAAAATGAAAAAAACGAAGGTCGAAAACTTACCCCACAGGAATAAGGGGCGCCCTCCCGGGCACCCTCGGACCGCTCGGGGGCTTCTGAGTCCCCCTCTTCAACGGCTCCTTGCTGGATCCAGAGCTGCCCAGGGCCACGGTCGGCGAGGCTTGTGGTGTCCTCTGCTCCTCTGAGGCCGTTCGTTCCTACGGTCGCGTGCCGAGGGTCGAAGATCAGGTACGCAGTGGAAGCGTGCTGGCTTTGCCCCGTGATGAAGACGGCGGACTCCCCATGCATACGCCACGACATCGACTCTCCCTGGGCTGAGGGGTTGGTCATCGTCCTCTCCCGAGGCTACTCTGAGGTCCTCGCCTCATGCCCCTCGGCAGACATCGGGGCCCCCTCGACACTTGGGATGTTGACCCCGTCTCGACCATCTCTTGTGTAAAGCGGATGTTAGTTCGAGAGGGATCGGGCAGCAAGGCGTCGAGGCGCACCTGCACCCCTTTACATCGTCACCCTCATGTTCCTCCCCCTCCTCTTCTTCAGAGGGAGACTCTTCCTCAGGGAGCCCCTCGCGTCTCTGTTTCATGCGACATTGGTCACGCGCTAGGCGCTCGAGGCTCTTCTTCTCCTTCTCCTTCCTTTCCATATCCTTACTCTTCTTTTGCTAGTGGGCAGTGAAGCATCTCACCTGATGATCGGGATCGTCCTCCTTGACTGGGGGCTTCGACCTCTTGAAGTATGTGGCCCCCTACACATAAACCCATGACCGAAGAGCATAAGGATGAGGCAAAGAAAAGAAAAACCCAAGAATAGTGGGTCGAGACACTCACCAGTTGTATGTGGCTGTCGTCCGGCGGTATCGGGATGTTGTTCACCTTCTCTGGTGTAAAGGGGCCGGCGACCGCCCCCTTCACGCGCTTTACAACCTCCTCGGTGGGAAGGTCCTCGGCCGACATCTGGCACCCCTCGAGGAGTGCCCTGGGCCCCATCTGGTCCAGACGCAGCGAGCGCCGTATCAGCGGAAGGACCCTCCGACTATGGAAAGCTGAGACGATGATCCCAGCGGTCAGGCCCTGGTTGCGCAATGTCCTCAGCGCACCGAGGAGGGGGTCCGACCTCGCCTGATTCTCCCCCGCCACGCCGTGCGGCCAATGATACGGGCGCTCCATGATGGTGCGCCCTGTGTAGTGCAACAGCAGGGCGTCGTTGTTTCGAAGATAGAACCATCGAGCATGCCACCCGCCATGGTTTGAAATCAACCCCGTCGAGATATACTGATCCCCCCACTTCAACACCAAGTTGCAACAACCGGTGTGGACGATGCTCCTCTTCCCCGGCGACACCAGCTTGGAGAAGTACTGCCCCTTGAAGAGATGGAGCCACAGATCCCAGTGTGGCTCCATCCCAAGGTACTCCTCGCAGACGGCAGCATAGATTGCTGCATTGGAGATGGTGTTGGGGGAGAAGTGTTGGAGCTTGACCTCGTAGTGGTTAGTTAGCATGCGCATGAACCGGCTGGGCGGCACTCCGAGCCCCATCTTATGGAAGGCGATAAAGCTCACAACATAGCCCGCCGGCGGATCCGGCTCCTGGTGGTCCCTCGGTGGCGCCATCCACTCCGGTCGGTCATCTGAGGTGATGGGGCGGAGGAGCCCATCGTTGACCAGCTTTCGCAACTCCTACTCCGTCATGTTCGACGAGAGCCAGTCGTCCATGGGAAGAAGCTCCACACCCATGGCGAAAGATTGGATCTGCTCGGTGGACGGGCGTGTGGGAAGATTCCTAATCTCTCTCGATTCCCTCTCCCCCTGTCTTTCCTGCGCTAACAGATCAATTCGTGATTGTTCTCTGGTGGCGGCGGCGGCGGCAAAAAGAGGGCAAGATGGGGACGGACGAAACCCTACCCTCTCAATTTATAGGCAGACCGAGGAGCAACGGGAGGATCCAGCCAGGGAGCAGGTAAATCTCCGCATTCAATGCTCATACCTAATCCTTCCCTCGATTCCAGGGTACAGGGACATGCGTCACGCGCTCGGTCTCTAGCAGTTGCCCACTTCCCCTATGACCGTGTTGCTCCGTCTCCTTCCTAAAAAGATGCGCCCAACGGATAGGAGGAGTTATCCGCGATGATATCTTCCACGAGAATGAAAATGGGCCCCGGCCCCACGAAAAATCTCGAGGGAGCAAAGGTTGGCCCTTGGTCAGGGTTCGACAACCGCCCTCAAGTACCTGAGTCAGGGATGACCAGGGGAGCCGATACGAGGCGCCGGCTCAAGAATGAACTCTCGAGGCCCCCCGGACATATTCAAGGCAAAACTAAGGGACCACTTCGGAATCCCCTCGGAGGAAGGCATCGAGCCACCGAGCCCGATTGAAAGGGATCGACATCCATGGGACCCATTGATTTGCTTCAATAAGAGTGCCTCCATGGCCACTAGTCAACCACCATCGAACGGGGCACGAGCTCTTGCTTGAATTTCCCGATAACAGCTCAACCGAGGACGATAAGACTCGCCCATCGAGGGTAGTGTGACGCTCCTCACCCCATACCTGATCGAAAGGGCTCATGGGATGGACATCGGAAGCTAGCAAATCCCTGGCCACACGAGGCCCGGGGGCTCGACTACACTCGGCACCCCTTGACGAAAGAGGGTCGAATAGGCCTAGGGACTCGACCACTTGAGCACCCCACGACAAGAAGCGCATAAAGCCCTCAGAGGAGTATCCTACTCCTCCGAGGCCTTGGGGGCTACCCCCGAAGGGTACGCTCGTGCGCACCCTTCGAAAAGTAATGAGCGCTAGGACTCTAGTTCATGATCGCACCACCCCCGGGAAAAACTCACCACGATCAGCCACCCTGGCACCCCTCGATGAAAGAGGGTCGAATTTGCACGGGGGCTCAACCACTCGAGCACCCCTCGACAAGAAGCGCATAAAGCCCTCAGAGGAGTATCCTACTCCTCTAAGGCCTCGGGGACTACCCCTGAAGGGTACGCTCGCACGCACCCTTTGGAAAATGGCAAGCGCTACGACTCCAGTTCATAAGCCTCTGTGTGAGTGCCAGCACTCACACCGAGACTCAGGTGCTATTGTCGGGTACCCAAATAAGGGGTACCCTAGACCTCGACCCAGGAAAAATAATCCCCGACAATTAGGTAAAAACCCTGAGAAAACTCCCCACGAATCGAGCCCGGCTCTTCAAAGAAACAAAGCCCGACACCCATGGACCAAGTCGCACTGGGCCGGCCCATGAATGGGATGGGCCGATCCAAATGCATCATCCCTTGAAGGGACCCTCTATCGATGGATCGCAGCACAGGCGGTCGACTCCCCGTCGAGAGACGGAACTCCGCGCGGGCAGACGACCCCCGTCGACCGTGGCTCCCCCTCCAACTCACCTACTCCTTGTACGGAATCCAGGACATTTAATGCACTCACCAACTCCCACCTAACCTCGTGGCTACAGCAGGGTTACAGTGACCAAGTACAATGGTCAAATCCTCCTTTTATCGTCCATACCCGTAGAATCAGCGGTTCGTACCACACTGCTACGCCATGCCGAACACTGTGCCCCGTCAGGCACCCCCTCGAGATGCGATTGTCAGCACCCGTACCATATTTCCTGGGGCACGGTCTTATCCATTCAGGCCTCGACCCCCTCGACCACCCCTCGACTCGGACCTCGACGCCTCCGGTCAATGCTCCAACAACTCCCGATATGACGTCTACAGGGATTCGCACACCCCGCATGGGCACGGGTCTTTCACCGACCACCTACGGGCGTCATTGTGACACGCATGAAGGACAGCCATCAACTCCAAGCACGTCGCTATAGGGAAAACCATGCCTGGTGCATGCCTCTATAGCAGCTACGACAAGAACGACATCAACCCCTCGACGTCATCACCTACGATAGCCCTAGGGTTCCTGTACACCTGAGCCTCCCCTTGGCCTATAAAAGAGGACGCCAGGGGCTAGTTCCAGCATCCAAACAACATTCCAACAAGCATCGGACGACACTTAGAGAAATCCGAGCACCCCAGTTGCAAGGCATAGGCTTAGCGCTCCTAGGCTTAGGCATTGCTCTACACCCCCCGTTCCTATTCGCTCGCTTGTATTCCCTCTGTACAAACACTTTGGAACAAGATAATACAAACTCTTTCTCCCCGCTGGACGTAGGGCCTTCTCTTGCCCAAACCAGGATAAAAATCATGTGTTCTTCTTGCATCACCATCCGGATTAGGGAGCACGCAGCACAAATTCACTCGTTGGTGCTTGGCCCCCAGGTCAGGACACCGACACATACCCCCGAGATGAGGGCGGCCAAGCATAACCTATGCTATATGATTTTTTTAGGAAAAGATGATTTTTTTTATTTTGCATATAGTACTTTGTTATATAATTCAGTCAAAAAAATTATTTGCCTCCCTGATAATATATCTTATAGCACTTGACCCTCCTATCAGTAATTTCTGTCTTCACCCCTATCCATGCCCTAGTCTCACACTCTCACCCACTTGCTCTGAATTTGGAGCCGCAAAATCTTCATCTTTGACCGACTCAACGACATGGATTGTCGGTCCAAGAAAGTTCATGTCATGGCATGCGTGTGGGCATATGTCTCCTTTCCACCTTTGCAAATTCACAATATAACATAGATACACTTATTTAAATTGAGTTGATATATAAAAATATTTTTATGCAGCCGACTCTTTCAATAATGATTTAGAGAGTGAAATTTAGCAAAGCTCTTGGAGATGCTCTTAACAAGAAGGCACGTTACTACAAGTGTAGTAAGAGGGGGGCAGAGTGAAAACATGGTAGAAGGAGAGTTTGGAAGGATAACAATTGCGGAAAACACACACATATATATTTATGTATCAAGAGAGATTGAGAGCTTTACCAAATGCTTATCTTTAGAGATTTACCATTAGAGCCCTACTTTTTCTATTTCTATCTTAAAAATTTAAATTAGAAATTTGTTTGAAATCTATTATAAGAGGGTGAATTTGTTTACAAGGTACTCATCTATGTTCAGCAATATACTCTTTTAATCCTAAAACAAAATAATTTCTCGAGCTTTCTTAAGTCAAACTTTTTATATTGACCTAATTTGTAGAAAAGAAATATGAATATTTGTGACATAAAATGGAAATTATGAAAATATAGTTTATATTGTGTTAGTGATACTGATTTGGTCTCATAAATCTTGATGTTCTTTTCTACAAATTTAATTAAACAGCTTTAAGAATTGACATATAACAGAGGGGGTAAGTTTTTGCAATAGAAAAGTGAGTAGTATATGCAATCATGGAGATGGAGTTAGATAGCTGGTCATGCCATCAACTGCTCAATTATCTACACATTCTACTCATAGCCGGTTAGCCGCCGCATTAGAATCCAATCCATCTATCCTGGGATGAAAATGACGTCCAATCGATGCTACTAATACCTTGTCATCGCTCCAATGGTTGCAGGACAACAATCACAGGCCTGTCCAAACTAAGCCTGGACAAAATATCCGATACCCATTACCCGAATCCGAATTATCCAAACCCGGACCCGAATTACCCGAACCCAAGGTACCCGATCCTAAATTCGGATAGTGATTTTAATTACCCGAAATTAGTTTGGGTAATTCGGGTAATACGCTCCGGTACCCAAACTACCCAAAGTTTTGTCTTGACCTTGTATTTATCATTTGTTGTTAGCAGAACACTTGAAATTATTACTTTATTAGAATATAATTCTCTTGGTTTGAACAAGTGACTGTAATATATTATTCTCTACAAATTATTGTTGAAACTATACATAAATTATTGAGGAAATTATGTATAAATTGCAACTAAAGTTTTGTGTATTTTGTTGTTTTTTTAAAATTTGGATAGATCGGGTATACCCGAACCCAAACCCGAACCCGAAAAATTGGGTACCCGAAATTTCGGGTAGTGCTTTTTCGGTGCTAATATCGGGTAGCAATTTTCATTACCCAAACTTTGAATTAATCGAATTACCCGACCCGAAAAAATCTGGTAACCTGAACGCCCAGGGTTAGTCCAAACTCCCATGCAACAAACTGTATGCACAACATAAACTCGGTCTCGTCGTCTTCTCGACTAACCTAACTTAAGCTGATTAACCTGGTAATCCTCAGAGAAGCACTTCGTGCACTCTACTAGAGCGATTATAAGATCAGGTTTCAACTTCCAAGGATACAAACCTACCATGAATCATGATTCATCAAGAGGAATACTCCCTCTGTCCTAAATTAGGTATCGCTTTTGATTTTCTTGCCGCAAGTTTGACTCGATTTATACAAATTAAGTACAACATAAGATTTTTCAAATGATATTAAATTACTAATTATGTACTATAAATATTAATATTTTTGAATATATATTTTCTTAAAGTTGTTTCTCGGAAAGCGAAAACGACAGATATTTTAAAATGAAGGGAGTATATCATAAGAAAGTCATAAGAAAGATCTTATTTAAACTAGCATATAAAACTAAAATATTTTAGATACAAACCATCACTGGTAACCGACTAGTTTGTCTCACGAGATCGTGCTCCAATTTTGGCTCATACAAAGTTCTAACATGGCCACCGATCCATGTCACTTGTCATAAGTAGTACATTGTTCTGTCTAAAAAACTTGATGTTCTACAATTTCTAGATTTTCTTAAAAGGAGTACATTGTTCTGTCTAAAAAACTTGATGTTCTACAATTTCTAGATTTTCTTAAAAGGAGAGATGCTACGGTTAATTGTTCTATGCGTTGCATGGAGGCATGCAGAGAAAGTGCATGTCCACTACCCAGGATCAGAACATCGAGTTTTTCAGGACATTTTTTTTTGAATCACAGAACATCAATTTTTTTGGGGGGGGAAGTATAGCATAGAGAAATATGAATTACTCGACACCGTGAGAAATGATTTCCAATTAAAGAAAACATATAACATTATTTTCTAATTATGAATATAATTAGCAACTAAGGATGTAGGATTTTCTAGGTTGACCCAACTACCGAATACCCAAAGATGAAAAAGTAGTGTAACTACACTATAGAGCCGGCCTACCAAATTCTTGGGTAATCGGGTAGAAAGTGAGATTGATTGTGTGCACAAGATTTAAAAGAAAAACTGTTAGAGCCGTGAAAAAATTAATATAAAAATAATTTTTATGCAAATGACTCTAAATGGTGATTTAGATAGTAAAACTTGGCTGAATCTTGAAGCTGCCATTAGCTTCAAGGCACATCAGACGCTGATGACGGTGGCTGAATGTTATTGGAAGTTGATTCCGTTCACTACCGGAAACGGCGTCTTTGCCGAGTGCCACCCGCTTCCTGAGTGGCAAAGCTCGGGCACTCGGCAAAGACCACCTTTGTCAAAAGCCAAACATGGCACTCGGCAAACCCCGACTCTCGGTGAAGCAAGGCACCTAGCAAAGATCATCTTTGCCGAGTGCTGTACACTCGGCAAAGAAAGGCTCTCGGCAAAGAGTGACGGGGGCAAACGGCATCCGTCGCCGTCACCTTTGCCGAGTGCCGTGCCGTCGGGCACTCGGTAAAGAGATCGTCTTTGCCGAGTGCCCAGCCACGCACTCGGCAAAGATCCACGTTGCGGGTACTGGGCCCAGGCCGGCCCATCTTTGCCGAGTGCCACGTCGAAGGCACTCGGCAAAGAGCCTATTTGCCGAGTGCCACTTCTGGCACTAGGCAAAGATTTTATTTTTTTTGAATTTTGAATTTAAACTTTTTCTATAGCCTAATTATATTGTATTAAAGCACATGTTCGAATTTGGGACCTTTTTAAAATATTTTGCTATATTTCTTGAATTAATTTTGTTTCCTTGTATTTTTCTCAAAAAAGTAAATTTAAACTGCAGGTGCATGAAATATTAAAATATATCCATTCAAAAAATGATATTCATGTTCGAGAGTGTATTTTGAGGCCGTATCCATAAACTCACCCAAAATTTTGAACGCCTTGTCCACAAAACATGACCATCCAGGTGCGGGAGAAGTGTTTTTTTGATTATATGAAGTCCAAACAAAGTCCGAAAATCACGAAACTTGTTGAGGTGTCATGTTATCGCATGTAAAGGCTACGATAAAAATTTGAGAATGTTTGGAGCAAGTTGCGACATCGAATTCCTAAAACCCAGACATCTCCACATGTGATCACATTGTCGGAGTTTCGGCATCACCTCCCTGTTGTTCTCTGGATACACACTCTCCCTGCCCGGACGTGTATCGGGAGAACAGCGAGGAGGTGCTGCCGAAATTCTGACTCGGACGAGAGCAGAACATGAAAGCTAACCTATCTACGCATCCACGGGTGGGATTAGGACCTATCCTTCACCTATTAGTTGGTAGGAACACCGTGTAGATGCAATTACTGGTTTTATTACTCGCTTACGCATGTGTATGACAGAGGATGGATAGCCGTAAGTGGATGTACACAGGCCACGCAAGTAAGAGAGATGAATGGATTAGGGGGGACAATAATTTCCTGAAACAAGCATTTGGCCCAGCTGCTAAAGAGTCGATTCAGATGCCGTGTCCCTGCAGCAAGTGTAAGAACTCAAAAAAATAAAAGAGAGATGTATACAGAGATATTCACAGGCACAGATTCATGGCAAACTATACCCGCTGGATCTTCCATGATGAAGGCGATCGTATTAGAAAGGAGGAGCTGAGAGCACGCCTCGAGGAGTATGACAGAGATGCTGGGATGGCCGACATGATGGTAGACTATATCGAGGCACGTGACAATGAAGGATTGGCAGAAGAGGATCCATAGGTTGAGGACAATGGAGATGGTGAGGACAATGGAGATGATGAGGACTTAAGAGGGCTTGACAATATTGATAGTGACGATGACAATAGTGATAGTGATGACGAGGAGCCAACCATTGTTGTTCATGGAGATAATTTCTAATTCACTATATTATTTTTATTATTATTACAATTATGTTTTGTTCATTTTGCATCTCTTTACAAGTACTTCTCGATTATTTTTGTTAATTGGCTTAATCTTTGTCATTGCAGGCACAGGACAAAATGCCAAGCGGAGGTAGACGATCGCGATGAACGGGAGTCAACTCGCGCTACCTAAGGCCCAGCGCGGCCGAGGAGAAGTTGGAGGAGCCGCCGTCGGTGGAGTCATCGACAAGGGCCCGCGGACGTCACCCGTCGACGAGGGAGCTATTTCCTGCGGACGACGACCGGCAAGGGGGTCACGATGACCAGGAGGAGGACCGGGGCAAGGAGACACCAAGGGAGACGCCTACGGCTTCCTCTAGTTCGAGCAAGCCCTACTCGCGTGGGGTCATGCACCTCCCTTCAGCGCTGCTCGCGCTTGCCGACCATTCGGTGATTCGACCCGCTGGTGATGAGTAAGTCACCATTCATGTTTTCACGACTTATTCATATGACATGTTAAAAATCGTACTTCAGACTAACAATTCTTCTTAATGACTCATGCAGTAACCGGACGCTTGTGAGCGGAGGGAAGTCACGCCATATCAATGGCATGCAGAGCCTCCTGATTAAGAAGTACTACCCTGGCAGGGTCACCCACAAGGGGGTGACAGGGCCGCCCTAGAAGTAGGAGCACTTCGCGGGCACCAAGGATGATAACGAGGTCCCTCTTGCGACCAAGATCAAGAACAAGTTTTGGGTGAGTCTTCATTACCTCATTGCTCAATACTACGTTGGATGTTCTTGAAATAATAAAATGATACATGATATCTGTATGTAGGAGTGGTTCACGTGCGAGCCAGGGCACGAGGTCAAGAAGGCGCGAGTGCAGGAAGGTCTGCAAAGCCCGACTCAAGGACATGTACCACGAGGCGTACCTCCAGGTCCTCATCACCTACAACGCCAACGTGCTTCTCAAAAAGGTGACGAAGTCAGAAGTCAGGAAGATGATCCTCTACCCTGAGACCGACCTCCCCAGGGAGGTGTACCTCCAGGTAAGTAGGATACATTCATTCTGATTTCTTCCATGAAAAATAAGTAGAAAACATTCATTCTGATACATCTTCTCACATGTTGTCATACAATACCCTCCTGAATGGTGCAACAAGTTCATGGACTGTTGGGAGGAGATTGTGGACGCGTGGCAAATGGAGGAGGCATACGAGGAGCGCAGAGCCCACCGGCAGTGACTCCTAGCGATGCCAGGGCCGGCACACCACCAAGGGAGCCGCCCCCTCTCAGGGTACATGGATACATGGGTACGCTTCTGTTGATTTATTTATTTATTCTAGCGCTTCATTCTCATTACGTGTAATCATCCTTGTGTTTTTCTCACAGTCCCAGTCGCATGGTGGCCAGGTGATCAACAGTTCACGGGGTACACCCTGGCTCACAAGGGTCGAGCGACATCCCCGGACAACGTCTACAACCCGATGGATGGGGCCGACGCGTACACCAACCCGAATGCCTACGAGAAGATGGCCACGTACACCGAGGCGGCGTGCACGCGCCATGGGCCGGCCTTCAATCCGGCCACCGAGCCCCTGGATACAAACATCCTGATGAGGATGGGAGGAGGGAAGCAGCACGGCCGGTACTATATTGCCCACGGCGCAATCGACCCGGCCACCGTTCCCATGTTCCACCAGGTTCGATCAGGGAGCACGACCTCCTCCGACATCCCCATACAACCTTGGCAGCAGAGCTCCACGCAGATGATGGCGGCGTTTCAGGTAAGTATAGTTTTATTCGTCGTTCATTGATTTTACATATGTATCTTTCCTTTTGCATTGTTTAAACCTTACGGGTCTAATATTGTAGGCCCAGCTAGCCAAGTTGCAGGCCCAACAGCGGGAGATGGCAGAGGCCCATCAGCGGGAGCTGGCGGCCCAGAGGGAGCAGTCGGCGCGCGAGATGGAGGCTGTCCGGCAGCACTCGGTGCGTCAGATGCAAGATATGGTCGGCTACTTTCAGGTCCTTCAGATCTCTAGTATCACCCTACCTCTGTTGCCTCCCTCGCTGTACGCTCCACCCCCGCCTCCTAGCCCTATAGGGACTCCGGTGAGTATATATGTTTGTCTATTGCTTTGGCTTGTGCGGTCATTCTGCAGGTACTAATGAGATCGCTTCTCCTTTGTGCAGCCACAGTCGGCGGGTTCGAACCTAACTCCTCCACATGGCCCTTCTCCACAACATGCGTGGCCGGTTGCCGCGGGTGCACAGTTGACGTGGCCAGGTAGTGTTCCTCCTCCGCCTCCGCAGCATGGGCACTTCGGGCGGGCAAGCGGCCCTCCGCTTTCGCTGCCCGGGTGGACGTACCACTACCAGTTGGCGCCATAGCACGAGCGCTCCGGGTGGTCTTCGTGGTCAGGTGCTAGCTCTTCACACTTTGCGGGGCATGGGGACACCGGGACGTAGCACGATCAGTGATGGACTGTGATTGTTATGTTGGATATGTTGAATTTGTGACTATTGATGGATGTTAGACTTGTTATGTACGTTAGACTTGTTATGGATGTTGGACTTGTTGGATTTGTGTTATATACGTGGATGGATATATATGTGGATTTGTGATATATATATATATATATATATATATATATATATGTGTGTGTGTGTGTGTGTGTGTGTGTGTGTGGATTTGGCTACTGTGATATATATGAAAAACAAAATAAATTCCAAGCTTTGCCGAGTGCAGGCACTCGGCAAAGCTGGGTGCCTGCGTGCCAAAACACCTAGCTTTGCTGAGTGCTGATCTGGCACTCGGCAAAGATTTTTCAAAAAAATTAAAAATTCTTTGCCGAGTGACGACCAGGTCGGCACTCAGCAAAGTTTTTTTTTAAAGCAAAGTTTTTTCTAAAAAAATCTTTGCTGAGTGCCCGCCAGGTCGGCACTCGGCAAAGAATTTAAAAAAAATAAAGAATCTTTGCCGAGTGCCGGCCACGTAGGCACTCGGCAAAGAAGGCATCAGATGCCTGATGCCGTTAAACTTTGCCGAGTGCTTACCTGGCACTCGAAAAAGTCTTTGCCGAGTGTCCGACGCATGACCCTTAATAAAGATTTCTTTAACATCAAATTCTTTACGGACACCTCTTTGCCAAGTACGAGGCAGGCTTTATCGAGTGCTCTAGGCACTCGGCGAAGAAGCCGAGTCCGGGAGTGGTTCAAAGCATATCGCTGATTCCGTACGTGAATGGCGACCGAACTTTATCATAAATGCACATAAGCACACAAGAATTCACACCAAAGTACCATACCACACACACACACACAAGCCACTAGAAGCCATAATCCAGCTACATGTCTATAAGCTTACATAATATATGTACCGTATTTGCATTTTTGGGTGGTATATTATTTTTCTTGTCTCCAGTCCGACGGTGTATATTTGCTTCTAACTTATATATATGCACAGGAAAAAAAAAATTGAACACCCAGCTTTCTTCTTTTCTTTGGTCAAAGAAACTGTCCAGTCCAATCACCAATCCGATCCTGGGCTGCAACAGATCCAGACGCTACCAACTGCAATGTACACAGATCAGGTATGGAGAAAAAACAATACTGCTGATGCATAGAGGCCGCTTAAGGCAAAAGGTCCAATGGATGAGCTGGATTACGCAAGGTCAGTCAGCATCGAAAACGGATGACAATGCATGAGATGTCGTCCTTGCTCATCCTCCCTAGGGCCTCAGACGTCAATCGCTTTGCTGCTGTTTGTGGGTCCTTGGTTGACTTCACCAGATCAACAGCTTCTTGGTTTTTCATTACCTTCACCGAGAACACAGCAAGAGAGTGAATATAAACAAGGGAGAAAAGAAATAATTAGGAGAAAATGATCCTGATTGGATATCAAAATCTTGAACTATATAGGCAAGGTGGTAACGTTAAATGAAATACGAAAGGAAAACCAATACCTTCCATAACCCGTCACTGGCAAGTATGACAAATTCTATGCTTGAGTTTATCTTTATATGCTTCACATCAGGTTCTGAGCTCAAGTGAGCCTTGAGGCTCTGATCACCAAATGCTCTTGCAACCGCAAGTTGGCCATTTACACGAGGAACATCACCTATCAGCAACTAGAAAATGTATTGAGACGATTTACATGGCGTTGGCAATGACGAAGGAGTTAGGCAACTAGATGCTTACCGGGGAATGTAGAGACAAAACCACCTTGCTTTTCTATCCTCTTTCGTTCATTAGTGGTATGGGGTTCGTGATCAACAGTAAGCTGACTGGCAGTACCTCTTTCACACACAACAGCTCTTGAATCACCTATATTTGCAATCCACATATCAGTACCATCAACTACGATAGCAGTGACTGCTGTTGAACCACCAGGTCCAAGTTGCTTAGTATTTTCCAGAATATATTTGTTTGTAGAGCTGTATGCATTTTTAATTGCTTCTTGAGGGTCTGACCAAAATAGAGGCTGCAAACACCATAAAAGGGAATTGAATGAGTATCTTAGTAGAGGAAATAACATAAATTGGGATTCCATTAAATGATTAAAATGAAGCTTCATTTGTAGATGGAGTACATCTCATGTTCTACACAGAAATTATAAAAAATGTAAAGCTTACCTCTTTCAGTATGTTGTCAAAAAGATTAGCTTTCAAATAACTGGCCACGCTATCTCCCAAATGTCCATCATAAATGGCAAAAAGACCAAGTTCGTGATCATTTTCATATCTATACTCTGCTACATGGTAGTCTTCCATATCATGGCCAGATCTTCCTTCAATTAAGTGAAATCCGTGTGTTACTTTGTTGCTTGACAACTTGCTTTGTCCTTTTCCAGTATCAGAAGATGATGAACTGAGACATGCTGCACTCTTTACAGTACATGTAGAAATGGAAGAAAAAGAAGTTACAACAATAGATCTATTTAAAAGGCACTAGCACTTTTTAAAGCATTGAAAGAACAAATAGAAAAGGACATTCAACCAAAATTATCATAAGGTTATTAATTACTATACAATCAAATTTATAATGTAAAAAAAGACTTATGAAACTGGGTATTCTAATTCATATTTGCTATACAATCAAATTTATAATGTAAAAAAGACTTATGAAACTGTGTATTCTAATTCATATTTGAAATGCTAATGGTTGTGCCACCTATGTTGTGGACACTTTTGTGGGGATTGGGCAAGTAAGAAGAAGCAAGAAAACAAACACAAAGCATGGCCAGAACCAGGCCGATTATGTATTTCCTTTCTCAGTTAGTCATTTGGTTTGTTAGCTATTCAGTTGGAGGATTATTTTTCTGTTTCCAGTTCGTTAGCACAATTTGTTGGGAGGCGGGCTCATTATAAGGAGCATTCCATGTTTAGTGAAGGAATGGAAAGAACTATCCATAAACTCCACTTAATCGGCAGTTCAGCGCCCAAAGTCACCTCACCTCTTTGCTATCGTTCCTCTAGCTAGCAACTACATATCACCTATCAGGCTATCACCACCACAGGCTCCCTCTGTCACTACTCTACCATCCTCACTGTAAAGTGAAAAAATGCTGTTTTCACCATCACAGCCCAACCAGTCCCACCACCCAATACAAGTCTTCACTTCTCTCATGCTGCAAAATTACAATCTTCACCATTATAAACTCATCACCATCTACTAATCCTATCCAACCAGTCCTACTCTGACCTCCAGCAGTCATTCAGCCACTAATAAGGTTATCTTAGCCTGCTGCACCACTAGTTTTGGAGAAGGAGCTAGATGCAGTAGGCAGGCAAATCATCAAAGATATCATCCAAGGCAGGTCTAGTAATAGTTGGGCAAAATGGAAAATGGGAGCAGCAGGTTTCAGAATAGAAAGAACTTTCAGTGCAATCCACCCTATTAAAGGCTCATGATATAACCAAAGGAATATGCCCAAAAAGAAAGCACACAACTGGAGTACAAGTTTCATGCAATAATCAATACCCTGGAGAAAAAGGACAGTGCAGAAATGGTAGACATGGTTAAATCCAGATGGCCATGTGGATAGTTATCTAGTTCCATATGTAGGCAACATGCAACATTTGGCAAGGCGATCACAACAAAGACCCTAATCTTTGTATACTTAGTTATTCATCATAACCCTAACTAACACCTTGTGGCATTCATCACAGTCTGATCGTCCTATCATAACTAAATGAAATCCACACAGGCCCTTACCACTATGATACTCAGTAAGGTGCTATCTATGCATAGCACCGAAAGGGCTATATTACAGTTTCAACTTCAGAACCGCTGGTGGGTAACAGAAAGTATAGAATTGGAACTAATAAAAAAAAGAACACAAATTATTTAGCATTCCTGGGACTGAACTAATAAAAAAAACATAAATTTAGCATTCCTGGGACTGAGTAATCCACACTAAATGCTCTCCCAAACCAAGCTCTCTCCCTATTTGGGTTCAACGGCCTGTGTGTACCTGCTTAGCATTCACTGGTAGTACTGCATCATATGCAGGAAGTCCTAGACATGCTAAGTACACACCTGGGCAAAAATCCCACTTGCACACCTGGGCAACCACCTCTTCCTATTCCACGGGCCTCAGCCTCATCCATCGCCAGACTATTGATCCCCGTCCTAACCTTGGAGCGATCAAATACAAAGTTGCAAAGCTAGTAGTACTACTATCCTAAATCGTTTTTCTAAAAAAGCTACTTTACTAAATTAGCAGTCAGAACGCACAGTAAAAGCAGGCCCGTCAAAGGTCCTCGCCCCACAACGGCTGGAGCAGCCAGCCAGCTAAGACGGCGCCGGCGCCGGGGACGCAAAAGGAATAACAGAGACAGAGCTTGCGTTAGTTACCATGAGCATGTTGAGGATGTCGGGCCGCCTCTTGCTGCGGTGAGCGCGGGGGGCCCCTGTCGACGGGCCTGCCGACGGCGAGGACGAAGACGAGGACGAGCAGGACGCCGGCTGGCTGTCCGCCGCCTGCCCGCCGCCGATCATGGCCGTGGCCGGCGAGGACCAAGACGACGAGGAGGAGGTCGGGTCAGTTTCCTCGGTTTCCTCGTGCTCCCATCCCCTCGTTGGCTTTCCTTTACGCGTCCGTGAATTTCATTTCCCCATTCCTTTTTTTTCTTTTCTTCTTATATATAATTAAAAAGGTCCTTGTGGTTAACGGGATGATGGCACGCTTGGTGGTGGCCGGCGCGAGCAACACCAATCATCAAAACAATTAATTTCGCAAAGACATCATCTTTTATGATTCATGTGTCTCGATCCAAAAGTGTAGTCAACACAATTGTTGCTTTAAGATTCATGCTGGTTTTGTGGAAAATATGAACAACGTCTGTATCTGTATAATGATTATGAAATTAGATTCAACGATCTATCTAATTATATTAAGTATGTTTAATTTATATATTTAACTAGAGTTAAGTATGTTTAACTTCTTAGGACGTAGAACGACATGTAAAAGGGGACAGAGAGAGCATTTTGCAACGGAGAAAGCAAAGTCTTACGCATGATGATAGAGGACCAATATAGATAATTCAAAAATCCAACATTATTGGAAGAACCGCAGAATATTGATCGGCCCTGGGAGAGACACTAGAGTGGCTCGGACCTACATGTCATTGGGTAGAAGGGACGCGAACGAAACAAAAAGTTTCATCATAATCTAAATCAATGGAGTCGGCGAATCCTGGTCAACCATGAAAGAGGCGTAGGAACCTCGGAAGAGACCACTCCGCAATCACCTGGATAATTTGTGGCTCGGAGAATTATTCAATGACAGCGTCATTTGTTCAAAGAACTTCTTCATTCCATCGCTCAGCAAGCGCCATTTTAACTCATGACATGAGCGCATGCCGTGTGTCCATACCATCCCTGGACGCGCACTATTCGATAAAGCAAAACTTCGTTAAGCCTTAAGGAATACACTTCATACAAGTATCAAAGTATATCTCTCATGCGATACTTGCAGCAGCAGGCGACGAAACGACCATCGTTTAGAACTTCAGCGCCGCCTGCAGTCAACGTCGTGACAATCTAGCTTTAGTCAAAAAAACTGCTCGAGAAGACACGGCATACTTACTACTTTAAAGAAAAGGTGGATGCAAGTGCATCGTCAGACTAGTGCCCACAGCCTGATATGTCGCAGCGTCTGCCTACTATTTGCGAATCAAGTATCAGCGCAGCAGTCTGCCTCCAGCTTCGGTTGACAAATGGTAGCTACAGGAGCCACAACCACCACCAGTCCACCAGTACATCATATAGGCAGGCTTGTAGCCCTCCGATTTAGCTGACAAATGGGCCATGGGTCCCCAACAGCGGGCTAACTTACAACTGGACCCAGATCTAACAAACTTACATGACTACATATATAACACAAAAAGATGGTCAGGCGCTGTCGTATTACTTTTCCTAATCACCGCCGATTGCGTACAATCACACCACACCAGGCTCACAAGTCGCCTCCGCGTCACAGATTTGGTCCACAGCAACGCAAGGAGTACCAAAGGAGTAGTAGCTTCTTGCCAAATCAATCGTCGATATCTTGGACCCACTGCAGACCTGCCATGGTCCAACAAAAATGTGTGCAACACATGGTAAGCAACATGATGGGGTCATATAAATTTCTGCACACACGTCAAAAAGGAAAAGGTAAATTGCAAACGTGTGAAACTAGAGATCAGCCCGAAAAAGGAACTCACTATAACCTGGATTTCATAACTTACGAAAATGAAAAATAAATATACTTCCGGTGTTTTCACTCGTGCGAATGCCAGCGCTAGACCACCAATGTTACCGGCGGTCAAGCGCAGGCAACACCCACACAGGCCTTGCTTGCCATGATCCATTCGATGCAGCGAATGAGGCCTAACCGCCGCCTTCCTCACACCCACTAAGGCTTCCGGTGGCGATGAGGTGGAGTGGAAGGATGAGAGGGGTTGTGGCGCTGGGGTTAGGTCACCCCCACGCAGCGGCTCAAGACTCAAGAGAACTGGTTATTCACTCTGTTGTTCATCCAATGACACTAATTTTTTACTGGAGCAACAGCTAGTAGCATCTGTAGTTTGCTGACATTGTTTTCCAGCCACGCATGAAGAATCAACACCAGTTTCATGGACTACAGATCATTAAAAGTACTAGCAGATGGGAATTCTTCTTGGAAGTGTAACACTACAACTTACCTTCGAGTACTGACTCCACTGCAGAATTTGGAATAATAAGTCCAACAAACCGCTTGTTGTCAGTTGTCGTCTCGAACCGGACAACACGTATTCTCTTGTGAATCAGTCGCACCTAATTTATGTAAGCAAAAAACAAACTGCGATTAGAGAAGCGAGTACAACCCCATTCTATTATTAAATTTTACCATGCTATCTAATATAAACACTTCTTGTAATCAACAGACAATTGCAGCAAGTGCTTCTAGTAAGAGAAAACATCTTTTTTATATATATAAAAAAACGAACCTGCTTAGCCAGTGCCTTTGCTACCACGCCCCATACAGGAAGTATTAGACCACCCAATACATTAATCTCCTGCAGCCTTATGCCTACCGTGCAATTGTTGCTTCCAAGTTTGCATTTTGGCCCATGCATACACTGTAAGTCAAAAGACACCAGATTAACAGATAAAACTAACCCAAGTTGGTTAAAGTGCAGAAAAAATAGCGAACCATGTCTTCCTAATAAACGAGCAGTTAGGTTCAGGTAAAAGCAGCATAAAATTGAGGATTAATCCTGGAACTATACACTGTTTTTCTGATGCTGGAGCTATAACTTGTTGAATAAAAAAGAGGTAAAATAATTGAACCATTTGGATGGTCTCCTTTACATGGTTGATAGTAAACAACATTGAACTGGAATAATGACTTTTTGTCCCAAGCACGTTGGGGTAGAGACAAAAACTACTAAAAGCAACTTTACAAAAAAGGAACAGCTAAAAGCAAAAGTCAAAGATTTATGTCCAAGCATTATTGTATCATCCCTTTGTGCTAATGGTAAAAACCTACTTATTTCTTTTCTAATTTGTACGCTCATTGGCAATAACAGACCAGTGTAAGCGTAAAAAATAAGTAACCCACCTTCACATAAGTTTCCAGATAGTTTGACAACCATTACAGTGAAGGTCGGACGAAGTTCTCTAACTAGAGCATTACCTGCTTGGATGAAGAGTCATACTCTTCTTGCCAGCCTTTACTAATTTTGTCAACAGATGAGACCTTCCTGTACTTGCTTTTAAGCTCAACCAAAGGCATTTCCCTTAAAACAAGACAGGGATAACAAAAAAGTTTAAGTATGAAAACATAAACTAAGCACCATGATATAAGAGTGTCATAACCCAGAATGCATGCATTCAAACTCCTCTAACTTTGACCAATTTAGAAATTCGGTTGATTATAAGGAAAAAGGATGAAAAATACTTTTATAGTATAGTAGTTTACATGTTTTTATTCTCATTTTTATATAAAAAGTTATGGTCAAAGACTCAAAGTTGCACACTGAAGACTGTCGACGTCCAAACAGTCCTACATTTGTGTACGGTTGGAGTACTCAAGATGAATAGAACAAATCAACTCTGTCAAGATTTGAAGTATTCTGAAAGCAGTAATACCAAACAAAATTATTAAGAAATGATGAAGCAAGTACCTTGAAGCCTCCCCGACCGCCGGACGAATTACTCTGTACAATCCTTCAGCTGAACTGGTACAGCAAAAGCGAGAACAAATGCAATAAGGATTCAGGTAAAAAAACATAGTTGCAGTTACAATGCGGCATTATTTTTTTTTGGTAGCCAAGCAAACTTTGTAGTCATGATAGACACATACCATAGCATCTTTTACAAATACTTCAATATCCATATATCAGACTCCAAATATTGTTAAGACATATTCCATCTTTCATGACAGTAATAGGGATCTTTTTCTTATATATTTAAAATTCATCTTTGCATTCGTTGTAGAATTCATGAAGAACTGCGAGTTGACAATGTGCTAAACTATCCAATAGTATAGAAAAATATATCACATGTGCTAAGGATTCCTATAACAATAGGGATCTCTTGCTGAAATGTTTCATTTTTCATCAGAGGCCACAATAATTGCACCATCTTCTCTTAGTTATATAAGTTTCTCAACAAGGTTCTTAATTACCCATGTTCTAAGAAAGAAATTTACAATCCTGAGACATCTTATAGAAAATAACACAAAAAATAAATAAAGCATGTTCATCAATCACATCTTACCCTTCAAAAGCTAGCAGAAAGTGTCTTCTCCCCAACCATTCTTTTCTGGACTCATAGAATCCATCACTAGAAGAACCTGGTTTATCTTTCAGCCTTTCTTCAAGTACTGCATTTGCTAACTGAACATTTGCAATTGAAAACATAGAAAACAATGTGCTTGTCAAGAGCTGCAGTCTTAAAAGTAATGCAGAACCAAACTGAAATTCATATTTCTATATCTATATCTTCTCTTATAATCCTATAAACCCCACTACAATTCTATCTCAGCATGCAAACCATCCACATCAGCAGCCCACGAGCACATGCAATTATGTCACCTATCTATTCATGCAAGTTATCCACATCAGCAAGCCACATCATCCACTAACATGCATTTATTTGTCCATCTAAACCCCACTACAATCTATCTCAACATGCAAGCCATCCACATCAGCAGCCCACTAGCACATGCATTTATGTCCCTATCTATTCATGCGTGCTATCCACATCAACAAGCCACATCATCCACTAACATGTATTTATTTCTCCATGACAGCATACAATACTATCAACAAAAATTTATTCGCAATTCACGCAGCAAGGCACGGGTATGCTTCTAATATAGATATACATTTCATGTCCCACAAGTTCTTAAGAAAAAACAGATAATGGCTTCAATACTAAACTTACCTCCCAAGAAACTCCACGGTCAACTGTAAAAGTATATAATACTGTACTAGCACCAGAGACAGTATCAACATGAACAGTCTGCACAAACAAAATTCAGTTATAGCTAGAAGTAGAGCTACTACAGCAAACTTTTGTCTAAAAGAAACACTACCTTTGGTGAGTCTTTCATTTCGACACTTTTAGCTTTGATATCAACAATACCAGAATCAAGTTGCCCTTCAATTCGTGCATTCTGAATGACTACATCAAGTATGCTTGTGAAAAGATCAAATAATCTGTCAAATTAAGTATGCCCGTGAGCTATCGCCTGACCAGGTACAAATGTAATGAAAGAAACCTGTGTTCAGAAAAACTTGCCTATTCTGGATGTCTGGAAACAATCCGAGAATACGATTAAGGAAACGGGCAACATCATGCATATCAGAATCAAGAATCCTACCAGTAAGCTTTCCACCATTTTTTCCATTGCCTGCAACGACAGTTGCCAATCACAAGCTCCAATTTTGAAACTAAATAGTATACATTTGATGCAAAAATAGCAGAACATTTCTATCATGCACTGCATGGTACTCCCTCCATTCCAAATTATAGTTCATTTTGGCTTATGTCCTAAGTCAAACTTCTCTAACTTTGAGGAAGTTTTGACAAAAACATATTAACATTTACAAGTTTAAATAAATGCTCAGTCAACACATATTTCATGAAAAAAAATTAATAAAAACTAATTTCATGTTCTAGATGTTAAAAAAAAAAACTCGACCTGCGGGGGGTAAGACAACCCCCAGGCACTGCAATAAGAAGACATTCCCACGCAAGTCGAGAAACCCCAAACCCCTGCGATGTTGATGTGTTCTTCTATATACTTGGTCAAAGGCTTTAATAGTAGTGTCATTCAAGAAAACTCCACTTAAGCAGCCAAAAAACTCAATGAGTGCACAAATGATTATGAACTCAGACAGTCAGACTACAGCCATACAGTAGCTTCAAACAAAATAGAAATGAGACATTGGCCGAAAACATGAAGTAGTGCACTCATGCTTATGAACTCAGAGATGAAGTTTATATGATAAATTGGCCAAAAACATAAAGTTTGTGGCTAAGCAGCATATATAGCTTTGAGAAGGATACCATGTGTTGTTTTGGTTTGTCTAAGAACAGAACAGGTTTTACAAACAGAAGAATGGAAAAATTGAAACTTAAGTTCAAAAGTGGCACTTACATATATGATAAATTGGACAAGAATGATAAAATGTGCCACTAGTTTTAACTTGTGAATGGTAAACCACGATATTTAGAAGTAAAACAATCAAATCTCTAATTCTGAGACAATACAAATAAGTTTGTGAAACAAACTTACACATTATAGGATCCCTAATAATTCCAACTGACACTAAAGCAGCTTTTGCTTTAGTGATGAACTCTTCAAGGGTAGCTTGATTCTCAGAGCATCCAAAAGGCACAACAGGAAAGGCATCCTGGTAACCTTGAAATAAAATGCTTTAGAACAATGCATGTATTTTGAAATGACCCTGCCTTCCTTCCAAAGTGAAAATCAAACACTACTAACCTGTTCCATTATTGCTCTGTACATCATTGTTAGAGCTTTCTTTCCATAATTACTGTCATAGTTAAAGGCGCTAAGTGATGGTCCAGCTCTACAAAAAGTTGGATCACACAATGTAAACTAAAGACATTCAAGGTTACACTTATCACAGAACAGAGCTGACTGGTATCAGTAAACATGAGAAAGAACCTTCGATCTCCTTGCGTTAAAGCTCCAAGAGACTCCAGTCTCTTTGCCACGATTGATGCAAATCGCTTTTCACCACCGAGGTTCGTGAAAAGAAGCCTGGATTGGTGTTTCAAGAATTATAAATGTATGATTCAGAATTTCAAATATAGGAACTTAGAAAGGGCCATTCCACTATCACTGAGCATAAGGTAATAAGTGTTCTTGTGCTACATGAGAATCAGAATGCTTCCATGAAAACAAAAGGTGCAATGTTTTATCAGATATGCAGGATAGCTGTGTATCTTATATTAAGGACAAAGGATATAATAATCCATACAAGAACCTACAAACTACCACGAACTCGTGGACTCACATATCTACAAGTAATATAACAAACAGTATAGATTAGCAAATTGAAAAAAATTGTGTTCATATAATACCTATATTCAGGTGCAGAAGTTTGATTAGAACGATGGGTTCTCCCAAACTGCTGAATTGCACGGTCTGCACTCCAAGGAAGCTCTAGTGTTATGTGCACTCTTCTCCTCTGGCATGTGCAGTTAAGCAGGTAAGGCACATTCCTACAGACAACCGGCTTGAACTGTATGGATGAGGAGGAAAACAGACCTGATTTTTTGCCCTTCGATCAGCATGTAGAGAAACACCAGCTGATCCTGCTTCTGATATTATGGCAACATTTTTTTCTCCATCCATGAACTGCTGCTTTTCATGCATATTGATCATGTCCAATGCAACTTCTTTCCTAGAAAGGGCATATATTTGAATGGGAATTACTGAATCAAAGATAACATTACATGAAAGCTCACTCACGTGTTCCGCGCCTGGTAAATAACACCTTTTCCATCTGATGCTCTTATCAGCATACCACGTCGTCCAGTTATTTCTGCAACATTGTCAGGACCACCAAGCTACAAAATACAATAACAAATGAAATGTCTGGAGGTATTGTTGATGACCAAAGATCAGCTGATTTTTTTAGACAAACATTTCACTATTCTGATTCAAAGCATATGATGGACTAATGATGTTAAAAAAGATAGGACAGGATCGACCCTGGATGTCTTATTCATAAATTAAAATCCATTGCCTTCCTAAGCACCTAAATTATTTAATATTTAACCATACCAGGGTGATGTGGGAACAGGTCCACAGACCAATGGGGAGACAGAGAGACCACATGCATGCGCCGTTGGCCTCTTCATTATGTATTGAAGAATTCAATTTAATTCCATTACTAAAGAATTCAATTTAATTCCATTACTAAACATAGCCAAACAGTGCTAAACAGTAGCTTAGAGGCCGTTAGAGGGGTGCAATTCCTGTCCGCATGAAGGTTTAGTTATATTACATTAAGCTACATAAGCAGTTCTGCTATTAATAGCTCATCTATATTTCCAGTTCACAAATAGGACTAGCTGGACCGAATTTGGATATCTTAGATCAGACATCAGAAGTCATTGATCCCTCCAAAATACCTAAAATATTTACTCATATGTTCCTCTAAAGTCTAATCTGCATAAGAGTTCTGCGACTAATAGCACATTCTATTTTTCCATACAACAACAACAACAACAACAACAACATAGCCTTTTGTCCCAAGCAAGTTGAGGTAGGCTAGAGATGAAACCCAAAAGAGGCATGAAAACAAAGAACACATAAATGGTACAAGAAAAAGATTACGGTTCAGGCACATTAATTGCTAGTCTCCAAGCGCTCCTATCCATAGCTAAATCCTTAGGGATATTCCACTCCTTAAGGTCTCTCTTAACCGACTCGTCCCAAGTCAGTTTAGGTCGACCTCTACCTCTCTTTACATTATCGACCCGCTTTAGAACCCCACTACGCACTGGTGCCTCAGGAGGCCTCCGTTGGACATGGCCAAACCATCTCAACCGTGTTGGATCAATTTTTCCTCAATTGGTGCCACCCCAACCCTATCCCGAATATCGTCGTTCCGGACTCTATCCCTCCTTGTGTGCCCACAACACCATCGTAACATACGCATATCTGCTATACTCAATTGTTGGATATGTCGCCTTTTTGTAGGCCAACATTCAGCACCGTATAACATCGCCGGACGAATCGCTGTCCTATAAAACTTACCTTTTAACTTCTGAGGCACCCTTCTATCACAGAGGACGCCTGAAGCTTGACGCCATTTCAACCAACCGGCTGAAATTCTATGCCTAACATCTTCATCAATATCACCATCCTTTTGTAGCATCGATCCTAAATACCGAAAAGTATCCTTCTTGGCCACCACTTGCCCATCGAGGCTAACGTCTCCCTCCTCATTCCTAGTCGCGCTGAAATCGCACCTCATGTACTCGGTCTTGGTCCTACTAAGTCTAAACCCTTTCGACTCTAACGTGTGGCTCCATAGTTCTAACTTCCTATTAACCCCTGCCCTAGTCTCATCCACTAGCACCACATCATCAGCAAAGAGCATACACCAAGGGATATCACCTTGTATGTCCCTTGTGACCTCATCCATCACCAAAGCAAATAAATAAGGGCTCAATGCCGACCCTTGATGTAGTCCTATTTTAATTGGAAAGTCATTGATGTCGCCATCACATGTTCGGACACATGTCACCACATCCCTGTACATATCCTTGATGAGGGTGATGTACTTAGTTGGGACTTTGTGCTTTTCCAAGGCCCACCACATGACATTTCTCGGTACTTTGTCATATGCCTTCTCGAGGTCAATAAAGACCATGTGCAAGTCCTTCTGCTCCCTATACCTCTCCATCAACTGTCGTAATAAGAAAATTGCCTCCATGGTCGACCTACCAGGCATAAACCCAAATTGGTTTTGGGTCACACTTGTCACTCTTCTTAGGCGATGCTCGATAACCCTCGCCCAGAGCTTCATCGTATGGCTCATCAACTTAATCCCACGGTAATTAGTACAATTTTGAACATCTCCCTTGTTCTTGAAGATCGGTACTAATATACTTCTCCATTCTTCAGGCATCTTGTTTGACCGGAAAATGAGGTTAAAAAGCTTAGTTAACTATACTATCGCTCTGGCACCTAGGCATCTCCACATCTCAATGGGGATACCGTCAGGGCCCATCGCTTTACCTCCCTTCATCCTCTTCAAAGCCTCCCCGATCTCTGCCTCCTGAAATCTCCTCACGAAACGTCTGTTGGTATCGTCAAATGAGTCATCCAACTCCAAGGTAGGACCCTCATTCTCCCCATTAAACAACTTGTCAAAGTACTCTCTCCACCTGTCCTTGATCTCCTCATCTCTCACCAAAAGTTGATCCGTCCCATCCTTGATGCATTTGATTTGGTTAATGTCCCTCGTCTTCCTCTCGCGGATCCTAGCCATCCTATAATTGTCCTTCTCCCCTTCCTTCGTGCCTAGTCGCTGATAAAGGTCATCATACGCCTGACCTTTTGCTACACTCACCGCTCGTTTTGCAGCCCTCTTCGCTATTTTATAGCCCTCAATGTTGGCTGCACTCTTGTCATGATGGAGGCGCTTGAACCACTCCTTCTTCTCCCTAATAGCCCTTTGCACCTCGTCATTCCACCACCAGGTGTCTTTCGCTTCCCGTTTGCCTCCCCTACTCACTCCAAACACATCCGAAGCCACCTTCCGAACACATGTTGCCATCTTTAGCCACATGTCACATTCTATTTTTCCATGTCTTAAGAAATTTGGGTTCACATCATCCTCTAGTGTGTGAGGTTATGAATACCAACTGGTGGTCAACGTTTCAACATTTTCCAAATTGAAAGTTTGATTACCTGATCGATGATATCATCTAAAGGATTACTAGGTAAGTCCAAGGAGCGGATTATGTCGAGAATCTTTGACTTCCTGTCCAATGCAGCATCATACCTGACAACAATTTTTGGACAAGTTTATGAAATGGGCCATATGAGAAGGTCAAATTAGTGATTGTTTATTGATTCACATAACAGACCTCTTTGAGAGTTCAGTCAAGTAAGCATCTCTTTCTTTTAAGTAGCTTTCTACTTTTTCCTTGCAACCATAACATGACCAATCATCAGTCACAATTTCAGTCCAAGGCGGAGTGAGGCAACCAGGGTGAACCCTTAAAGCACAAATAGAGCAATAAAGCAACAAGCTTTTCTCCTGAAATGAAATGCAAATTAAAGGATTAGACAAATTAAACAAAAATAAGCAGATGTAGTCGTCAACAAGAGCTCAGTGTTGTATGCTATTACAAAGCAATGCTGCCTTTCTGTACAGTGCAACAGGATCTGAAGCAGTTAGTGGTTTGTATTTAATACATCTCTGGGCTATATTGAACAGTTGCCTGGTACCGCTAATGTCTGGCTAACATTTAAAAGTTCATTAGATTTGGAGATTGCCAGTAAACTGATACTGACATGTGCAGGGATAAATTTTTTTTCCCAAGAACAGTTTTAATTTAATTTCTGCTGTGA
This sequence comes from Bothriochloa decipiens, assembly GCA_023333625.1. Taxonomy (NCBI): domain Eukaryota; kingdom Viridiplantae; phylum Streptophyta; class Magnoliopsida; order Poales; family Poaceae; genus Bothriochloa; species Bothriochloa decipiens. Next base: position 28,223,701 of record CM041635.1, read on the forward strand.
TAATAAAAAGATCACCATGGTAGGTAAAAGTGTTGGGACCAAGTACATCACTAGTAGGCTAAAATTTGCAGTGCTTATTGAAACATAAAAAGTCACCTCAGTGTTGCAAATCTGACACATATAGAAGTCCTCATCAGATTCTGTTGATTCATGATCTGACTCTGCTGCGCCAATAGATAAATAAGTACATCAAGTAAATATTAGGAAAGAGATCACAACTATTATTCAAGCTGTCCATTCAACAATAGCAATGAACTGTTTTCTGTGAACGTATTTGGATGCTTTACTATTTCCATGGCATTTCTTCGCAGTTTTGTACTCATTCTATTTCTTTTCTTCTATTTCTTTTCCTTTTATAATGTGTCTAAGGATTTGGAGAAGACTTTAAATTGTGTAATTTGACCATTGATTTCTCTTACAATATATCGCCAATTGCTACAAATCAATGTTGTATTAAAAGATTTCTGAACTGAATCTATTGATATAACTTTTTCACTAGGCGTACACATAATCTGACTAGCTATTAGTCCACATTTATGAATTTGACCTTCACAAATCCTAATACATTCTGTTTCTTTAAAAATAAACAGAGTAAATGTTTAAGTAATAATAAAGCACGTCCAGACTACTTAAATAGATGCAATTATATGTAATGAGCAGATCAGGTTCCAGTTAACAACAGGCAAATCCCAATGCAACAAATAATATGATTATCAGGAGAGGGAAGAGAATTTGCCAATGATCACTCCTTGAGATGAGAGAATAAGCTACCTTGGTAAATGAACAATGGATCCCATCCTATGTAATTTACACTATAGTATGAAAAAAATTGAAGTATTAAGAACATCCACTAATGGCAGGTTTGTGGTGCTACAGTGCTAATCTATGGAATCTAGAGGACAAAGGAATATTTATCAGCTTCACAAATACTTTGCTCTCTTACAAAGATACTTCCAAGTGGTAACTACATAAAAATAGAAATACTTTTGCCATTGCAGTACCATATTTAGCAATCACTGTCAATAACTTTGTCAGAAAACTTACGTGCAGGATACTCATCGCCTCCATCTTCACTCACATCTTCCTTTTTTCCAAGTTTACAAACTCGCCCTTTCAAGGACACATCAGATCCATGCCGCTTGTGCTGAAATTCCTGGACTTTTTCTTCACCTGCAACAGCAAGGTGTGTGATCTTATATCAGCACAACAGAAGATGCATGGCAATTACTAGATAAAAAACAGCCAGCCACTTCTGCAGCAACCAAAAGCCAAAGTTCATTAGTCATTTATCTAGTGTAATACACTATTTGGGTACAAACTAACAAACACGAAACCCACCATGGTTTGAACACAAAACCAACATGTAAACACAATTAAGTAATTAATAGAAACAAAACATCAATCAGTTTTTTATGTATAAATTTAGCTTATTTTGGAAGAAATAAAAAGGGAGAGTGAATTTTGGAAAACTACAGATACTTTGGCAAACTTATAACAAAACTACAGATTTAAGTTTCAGAAGACAGTTTTTGTTTGTTGGTTTGGCTGAAGCTAAGGCTCTGCAACAGCTTCTTAAGCATTTTTTTTGGGCAGCTGTCGTCTGTTTTTCATAGTGTGCGGCGCTAAGAGTCCTGTAATTGGTTACTTGGGCGGGGAGCAGGTCTGCCCCTCCACCTTTGTTTTTATTCTCTAATAAAATGACACAGCTCTCCTGCATTGTTCAAGAAAAAAAAACATGACAATATCTATAAAGTTTGTGCAAATGCAAACCTTTCTCAAAACAATCAGGCTTTGAAGGCAAAGGATAATTATCTTCTACCAACTTAAGAAGAAGCTCTCTAGGACCAGAAACGAAATCTTCCAATTCAATGCCCTGCGACATACAATTGTATTAAGAAACAAAATTTTGTAACATCAGTTCACCTGCCCAGCCATAGAAATACACAAGATGGGAAGAAAATAATTAGGAGTCTTAGATGAGAAGCACACATATTTAGCAACAGCTTCCTCTGTTCGAGCTTCTCCGGTGCTCTGGAGACCAATCACAACACATTTTTCTTCTGCTAAGGCTTCTTTTGCCAATCTCACAACAGCGGGTACCTTTGCAGACATACACATGTGCCTAAAGAAACGCTGCAAAAAAATAATAAACATAATGTACTGTTATTAAATTGTTAACAACATATGGTAGAATTAAGAGTACGTAAAGCACATGATTGCCAGAGTTCACAGGAGAGCTATGTATCATTATATATTAAGAATAAGATGCATCAGAATTCTATCTGATCAAATATCTCAGTTGAGAACATCAAAGGGTTATATGCCTTTTGGGTTGTTATTCAATTTGTAAATGAGAGAATGAAACTACCAAAAACATGGGTTGCTCCATCTAACAAACTATTTCCTCTTCATAATGCAATACTCGTAGTTCTCATACATGTTTGAGGAAAAAAACACTTTTGGAGAAATTATGAACTCCCTTATTGACTAGTATGTTTTTACTTGCATAAATTGAAAAGGAACCCACCTGATGACTGGCCCAGTATAACCGCCACATTTGAGCTGAATTGACTTTATCTTCTGCATAATATTCAATGGCTGATAGGAGTTCAACACGCAGTTCAACCCAAAGTGCAGCTGACTTTCTATACATATTCTGCAACAGAGATTGGAACTACAGGTTAAGAAAAGTACTAGAGAAAGTTAAATTAAAAGAATACTACATTACATCGATGAGCAATCATACTAACAAAAATGTTTCAAAGAGAAACAATCCTATCACCAAAATAAAAGGAGAAGGCAGTATATCAATTTACCATCATTCTTTCCTCCAGAAGTGATTCCAGAACATCAAAGTTAGCACCCTTATAACTTAGAGTACGGCAAACATACATTCCCCTGGGAAATTTATGAAAGCAGTATTAATGAACATCGACGCACAAAAGCACTGAATTTGGAATTTAGCAACAGGATAACTCTGTGGCCTATGTATGCAGTATACACAGAACATTAGATATATGTCATCAAAGCATATGTGCTGTCTATACCAATTAGTGTGGAGTTGTGCACAGACAGAACTTTGTAATTCAGCAGTTCCACAAACACTAACCTGGCTTTCATGTCCATAGCAACAAGTTCAAGAGCACCCACACCTCCTTTCTCAAGAGCACCTGAAAAAATACCCAACAAAGAATGAGCACATCATTATTATTTCTTTGAAATTCCCAAGTTAAATTTCTGATAAAATCTAATGGAGCATAGTAGTACAGCTGTACAGGATACAATGCTAACTATTGTGAATATATGTACCTAAAACTGAGACTCCATTATGGCTAAGACAAAGGGATATTTGCCTTACACTAATACATGGTAATCTATAAGCTTTTGTGGAACAATCTAATGCACAGTAAAAGTAGATAGCTCCGTCATATCATTCAAATAAAGAAAGTGCAGATAAAGCACCAGTTCATTTCCATTTACTTTGGGAAGAATCCATCTTTAAATGCTAATTAACACTAAAGACATGTTAATACTAGATTCTCCATCGGATTGCTTCCAAGCCTTCTATTGCACAACAAAATGTACAGGAGCTGCAAATCTTGCTTTCATATGGAGTATGAACAGCTACAAGTAAACTACTACTACAGCCTTAGATATGTCTGTAGTTATGGTAGAAACCTCACCACTGAGAGATGGGAACAAGTATTGTAATTGCTGTTAGGACAAATCAATCAATAATCATTTGTATGTGAATTCAGACAAGCCCAAAGGAAAACAATATGCACAAAAAAAGGAGGAATTAACGTTAACCTAGAAATTGGTGGAAATTCTCAAACGATGTTCCATCTCCCCACAGACCAAGCCGAACCATATAACCTAAATTTCGAGGCTCAGATGCACCAGTTGCTGAGCAATAAACAACACGTGCTTGAGGTAACATATCCTGTAATGTTTTGTACCATTAGCGTATCAACACCTCATCGGAAAAGTAAATTGCCACAAAAAAATCAGCCAAACTGAGAATTAATATGATCGCCCCTAGAAAGTAAAGGATCTCTGTTCCAAAGAAAGGGGTATAATGATATGACCATCAATATTGTTTAATGAAATTACAAAATTCACAGCAACTACCTTAGTAAGCTATGGTGGCAAAAGTTCCTTCATCCAAATAACCTGCCTTGCACGAAATTTTACAAGGTTTATGCTCCAATGGCAGGACAATTTGGATACACGGTTTTAACATATATTTTAGCAGGAAGTAATTTATATACAAAATGTTTGCTTTTAAAAGGCACACCGCTCCCGTTCAAGAAATTGGACATGTAACACAATTGCAGCAGAACATGTTCTATGTTGATAACAAGAACATAACAAGGAAACATCACCAAGCATGAATCTACATGCACCTGAATCTCAAGAACAGCTTTACCAGTGCGGGTGGGCTGGCTCCCTGCCTCAGGAATCAGATTTTTTGCCTTGTGACACTGCAAGAGAGATCATTTCAGCACATTAATTAATGCCACCATGTTTGCATAAATAAATGGATGTTTTCTAGGAGATGCCAAATTCATTCAGGTAGATGTTATTCCTTTCATAGATGACTCACAATTCAAGCCTGAGTCTTGTTTACCTCATCAAACACCAGAAGACCATCGAACTCAGATCCGCACCACTGTACCAACTGCTGCAAACGGGAACGGTTCTCAGAGGATGCTATCAAGCTGCTATAAGTTACAAAAACAACTCCATCTGTGATCCCATTGGTTTTAGAGTCTAGCTTAGAATATGGAAGTTTATTTAAAGCGTGCACTGCAGAAAAAGCATATTGTGTCAGTCAAATATCACCAACAGACATGAAATGGAAAATTGATGTATTTGCTAGATAGAGGTTAAAATATGAGTCCTTCATTCAACTCAATTATTAAAACTACCAGACAGATCATTTGATCAATGAATTATATTAAGCACTTCCTCCATTAGGAAATATAAGTCCATTGGTTTGGTCCTCCAATAAGAAATATAAGTAATCTCGCCTTTTTACCTTGGACTATGAAAATCCAAAGGTTATGCACATTGGCAACATAAGATTGGTATTGGCAGATTCATTATGAAAACACTTTCACAATATGTAAACCTTTTCATTTACGATAACATGATTTTACAGATATTGCCAATCAAAGAGCCATATTGAAGACCATATTGGTCCAAATCATCTTAAATTTCAGATCAGATGGAGGATTTAACGATTATGGTTAATCTTGTTTCTCATCAAGACTGCAATGAAGACATCTGAAAATCTTTGGGTTATAATACTTCTCCCTTATATGCACTCCCATAATGTTTGACACAAGTAACATTACATGTCCACTTTCATACAAGTTTTCAACAATAACAATGCATATCATGTTTCTCAATTCCATTCTTTGCATGAGATGCCTCAATTAGAATGAATTGCAATTTCATTATGCTCATGACTCAAAAGCTGGTGCATATGCAGATTCGTACCTTCCACACATTTTGCACCAACATCATCCAGATCTCTGCGAGCATCATATTTCAGGTCCGAAGCAATTGATATCCACCTGAATAATTTATCACTTCATTAAAAACGCAAACAGGCAATAAATAATGCAAGTAAAGGGCGTACCCAGTGCCGTAGGCTCCCGCACTGCGGGGTCTGGGGAAGGGAAAATAGCCAGCAGCCATCCCTGCACAAATGTGCAGAGGCTGGGGCTTGAACCCTGGACCTCTTGGTCACAGGCGGTAAAGCTCTACCGCTTGCACCAGGGCCGCCCTTCCAATAAATAATGCAAGTATAACACAAAAAAATGGATAGGTGGTTACAGAATTCCTTTTCTTGCAGAAGTTCTTACAAAGCTTTATGCCTTCCCTGCTGCCAATTTTCCCATATCAATCCAGCAATGCTACGTCCTTTACCAACACCAGCTCCATCACCGATGAAGAAACCTGCTCTTGCTCCAGTTGGAAGATGATGAAGATGCCTCTGCCATACAAGGATGTAGACTTAGATGAGATGCATTGTACATACAGAACTTCATGAGATGTCCAACAATGAAAGTGTAACTGACCTGGCAAGCATACACCATCGTTTCAATCTGTAAGGAAGATAATGTATTGGTTTCATCCAATTCTTTCATGATAGTCAACTTGTAAGTAGGTTCAGGAGGTTGCACTGCTGACAAGGAGGATGTTTCTACTACAGGGTCAGGGTGAGGAAGACCAAGAGATAGCTTGGGAGGTCTCTGAAAATAGAATAGGCATATGTAAATTTCTCAAAGCAACAATAGAAGTGAAAACAGGAAGGGATATACGAAGCACACTGCTGATCTCCCTTTTTTATGAAAATAAATGAAACGTAAACCCTTACATAATCAATGAAAGTTTCCCCAAAAGTGCCACTTTCATCTTCATCGCGCTCAACATCAACTGCAACCTGCTTAAAACCGATTGTAGTTATTAAGCTAGTATCATATCAAGAAGCCGTTGATGCATGAGAATGCAAATGACAATGACAATTGATAAATGCTAGGATTGTGGACTGTCCAATGTTTACATGCACCGTTGAACAACTAAACTTGATTACATAAGGATGAGAAAATGCGAAGCAAAATTATTGTTTAGCATATACATAAGTTAACTACTACACCAACTGTATGTGTTGTACACATGGCTACTATAACCAATCAAACTGCTAGCTAGGATTCTATTACTTCAGACAAACAAAAAAGACTTCATATAGGTTGCCAATGTGTGGAAGTATTTTCCACTTGTCTGATTAGATATTATTAAGACTTAAACCTATTAATGTGCGCATGTTATCCTTCTTAAGACTAAAGAAAGTTAGTGGATGGGTTCCACATGATACTGTGTTAATCACACAGCAACATTTTAGAACTAAATATAGACAGTGTTCTGCTTTCTTGTGCAACCAAAGAGTTCAGTTCTTATCTTACAGAAAAGTCAGGGTCACAAAGGGACCCATCCAACACCATGAAAGTATGATGAACCAAATCAATGGTTAGCTTAGCTAATTGTTGCGTCTGCAGACAATTGGACAAGCAAAAGGAATACATGCCTTCTTGCATGTAAGTTCAGCTTCTGATGAACTGAAATGCCTCACAAGTGCTGAAGGTGTGTCCCTCCTGGCATACTATCTATTGAGCTTGCAAGGATTTGGCGATTTGAGGTCCAAATGTTATTACCAGATAACCAGAAAAATGACATCCAGGCATGCATCTGACGAATTCTCATATGCCATTGCTCAGTAAAAAAAATTGACCCATGATCAAACCAACTGTCACCAAAATTTTGAAGTTTGACCTTAATATTCATGTCAGTCATTGCCACAACTGTGAGTAGTAACACTGGTAGCCTAACTCACAGCACAGGAATTACTGAATAATACTGATGAACAGGAAGAGACATACCTCGTTGATCTCCTCAGGCAGCTCAGCAGGAGGGAACATGGGCATCATGGGCACCGGAAGGCGTGGCATCATCGGCAGGAAGGGCAGGTGAGGCATTGGCACCGGTGGCGGCGGGAGTGGTGGAGGTGGCGACGGGAGCGGGGGCGGGACGAAGCCCGGGCCAGCGGAGGCGAGGAAATGGCGGAGCTTGGACAGGTCGACGGCGAGGTCGACGCCGCACTGCGGGCAGCGGAAGCGCTCGAGGCCGTGGGGCACGTTGAGGACGGCCTTGCAGCGCGCGCAGGGGAGCTGGATCTTGGTGGGGTCCACGCCCTGCGCCCGGGGAGCGGAGCGGCGGGCCAGAGGGTGCGGCACTGGCGGGGGCTGAGTCGGTGGCGGCGGCATAGGCGGCGGCGGCATCGAAGGTTGAGGCGCTGGAGGCGTAGTTGGGCCTGAGGCTGAGGGCGGCGGAGTCGGGGAGGCCTTGGGCGGGGACGGCGGCATGAGCTCCGGCGGGAGGCGCTGCGCCATGCGGCACTTGGGGCAGATGAACTCGGTCATGCCGGGGGCCACGGCGAGCACGCCGCGGCAGCCGGCGCAGCGCACCTGGACGGGCGCCGACGCGGCGGGGGAGGCGCCGGGGCCGGCCATCGTGGAAGAGGCGAGGGTTTCGGCCGTAGGAGTAGGACCGCTGGGGACGGAGGGGTTCCCGGCTTTCCGCCGAGGGGAAATGGGCACTTGGGTTTGGGTTTTTACCGGGGTTCTGCATGCTTTTCACCAGGGGGTGAAGGGTTTCTGCGTTATATTTTTCTAAAAAACATAACGGATATTCATTTCTTTATCATCAGAAAATAAATGGATATTTATTTCGGGGCAGAACATTCCCCATTGATTTCGAGTAACCCTTGCATGTGCATCGAGATTGAGGAGAACGTGTCGGTGCCCGTAGATTATCCACGCTCTTGATTCTCTATTTCTCTCCTTTATACATCTTAGTCAGCAAGATTATCTCATCTGTATCCAATTCTCCCATACCCATATATATTTTATATCATCCTCTATCGGACCCACGTGTCAAGATTTTTTTTCTTTTCTTTTTCCCCCCTCCTCCTTATCCATTCGCTGGCTCACCTTTGTCTCTCATCTCACCCGTGCTTGGAGGCGGAGCAGGCGGAGCAAACGGCGCGGTCGCGACGGAGCAGGTGGAGCGAGCTGTGCGGCCCGTCGTGGACGCGGCGGAGCAGGCGGAGCGTCCCGGCGTGGTCATGGCGGAGCAGGCGGCACGTCTCGGCGCGGTCGCGGTGGAGCAGGCGGAGCGAGCGGCGCGGCCCGCCGCGGACGCGGCGAAGCAGGCGGCATGGCCCGGTGCAGCCTGAAGCAGACGAGGGCGGGGGTGGCCCGCGCGTGCCGGAGAAGCAGAGCACCTCCCCACCGCACCCGTCCCCTCTGCCGGTTCCTCCTCTTCTCCAATCGCCGGAGCCGCGCGGCTGGCCGGTGCGGGCTTGACGGCCTCCTCGCGGCGAGCTCGCCCTCGCAGCCTTCCTCCCTCTCCGGTGCGGCCTCCCTCCCTCTCCAGCGCCTCCCCTGCTCCCTACGCCGACGGCCCTCCCCGTCCCCGACCTGCTCCTCCACAGAGCTCGGCGCGACGGCGGCCCGCGAGCTCGGCGAGGCGGGCGGGACCTCCCTGCTCCGGCGGGGCCTCCTGCTCCGGGTGGCTTGGCGGACGAGGGCGGCACGACGGTCGGAGGACGAGCTCGGCGCGGAGATTGCGAGGTCGGCCCTCTGGCCATGGCGACGCGGGGCGAGGTCGGCCTTGGGCGCGTGCTCTCTCTCTCTCCTCTGCCGTATGCTTGGTGGGCCCTCAAACGTCCGGTAAAGGACGGCCGCTATCGCCCCAAATATCAGGACGTGCGCGCCTTCCAGGAAGGCATACCAGACCCATTGCAGCACTTTTTTTGGTACATGTTCCTGCAGGAACACATCCTGGACCCCGCTGCGGTTCATCTTAGAATGGTTGCTTGTCTAGAATGTTTAGCAAGGTTATCAACGACTTAGTTCGTCTAGCCTCATTCATTTCGCTGAAAAATCAGATTAAAAAATATTGTTCGCTAATCTGCTGTGAGAAAAATATTATACCATATTTGATAAGAGATTAATAAGTTCAAATAAACTAGGTGAATATCCACGCATTGTTGCAAGAATAGAGATGTTATAGAAGGAACTTTATATGAAGCGCGAAGAATTTACGGTTAAAGAGCCTTCAGAACATGTGAATGTACAATATATTGCCCCGCGGTTGCTACGGAAATCGCAAGTAAAATTATACTATTTTTATTTACTAATATATGAATGAATAAATATCATAATACATGCTAGTTGATAATTTTAGCATTTTGGCGTAGATAACTAAATATATGTAAGTAATTGATATTGTTTGCTAATGTGAATAGCTTGAACAAAGACATAATGAATGTGCTAGTGGATGCTAATGTGGACTTTTTGCATGAAAGGATAGTGCATGTGCTACATAGTGGAGTGTTCTAATGGATGCTGATGTGGACACTTTGCATGGCAAGAGAATTATTTAGTGAGGTTTATCTATATAGGGATATAAATATAGATATAGGAGATATAGATAGGGATGACCAAGTGTTGGCTCTTGAGTTGTTTTTGCAAATTCGTTTGACCTTTGCCGAAGGACCAATGTCGCACCCGTTGGCCCGCCGCTCTGCTCTATAACCTAGGACATTGGTCCTTCGACTAGAACAAATGTCCTAGGTTATGGCGCAGAGACCTTTGCCGAGTCATAGCTACAACCTCATTATCAGCACGATAGCTAACCTAGCTTCCAATAACAATGCATGTGCTTCTGCGTTCGATGGATCCATGCTCCATGGGAGTGCATCCAAAAAATTGCACTAGGGCTACACATAGGTGACATGTATTCCTAGTAGCAATACCCTGTAAGCATCTTATGCTTGTATTTATTTTATGTGTAGCTTCACTAATCAATGATGAACTAACCAAAATTTCTCCCTGCGATGAGTCCCAGTTTCTCCACCAAGGTGTTGTAAAGTTAAACTTTGATTTTAGTCTACGCACAAAGGTTTATTTAGTACATTTTCTACATATGCAGCATGGTGTTATTTGTGATATTTTTCATGATTTTGCATGGTAGCAAGCTAAATTGTTGATAAATAAATAGGTATAAAGATATCTTTTTTTTATTCTAAATTGTAAGTCGTTCTACCTTTTTTACATATCAAGTAAAAGCTATGTATCTACACATAGTGTATATCTCTTAAAAAAATCAGAATGACTTATAATTTAGAAAGATTTCTATAATTTTAAATACAACAATGGAATCCCCTAGTGTAGGATATTATTAGAAAAACCCACTAAACAAGCAATTGTACAATAAAATAAATAGAAGAGGGGGGGGGGGAGAAAAACAACAAAAAGAAAATTGTACAACAACCAAGCAAGAGAGAGAAATGGAGAATAAGCTAGCGAAGAGTGGAAAACTGGTTTTTTTAGTCTCTAAATCTATGAGCCTGGAGCCTAGCTTTCACACAAAAGTGATGTCTGCATGAATCAAAAGAGGGAAGACCACAATCAAATCTAGTGTTTCTTTATTTCTAGAATTGCTAGGCACCAATGACGAAGGGTTTTATGGAGAAGGGACTTGAGAATGTTGCTTGGCTTGAACTATCATTTGGAAGATACACGCAACAAGATCCCATTGGATGGTAAGGTCTCGTCAACATGCTTCCATTTCCTTTTTCTCTTTCTTGTTCTTGGTTTCTTCCTTCTATAGAGAGAGAGAGGGAGATGAAAGCGGGAGAGTGGGTGGGTGAGAGGGGCTGGCTAGGGTGTCCTAGAGATGTCTACTTCAAGGTGACATGTGGGTCCAAGGAGAGGGAGGTAGGGACAACTCCAACCTACATTCTGGCTGATTTAGTATTCTGACAGACAGTTCGATAGAACTTGTTGACATCTGCTATCTTGGCTAGTCATTGGAGTGTGGCAGGAATTCAATAATAATCACGGAGCATTTCAAAACGGTCTGATAGAACATCAAAAGGCTGAATTTGTTGATTAAGCTAAAGAATTCAGATTGGGAAGTGACCACCAATCATAGAGGTTGATTGATAAACACCACTTGAGCTCGGAGAGTGCCTTCGAGATGATGTGTTTGGGATCTTGATTCTAACCAATCAATTAAATTGACTAGAGTTGACCAAATATTTTCATAAGATTTGTTAGCTAGTTTTCAAGGAATTTCACCGTCGAGATTAGGGTTGGGTGATTTGTACTGGTTGACGAGCGTAACTATTGCGGAAGGAGAGCAAGGGGAGAGATGCCTTATGGCATGATCGTCACAGGTGTTGCAATTTGAAGAAATTTACGGTAGGGCGATCATGGAGACAATATGATTTAGGGTTTTTAGGGAGGATTGAAAGGTTTAAATTTGGAACGCCCATTGCGTCATGACAAGTTCTCCCTCACGTGGAACAAATCTCGTCCCGAGATTAACATAAGCGGTTGATACACAACAAGGTGAGTTAAGTTTTCAAAGCGGGGATCATCGATCAATAGCTCTTGTATACTAAGAATGGCAAGAAAGAGAGGGTTTTATTTAGTATACCCTTTTTTGTGCCTGTCTCGAAAAAACCAGATCAAGCGAGAAAATCTTCTTTCACCAGGACAAAGGGGCCCTCCGAATGGTTGAAAGAGGTAAGGCTCAATAGTAGAGTTTGTGAGACTGGTTTATGGGTTGAGGGATACTGTAAAATTATTATAACACCACGTTTGGTTAATTGTTGACTATTAATTTTGACCTTTGTGTCAGCAGTCAATCCGGTCCGAGCAGCATCCTAGTTGGATCGCTACTGCTGATGCTTCTAGTCCAACTGGCTGGTAGCCATTTGACTCGCAATGCGACAGTCACAGTAATAACGAGTAAAATGATATCGAGAGGATCGTGCATTTATCCCGGTCCAATCAAATAATTCAATATACGTGTCCAGGCCATGCTCTCCGATGGAGCCCGGCGCGCCGCCGACGCCCACGGCCCGCCTTTGCCTGATCAATCGTCCACCACCTCGACGGCCGGCGGAGCGTGCTGGAGCCCGGACTGCCGGACCGCCGTTCCCTTTCCCCTTCCTCTGCTCGCATCGTCTGTCTGTCTGGTATATGCCCAGCCTGCTGCCTGCTTGAAATCGCGGACGCTGCTCCATTTGTTGTTCTCTCCTGCTGCTGGGTACTGGCGCTTCCGATCCGGCGACCCCATTCCCATAAACCGGACCAGATAAGTGAGCGCAGTACTATATACTTGCGTTGACTGCTTCTTCTACAGTTCTAGTGTTATTCCACATACTGCTACTGCTACTTTCTTAATGCTTACCAGAAAGATGCGATTTTTCTTAGAGCAAAGTAGCAGATTGTACTTGTCACTGTCAGGGTGTTTGAAGCATTCAGTCAACAACAAGCATTCTGGTTTTGACTACTCAAATCTGCTGGCAGGCGCAGTGATCCACTCATTACAGGACAGGACAGTTGTAGCAACAACTAGGACTACCCCCGTAGTCTTGCACAGGTTGGAGAGTCGTCGTCCAAGGCTGAATAGCCGACAGATTGGACTGCAGATGAAAGGGCTTATATCTTCTGTTTATTTTTCTTTCCTTCCTTGCCCTCCGCATGTAGACTTCCGTGTGCGTGGAGAAGATTCATGCCTGCAAATTTCTGCAAAGCGTGAGAGACAGATGGGGTTTCACATATCACCAGAGTACCAGAGAAGCACTCTACAATTGTCATCGATTCTCATGTCAATCTTTCTTCCAGTACTTCCAAGAGTAGAGAAATAAAGCATTAGTAGTCTTTGATAAGGTACATCCTCTATTTATGCTGTTTAACGGCTTCTCTCAATTTTTTTTTCTCTGCATGCATCCCCTATGATGTTGCTCCTACTAAGTGGCGTCTCTTCTGCCGTTCAACTTTGTTTACAGTGAAGATTTTGCAAGCAAGGTGGATTGCGTGGGATGTGACTCTCTTCAGATAAATCAGATGTGCTATCAAGGGATCTGTTCAGAGGACTGGCGGACTGCAAAGGTCATTGATGATTATCTTAAGCACAGAACAATGACCATGCAATGTTTCAACAAGTCTATGGTCCTTCTTATCGTCCTTGGCTTTTGTTCTCCCAGCTCCATCGTTGCCCAGCCATCCTCTGTACATGTAGTTCCTCCCCCAAAGTTTAACCCAAATTTTTGGATCATTTCCACTATGCAAAGAGGTAGTAACATATCCATAGATCAAGGGGACACTTATTTTCTTCCCGTTCTTCAGATTCAGAACAGCGGAATGCATGGAACTTATTTTGGCTTCCATACCATAGATAGCCATTCATTCATTCTCGTCATCATGCTCTTGTGGCCTCAAGGTACCATTATCTGGTCTGCCAATCCGGACTATCCTGTAAGCCCAAGCGCCATCTTGACCTTCACCGGGGAAGGGGATTTGCTGCTCCAAGATGGCGGCGCATTGATATGGTCCACGGCCACCAAGAACAAGTCAGTTGCAGGCATGATGCTCGATCTTTCAGGAAACCTTGTGCTTTTTTATCAGAATAATTCCTCAGTCTGGAAGTCTTCCAACCACCCAACGGATGCACAGCCATCCTCTAGTTCCCCCAAAGTTTTGGATCATTTCCACTATGTGAAGAGTTGGAAGTAGTAGTAACATATCCATAGGTCAAGGAGACACTACTTCTCTTCCTGTTCTTCACAATAGTGGATTCTCGTATGGAAGTTATTTTGGCTTCTATACCATGGATAGCCATTCATTCATTCTCATCATAGCGCTCTCAGGGCCTCAAGCTCCCATCGTCTGGTCTGCCAACCCGGACAATCCTGTAAGCCCAAACGCCATCTTGACCTTCACCAGGGACGGCGATTTGCTGCTCCAAGACGGTGGCACATTAATATGGTCCACAGCCTCCAAAAACAAGTCAGTTGCAGGCATGAGGCTTGATCTTTCAGGAAACCTTGTGCTTTTTTATCAGAATAATTCCTCAGCCTGGCAGTCTTTCGATCACCCAACAGATACTTTGGTCATGGGGCAGTCACTTTGCAGAGGAATGAAGCTTAGCGCCAAGCTCTCGAGCCCAAAATGGTTGTCTTCCAGGTTCTATCTATCAGCAGAGTGGAATGGGCTGCAGCACTATTTCGAACCAGCAGCTTACACACAGTTGTTCCCGTCAATGACAGCATCGGCTCCTGCATCATCAACCTGTTACACGTTTGCCAATGGAAGCCTTGGGTTCCCAAATAAGATCTTCTCACTACCGTCAGCAAGCTCATTGCAATTCATGAGGTTGGAGTCTGATGGGCACTTGAGGCTTTATGAGATGCAGGAAAATAACTCTCCACTCATGCTGTTCGATGTATTAAGCTCAGTGATTGCCTTCTGTGATTACCCGCTAGTCTGCGGTGATTATGGTGTTTGCAACAGTGGGCAATGTTCGTGCCCAAGTTTCAGCACTTTCAGGTTCCAAAATGAACGGCTTCCAGGTGCTGGATGCATACCCTTGTCAGCTGGCATCTCCTGCGAACATGCTTATGGCCACAAACTCATACCACTGAACTACATTTCTTACTTCAGTTACAGTTCCTTTTTAGAACTAGCTGCTTCAGGCTATTCAGAATATGATTGCAAGCAGTCTTGCTAATGAACTGCTCTTGCCAGGTGGTGATTTTTCAGAATGATCAGGGTACAGATTTTGGTCACTGCTTGTTATTATCGGAGCAGATGCTAATTTTGTTTGCAGATGATTCATCAAATCAGTTTTCAGCATTTGTGAAGATACAAGATAACCCCCCAGAAAAAAGATGGTGATTATTGTTGCCAGCTGTACAGCTGCAGGTTTTTCTCTAATGTCAATATTTGTTTGTGCTGTCATATGGAAAAGGCACAAGAAAGATGAGGAACTTCTCTTTGATGGCATACTTGGGACACCAAAGTGTTTCTCCTTTGATGAGTTGAGGATCACTACCGGCAACTTCTCCATGAAGCTGGGACACGGTGGTTTTGGGTCGGTCTTCAAAGGCAGGATAGGCAAGGAAACCATTGCTGTCAAACGCTTGGAGGGTGTCGAGCAAGGAACAGAAGAGTTCTTGGCAGAGGTCAAGACGATTGGTAGAATGCATCACCGTAACCTTGTTATGTTAGTAGGATTT
Source organism: Bothriochloa decipiens (assembly GCA_023333625.1). NCBI lineage: Eukaryota > Viridiplantae > Streptophyta > Magnoliopsida > Poales > Poaceae > Bothriochloa > Bothriochloa decipiens. Next base: position 28,239,365 of record CM041635.1, read on the forward strand.
TGTGCTGAGAAATCACATAAACTCCTTGTATACGAGTACTTGTCAAACGGCTCACTGGATAAATGGATTTTTCACGCAAGCCCTGTTTTCAGTCTTTCTTGGAGAACTAGACGTAACATCATCATTGCTATTGCTAGGGGGTTGGCTTTCCTCCATGAAGAATGCAAGGAAAAGATTGCACATTTAGACATCAAGCCACAAAACATTCTCCTGGATGATGAATTCATTGCAAAGCTCTCAGATTTCGGACTATCGAAGATGATAAACAGGGACCAGAGCAAAGTGATGACTCGAATGCGAGGAACGTGTGGTTATCTAGCACCTGAATGGCTGGGCTCAAAAATCACTGAGAAGGCTGACATCTACAGCTTTGGGGTTGTGATAATCGAAATCATTTCCGGTCGAGAGAATTTGGATGAATCGCAGCCCGAGGCTAGGTCGGGTCAGCTGTCTGATTTGGTGGACAGTAGCAGCAATGATATGAAATTCCACATGGAGGAGGTCATGGAAACAATGAAGCTTGCAATGTGGTGCTTGCAGGTTGATAGCAGCGCAAGGCCCTTGATGTCTACAGTCGCTAAGGTGTTGGAAGGTGTGAAGAGCTTAGATGCCACACCTGACTGCACTTTTGTTCCAAATTTTGCATCAAACAACATCGGCGTAGCAGAATCAAGGTCTTCCTATGTTCCCTCTGAGTCACATTTATCAGGGCCTAGGTGATAAAGTAGATGTTCTTGTTAGGGCATGTAGAACCCAAAGTTCTTTCCATTTATACACAGAACAAACAACTTGTATAATGAGTCGTCTGTTTAACTCTGCAAACTGTTTAATGTTTGCATATAGCTATGAACAAACATAAATATGGATTCATGTAATACCATTGTGTTGCTTCTTGATCAAAACAAATCAAGCATAAATAAGATGAGCATAATTACAATATTTTTAGATTAGAATCATCAATATAAATAATATTTCAATACATTTATATATAATATAATAGTATTTTCATAACTCAAATAAAATATAATACAATTACATCATTTTGTTTTCAATTTCCATTGTTTTCCTGACTCCTCAGCAATATCGTTGAAGCTGTGTAATAATGTAAACGCTGTGTGTAGAGACGCAGAAGCGGAAAGTGTCTTCCATTTTCTAAAAAACAAAATGGAGGATGAAAAAGTATAGAGAGATCCAGTTTCTCCACTAGGACGAAAATCCTCGATTTTGTAAGAGCTCTAGTAGATACTTCCAGCAAGGCAGTACAACGAGCCAACACGAACGCAGTATGCTATGCCATGGGATACCACAATGACTGAACTAATTCAGTGCTCTACAGTACTCTTATATATACAGGCGTGCAATTTAATCATCATATAAGTACGGATAGCTTGTCATATGAATGGTTGGGCCTCCTGGATGATGCTCATCGAAGAAGCTCCTAATTGTATCCTCTATAATTAGCACCTGTGACTCTTCGCTTTTCGATCTAGAGAAACCGAGACAGATAAAAACCTTTTTCAGATTTGGCAGGTTCTCGATGCCCTGGACATGTGAAGCTAGCCAAGCATACCGCTGGCCTTTTCTCAACAACAACAATGTATGATTCAGGTCAATGGCTTCTGTTCCGCCACTACCATGAAGTCTGGCGACATAGTTGAGTTCTCGCACGTGTAATCGAAAGCAAAGGGTCTTGACCATGGTCATTGCTCCATCCTGAAAGTGAATGGGGAGTCCGGCTTTAGGTGCTGCAAAGTAAGTAAGAGCCCTGAACACCGCATTCCTGCTGAAGATAATACCTCCAGCAGGGACATGGTTCAACTTCAGCACAAGACGGGCGAGTACAGGTAAACCTGCAAGAACAGCAATGACATCCGTATCCAGCTCGTTAAGGTGTATTTCCAAGATCATGAGCGTGCTAAGCTGACCAACCCAGGCAGGTAACCGCGGAAACCGGAATTGTAGGTGCAGTTCCTCACGATGGACCTTCTGAAAAAGCGATGGGAATTGCTGGATGGCGCTCTCTTTCTCCGACTTCCCTCCCGACGTCTCGCCTCCCCTCAACCCCACGCCGGAGATCACTCCGAGCCCGGCGCCCGCCATCCCCTCTTCTCCCCCCAGGGCGTCGGTCTCCGCCCCCTCCTCCTCCTCTCTGAAACCTACCTCCCCCAGCACGTACGGTCGCTCCAAGCAGGAACGCTGGGGCGACTCCAGCCTGACATCTTCGGACGACGATGGGTTGCCTCCTTTCTATCTGGACGTCCTCCTATCGAACACGAGTTGGGCTTACCCAGGCGACGGTGCCGCGGCGGGCGCCTCTGCGTCAAGTGCCGCGGCGAGCTCGACAGCGGGCGCCTCGGCGGCGGATGCCGTGGAGGGCTCTGCAGCGGGCGCCTCAACGGCAGGTGCCGCGGCGTGCTTGGCTGCGGGTGTTCCGGCTGCGAATGCCGCGGCGGGCTCGGATGCGGGGGCCCCGGCTACGAGTGCCGTGGCGGGCTCGGATGCGGGCGCCCCGGCTGCGAGTGCCGCGGCGGGCCGGCCACCTCCTGGACGGACTGCTGCATCTACACGTACTATCGGTGGTGCATCGCTTCGTCCTGCTACTAGGCGCACGCGCTTCGTCAAGCAGTGCAGGGCATCTCATCCTAACTCCGAAGGGTGGCAAAGGTTCGGGTCTGGCCGGCAGTTTCTGGATCACCGGCGCTCTCATCCTCGCCGCCGGATCCCTACTGATCTTGTTGGCAAGTGCTTCAATTGTTTCTCCGCCACGCACACTGCTGCTTGGTGCCGCGAGCAGGTGAGGTGCTTCTGCTGCCGCTCCCTGGGGCACTGGTCCTACGTGTGTCCCGGGATGGTGCGAGGCGGTTGTGCATCTCAGCCTGAGCGCAAGTGCTTCTGGCGGCGTATCTCCCCGGCCCAGGCGCCTGCTGTCACTGCCCCACCCCTCCCACAACGGTCTGTCCCGACGGGCTCGATGTGTGGTGCAGCGGCTCCGGCAACTGGTCCGGGCGACATGGTGGATTCATCATCAGCAACGCCTCACCCTGGAGGAGGTGTTGATGGCAGGACTGGTCGGTAGCGTCGATGCCGACATCCGCGTTACCGTCGGCGTGAGGACACTAGGCACTCTGGCTCATCTCCAACAGTTGCCCCTACGCCGGATGTTGCGCCCGCTCTGACGACCATACAAGATCAAGCCCCTGAGAGGCCTCCTTCTTGCATCATCAGTTGGAGGGATTGGGTGGCTCATGCGGTGGAAGACCTTACGCGGGCAGTGGTCATGACAATCATCGGTTCTACCCCGCTTGCGCTGGCATATCCCGTTGACGTTCAAGTTTCAGTCGTGATCCTTCCTGACGCCCCTCCTTCCAGTGGTGACAGCGGTGGAGTGGACGGTGGGGAGGATGGCTCTTCACCACAGTGATGGCGTTCTTCTGCTCCTTCGCCGCCGCCCTGTGCTCCTGGTTCGGCGGGTGGCAAGGAGACAGATTGCGACGGCTTGAGGTGCACGCCTACCTAGGAAAGTGGGGGGCTCTTCGGCACCGAATGCTTCACTCAAGGCGCCTATTGTTTCGCCCATTGAGGACGTGCGGGAGCCCCTAGGCATCTCTCATCAATGTGACACGTCCCTGGCCATCAGAAATGAGGAGGTGGAGGTGGAGGTGGTTGGCAGTTTGGAGAACCGCCGAAGCCCTTCAGCTTTCAATGGAGCTGAGCAGGACAGACAGGCCCCTTCAGTATCCTCCCCCATGCTCGCTTCCTTTGTGGTTGAGGCCGTAAGCGAATTGGTTCCTAATGGGCTTGAAGATTTGGGCCTGTGGCCTCGGATTTACAGGGCGTGTTGGGCTGTGATGGGGCAACGGAATGCCCGGCCTCACCACGCTCACCCCTGTGTTTTCCCACGGAAGAAGCAACGATCTTACTCGCCTCCCCAGGAACCCCCGCTCCACTGCATGTACCGGAACCAAAACCCAAATCCAAGGCTCCGACTAAGCAGCTCCGAGTATATTCCAGGAGCCGTTTCTGTTCACGACAGCACCAACGCGCTGGAAGGCTTGGCCCCATGATGGTCGGGGATGTGGTAGCATCAGCAACAGCTCCATCCTCGGTCTCCTCCCCAAGTGTGCCAATGGCTGCTGTCCCAGGAGGGGATGGCCTGCTCCTCTCAGAAGCTCATCCGCCAGTGTCTCCGGCTCCCACCGGCTACGCTCTGGTGGACCATGAACAGCAATCCGCGGTGCCGGGCGTTGTAGTACCTTTGGTGACTCCGGCCCCGCGGGGAGTTCTTTGCCTTCGAAGGCCCGAGCTGCTTTTTTCAATAGCCTTGCTCGGCGGACGGATGCCCTACTTCCGATGCCGATCATCAACAAGCAAAGATACAAGTCTGAGGTTACACTGCGTCGCAGTCGTCGGCTTGCCGGGGCTGATGTGGAATTCCCTCTGAATGACATGAGTAGAAGAACGAAGAAGAAGGCAATGCGATCTCTAGATATCATCGGCGACAATGAAGGTATTGACCAACAGGCTTTAGATGATTATGAAAAATTATTTGGACACCCCTTGTCTCATGCACAACTCCAGGCGTTAGCTGCCTTATTCAATTGGTCCTTGCCTGATGGCCTTGGCCAATGGGAGGATACTGAAATGTTGGGTTAGTAGGCTATTGCTTGGGTGGTCGTCCTTGAACCTGTGTTTATGGATCCTAAAAAAATTTTGATTTGGAATGTTAGGGGATTAAATTCTATCTCCAGGCAAGACTCCATACATTCTTTTGTGGATTCTTCTCGGCCGGATATTGTTTGTATTCAGGAAACCAAAATCTCAAATTTGTCATGCAGAATTATACTCTCTGTTTTAGGCTCAGATTTCTCAGATTTCACTTTTGCCCCCTCTATTGGTGCTAGTGGAGGAATCTTGATCGCCTGGAGATGGCATATCAGAGTTTCTACAGCTCGGCGGGTTGATAACTATAGTGTAACAATTCAGTTCTCCCCAGAAAGTGGCCAGTCATGGTAGTTGACTTGTTTTTATGGGCCTCAAGGCAATGATGACAAAATTCAGTTTCTACAGGAGTTACGAGATATCCGTGCAGTTTGTCCGGGACCATGGATGGTGGCTGGGGATTTTAATCTAATCTACAGGGATGACAACAAAAATAATGCCAATTATAATAGGGCAATGATGGGTCGTTTCAGGAGGTTTATCGATGACTTGGCTCTTAAAGAGATACCTCTACATGGTCGAAAATACACATGGTCTAATCAGCAAGACTCAACTACCTTGGTGAGATTGGATAGAGTGCTATGCTCAGTTGACTGGGAGGAGAAATTTCCAAATTGTTTACTCCAGAGTATGGCTTCAGATGATTCTGATCATTGCCCTCTCCTACTTGGCCTCAAAGATAGTAAACCTGGAAGACCCCGATTCCACTTTGAGTCCTTTTGGACTAAACTTGATGGCTTTCAGGAAGTTGTCTCCTCAGCATGGACTTCAATTCCTGCTGGGCCATGTCCTTTCTTAACTCTAAACAGGAAGTTCAGAGCTGTTACTAAGGGGCTGCAGAGTTGGAGTGACAAGGCGGTGGGTTAAGTTAATTTTTAGCTTGCCCTGGCAAGAGAAATCTTGCATCAGTTTGAGATTGCTCAAGACAACCGCCAGCTTTCCCCTAGAGAACTATGGCTTAAGAACAATCTGAAGAAGCACAGCTTGGCCCTTGCTTCCCTCAAGCGAACAATGGCTCGCTTGCGCTCAAGGATCAGCTGGCTCAAAGATGGCGATGCTAATACAAGGCTCTTCCATCTACATGCCAGACACCAAAAACAGAAGAATTTATTGGGAGGTTCATTGCAGGAGACCGAATTTGCACCAGCCATGAGGACAAAGCCGCGATTATTGATGATTTTTATGAAGATCTATTAGAAACCTGTACAGTTAGGGAGCACACCATTAACTTGGCTGATTTGGGTATTGATACACATGATATGTCAGATCTTGAACTCCCCTTCACTGAAGATGAGGTGTGGAAGATGATCCAGTAGCTACCTTCAGATAAGGCTCCCGGACCGGATGGTTTCATGGGTCATTTTTACAAGTCTTGCTGGCCTATTATAAAAGATGACATTATGGTGGCGGTTTCAGCGGTCTGGAGTAGGAAGATGGTGAATTTTGGCACTCTCAACTCAGCATATATCACCCTTCGCCCAAAAAAGGAGGGTGCGAAACAACCTAAGGATTTTAGGCTTATAAGTTTGGTCCATAGTTTTGCCAAACTAATCATAAAGCTGCTTGCAAATCGTCTTGCCCCTAAGCTGCAAAAAATTGTCTCGCCTAACCAAAGCGCCTTCATCAAAGGGTGTTTTATACAGGATAACTTCATGTCAGTACAGCAGACAGTGAGGTACCTTTATCAGCAGAAACAACCCCGAATTCTACTCAAGTTGGATATCTCGAAGGCATTTGATTCCGTGTCTTGGCCCTTGTTACTTGAGATCTTGCAGCAGCTTGGTTTTGGACAGATTTGGTGGGATATAATCAGCAGACTGCTCTCCTCTTCATCAACTCAAATCTTGTTAAATGGGGTCCCTGGTAATCATATTTCTCATCGATGTGGGCTGCGACAAGGTGACCCCCTCTCCCCGATGTTATTTGTCTTGGTTATGGATGTTTTGGGGCACATGATTTTGAAGGCTGAAAATGAAGGACTGTTGCTGCCACTGTCTAGGTGCAATTTACAGCATAGAATATCCATTTATGCGGATGATGTGGTTATGTTCCTTCGTCCAGAGGCTGATGACATTGATGTAACTTTGGGTATCCTCAATTTGTTTGGTGAAGCAACTGGGCTTAAGACAAACTTACAGAAAAGCAACGCGCTGCCCATTAGATGTGGTGACACAGAGCTAGCAGCAGTGCAAAACTTGCTGCCCTGTCCACTTGCAGACTTCCCATGCAAATATTTGGGACTGCCTTCAAGTTCAGCCTATTATTGACTGCATTGCAGATCAGCTCCTAGGCTGGAAAGCAGATTTGATGACCAAGGCCGGAAGAATGGTTCAAGTTCAATATGTGCTCACTGGTATGCTCATTTATCTAATCATGGCATTTGATTTACCACCTTGGGCTATCAAAGCAGTGGATAAAATTCGGCGTGGGTTTCTCTGGAGAGGCCGCAAAGATGCGAAAGGAGGGCACTGTCTTGTTGCTTGGGTTAAGGTTTGTCTTCCAAAAGAACTAGGGGGTTTGGGGATTTCAGACCTCAAATCCCTTACCTAGGCACTACGTATGAGATGGGTCTGGTTACAAAAAACAGAGCCACACCGTCCTTGGGCTAATCTTCCAATTTAGGTGCCTGGACAGATTAGAGCCTTCTTCGCAGTGGCTATTTATTCTGAGGTTGGGAATGGAACAAAAACCCTTTTCTGGACAGATCGATGGCTCCATGGTCAATGTATTGCAGATCTTGTGCCACGTCTTTTTGCTGCCATTCCTAAAAGGAGGTTGAAACAGCAAACTGTCCAAGATGCCCTCACTAACCAGACTTGGATTTCTGACATCAAAGGTGCTAGAACTGTTGGGGTGATGGTTGACTACCTCCACTTGTGCGATGTCCTAGCCGACTTCATTTTGCAGCCAGATGTTGAGGATAGACATATTTGGCGGTTTTCTTCAGATGGTCAGTATTCAGCAAAGACTGCATACAAGGATTTTTTGTGGGGTCTATATCTTTTGAGCCATGTGAAAGAATTTGGAAGACTTGGGCACCGTCCAAATACCGCTTCTTTGTTTGGTTGGTCACTCACAACCGATGTTGGACAGCGGATCGCCTTGCACGTCGTGGGCTCCCTCATCCCGAGCGTTGCCCGTTGTGTGATCAAGCTGCAGAAACTATTGATCATCTCTTAGTCCTTTGTGTCTTTGCAAGAGAGTTTTGGTTTCGTCTTTTTTCTCAAATTGGACTCCAAGCCTACTCCCCACAGCCCACAGATATATCCTTCCATAATTAGTGGGAAAGAGTAAGCAATGCTGCTAGTGAGATACTAAGGAAAGGAATTGACTCTCTCATAATCTTGGGAGCTTAGACCTTATGGACACACCGGAACAAATTTGTTTTTGATGGTGCAGCTCCAAGTGTTGCAGCTGCACTTGCTGTAGCTGATGATGAAAGAAGGTCATGGTCTTTGGCGGGGGCTCGAGGTCTTTCCCTCTTGGCTGCCTTCGCTTCCGGTGGCTAGCGCCCTGTGTGTTTTTTGGTCGGGTTTAGTTTTCTCTGCCATAGGCACTTTGTATTTAGCAGCAGCAGTGTAGTGTGTGCATGTGGGGTTAGAGTTGTGTGTGTGGTTTTTTTGGGTGTTTTGTATGAGTTCTTGTCCCACTTTTATCTTCTTAATATAATGATGCGCAGCTCTCCTGCGTTTTCGAGAAAAAAAAAGTTCCTCAAGACGGCAGCCAGACAAGAGTAGAGAGTTCCACCCATCACAATGACCTACCATGTCATCGTAGGCGAAAGCAGTTAAACGCCTCAAATTGCTACTGATTAACTTCTCGATGGAATAAAGGAGAGCTCCCATATGTGATTCTATTGTGTAGAAGCTCCGATCAGTGATATACATGTTCAGCTCCCTTAGATTGAGCAGTTCCCCGAGAGCCCTCAAATTATCCACCGACTGCTTGCATGGATCAAAGGAATCCAGAGTAAGCAGAGACTTCATATTGCTGATTCCATCAGGATAAGCTAGCTGTGCATGGATAAACCTCCAGATATGACAAAGCAGGCAAATGGACTATATCATGTGGAAGATGGGACAACTGCCCTGCCCACATATCATCAATGTCTTCAGATGATGCAGCTGGCAAATTTTTCTAGGCAGTTGAATGCTTGATAGATGGTTATTACTTTTAACATATAAATACCTCAGCTGAAACAAATTCCCGATTGGAGTGAGATCCAAATCGCCAACCTTACAAACAAATAGAACTTGGAGAAACTTCAGCTTCAACGGTTGAAGGCTATGTAGGGAGAGCCTAAAAATAAACAATGATCGCACATGCTGCAGACTCATTTGACTTTGAGATGCAATTTTATCAAGTCCTGACTCACTAAGCTGCAGGGTGAGCCGGCGAGCATTACACAACACCCGAAAAATTCTCTTCTGCAGACTTGGACACAATTAGATCTAGAACCATATCATGCACTTTGTAATATATAAGCTCATTGTTCCAAGTATTAAGTTTAACAAGCTGGATGATCATGCTACTGTTGACAAGTTCATTGAAATAGCTTTGTGCAGTTGCCAGTGCATCTCTTCCATCTAATCCACTAACAAAACCTTCAGCGACCCATTGCATAACTAAGTGGTTCACTTCAATATCATGATCCTCAGGATACATACCAAGATGTAATAAGCATGTCTTGCGATGATGAGGAAGATGTGTGTAGCTATGGTTTAATATGTGTCTCATCCCTTCTAAGGATGTAGTTGACAGATTGGAGCGTAGAGAACTGAGGACATGGTTCCATTGGCACACTGATCTATTGGATTGACTAGCTAAAAGGCTAGCTATACTGACGATTGCTAGTGGCAACCACCACATTTTTGTAGAATTTTCTCAGATGGTTCTTCAAATGACTCTGGACATGCATTTCCCGACCCAAAAACTCTACGATGAAACAACTCCCTGGAATTATGATCATCAAGAGGTTTCATCATGTAAACAAAGTCCCACTTAAAATTGCAACATGTCACAGCCACCCTTCCAATTCGCGTAGTTGTCAACACTTTGCTACCACAGTGGCCCTCAGGGAAAGCACATTTAACAATTTCCCATGCAGATGCATCCCATAAATCATCAACTACAACAAAATACCTGCCAAATATGTTTATCAATATACATATATTAGTATAACAGTGAAGTAAAAGTCATCTTCTGAATGTATGTGGAACAAATATGTTTAACCTCCAAAATAATAAGTTCATGAAACATGATCATCGACGTGTCAAAAAGCCACACATTATTATGACAAACATTATGCAATATACATACCACACTGAATTAACTTGCCAAAATTCCCAGATCTTTTTATTAAAGATTGCGACATTACCCAGACGATATGTATTGCATCGAGATTGTTACAACATATAGACAAACCTTAAAAACTTCTTGTATTTGGATCAGCCAAATAAAAGAATTAGATAAATCTGACTTGATATTTAGTTTGAAATTGTGAATCTACATGTAATTTTAAATTTTGAAGAATTGAAACATAGTTCCAAACTTCCAATGCTGCACATTGAAATGCTGAAGAAGCATAGACTGTGTTGGGGTGAGGTACATATGAACTTCAAGCCATACTGCCATGTACTGTATGTGAGGGTGGGGGGGGGGGGGGTCAGAAACTCTCAATTTCCTCACTCGGTATATGGATTCTCTCCGGCAGGGTGCCTTGGACTCTAACACCAAAGGAAAAAGATGTATTCTGGTTGGTGGCCATCGTTCACATCCAGTGAAGATTCGGCCAATGCTTGAAAGGTGGTTGCCGCCGACGCCTGGTGCCTTTAAGATCAATATAGATGGGGCTTATATTCCTAACTCCGGTATGGCAGCATTGGGTGATTATTAGGGAGCATAATGGTCTTGTTCAGCTTGCTGCTTGGCGTGCTCTAACAACTTGTAGGGATGCTGAAGAAGCAGAGGCAGCAGCCTGTCGGGAGGGCATTGTTTTTGCTGCACGCTGGCCAAATGTTCCCATGGTGCTAGAGACAGATTGTGCAGTGCTAGCTGAGAAGTTGAAGACGGGTGTGCAAGATAGATCGGTGGCCTGGGCGTTGGTTCGTGATGCATGGGTGGATAAGGAGGAACTTTACAGCCTGGAAGTCATCAAGATCAGTAGATATAAGAACAATGTTGCTCATGAGCTTGCACGTTATGCTATTAGGACATGTCTTAGTCAAGTGTTTTTTTCTTCTTTTCCAGAGTTTGTTTTCTCTCTTGCTTGTAAGGATATTACTTAATTTTTAGTAAAGTTTTTTTGTTTCGCAAAAAAAAAGGACCAAACAAGGGGGATAGTAAATCTAATCAATTCCATGCAACTAGGTCTATCTGCTGTTAAAATCTGAATTATGTGGACAATTCCTTTAGCAGATAAATCCAACAAAGCAGTTACATATACACTTTCTATATATTCAAAATAAATTCAAAAGGGAGCCTTCTTCCCACGCAAAACAAATATGGACAGAAATGGAAAATAAATATGTACTCTCAGGTTTGCTCATTTGTCATATTGCTTTATTAATTTTCTATAGTACTTTTATATATATGTGCAGATTAACATTAACTTATGTGACTGTCCGATGTGTATGATATACCATATGTATATGTTAAAAACAAACTAGAGAGAGTATAAGGGCAAGCAATAGATAACTACCTTTTATCTTGCAGATACATTCTAAGTTTGTTTATGAGCTCATTAATGTCGGAAGTATCAACCAGTGGGCCCAACATCTGTGTGGCCAAACTCTTGAGAAGCCTCATCATGTCAGGTCTCTGAGACACTGATACAAAGGCCTTACAATCAAAACCTTCTCCAAGTTTGAAGTACACTTCGTTTGCAAACAAGGGCTGGCAGTGGATTTTTTTCATTCCCGTGAAATCAGCATCTTCCTGCAACATTCTAGAGGAAAGGATTCGTTGCTTCCTGCGTTCCAAACACATCGCACAGGCTTCTTTCCTACGTTTTGCGTTTCCTACGAAATTCGTTTGAAAAACCTCCGTTCCAAACGGGGCCTTAGGAGCGAGTTCAGCACTCCAGTAGAAGCACTGACTAGCATTATTTTCTCTACCACACTGACTGGGCCTTCACCCTCTCGGAATCACACAAAAAGCAGTGCACAGCTTGTACTCGTTGAATGGTGCTATCTTAGCTTGTCTGTGTAAAACAATCGATGGTACGTACAGTCAAAATCTTAGTAAACAAACGATGGTACAGCCAAAAACGCTGCGGTACGAAGAAGGTACAAGGTTTACAGCACCGTACCTTGAGGCCGCTGGCCGGGGCGCCAAAGAAACAGCAGAGTGATGCAGCCGTATCCCGGAAGCCGGCGCCCGGCCGGCCTGAGACTTTGACTATCCGCCTGAATTGAAACGGCGAAGCGATGCTATGTCGTGTAGGAGTGAGGATGGAAGAAGATGCGGCCGTGCCAACTGCAAGTCTGCCATGCAGGTGATGGCCGACACTTTTGACTCATTGGACGAGGAAAAATAAATACTTGGCAACTTTATGCACTACGGCAGACAGCTTCTTCTTCGCGAGTGCACCCATCTTTTCCGAGCGTCGGAAGTTGGGCATTCGGCAAAGAAATTCTTCGCCAAATGCTTGTCGAGTGCCCGACACTTGGCAAAGAAAAACACTCGGCAAAGAGAGTCTTTGTCGAGTGTCGGGCACTCAGCAAAGAAGGATACTCGTGCCTGGCACTCGACAAATATCGACACTCAGCAAAAAAATTTTTCAGGTGACGGCCACCTAACTCCGTCATCCTTTGCCAAGTGTCACCGTTAGGCACTCGGTAAAAGAACCGTCTTCGCTGAGTGCCAACAGTGAGCACCTGCCTTATGCCAATGACGAGAGTTTTTATATTTTGAGCACTTGCCTTAAGCCAATGATGAGGGTTTCTATATACTGAGCACTAGCCTTATGTCAATAACGAGGGTTTTTATGTTCTATTCCTGTCTGCTCCTGTCCTATCCTACCTCTACTACTATTGATGTTTTGTGGCAGGCAGCAGCTTATTTGTTTGGCCCAGTACTACTACTTCTACCACTCTTGTTTGGCAGGCAGCAGCTATTTTTTTTTTACATCTTATCCTATATGTTTTGGTAAACAGTTGCTTAACGGAACCGATGGCGTTGATACTTAGGCCTTGTTTAGATGTCCAATTTTGGGTCCAAAATTCATTATGCAGAATTCCTATTCTCCGTCACATTAAAATACCGACACATATATGGAGTACTAAATATAGATGAAATAAAAAACTAATTACACAGTTTTGTTGTACTTTACGAGACGAACATTTTAAGCCTAATTAATCAATGTTTGAACAATTATTACCAATAAAAATAAAATTGCTACAGTGTGATGAGACACTTACTATGCAAAGTTTGAATACCAATTTTGGTATCTAAACAAGGCCTTAACTGAATGGCCCTACTTTTTTATTTGTGGAATATCTGAGCACTCTCACTGTCATTTTGAATCCGTCCTAGTACTTCTACTTTGTACTGAGCATAATGGCACTGGGTTTTTTTAATTTATGAAAGTTTTTGACTTGAGCACTCTACTATTACTACTAATAGTCCTATTACTAGTACTACTGTCCTACTCTTACTACTACTATCCTACTCTTACTACTTTCTCTCCTCTGTCCTCTCTTATCCTCTCTCCTACGCTGCTACTACTACCACTACTCCTGTACTACTCTAACCTATGGGATGTTAATTGTGGCTGTCCAGTCCTACTGCTACATTACTACTACCACTGCTACTACCACTGCTCCTACTCCTGTACTACTTCAACCTATGACTGTTAATTGTGTCTGTCCAGTCCTACTATTGAATGTTAATGTTACCTATTTATCTGGCAGCAACTATTTTTTTTTGACATCTCTCTATGTTTGTTTAGCTGTTGTTGCTTTTTTTTTTGCCAAATCTCTCCTCTACTCTTGTTTTGCCGATGATGAAATTGTTCAACTCAATGCATTATTTTAAAATATGAGCTGATGATCCAAAACTTGTGAGGAACTTGGCGTCATTACTGGCTGCCCCTACAGTGCCTCCTTCTCTGTTCTCTGTTTTGATGCCTTGATGCTCCAAGTTCGTGATCAAATGATGCTAGACATGTTTCTGAGGTCTTTTTTTTAAACCTTTCCCTCTCCGCTACTACTACTAAAGTACTACTACTACTTATACTACTAAAGCACCTTGGGACTTTCTTATTTGTTTGATTGATAGTCGAAAAATAAAAAAATATTTTTTTCTAAGAGCCCAACTTTACCGAGTGTCTTGGTCATGACATTCGGCAAAGAATTTTTCTTTTTTAACAATTTTTTTGCCGAGTGCCAAACCCGAGATCCGAAACTCGGCAAAGAATTCTTTACCGAAAGCCGTACTATTGACATCCCTTTGTCGAGTACGACACTCGGCAAAGGCTTTGCCGAGTGCATATGTGCCTTTGCCAAGTGCCTTTGACACTTGGCAAAACAGGCGCCTGCTGTAGTGACAGGTCTCTGCCTGTTGATACTTTCCACAGTTGTGGACCCGAGAGCCCTGATCCATGCATAATAAAATACATCTTTACACACAGAAACAGAAATATCAATGTTCCAACTCCAATTATCTTTCCATATCTTTTTAGTAAAACAGTAAGTACAAAGCATTCAAACGTCCCTAGTTAACAACATAGTCTTCATCATCCTCGTCGTCGTCTGTTGTGGATTGGTATGATCCTCTATGTGAAGAGTCTGAGGCATCCTGTAAAGCATCACGCGTGTGAATTACATCAGCGTTACGGTTTCCCCAGTGTAAAATAAATTGTTCTTACGCACGAGAGTGTACCAAACAGTACCAGCTAATGCAGCCGAGTACATCCCCAAAATGTTATTTACCTGGTGTGATGCCTGGTCCTTAGCCACTGGTTGAACGGCACAAGGCAGTGGATTTTGCTGCAGATTAACATGCTAATACGAAAATCTTAAGCTTCGTTTGGATAACATTGTTTTTTAGCGAAAAATAAGGAATCAATTTGATCTCATTCATGTGTGCGCACCTCAGGAGCATTTGAGGACACCGGGCCTGGCATCCTTTGCTCCAGGGACTGAAACCTCTTCTCCCAAGCTTCATTTAATTGCTGCGTTGCCTGACTAATCATCTCTTGCAGCTGGTCCTGTGTGAACATCTCCTTCTTTGTTACTTTATCTACACAACCTGGGGCGGATTTTGCCATGGCACCGATTCGGGCTTTGTCAATGATGCCGTGGAGTCTATAGTACCTCCCACGTTTCCAGCCCCCTTTCGCCTGCTGTGCCCATAAAAGATTGAGATCTACTTCGGTATCACCTCCCTCCAAATGACGTTTGAAGCGCTCCTGAAAATATTGTGGTGTGCAAACACAAATGATCTTTTAGGTAACAAAATCAAATTAATTTCTAAGATACTCCTCCATTTGGATTAGGACCATTTTGACTCATTAAGACAAACTTTTGACCAACAAATTCTTTATTTGTACATGAATTCTGAAATACAAAGTTGACATCATTAGATTCACATTGAAAAAAATACTTACTTATGGTTATGATATTGTATCATGTAAATGACATACTAGTATAGTAATCAAATTCTTGTTCAAACAAACAAAATACTCCTAATTTCAGACAGAGGGAGTAGTTGATAACATGGAGATCAAATTATTAATTGACAAGGTGGATGCCATCAAGTACGTACCACAGTTTTCTTAGCTTTCTCATTGACAAATTCTCCCTTACCACCATCATGTTTGTGGGTCTTGTTGAATACTTCGATATCTGATACTGGCTTCCCACAATTTTCTATTATCTGCATTAGTTCAATAAGAATCATGAAACCTGTGACTAATAGTATGAATCAGGAAACAATTTCATTCTCACCATTAGTTTTCGGTGCATGGCTATGCTCCGCGAGCCTGCCGTGTGGTGGGCAGAACTCCCTGTGTATCTGTTTTTCCTCTTCTGGGCTGAGACTTGTAGGACTTCTTCTGAAGCCCAGTGCTCGCATAGCATTTCCCACCACGTTGGTTGCATCCATTCAGGGGGGAAAGGCTTCCACTGCAACGGGTCATCATCCTCACTCCCGGCTTTTCTGCTCTGCTGCTTCAACTCTTTCCCAGCCAAATTTGTCTTTTTGGACCTGGCAGCATCCAGCGCTTCCTTGGATTTCCTTGATGCAATCAATTTCTTCCTGGCCTTTCGCTTCTCATCAGACAGGATTGAATGGAAATGTCTGACTACTTTGCGTTCAAATAACTTCAGACACTCTGCTTCTTGCCCAGGGCCCCATTTGTAGCGTTGCTGCAGTAATACAATAGAATGGTGTTTAGTCACACCTGATGAATTTAGAAATATGTTATTGACTTATGAATCTTACAAGGAATTCATCCAGAATAATAGCCCTTGTATCTGAATGATACTGGTGCCAATGGAGAATCAATTCTTCGTGGTGCACTTCATTTGCGAGTTGATTAGCTGGGACGTAGGTTGATCCTGGGTGCCACTGCTTGAGAAGCGTAGAGATGGTGTAGGCCACCTTGGAACAAGGAGGTTCTACATCCCAGGTGCCGCTGAATATTAAAAGTCAATATATCATGTAAGATTATAAATTACAAGTCATCCCCAGCATCTGGCGATACACATAAATATATAACAACTTACAAGACGTACTCAATGTTATTTGGAGTTAGCACAGGCCTGTATGCTTCCCTACGTGGTTCAATGAGTTTTGTTGGGCCCCGTACCCCGCGCTTTTTTTTGGGTGGTCTGTTTGTAGATCCTATGCCAACAGATTGTGCACCCTGCGCGTGCTCAATTAGTCACCAAAAAAATGAAGAACGTTTGCAGATTGCAGGAACCTCTTTTTAAAAGAAATTCCATTGATAATAATGAGGCATTTCCACCGATGTCATTGGATTCAGTAAGGCAGTGAAGAATACTTTTAGTGAAAAAATAATGTGAGATGAGTATACCTGGGAATGGTGAGCTTCTAATGATGTGTAATGAGGTGGTGATCGCTCAACTGGTGCTGCATGATCAGAGAACATATAATACAACAGTGCTAGGTAAAAGAAAATGATGCTAGAGAAGTATCTAGAGAGTTGAGGTTCAGGTTGAATACGAACTTGAGACAACAGAAGGTGGAGTTGCAACAGGCAAGGGAGTGGCAGTTGGCACAGGTGTAGAAGTAGTAGCGTCCACTCTCTGGTTGGTACTAGTGTGTTGTTGTTCCGCAAAATAATCCCCCTCAGTTAACAAATTCCTAGACCCCCTAGTTGTATTCTTGTAATGCCCTGAACATTTGTTGTGGTTAGACCCAACTTGCGCCTCCTCTGACTGACTGCCATGGCAGGGGTATTCTTGTACATATTGCCTGTGCAGAATATCAGCCGGTGGATTCTGCTTCTGTTTGCTACTTTTATCAGAAGGAACTATGCCATTTAAACATTCCTGAGGCATTTCATGTGCGTGTACTGAACCGAAGCTCTGGTTAGTAAGAGAACCTGTAGCCACGGCTTGGTGCTGTCTGTGTGGGAGGCAGTCACTTTGAGATATACAATGACTGGTGGAGACAGGTGGCAAGGTTGCATCAATGTTCAAGTCATCTGAGTGTGTCTGCGATACCTGATTCTCAGGCAAGGCACTGGGGCACAGCCTGGTGATGATTCTGTCAATGTCTGATGGATCAAATTGATTTTCATCTGGAGAAGAAGCTATCTGCTGGATAGGATCCATGTCTCTCTTACCTTGTGGCTGCACATGCTTACTGTGTGAAAGATGTTCTCTTGAAGAACTCAAATCCCCCTTTTTCCCATTTTGATTCTCAGCAGTAGTTTTGCTGATCTTTCTCCTGTACAAATTGCATCCAGTAGTCTTACCACACAATTGTACTTCCACCGGTTCAGCACAAGCAGTTTGAATTGTGGGCTCTACTGTGTCCAGCTCCGCAATACCAGGATTGACATATGTAGCATTTTGGATTCCGATTCTTCTAATGGAGCCACTTTCATTCTCTCCATGTGCCTCGTCCCTAGAATGTTCCATTGTTACATTGTCTACAAAAACAAATCTGGGAACAGTTGAAGGCCTAGATTTCTTCCTAAAATCATGACCTTCAACAGTTTCATTGACTAACCTAATGGGTGACTCCCCTCTATGAATATTGTGGCTTCCTACTTGCACTTGTCCTACACGAATTGGCCGGCTTATGGTCTCTTCCTGCACATGCTCCACAACAATGCAAGTGGAGAGAACAATGTTACTAGCCAAGATAGATGTAACAAAAATACAACATCCCACTTATTGAGATGCCTCAAAATAATGAACAAAACTATTTCAAGGCCAAGAAGCAACTTCTGTGAATGGGCCTCTAGTAAGTTGGTTAGGTGTCTCAGCTAGCACTCCCCAAGTCCTGGGTTCAACTCCCCATCGGAGCGAATTTCAGGCACAGGTCTAAGGTCCAACCCAAGGTCGTGGTTGTTCTCACATGAGCTATGGTGCCGTTGTGTATGGATAGGGAAGGGGTTCAGGAGTTTTCTAGACCTGCATGAGAAGTCCTTCTTAGCAAAATGCCTGGGCCTGTCCCCGACCCCCCACCACCCACCCTCCACCACCACCACCCCACAAGCACTTTTTATTTAGCAATCAATAAAGCCAATTCGACACTAATGCATATAGGATATGGGATTGGGAACAAGGAAGAAGATTCCCTAGGATTATGTAGTATGTACTCCTCCAATAATTTGTACTTCACCCCAAGAGATATTGCACTAAAAGAATTTAACAAGTTAATTGTTGAATCATTATTAGTAGTAAGTCTATTCATGTGGCACAAAGAATTTGTACTTCACCCCAAAAGATATTGCACTAAAAAAGTTCAACAAGTTAATTGTCGAATCATTATTAGTAGTAAGTCTATTCATGTGGCACAAAGAATCAATAGAATTACTAAATGTATCCTTCAAATCCAACTTAGTTCATACTTAACCAATAGTTTGGGAAGAGAAGCAAAAAGAGAATTCCTTTATGGTACATCCTGAAGGCCTAATAGCTGGATTTTCCAACCGAGGAAACACTTACGCTCTTATGCAGATATTGTGGGACTCCTAAAGAAGCAGCAACGAACATTTCAAGGCTAGGTGGAGAACGAAATTTTCTGAATTTTACTGCTACCTATCTAGCGAATTGGATGAAGTGCTAGGAACCATCATGCTAATCTTAGCTAGCAATCACAAATTAAAATAGAACATTTGAGTACCTACGTAGGGACTTGCAGATAGATAGAACATACTACGAATGAAGGATGAAATCGATGCAATCATATCCAAGTCATCTATTCAATGGCAACAGTCGTGAACAACAGAGATGTAGGTCTCAGGAAATTTCGCAGATATGAAACGCGATCTTTGAGTTAGTACACATTTGCTGCTACTAGAGCAAAAAAATACGATTCCGTAATTGGGACATTTTTAGATGCTGACACGTGCATTTCAGAATTTGCTCATTTGCATCCACTCCACTCATTGAAAAATGAAGTGCGACCGGCTCAAGCAACATACCTCCAGCAGCCGTGAGGACGTGGGAGCGAGCACGACAGTTCCCGGCGGCGAGATGA
Organism: Bothriochloa decipiens; assembly: GCA_023333625.1. NCBI lineage: Eukaryota > Viridiplantae > Streptophyta > Magnoliopsida > Poales > Poaceae > Bothriochloa > Bothriochloa decipiens. The sequence continues at coordinate 28,258,766 of CM041635.1, forward strand.
CCTGAACGCCGCTGTAGGCAGCAAGGCGGTCGCGGCCGTCGACGTCAATCTCGGCGCCGCAGAGCGGGCACGCGAGGAGGCGGCGGGTGCCCCGGGGCACGGCCAGCACGGCGCCGCACCCACCGCACGGGACCCGCGCGGGCGCGGGCGCGGGTGAGGCAGAGAGGCCGAGAGGAAGCGCGCGGCGCGGGCGCGGCGGCGGCGGAGGCATGAGCTCCGGCGGGAGCGCCTGCGGCGTGGCGCAGCTGGGGCAGGCGAACTCCGTCAGGCCGCGCTCCACCTCCAGCGTGTCCCCGCACCCCGCGCACCGCACCTCCAGGAAACCATCATCCTCCATCTGCGCCGCCGCCGCTGTTCCCGCCGGCGGCGCGTGGAGATGGGCTAGGGTTTTGGGAGGTTCTTTTTCTTGACTCGACGAAGGGTTTGTTGGGAAAAGTGCACGCTGCGCTGTTTGATGAGCGACAAGACCTAAGAGGGCGTTGTCGTAATTTACTAGCTGCAACAGTCAGGCTGTCGGTGAAAACAAAAAATTCCTGGTTTGTGTGTCGGAAGAGCGAGTGACTTCAAATTGGCGGCAAATCATTTTTTTCGTTTTCGTTCTCCTCGCTTCAAATTGACTTCAAAATTTTTTTATAAGAAATTGATTTCAAATTGGCGGCAAATCAATTTTGGCGCCCACGATACATCCCGGCTCTAGCAGAACCAAGCTCCACCGCACAGCTCAGACTCAAGAGTGAGGTGCCAATATTTCTGTTCGGGAGAATTAGCAATTTGACATCTGAAAAACTTGCATTTAGGGACTAGATATTTTTTTTAATTTGGAAATCATATCTCAAAACAAAAATCTCGTAAGAATCAGGCCATAGGATGTGTGAGGCAAATCCATGGCACTGTAGCATGAGCGAAAAGACTACTTTGTCTCTTATATTTGGAAGTTTATAAATAGAGTTTGGTAACTCTAATTTTGATGAACAAAATTTTATTGTCCTTCTTGAAATGTCTATTTTTTATTAAAAATATAAAATTAGCCATGTTTTATAGAATTATTTATTTGATAAATTCAAAAATATATATGTGATTATATGCTTGGTTGTGTGCTTGAAATATATATGTGTGGCTATGTATTTGAAATTTATGAATATATATATGTGATTATGTTGGTTATGTGAGAATATATGTGCGATTGTGCTTGAAATATGTACGTGATTATATGCTGAAATGTATATATATACTTAAAATATACCATAAATAAATAACTGTTTGGTTTTTTTTTCTTAGGGGTAAAATGATCTTTTTATCCCATAGTTAACGCTGTCAAATGCCAAAACTGACGAAATGCCTAATTGCTAAGAGATTTTTGTTTCAATGTCTGTTTACTAGTTTTTTAGAAAAAAAACTGATTCTAAAAGCAAGTTTTTCTGAGGCCAAATCTCTTATTCTTCCTTTCTCTTCAGCTGGTTTGGTCGCCGCAGGTGGACAAATTCAGAGAATTTTTTTATTAATAAACTTATTTTTAAAAAAAATTATAAAATTAGTCTCCGTTTTCAAAAAATTACAGGAATAGGCCACTAGTCGCCCGTTGAAAGGGCGACGTGAGAGAATCGCCCGTTCAAAGGGCGACCAGGCCCACGTCGCCCGTTCAAAGGGCGACCAGGCCCACGTCGCCCGGCCAAAGGGCGACCAGGCTAGTCGCCCAGCTAAAGGGCGACCAGATGTTCGCCCCGCCGACGGACGACCTGGTTTTTTGGGATTTTTTTTAAAATAATATTTATTTATTTAGAAATTTCAGAAAAAAAATTCGGATTTTTTTTAAAATAATATTTATTTATTCAGAAATTTCAGAAAAAATATCGAAGTCGGAGAAATAGCAAAAATAATACGCAGTCATGCAATAGGCGTGCGAAAACGCCGTTGTCGTGTGCTCGCCCAAGCTTAATAGATGAAAAAA